>CM048646.1:56880035-58080035 GCA_026413185.1 Pueraria montana var. lobata | reverse complement strand
CAAAACCACTGTAAGGAGAAAAAAATGAGATAGAAACAAGGACAAACCAACTTGTAAAGATGATCATCCAATATAGTCAGTGTACTTATAACACACTTGATCTCATAGTGTTCTTGGGGTAGAACAACAAATGAAAAAGAAAAGGAGGGGTTTCATAAGTGATTCTCTCATTCTCTATGTGGGCATGTACACACATTTCCATTTAAATTTATGAACTAGGAACATGTGGTAGAAAAAAAAGACATACAAAGAAGAAGTTGAAAGAAACAGGTAAGTGCAAGCAATTTAAACAATTTTTCCATTTTCCAAAATTGCTTGTGGTTTAACGAAACAGTCTGTTTAGATGTCAAGGCCTAACTAACAACCTATTTCTAATTGAAAACGGCAATGATAAAAAATGCTTTGCTTAAAACCTAAATACAGTAGAGTAATAATCTTTCTCAGAAATATAGTGTAATAGTGTGCACCTGGTAATAACAACAGGAATGCCAGCGTCAGCTGCATGAACAGCAGCTTTTACTTTGGCAGTCATTCCACCTCTTCCCACTCTAGACTTGTCCCCAAAAGTAATTTCATTCTGATGCTTCTCCTTAATATATGTATGAATAAGTTTTGAATGTGGATCACTCGGAGGGCCACTATAAAGACCTTCTACATCACTCAACAAAACAAGAAGATCGGCTTTCAACTCCAAGGCCAATAGAGCAGATAAACTATCATTATCCCAAAATATACCAGAAGAATCCTGCACAAAAAATACGTTAATGACACTTGATGTACTTAAATAGATAGAAATGGAAAAAATAAGGCAAGCATTAGGTAGCAACTCCAAACTAAACTTTCAAGCTGAAAAAAAAAAAAAAAAAAAAAAAAGTTCAAGTGAAAAATGTTGACCTCCAAACAAACAAATAAAAATGCCGTTGAAGAACAAAAAAATTAGTCTTATTTTTCCTTACAGAAGTTCCTACTCCCTCTCTTGTAATACACACATCTTGAAAAACAATTCATTATACCTATTCTCATGATAAAATAATCTTATCTGAATAATAAAATACTCTTATTTCATAAATGATTAACTACACTGCACAATTGCACCTATACATCTACTAGTATGAGTATTTATTATTTCTTGAGAGTGTTATTGGAAAAAAGTAATTAATACTTTCTTGATATTTAAAGTAACAAATAATGTGAGACAAACAAAAAGGTGACGAATAAAATGAGACCGATGGAATATATGCGTAATGCTTGTGAACAGGCAGATAAAACCTCGGATACAGAATCAACATTAAAGTCTAATACAACACCAGGATCATACCATGTCACCTACAAAGAACACATTTAAACTCATTCATCGGTTCCGGGAGCAAAATTAGGGAAGCAGAGTAACAAACCTCGTATGGAGCCTTCCTAGTACTGACAGCATCGTTCTCATTGAACACCGGAATAACCTTCAGCGCCAACAACGATTTCACGGTCTCAGTAAGTTGCTTCCTGAAATCCTTATCTCGAAAATCGTTATCCGTCACAAGAAGCTGAGCAGACGTCACATCGAGCTGAAACCGCGAAACGAAAATTAAAATTACAGCACGTGCAGTTCAAGGAAAGTGAATGCAGCACAAAACTTAGAAGATTTTAGTGTTATTCTCATATTAGAATTGAGCTTCTCCTACACAAGATGCAAATCACAATGCAAAACTCAAATTCTGATTCAAAAACATTATCTACAAAATTGAATCTAAATTTTATTCATGAATGTAACAGTAATTACAAGTGATTTCTTACTTGAGTGAACAGAGTATCGTAGAGAGCCATGAGACTGTTCTGTCCAACGGCGGCGCAAGCCTTGCCGTCGAGTTCGAGTTGGGGTTTCTGAAGGTCGGCGAAGCTGCTGTTGATCAATTTGCGGAATCGGAGTCTCTGGCGGCCGATGCCGACGGCGCCGGAGGAGACGAGAATAATGTCGTATCCGAGAGAGTTGAGCTGCTTAATCTGCTCGCAGAGAGCCCCTAATCTTCCAACCGCTAGCCTTCCCTCTTCGCGAGTGACCACCGCGGTGCCGACCTTGATGATCACGCGCTTCACGTCCTTCATGAAGCTCCGAGAAGGATCCGCCATGGCTGCTGCGTGCTGATACTACAGAGTAGACCTTCGAATGCAAATGGAAATGGAATCGAAGTGGATAGCGCCGCCCAATCACAACCTGCCGCGTTTCTCTCTTTCACCTTCGTGGTAAATCGCTCCTTCATCCTACAAAATTATAATTATAATCGCATATATATTTTTTAATGAATTTCAGATCGTTTTCATTTACCACGTAAATTTTAGTTAATAATGAGAGAAATGCATTTAAAAATGCATATTCGAAAAAAAAAATGTTGCTAGAATTTTCCTTATGTATTAACGGAGTTGAGCTCAATTAGTTATGAATAATGTGTATAAATTATTATATATCTTTCTCGTATTAGAGTTTAACTCCTCTCTTTTAATAAATTTTTTTTTGGATAGTTTATATAATTTTTAAGTTCAAATCTTGTTGATGCTATTGTACACAAGAAAATCAGTGTAAAATTTTTTTGGATAATTTATATTATCATTCAATCAAAAAATATCATTAGTATGTTTTTTAAAATAGTTATTTCATAAGTCAATAAATTTACGGTACATGATAGTTTGTAATTAAATAATAGTGTAAAAATATTTTAAAATGTCAATTTATGAACTATTTCCTCTTAAAACAATATTATTTTAAAAACAATAATTTGTTTTTGTTAATTTTGTAAATCATAAAAAAATAAAAATGAGCTACAGTATTATTTTTTGAATAAAAACTTTGTGAAACACGTGATACGTCATTTGAGTGCATGTGGATTTTCTGCAACTATGTAGCCTCTGCGGCAAAAATATTCACCATTCAATAGTTATAAAAATTGGATTAGTTGTTGGCTGGAGGCAGGATGGCTGTAAACAACCTAAACTCCATTTAAATAGGTTGTACCCCTCACGTTGTCCAGCAACCAAAATTGGCAAACTCAAAGCAACTAAAATTAAAAATTAATTATTAATTATTAATATACACACCAGCTGGTTTTATCGCTGTATTCCTAATTTTTTATTAGCCTATCACCCAACTGTGTCTAGAGTTAGGTATGAGTTGACTTGCATGATTGCATGTTCTTGGTTAAATTACTAATACTTTTTTTCTAAATTTAATTTAGTCTCTCTATTGTAAAAAGTTTAGTATAATCACCAAAAATTGCAAACCGATTCTTATAATTTATAACTCGAACATAATAACTCCTATTATTATTGTTGTTGCACTCAAATTTTTTTTTAAAAAAAATCAAACTAATATAAAATATTTTATATTATTTTAAAAATTATACGAAACTTTTCAAAGTATATCGAGTTGTCAAGACAATTAAATTTTGGAATGAAACTGTAAAGACAAATAAGTAATTTAACCCAATTTATTTGAGAAATGCTAATTGTTGGGATTATTTGTAAGAAAAATTAAAAAGAGTTTTTTTTTTTAAATTGAGACTAAAAAAATTAAATTTAAGAAATAAAAAACAACACTAACCTAAATTTGAGAAATCAAAACATATTTAAGCCTTTTAATTAGAATTAGATGATACTAAAAACTGAGCATGTATATCAAGATTAAGCTCAAATGTTAGGATACCCTACTAAACCCCTACCTAGTACTTATTCACCTAAAAATAACATGCAAGCGTGTTACGAGAAGAGTCATATTACAATGTCACTTTCAAACAGGAGATGAAATGAGCAAAATTTGATTCACCAGCACAGAAAATTGCCTTGGCTTCACACAAAACAGCTACTTAAAAAAAATGATTAAAAAAAGATTAACTTGATGCAGTATATTTACAGAAATATGCAAGAAGCTCAAACATAGGCAGATACTACAAATCATGATTGTCCATCCCCTTCCAAAGTATTGGGTCTTCTTCCACAAGACTTTAGGCCGAAATCATACAAACACTCAGACCCAGCTGATACAGAAGTCGCACTACTCTCTCTGCAATTCTTTCCCATCATTCCATTATAGTAAATTCAAAATACACAAACCAATTCTGCTTCAGACAATTCCACTCGCGTCTTGAACAAAGTTGGCCAATGAAGTGAGCTCATAATGATAGTGTTTGGGTCTTGTTCTTCACACTGCAGTGTATTTTAGCTACGGAAAGAACCAAACCTTGATGAAGATTGCCAAAGCTATTTGCAAGAAAAATGCTGCAATAATCGCCACTGAAAGTTCATTGCCTTCTATGTAAGACCTCAGGTTTATGGCAACAAAGCTTGCTGAGGCAACACCCGTAAGGAGTATTATAACCCACCGAAGAAACTCAACAGGAATTATCAACAGGAACTGAAAATATCCCAGTAAATATGAATTAGATAGCCACGTGAAAGACTCCACAAAATTAAAACATAATTAGTAAACTAGTGACGTAATTTCCAGTCACAACTTATAAAAATTCAGTTTGAACTTAAATCGTACTTTATGATAACAACAAACATGTGAAAAGAAGTCATGTTTCCAATCTGGATATTGTGATATTTTTAATTATGCTGCACAGAATCGGGGGAAAATTTCATTGGACATGGCAATCCATTCATTCACTGCAATATTATTACCGCCTGAGCCTTGGTTTCTAAATGGTATTTGCACGGTGAGGAGGGATGAGATTTTGAGCCCAAAGGTCCTTTTGATCTTTAAAGGAGGAGCGCCTCACTTTGTTGAGGCACTGTCTATTCCAATTTTCACCTTCAGGCCCACATCCCCCACACTGAACATGTGTGGTATAAATAATTGTGCAATATTATTTGTAGTATAAATAATTGCACTATACAATTTACCACATTGGAGAAAGCAGAAACTTACAGACGACATGATGAAAATGGTGAGGGAATACCCCCACATGCACCAAAACCTTATAAGGCTAGCATTTGAACCCATATACTGAAGGAAGAAGTAGTATGCTAATGGGACCACAATTGCATAGCCATAGATAGAGCATGCAGCCACATTCACATAGCTAACGTCAAAGCTCCAAGAGATACTGTTATTCACATGTTTTTGCATAAGAAACGTGCCCAGATTTCCAAGTGAGGCAAGCACAAAAACCAATGTTGTTGAGATCCATATAAGCCCATATCTATAACAACAGAAAAGAATCGCACCGTTAGAATTAGATATCCATTAATATGCACTATTTATGGTTTTGGGGGAAGGGTGCTGAAAATCTGGTTATGTTCAGCAAATGTCTCCTTTAACTCAAATATCTACAGAAAAGAAGAGAAAAGGGGCGGGAAGCAAAATGACAGGCATTTCCCCAAAATGTTATGGTAACACTTTAATTAAATTAAAATTTCCCCCAATTACCATATTTCAATATGTAATCCAAATGAGTATCTCTACTTTGATAATTGAAATATAAAAGCACAAGGGTACAAAAAAATAACGCACAAATCAGGGTTAGCATCTATCTTGCTGAAAAAGTCTCCAGCAACTGGATTCAAGGAACTTATCAATCTGATTAGGACAACATCCGTGTCTACATTGAAATACTGTGAATAAGATGAGATGCTAAAGACTCCCCTCCAGTTGTTTGCTGGCTGTTGTTCAAAAGCTTCTGCATGGATGAACAAACAGGAGAATAATAAACGTCATTATTATATCAGCTAGTGACAATGAAAAATGAAAATACAAATGGCCACTATTCACAAATCTGATTATAGAATCAATAAAGGGTGTGAATATTGGTCAATGATGAAATTAAAATCTATAGATAATTCAAAATTCAGGAAAACAATTGGCTTAATGTCGGGAACCATGACACTTAAGATATGCAATTATTAGTTACATAAAACCATAATTAGAATTTAGAAATAATGTTCGATGTTTGGACATGGTGTTATATTTATTTATACAGATTGTAATTGTAATCCATGAAGTATGCTTAAATTTAATGGCAGTTAACATCATTAAAATAAAATTAAATAACTATATTTCTTATATATGGAAGTCCATAAGATAATACAGAGAGGAACTTTCTTGGTTTCAAGGTGATTTGTCCTCATTATTGATGATTTGAAAAAAAAAAAAGTTCATATAAAATATAATAAAATTGCAAAAAATAGCTAAAATATTTGCAAAATTTAATTTGTTTTAACAAGAAGCAATTGATGACTAAGATGTAATAAAAAAAAATTGATAACTTTGCCATATTGAATAACATAAGAAAATATAAAATAAACACAAACTCAAATTCATATGTATAATTAATTAGTCAACAAAATTCCTTTTAACCAAAAGAGGCACCTGTGATGCAGGTATAAAGAGAAAATTAAATTTTATTTATTTAAGAGACAGCATAATAGTTTTCTCATTAAGTAGCATAAGGCAAAAAGGGGTCAAAATATAACTTAGTTAAGTAGAATGGTTGAGAATGGAAATAAAACAACTATTTAGTTTCAATTTTGAATTCTTAGACATAGTAAAGCAGTTCAAATTGGCTTCAAAATCTAGAAAGAACAAAGGGAAAAAAAAGGGATAAAGTTTCAGCAACCATACTTGGGAGCATGAAAACCACTTTAAGCATACCTAAAATGACAACAGTAACACATTAAAGAAATCATAGAATATAACTCCCCCAAACGATAGCTGAGTAAAGGTCTGGGATTATAATTGGTGTTTTCTAATTCTACAATTTCAAAATAGTTACAAATGGATGAAATTGACAACTAATTTAGAAGATGTAACACACAAATTAGTAGACAATATCATGTGAATAGGCAAAAAAAGGGGAAAAAAACTGCTTGAAAGCTATAGTTAAATTGGTCAGTTCTAAGATAGCTACAACTAAAAGAAAAAACAAATCTCCTCCAGCCAGTCATGAATTCACTATACAGTATACTGATTAGTGTCTCACTGTCGTGTACTCATGTCACCAGGAAACAGCCATAGACTACAAATATATTGTTAAATCATTTAAACAGAGAGAGAGAAGAGAGAAAAATCCGACAAAGAAACAACTATCTCAATTCTCAAAGTCACAAAAATTTGAGAACATACCAGTAGTAGGATTGCCAAGTGTTTGATATCCCGGTCCTCTGTCTCCTCCATTGTTGGGAGGGAATATTTGCATACTCGCATCAGCAGCTACGTGCACCATATATGTTCATAAGCAATTTGTTCTAGAGGCACTTAAACTTTAAAAGTAGGAAATGTAAGAAACAAAAAGTTCGATGCTATAACTCCATACCCACATGTTTCACGGTATTATTTTCTTCAGTTATGACAGCCTGAGCACCAAACACATAAAGCACAGAACCAAAAATATTGAAATAAATTAGAACACACTTAACAGAACTTGTTACTAACAAAAAGAAACACAGAACAGTAATTTAGATCACACATGTTCATCAACAAAATAACTTTTACAGCGCATCACCAGAACCATAAAATTCAAAATCAAAAGGCTTTGAAAGATATATAATCATAAAGCCATAAGTTAACAAAATCAAATTAATGTCAAAAACTTAAAATCAAAAGCATATTTAACAGAGGCCACAGTTCTCTTACTTAATTTAGAAATGACTTTACAGCTCTTGCTATTATATCATTGTATAATAAAACAATTACACTTCTCTTTTCCATAATCTCACTTCATTTTATTCCCTTCCGCTAAATTTCCGCACAATTAACTTAATTCCTAAAAAAAAAATGAGAACAATTTTCTGAACACGATCGAGCATGCAGAGAGTGAATTGAAGCAACAATGACATGCAAATAGCGCAAATTGAGAATGAAAAACGAAAGATGCTCGCTCACAGGAACTGAACCGAGCAAGTGGCTAGTGGGAAGACCGGTGTAAGAAGACTCCTCCATGGAATTCGATACAGTGCAGAGAAACCAACGCGCGTGAACAAAGCCTCGCTAGTTCAAAGAAGCATTGAAGGGTTCTGAGTCGGAATCGGAATTGAGCCCTAGATAGAGAGCAGAAGAAAACGTTGTTTTTCTTTTCGTCGTTTGGAAGGAACGTGCTGCAGGGGAGGGGGGGGACTGCAAACAAAATAGCGTGCTCTCTGATACACAGGATTGGACCCCACCTTCAAATTCAATTCGCCGGGCCACACACGTTCCTGCCTGCTACCTTTTTTTTTTTTTTTTTAATTTAATAATTATTATTTTTACTTTCCCGGTTACACGGGCTTCTCTTTCCAACGAGGCTCGTGTGATTGGGCTACGAGAATGGGCCCGCTCTATGGGCTCCGCGACTTTCGGTTGAGCTTTTCCACAGTAGCGCACGTGCCGACACGTGGGTTGAGATATTAAATTATGAAGGGCTTGATTTTTAGTTTAATTTTAGTTTAATGATGAGTATGAGTATGAGTATGTATTGTGAGTGTAAAAACTTTTATACCGTTAATTAATCAGAAATTGTCATCGATATGACTTATGACTCTTAAGGTAGTTATTGTAAAAATTAATAAATTTATAATACATGATAACTTGTAATATAATTGGATGACAATATAAAACTGTTTTAGATTTTCAATGTATAATTTTTTTTTCACCCTTTTGTTCTCTTCACACTTTTTCTTTTTAATTTTGAAATACTCAAAATACTCTCTCTCACTCTTCACATTCTCCTTCACAAAAACTCCTCCATCTTTTCAGGATCAATCCAACAATAAGTGAGACCTAAAATAAATTTTTAGAAAAATTTCAAGTGAAAGAGTTATATGTTGGATTTTTTTGTCAACATATGTAGTCTTTTTACTTTATAAAGATTAAAAATAAATATTTTTTTTGGTGAACCTAAAACTTGAGATTTGGTAACCTTACCTTTAAGTTTCACTAGTGTGCCCTTTGTCTTTCTTAGTTTCCTTTTTTGTCAACATTTCCTCTCTTTTCTCCTTCTCTCTCCCTCACAGTCTTCTCTTTCACCATTGACATCTTCTTTGGTAAATTTTACCTTCTTTTTTTTTTTGTAGATTACAGATGTTCTAGAAACTAGTTTCTAGGAAAATGTTATTGAAAAGGATTCTGAAAATTAATTTTCGAAATGTTATTTGAAGTTATTTTTGTCAAAAAAAAATTACTATAAAGAAGTGGAGGAGAAGCAAAAGAAAAAAAAAAAAAAAAAAGGAGAATGTAAGTAGAATCTCTCAATTGTCAATAAAGATTGGGCTCAGCAGGGACCAATTCTCGAGGCCCATGTATTTACCAAAATTAAAATAACAACACATGATTTTCATAAAATGTCTGAGCCCGGGTTCGAACCGGGGACCTCTAGTGTGTGAGACTAGCGTGATAACCAACTACACCACCCAGACAAGTTGATGGTCATGTTTTCATTTCTACTTATACCAATACCAATTCACATTCGTATTTAACAAAATGATTAAGATCAAGTCAACGAAGGTCGAAGGATATGCATGTACTGATGTACACGTTTGACTTTGCTGCTTGTTTTCATCCTCAACCTCACAATTCCCAAAGTAAATAATTTTTTCCTTAAATTTCACAAACTGAAACTTCAGTCTGATAACATTGTACTACTACAATGTTTCCGTTGCTATTACTGTTACTATGCTGCTCGGTTGTGGTGGCACAAACACAAACACAATACAATTACAATTCCTCTCCTTACATTTCACCCGCCACAGTGCTCCTCAATTACGAGAAAATGGTTCAGAATTTCAAAGTGTTCATGTACAAACCGAACAACCCGCAACTCAAATTCGCATCCACGGTGGAGTCTCTGTTCTATTCTTCACTGCTAAACAGCACCTACCTCACCCAAGATCCCGAGGAAGCGCACCTTTTCTTCGTCCCTTTCTCCCCAGACCTCTCCACGCGCTCCCTCGCGAGTGTACTAACACGCATCCGCAACGACCTCCCGTACTGGAACCGCACCCTCGGCGCCGACCACTTCTACCTCTCGTGCGCCGGAATCTCCCTCGAACCGGACCGGAACCTCGTCGAATTGAAGAAGAACGCTGTTCAAATCTCGTGCTTCCCGACGCGAAAGGACAAGTTTGTCCCTCACAAGGACGTCACGCTGCCCCCGCTAGCAAGTCCCCACGCGCGGGCGAGGCGAGTGCGTGCAGGCGCTTTGGTCAACGGTACTGAGACTTCGAGGGGAGACGAGTTTTGCGTGGTGGAGTACCAGAACGACGTGTCGTGGATAGGGGAAGCGCTGCGTGTAGGGTGCGTGCCGGTGGTGGTTACGGAAGGACCTATCAACGACATGCCGTTTATGGATGTGCTGAGATGGAGGGAGATGGCGGTGTTTGTGAGAAGTGTACGAGGAATGAAGGGTGACACGTGGAGAGAACGACACGAGCGGATGAGAGGATTGGGTGTGGAGGCGAGTAAGCACTTCCAGTGGAACCAGCCTCCCTTGCCGTTGGATGCGTTCAACACTATTATGTATCAGTTGTGGCTCAGACGGCATACCGTTCGATACCCGAGGTCGATGATGCAATAAAATTAATCGTAAAATAACTAAAAATGTTTCTACATTCATATATTTGAATAAGCAATTGATGATTTTTTTTTAGTTTGTACAAGCAATTGAATAATGCATTAAGTTCTATTGTAAATTTCTCCAGTAATCTAGAATTCATTCGTATTTCATCAAACAATTTTTTTATCAGCAAAGATAATATATTCATAAATATAAAAAACAGTACCAACAGTACCATATAAATACAAAGTTTAAGGACTAAAAATCAAATTTTTAAAAAATTTAGGGATTTTGATCGGTCAGACATTTGTTCAGGGACTAAAAACTGAATTTTTAAAAAGTTTAGAAACCTTGATCAATCAAACTTTTATTTAGAGACTAAATATCAAATTTTAAAAAAGTTCAGGGGACTAAAAACTTAATTAACTCTAAAAGAAATTATAATAAAATATCAAAATTTACATCTTACTAAAAAAACCAAAAAAAAAATGTAGACTAACATACATGATAATACCTATATTTCTGCCAGTTCAAATGATTCCTTCTCAAACACTTACACAACAAGAAAATAAAAATAAAATAAAATAAATTAAATTAAACTTTTCACATAAGTTAAAATTAACTTAAAGACGGCCTCTAGCATGGACCAGTAGTGCAAATGGTTCATGGTGAACCATTTTTAGGAACCACTAGATTCATCTAATCCCCACAGTTTTATCCTACACTCACTGTATTAGATTCAACCCCTTCTTTTCAGTTTTTTTTCCCTTCTTCTTTCCTCTCCACCCCCCCCTCCCCCTCCCCCTCCGGTAACACCCCCTCTGCATACTTCGCTAGAAAACGCTGTGATCATGGACACCCTGCCAACTTCCTCTAGTTCCTTTCCACCACCAACCTTCCCCTCCCCTCCCCTTCCCTTCCTCATCCACCTCTTCCTCCAATGTCACTATGTCACAAACCCAAATCATGAAGTTTCATCAAATTAAACGGTATCCTACACCATCTCCAAATCCCCAAATTAGTTTTACACACAGTCATCTTAAAATTATTAATCAAGATCAAAAGAAAGTGAAATTGCAATAGACAAGGTACGAAACTTATTCAAACCAAATAATGAGGAAAATACTTGTTATAAGAAAAAAATGCAGCAATGATTTGAAGCTCTTGTATAAGGGATAAAAGAAATACTTCAAACTAAGCAAAGAAAGCAAACGTCTATAGATCAAACCCTTTTGATCTCTCCGCAAGTTTTCGCGCAATGTTGTTGCCTTGAATCTAACACCAAATTAGAGTCTACAAAATTTGACAGTACCAAATCAAAAAAAAAAAAACCTTATTTCTTCAAATATGGTCGGTGTCATCAATGCCGTGCAAGGGTAGTGCATTCTCACCTGAGACGGCGGAGCAGCTAATTGGAACTTTCATTGGCGACAGGCCTTTCGAAGCCACACAAATTCCCAAATAACAAGACCCAACCCTAACATTATCCCAGCAACAAATATGAAGAAGAGATGCCGCCACAAATCAAACTAGGCAACGATGATGACAATTGATGAATGCAACATCGATGATCTTGGGCGGAGACAGTGTCGTTTGCCAATCTGTAGCTTCCTCGCTTCGGCTCCGCTTTGGCATGGGCCTCCCTATCGTTGCGATTGGGGTTGTGTTCGAGTTAGATGTTACGATTGTGTTTGAAAGTGAAGGTGGGAATGGTGGCGTTTTCTAGCGGACTAGGCAGAGGGGGTGCTACTAGAGGTGGTGGAGAGGAAAAAAAGAAAAGAAAAGTGAAACACCGTCGTCGGAAATCGCCTCCAACGACGGTGAACAGTGTGGTCAGAGATGAAGGGTCTGAATCTAATGTAGAGGGTGTAGGATAAAATTGTAGGGATTAGATGAATCTAGTGGTTCCTAAAAATGGTCCACCATGAACCATTTCCATTACTAGTCCATGCTAGAAGCCATCTAACTTAAAATGTATAAGTTGATTTTATTGTGTGAATGAAGTTTAATTCATTTTATTTTAAATTTTTTTTTAAAATGTGTTTGTTCAGAAGTTTATGTGTTATTATTTTTGGAATTTTTGAAATATTATAAACTGATTTTTCAATGTTTGTACTTTGTACATATTATCACAAAAAAAATAAAAATTCAACGTGATAATGAACCAATGGGCTAGATGTATCATGTATCAAACGAATCTACATTTCTTTAGAAGAGTCTCTCTATCCTTGAGAATGAACCAAAGCATAGGATGTACAAAATGAATGTCCAATGCTGTTGGGTTGATGAAATTCTGTTGGATTTTCAAAACCAAAGTGTACAACTAGCCCTGCAATGGACTGTGTCAATGCCAGAGAAAACTCATCAAATTATGGACTCTGTTTCAGCATTAGAATGGAAATCTATCTTGAAGGAATCTTCAAATTTGTCTAACAAATCACTTCTTGACTAAGTTCAACACGTCACCAACAAGATGTAATGAGCCAGTCACAAGGACCTGATGCATCAGCCACACAAATTTGCAGTCAGAATTCAATTCTATACTGATGAAAAATTATGTATATATTTCAAGAACAATTTGTAGATATCCATATTCTCTATTCTGTACCCACACTGTATGTAGGGCTTCGAGAGAGAACATATCAAATCTAACAAGTGGAACAAAAAAATAGAGAATATTGTGAGCCAAATGTTCAGAATATACAATCTTGTACCATAAATTAGAGAGAAAAAAATGTGAGCAAAACATGCAAGAATGAGGACTGACAGAAAACCGTGATTATGTGATATTAAATTAGATATTTGCAACTAATGAATGTACATTATATTAGATATTTAGTTACATTGATTAAATTTCTTATCCTGTGATATAAAATATTTGCAATTCTTAAATGTAATCTATGTTACCTGAAAACGAACTGATTGATTTTGTTGCACTCTGTCCCTGAGCCATTTGATTGCCAATGGCAATGAAGAAAACACTGCACTATGTTCACAATTAATGGCACTCATTTCCATATCATCTTTTAGTTCTTCAGAAACAATGTCAGTAATTTTACCTGCTAAGCCAAGTGATCTCAAACAGATTATTTAAGTCATAAAATATTCTAAAGCCTCGAACTTAAAAGACACAACCAGTGAAGGAAAAAAATGGGAAAAAGATGGGTAGAAAAGAGACATTGCTTTTCTCCCATCATGCAGTAAATCTCAATGAACTCATAAAAGAAGATAAGATTGGGACCGAGCGTCTTCAGGAGAAAGTTGGAGTCAAACCTAATATGGATAAAATGATAAACTCTCCTGAAGTGGTCTGATCATGTGAAAATGTCAGATTAAAAGGGGTAGAAAAATATCAAAGCAGAACTTCAAGAGAATCCGTTAAACTAACCAGACTCTAAATGGTTTATTGAAATTTGGTTGCTATAAAACTATAACATTATTACGTCGTTTGATCTATGTAACCAATCCCATCTAGTGGTTAAAGGCTTGATAGTTGTTTGAGTTTTTGATACACCCCAGTGCCATTGATTGATCATTTAGCCAACCCCATCTAGTCAAATAAGACTAGGTCCTTGTAGTAGAGTTAATCATGGGTCAGAGAGCAAACACCTAACAGAGACAGAGAGAGCCAAAATAAATTTAGCAGACTTAGGCTAGTGTTAAATGCCAATTGAGACAAATTTAGGCAACCAACTGTAAGGCCAGAGCGGGGCTTAATTATAGAAAACACCATGAGGATGAAAGTATCAAAAACTAATAGCATGCAACCGAAGGAGCTGAAGGGTAAATAAGTGATGAATGTAATGTAATACTTCCCCTTCTCTCTACACAAGAAAATTTCCTAGCTATTCCTGAGTCTTTTGGCCCAATAGTTCAATCTAACCAGTTCAAACTTATAAGAATAAATGGGACAGGAGTTAGCTAGTACAGCCTAAATCGACAGTATGACACAGACTAGAATCTGCACCTGGCAGTTGCCATCAACAGTTACGGTTCTAACTATATTCCATAGCTACAAAACAATCTTTAATCATCACTACCTTTGCTGCCTTGCATGAGATTTTCCCACACTCTTTGAAGATTGAACTGCCATGACAGATCAACTTTGGAATCAGTCGGTGTAAAAGCCTGGGGTCCAACTTTGTTGAACACAGATAAACTTGGTACAAAGAGTGCCTTCTTGAAGTAGACACCTACAATTTCCATTTAATTGTTTCTTAAATTCCATGGACAAAAAGTACTTTCTTCAGGGAAAAAAATGTCATTGGGAAAATGTTTTATATTACTTTTTCCTCCTAATAAACATAAATAATCACAGAACTAATAGAGAAGAAAGCCACTTAAATGCCAAATATTAAGCTTTACTTAAAGTTTTTTAATTATCTTGGACTAAGTCATTATTGAGTAATCATGTTCTAGCATAATCCAGAAACTACTGACCATGATCAGCACACGTTTTCATCAGCCGAGGAAGAAGCAACTGTGGATCTCGTACAGTCAAACAATTGAATAGCAATATCTGCAAGTAATTCAATTGCTTCAACTCAAAAAGTCTCACGAAAAAAGAACATTTTGATTAAAAAAGAAATAGTAGTGTCTGCATTTCCACTTTTATCTCATGAGCTTCTAATTTTAAAAAAAGATAATTAAAAACAGTTGATGGCATATGATCATCCTGATATCCGATACACAAGGTTCATTCGAGAAAAGACCCATGAATCAGTAGATGTCAAGCAAAACCATAAAAACAGGGTGTTTCGTGTCAAAGCTTGACAGTTGACACACATTTGCATCTCATTTCTTCAGATAATGCAACCTAGTTTAATGGTCAGCATTTCTCACCTCCGATATGTGGAAGTCAAATATCAGCCAAGTACAGTGTACAAACTTCTAAAATTCACAACAAACAAGGATAACAAAGGTACAACTATAACTCTTGCATAAGAGTAAACTGTTCACAACTTCACATACATGATAACATCCGATGGGTGATTTAGTTATTATAATGCTTTAAACTGATATCTAAATAGAAGATTGGGGTAAGCTTAGCAAGAAGATCATTAGCCTGTCTCAAGTTATATACTTCAAAAAGATAAGGTCTAGGAAGTCTGAAGAAATTGATAATCTGTATTTTTATGGTTCCTATTAAGAGTAATCAACATGCCTGAAGATAAGGTTAAAACACATGACAGGCTCCCTATATGATGATTTTCTAACTAAGGGCATCAGATATTACTAAACATTAGTTATTCTCAGTTTAAAACATCTGTGGATGGAACCTCCTCAACAGAACAGACATTGCATAACTTTATTTTACAGTGATATATACAACTACAGCTTATATGTGCTTAAATTTTAACAAATCTACTTAAAGTAAGATTTTAAATCTATACTCTACCGGAGTGGATTTTCTCTGGGATCCTCTGTCGCCATGGTGTGTACTCTTCACTACTTCATGTGACAATTTAGAATTATCAAGTTGCTGATGAAACAAGGTTTGGTCTGGGTTGTATTCTTTAATGGCTAGAGAAAACCACCTCGCACACACTTCCATGCTTTCAGGACTATGAGCCCCATCTAAAAAGAAAACAAGTTCATGTGACTTTTCACTCTTGATGTGTTGATCAGGAACAATCTGAGCCCTTCCTTGTAAACTTGCACTTGTTAATCCTTTTATGAATTGCTCTGGCAAAGTGTCCTTCATGCATGTAGATGAATCACTTCAGCAATAAGGCGTAAAAGAAGAAGAAGAAGATGTAAAAAGAGCTACTTTTAAAACTTACAGTTTGTTCTAAATAAATATCTCCAACATGCCCAGTCCTTTTCAGCCATGTAAAGCACAGTGCGATGGCAAGACCAGCATTTAAATATTGGTGCTCACCTTCAAGACCAAGTCTTAAACCATTTAGCAATTTGGCATCCAATGGAGTTACCACTTGAAGAGGTACCTGGAATTAGCAAGATTTACTTAGCTGATTGAATGCAAGGACAAAAGGGTCAAACATTTTCAATGAAGGCAGCTAGAAAAGCTACTTGGATTAAATGCTATGTATAGCCTGGCTTTCAGAAGATCACATACATAAAGCATGAAGACAAAGTTGATGAAATGCAGTATAAGAATGACAAACCATGCTGAATCACATTGAAGGCAGTTTTCTCTTTTCAAGATAATACAAAAATCTCAACAATGAAGCTTTAATTATATACCACCATTTGATGGAATAAATAAATGCCCAGACACTATGTTAAATCGCTATTCAAGTCATCACATGTATAGTGTATTTGCACTTTTATTCCTAAACAAATACATTGCCAAATTGTACCCCTTTACTTGATATTGACATGCCAATATTATATTTATACAGTTACACCAAGTGATGAGTCATTCAAACTTATTTTAGAAGCAAAACAACTTCATGAAAGAACCTACTTACATTTAGTTGAGAAGCCTTCTCTTCAAGTACATGCATTGCTTCATCAAGTTGAGGCACTGTAAAAGCTGGAATCCGATTCTAAAAGCAAATGAATAAATAAATAAAAGGTGCAGATAGGCATCAAAAAGATTTTTTATTCTTGAAAAGAAGATAATATTCTACTACAAAAAATACCTTGAAGATACCAGCCTTCTCACCAGCAATTTCTCCCAGAGTATTCCCTGTTAATAAAATCTAGAATGAGTATACTCAACTCGTTGAACAAATTAGTGGCATTGCAACATTATGTTCAACCATATACTGAAACATTTTGTATAATATATAAAATTTCAAAACATGTATTTTCATACACAATAGCCATGGCATGCATTAACTTAGTGATTACCTAGAATTCAAAAATAGAAAACTAACCAAGAATCTCCATGTGATCATACCCAAGAGAAGTTATACCACATACAATAGGTGCCTGAACCTGAAATATCAACACATCTGCATGAACTTGTTCCTAGAAATTAACTTCATAGAAATAGAAAATATTAATCCAAATACAAGGATTCAAAGCTCATTACTCAATTAGTCTTGTAATGCTAGAGACAAACATATTTCTGATGAAATGAAAATTAACATACCACATTTGTTGCATCATATTTGCCACCTAATCCTACCTCCATTATAGCAACATCTACCTACATAAAAATTCAGAAAAAAGCTTTTACTCATTCATAACAACATACACAAAAGAATAGTATATATACTGAACAATTTTCCGTAGAAATTTAAAGCACGGGGATCAAACCTGCTCTGCTGCAAATATCTTGAAGGCAAGTAAAGCAAGGAAACGGAAATAGGTAGGCATTGGAATATTGTCATCAGTTTTTTCCTGTGCACCACCAAAACGAGAAACAAGTTACGTAAATACTATAAGCAAGCACATCAAGTTACATTGTAAAAGAGAATGTAACATGATCACTTTGATGAAATAAACTTAACTATATGGTATTACCATTATACTATACCACAATTTAATTAGTTGCTCTTCCATTACTATTTTCTTCTGAAATCAATGCAATAACTCCAAAGAGAACAATTGAATAGCTTCAAAACTTCTGACATAGTTAGCAGAAAATATTCTTTTTGTTGCTCTAAGAGTAACTGCTGGACTAATTTTAAAAAATGTAGAGCTAAAATTGGAGTAAATAACCAGTAATACAAATATAGTAGCAAGGCAAGTTCGCTCTGGCTCAATAAAAATTGAGAAAAGGATGACCTGGTTTTCCACCCCATCAAAACCTCTGCCCGTATAAATCCAAATGAAATTTATGCACAGAAACTTACCTTTAGTCTATCATAACACCACCAGAAGTATGCTATAAATTTCTCTTCACAGATTTCCATACTGCAGAGTCAAAGAACTGTTATTATGTTGCAACTAAAGGCACAATACAATGTATTCTCTTTGGTCTGCAAAATTCAATGACAAAAGTGCCAATACTAAAGAATAATTTCATAGCAAAACAAATCGATTAAGAATATTATCAGCATTCATATGCTCAATTAGTATGCACCCTCCACAAAACAGATGATAGACACATAATGAAGATCAAAGAATTCAAAATATCAAATTAACTCAAAATGAAAAATGACACAAGTAGATGATATAGGAAAACACAAAAAGATCAACATATGAATATGAAGCACTCACCCATCTAAACGAAATCTCTCTCGGATATCAATGAGGTGAGGAGATGTGAACAGTCCAGTGCGAAAACCACAGTTACGCAATATAGATTCTGCAAAGGTGCACGTAGATCCCTACCAAACCACAGTTCATAAAAACAATTTCCATCATTACAATAAGCACAGAATTACTAATCATGACATAACCATAGCATCAGAAATCCAAGTTATGACTAAAACTATAAGAGGCCACAAAACACCAGCCACATAGCAATCACTATTGCAAGTAACAGATTGAACTTCCTATGATGGCCTCATTTCCAAGCAACCACCAAAGTAAAGTGAAAGTACCTTCCCTTTGGTCCCAGCCACATGGATAACCTTCATATTTGCAATTGGCTCCTCCAAATCTAGAATCTAGAGAATTGCACAATGCACACCATTGTTAACATCTCATCAAAAGTGACCCAATTCACAAACTTTTTACCTTCAGGTAATCATATAACAGGCTGAACTGATCCCCCACGTTGCTATCATCAGCACGAGTGCGCCTAGTGATCAAAGACGACAAGGCCTCCATTGCTTCTTCATAGGGACTCAAAGACGAAGACTTTGGAGACCCTTTGCCACCTTCTGCAAAAAAAGAAAACACCCCACAACAAAAAATAAATAATCAATGTCAAAATCAAAATTTTAACTTGAGTTGAAGCACCCCCAGAAGGAAAGAAGAATGAACATGTTATTACAGATGGAGAATAGGGAATACCTTGGTCAGACATGGTGATTGAGGTTTGAATTGTGAATGAAACAGAGAGTGTGTTGTTTGAATGGAGATAGGAGTGTGAAAAATGGAAGGTGGGGTTAAGATTTGAAGGATTGAAAAGAGATAGAAGAAGTTGTCGTTTGTGGTAAGTATCTAAATTTTAATTCTATTTATTTATTTATTTTGATTTGGCCAATGGAGAGAACTACATACGCTACAGAAGGTTAGCTTCATGGAATCATCATTCATCAGCTACGTACGCTAACTCTACCCTGTGGCAGAGTGTATTGCTGTCACAGTTGGAGTTGCATACCAAAGGATTTGATCCTCCTTCATTTAGAGACTCCAAAAATTGATTTTAAATAATCTTCTTTTATATATATATATATAAATGACTAAGAGATCTTCTCCTCTCCTTACTTCATGTATTTGGTTCTTGTATTTTTTCTAAAATTTCTCTTATCAATTTTTGTAACTATCCCACATTCATAATATTTCTATAACTACCTTCATTTCACTTCTTTACCTGATGCTATATTTTTTTAAATATTTTTTATCAATTTTTTTAACTCTATTTTTTAATTCCGAAGATTTTTCTCTTTCATCAATAATTTCAAATCCTTGATTCAATTTACTTTTCAATTTTCAAATTTGATATTAAAAAAATTAAAGTTACATCATTACATCTTTCCTTATTTTTTTTCTTTTAAAAAAATTATAGTTTCTAATTTCTTTTATAATTATTTCTTTTTCAAAATTTCTTTCGGTGTACTATATAATTTTTTCCCTCAAATTTTATACTCTTTAATCTATTTTTTTAATATTTCTTTTATCAGATTTTCTAACTCTATTTTTTAATTCCAAAAATTTCTCTCTTTAGTCAATAAATTTAAACCCTTAATTCAATTTACTTTTCAATTTTCAAAGTTAATATTAAAAAAATTAAAGTTACATTGTTACATCTTCCCTTATTTTTTTTTTAAATTTTATAGTTTCTAATTTCTTTTATAATTATCTGTTTTTTAAAATTTCTTTCAATGTGCTATATAATTCTTTATTTTTTTTTAAATTTCTTTCTATTGACTATATAAATAAAGTATTGAAATTTTAATAAGCCCGTGCAACGCACGGGCTAAAACACTAGTTAAATAAGATTGAGATTAATATTTTTGGTTTCCTTTTTTTTTTAAAGTAATATTTTTGGTTTCCTTACAAGACAATTTTATTCGAAATATGCTCCAACACTAAATATATGGACACAAAAAATCTTAGATTTGTATTAAAATTTGTATTTGTTTATTAGAAAATGTAAGAATTGAATTGTTAACTTTGTAATAAATAAAGATTAAGTCAAGTTAATTCTCTGATTTTTTTATTATATTAAATTAGTTCTTAAAAATTATTTTATGAACTTAATTTAAATATATTATTCTTTTATATTGTTATCTAATTATAAATTATTATACATAATAAGTTGATAATTTTTAATTAATTAATAGTGTAAAAAAATAGAATAAAAATGACACTTTTTTTGTACAGTTCATTATGAAAGTTTTTCTCTTTCAAAAAAAAATTATGAGTTAGAAGCCATTCTCTATACATGCAAAATAGGCTATCTTTTTTGTATAAAAAAATAGGCTATCTTTTTTGTATAAAAAAATAGGCTATCTTTATTTCTATTTCCCAAACTTTGAGATAAGTTTTATTAGGAGACAAACTAATTTTGTCATTAATCTTTTAGTTCAGACAGTTGAATTCCATGCTAGTCTCCAGATTTTTTTATTACGTACCATCTTATATTCATGAACTCATTATTAATGAAATGCTATGAGCATTTTGCTTTAAAATAGTAAAAAGACAGATGACACTTTTTTAAGAAGCAATCATAGAATTATTCAATATCAAAATTAAATATGCAATGACATTCTTTACCTTGGCACCGAAGTTACCATAACTCAAATCCAATCGTGGTCTTCGTCATCATGGTTATGTAATTCTAGGTGGAAGAACTGACTCGAAGTCAAATCAAGATAAAAATACATTATGTTGTCATATTAATATGGTAGTTATCGTCAATAACAATCGTGCCTTCTGGGTGATCTGCCCTGGACAGAACAGCACCAGCCACTATGCATGAGAAACACCCATCGAGCTGGTATCCACCCTCTGAGAACCAAGCCATTAAGAGTAAGTGCATCTTTATATTAAAATTTAAAAATTTAAGTTTTGGTCAAATTTAAGATTATAAATTTGAGTTTGTAAAAATATTTTAAGTATTATTTCTCTCAAATTTAATTTTAAAGTAAAAATTTACTCTCAAACATATTTTTAAGACTGTCTACAGCTGGCACAAGCTTGGAAACGTTCCCATGGTAACTGTACATCCTATTTTGATGGGATTTTAGAGGATTGTAAGTACCTTAGCAGAGGCATCAATCACTTTAATTTACTGTTTGTAAAAAGAAATGGGAATAGGGTATCTGATACTCTTGCCAACATGGCTTTTGACTTTAGGGGAAACTACAGGATTGAGGAATTCATCTCATCAGGTGAATGCCCTCCTTCTTTCTGATGTAAATGGTTTTCAAAGTTCTGAATGAAATACGATTTTCCCTTAAAAAAATATATATGGTAGTTATGGAATACTTTCGTGTCAATGAAATATAAACAGTTTTGAAAGCAAAGTTGTAAATTACTTAAGTTGGTCTCCTGTTAATAAAATTCGTTCCTTTGGCTTTTCAAAAAAAAAAAATTGGAGACACAATGCAGAGTAAAATATTATGCAACAGAACACAAAATTCATTTAAGACAAAACCAATTAAATTTTAATTTTGATTTATTATCAGCTCAGCTCTTATAAGTTTTTGTTTATTAATGAACAATTATAGTGTTAGTTTTTTATTTTTTATTATTCAATTGGAATAATAGAGACTACCCTAGACTATCCCTTATGAGGAGGGTATTTAGAGTAGGAGAGGATTATTCCGAATACAAAGAAGTTGGGCTTGTCACACCCCCAATATTACAGTGTTACTTAGTTTAAATCACATTTTAAGCTTTTATTGGAAATTCAAAATTTTAATTTGCGTGTTGTATCTAAAATTTAAATTTGTAGTAATTGACAACGGGACTCTATAATTTGATTCCTAAATGACAGTTTCCAAAAAGGACGTGATGTCACTTATGGCCAGACTCTTCAATGAATTTCGTTCACACTAGAGGAAGAAACTCCTTTATCCTAAGGAAACACGAACATCAACCAATGTCTCCTTTTCAGGACAGCAAAATAATAACAAAGCTTCGATGCAAAAGGGTTGTCTACTACCAAGTAACAACTCAGATTTTGCATGTTTTTAGTGTAATTTGAAAAAATAACCGTTCTTTTTTCCCCCAATTTTCTAAAAAAATTGCGAAAAAAAAACTAATTATTCACGAGAATTAAGAGGTTTTGAAACATGAAATGGATCACTCAACAAAGCTTCTGTAATTGAAAAAATCATCATCCTGTACATTTTCAAAGCCCTATTCTAGTACAAAGCAATTCTCTCATGATATTTTTCTTCAACCACCACCGACTAAAAGCTAAGAGACGCAATCAAGATGACACAGCGGGCCATACATCAATTGTTAGTTTGTAAAAGAAACAAAAAGACCCCACATGATAGGACAAAGGCACCCTCCCAAAAAAAATGTTGCAGAGCTTATTCACACCCATCAAAGCATTTGTCTGAGCTGCTGGTTTTCCTGACGAAGAGACTTCACTTCTTTCATCAACTCAGCTTGGTTCTCCAGGATAGAGTTCATTACAGCTGACATTTCCGTCTGTTGCATGAGACAGTTAATTAGAGAGGAATTAAAAAATGAAAATCACCATCACTAATTCCAGATACACACCTCTTGCATATGAAATTGTCTCAAAATTTCAATATGAAGGTTTCTCATATCCTCGTGTATGGATTTCTGAAAGGAATCCAGAGTTTCTTCCAGGGTCCGTTGAAAAAGCTGAAGTGTAAATGAAGATCCTTGTGCATCTGACTGAGATGCTTTCTGCTGTGAGATTACTCCCTATCATAAATTTGACAAATGAATAAGAACACTAGAGCAAATAAAATAAATATGTTATATAACTAGCATTCTTTATAACATCAAAACTAACACAATCTATATAAATGAAACCCACACCCCTGTACTTTAAGTCTGAAGCACAGACATTGAAGATTCCAGCATGAAGAATCAGAGCAAAAAGATCTCTTCCAAACACATACATCAATATAAGCAATGCAATCATCAGATCTAATTAATTTGTAAATATTAACATACACTTGTCAGTGGTAATGAGCCAGATTCTATTGGAGCAGATATATCAGATTTCAACAGCAAGCTATTTAGAAGTTCTTCTCTGGTTTCTGCTCCTGATTTCTTAATCTTAGGTGAGCCAACTGAAAGGGACACTCCATCACTTAAGGTAGATGCAGTGCTTATTCTTTCTGCATAAGTAGAAAATCTTCGATTAAAAGATGACATTCTTGGGGAATCAAGGATTTTTGGGGAATCAATTGCTTGTCCAAGGCTGGTTTTTGTATTGATGGACATGGGCAAAGAAGTAGAGAACGTGTGATCAGTAAACCCCAAGGAAGTTTCCTGGCTTGAAGAGGCATCCTTGGCGCGAAAATTTGCAAAACTTAGGCTTGAACTGGTATAGGAACTAACACCCACGGATGAGGATGTATCCTGCAATCCAGATAACATTGATCCTACTGTCTGACCAGCAGAAGCCAACATCCCAAAACGAGATGGTGCATTGACAGGCTGACGTTGATAAGCATATTTATCACTTAACCGCTCACCACCCCAAGCTTCTGGAGGAGTGATAGAAGAATCTTCATTCTTTGAAGATGGAGGAGGAGTAGACCCCACAAGTGGAAAGGAAGACTGAGTAATATCCTACAATTAAATTGCAATATAATCAGTCAAAATTTGCCTGGTAAAAAATAAATATCAAGTGGGTTTAGAATGCAAAAAAAGGAATTTAATTTATTATTCAAATATTATGTTTGAAATGTTAATGAATAGGAATGACTAGATTTTTAAAATCTCATGGTTTCATTACTTTAAATTTATAAATTATGTCAAACATGATGGGATTTGTTAGCACTTGATTTGATTTTAAATAAATAAACAATTTTACCCTTACTAACTTTTTCATTTTACCTTGCAGAAAAGTAAAAATGTAAATTATTTAAAATCAAATCAATTACATTTTTAATGAGTTCCAAACATAAAAATAGATTTCCAAATCAATTCATATCCCATTTTTTCGATAAGTCCCAAATGTAATATTTGATTTTTAAATCAATTCAAATCAAAGTAAATTATTTCCAATTTCAGTTTATTCTAACACATGGAACTTCCCCAAGCAGGTACAACACAGAATTCAAGCCAAGCTACATACAATACATGGAAACCTTGGGAATGATTTGATGAAACAATTTAGAAAACAGACATAACAGATGATCTTAAGTAGCATGCCTTCCCTGCAGATCACAGCTAAATCATATGACTGAATTAAATCCTCCTAAAAAAAATTCTAGTTCTCAAAGGAATTCAATTTTTAGCCAAGAATTTGGGGAAAAATACCTTAACCATCAAGAGAACAAGAGGGAGTGTAATATTAGCAGTGTAACTAAGATCTAGGATAACTAAACTAAAAGAAAACAACACAACCTGTGCCAACAGTTTGTGGGCATAAGAGCATTCTTGGTTGACAAAGTGTTTAACAAGAAACGGGAATAAAAAAGAGAAATGGCTTTCCTAATCAAATAATTCCGGTTATAGAGCTCTTAAAGATCAAATCCAGTACTCCTCCCATTGCAATTTAGGGAATTCAAGTGTTACGCATTATCAATGTTTAACCAAGTGGTGTGGATGGCAGGAAATAAAGATTTATTTTACTTTGAATTGAAGGTTTATAGATCAGTATTTCACAGAGCAGTTAAATTCAAAATCAGGGCCATGTGAGACAATAACCTGCTTGGCAGTTGAGCCAGATTTCCAATCAGATATTGGATGATCACTGGTTCCTTCCTCAGAATTTGAAAATCTTTGACTAGATGACGGAAACAACAAAGGTTTCCTATCGGCAAATAAATTATCCTTCTTTATCCCATTTTCATCCCATAGTGAGGGTGTTAATGGTTGAACATCCACAAGAGGGGAGAAGACCTCCATGTCATCCTTGAAGTTATAACTAGCACGGGGAGCATGCAACCTTGACAGGGTTCCACCTGGCCATAAATGGTTTCGTTGTGGAGTTTCTTCGGCAGTAGATGAATTTAGTTTGCTGGATGTAAAACCACTGCTGGATGCCATAAGTGAAGAAGCATCAAAGGAGGCACCCAGCCGACCAGAGTTCCTACTACTTGTCACTGATGTAGATAGAGAATTGTTTGATGAAGTTGCAGAAGGTAAAGGATCAGGCATAAGTATTGAATCTTCAACTGTATCTCCCACAAGAGCAGTCTCCGCAGTGCAATTTCTTTCATCAACAACAACTGGTTTAGACCTTTGCCAGCATAAGCTTGTAACAGCCTGTTGCATGCTATAATAATTTAGAATAAAAAGAGGACATTAATTTTACAAACATAAATCAGTGACTAACATTGGGAGATTAACGCTTCATTTTAAATCACCGTCATTTTATATTGTGTTAAAGATAGAATTATTTATTATTAAATGACTTTAGGATCACCTTTTCACTGCTAGGAAAAGACTCTTGGGAGTTTAGTTTTTGCATTTGCATAATCATTCACAACAGAGAAAACAACTCATGTTCCAATCTATATTTAATTAAATATCATAATTCTTCTGCTATTCAATAAAATATGCTACAATAGGTTTAAAAACCTCAATCTGTTCCAATACCCCTTCTTAAATCTTAATATATCTGTGCACGACAAATATATAAATCGAATGTTCAACAAATTATGGAAGAGAGATCTTCATAAATTTTACAGATCATGCATATTAACAGACATAAATAAGGTAGCTTGCTCACCCATTACAGAGCATCAAGGGAATTGCTAAGGCATTACCTTGTATAGATTATAATGCCTACTTCCCCCCATTTGGGATTGAGAAAAAACTGATTTTAAGTAATTGTGGAAGCTTAAAGTGGTCTCTGCAGTTCCATGAGTTCATGTGAGTGTTAAATGCACAATGCATTAAGCAATTTTCAACTTCCACGAATCTATCTAATTGTCAGATTACACAAATATTGAACAGCAACGAGCTCACATGCTTAAATGCATTAAACCACGCAGGTCTAGACAAAAACATTGTAGATGAGGCTAAAAATTACCTCAGAACTACCATAAGCGTGAAGAACAGCAACAGGTTGTGGTTTTCCACGAACATCATAGAATGCCACACGGCCGTTGCTAGTTCCGGCAGCCAGCATCCAACCATCATCTCTAAAGGCCAATGAAGAGAAAGGTGCTTCATAAGAAATGTAAGATGATGGTCTTCTAGATCCAGAATCATAAATGTACATTTTTTTATCAAGGCCAACACTAGCAATGATCTGTTAATTGCAGAAAGAAATCAGAAAGCAAAATTATTGTAACCCAAAGAATGGGTCAAAAGTTCACAGCAGGATGAAACAGTCTCACTATGTATATTATAAAATTCAAAACTAGCAATGAAAAATGAAACCTTGTCATTGGATGTAGAAAAGCTAATACCAGCAGTTGGAGCAGAATGCTGCTTTATCCATGAAACCTATTTTTTTCAAAAACAATGAAAGAAAAAGAATCAAGAAAATATATACTTTCAACTCAAAAGTATCCATTTGAAATAATAATAAAAATTAAAAGGCAAGCAAGGAGAAACTTACTACAGAAAGAGCTAATTCAATAAACTCCAATAATAACAAACTGATTACTGAGACATATGATTATGAAGGTTGTATAAGAGAAAGATGTTACAAATACAAGTTATTCTTTATTATTATTTTGAATGGAGAAGATCAATTCATGGTTTCAACTATCAACCAATTTCATTTTTCGTAGAATTTTGCAACATATGCTATTTATACTTATAAAGTAAGCATATTGCATACCTTAGGGCTGCGACCAGTTGTATCCCACAAATGTACTGTCCCATCGTCACCAGCAGTCACAAGAAGGTGACGACTAACTCGAGAATAATCAAGAACTCTCAACATCTGGTCTTACAATTTCAAAGATGGGAGATTAGTCCATACACATGCAAAGCCAAGCACCAAGAAGCAGAAGGTTCAAGTTCAACAAAGCAGAAAAACCTGTTGATTGGGATCTTTGAGCTCAGCAGCCTTTTGCCCAGAAGCAAGGTTATGAAGCATTAGGTCTCCACTAAGGCTGATAGATGCCAAATGTTCATCCTTACAATTGTACATTACACCTGTGACAGTATTAGTATGACCCTTTAGCCATTTAATACAGCGTTTCCTTTGCAAATCCCATATCCTTAGAACTTGACCAGTTCCTCCAGAACATACATATCTGGATGCCTTGTTGCTGAAGCTGATAGCCAATATAGACTCCTGCCAGGAAAAAAAAGGTTAGAAGGAGAAAAAAAAAACTGAATGAAGCCATGAATGAAGTAACACAGAAAGAACAAAAAAGAAACAGATTGTCTGACTGATTGTGCCAAAATTATAACCTATAAGGACCACCAAAGAAGAAATAGAAGCATTACACAAAGGGGTCTCCCTGCCTTTGTTGCTTCTTCTGAAAAAGCCAAAAAGAGCCAACTTTTACAGGACAGTCTTCCCCTCACGCACAATCAAAGTTCAATTCTCTGTTAATTGAATCAAAGGTAGAACGAGATTCTTTGATGTCATTTTTTTCCTTAAAAATATCATTAAATTTATCCCAAGAATTTCACACACAAATTTGTGTTGATAGTAACACTGCATCAAACATGTCTGAAATTCGTAATACAGCCACTTCAAACAAGTACAAGGACAACAATGTACAGGCAAAATAGAACCAAGACAAGGCTTTAAAATTTGTGCACAATGTTGATGGGAACTGATAATAACTGACATGCGCAATCAAGTATTATTGGATTTGGCTCCATTAAAGCAAGGCCCTATCCACTGCTAATGTAAAGTGGATTATGCTCACAAAATGCTTTAATTCAAATCAACCATGAACAAATCGTCACTCTTTCACTCTATACATCTCACTTTAGAAGAGCTAAATCCTGTAGTATTAGATATAACTCTAATAAATAGCCTTCCACCATGTCTCTCAACTGCAAATGAGCAGTACAAGTGGTGACACCGGCATTGCAATGTTCACCTGGAACTAGTCAAACAAGCTAATGCACAGCCAGCCCTCATGGGCACCGGGGGCTACAAAGTGTGGTGAGATGTTAGGATCCAATTGCAAGTTATGGGACTTGAGTCCCACATTGGAAGTATGAGATTCTTATCACTAACTTTTGTGGTGTGGTTTTCCCAAGGTTCTTATCACTATCACGTCAGTGGTTATGGGTAGAGTTAGGAGTAGTAATTTATTATTAGAGTACGTGATAGAAAATAACTCATCCTGCATTACCTAGTTAGTTTATTATTATAGAATCAGAAACTCCCTTGATGACAGTAATGTATTATAGGGTGTGTAATGAGGCAAAAGCTGTTGTCATTTGAAGTTTGTAGTATGTAAAAGACTTCTGAGCTTTGTCTCATGGAGAGAGAAGTGTATTGCTTGTGTGCATTTTTTGTCAATTTATTTCTAATTTTTAATTCTCTATCAAATGTTCTGTAAACAAAACATCAAACAAGTAAGTATTTTGCCAAAAATGACCTCAGTGTTGTCTCCACTATCAGTGCCGGCGACCGGAATGGTCCCCATGCTTTGTCCATTCTTCCGCCACAGCGAGATCTTCTTGTCATCTCCAGCACTGGCCACAACCAAATCTGCGAAAACCCCAAATTCAGCGCAATCGAGGACAATTAGGGGAAATGCAAACCCTAGAAAGCGAAAAAGGGAGAGAGAGATGAACTCACTGGTGTGGTTCCACTTGACTGAATTGACTTGGGAGCCGGGAGAGGGGGTGAAGCTGAGGGCGCAGGGATCGCCGGCGGGAGTGTATACGCCGGGCTTAACGGCGGAGGCGTCGAAGAGTTTGACGGTGTCGCCGCCACTAGCCGCCAACAGCGCCATTGACAGATCGCGAAACGTCGCGAATTTGAATTGGAAATGGGGGGTTTTAGTTTTAGGAGAAGTGCTTCTGCTAGGGTAGCATTCCCGATTTGGATTTCAAATATGCGGATTTGAAACCCTACAAAACAAACACACTACTCTACCAAATAGAGAGAGAGAGAGAGAGAGTGTGAAAAATTTAAACGAAGAAAAAGTTTAGAGTGGGCGCCTTTATATGCTCTCTCATTCCCCTCCGGTTCCCACCTGACTCTACTCTTGTCCTACTACTAATTACCTCTTACTTTTTTTATTAAACTAAAATTAATTAATGATTATTTTCTTTTGCTTTGCTTGTTTTTTACACTACATGGGTTGCAATTAATCTAACATGAATATGAAAAAAAGGTAAAATGAATCTAACATTTTTTTTTAAGTTACAATTAATTTGTACATTTCAATTTTTTAAGGAAATGTTTGATTCACAATAATCAAATGACATGTTACCTTGAAAAATTACGACATGTTAAAATTTTTTTTAACAATGTAAATCTACAGAAATTTGTTTTTAGAGGTGTTTGATAGGGAAGGAATCTTAGGTTAGGAATATTAATTTTCTATATTTAGTATGACAATTATAAAAATCAATTTTAGGAATATAATATTAATAATTTTTTATTTATGTTTTACAATAAAACTTTTTTCATGAGAGAAGGTGAGAATTCAAAGTTGTCATAAAGAGAGAAAGATTTTTTAATGTAAAAATATAATTATGTCTTTCATTTCAAAGAATATTTTAGATATACCAAAAATATATTTATAACATTCACAAAAAACATAATTTTTATGAAATATAATTCTTAGTGAGCATAATTCTCAAAAATGAAAAAAGATTTTATACACCAACACTCCCTTAGTTCTTTAACAAAAAAAAAATCTCTTGTTTTAGAAAATGTGTCAGATACTTTGCGGGAAAAAATACTCTCATTTATAAAAATAGAAAACATAATATAATTATTATTTGGGTAGAAATATAATTTTTATAACTTTTTAGGTTAAATTTATTATATTATTAAAATTTATTCATACATATTATTATTTGGGTAGAAATTTTATAACTTTTTAGGTTAAATTTCTTTTATTATTAAAATTCATTCATGCAATCATACATTTGTTTTTCATGTAACACATGTAATTAAAAAAAAAAAAAATCATTTCTACTCCATTTCGTTTTACAAGTCTGCAAAATTTCATTGTTTTTGGTAGACAGCAAAATTTCATTTGACAAACCAAACATTTAAAAGCGATTTTTCCAAAATAGAAACAGAAATAAAAACACAAGCACTCAGGTCAGCGTTTGACATAACCCCCCCCCCCCCCCCCCCCCCCCCACACACACACACACAAAAATCCACTTTCATTTCTCTTCTATATGATTGAACCCAAATATCATGGATACAAAGAGATTAAGTGGATGACACTATAATTAACCGAATTCATATGAATTTGAATGAAATCATTATTCGTAATCGTAACCCTTATGATACAATGGGTATTGCATTCTCAACATTATAGAACCCAACAATATAATAATGTCAAACGTTTTCATTACTTTCTTTTTTTTAATGATCAGGTTATTCTTTTTATTAATTCCAGATTTCTCTAGACAAATAAGCAAAGAGAAATGTCAGGGTCACACTCTCACACACACTCTTTTAATCACACACTCTTTTTAATTGGACCACATCATCATATTTTTTAAATCAGTTACTTGTTCATGGTTGTTCAAGTTTGGTCACTTTGTAATTTTTCATTTTATTATTATTATTATTAATAAGAACCAAAACGTCGTCTACCCAATACCGCCGTCTCGCCTTCCTCGGTGACCCTCACCACAACCTCTTCCCCTGAGCAACGATTTGGTCGATATTGGTGGTGCACCAGTCGCAATGTCGAACCGACGCGGAGGTGGTGGTTCGTGGAGACGACACACGGGTAGCGTGGTGGTGTGTGGGTGCGCGAGTGGTGTGAGAGTGCAGATCTGGGCAGTGTGGATCTGAGTTGCGCACGCACGGTGGGTGCGGTGGTGGCTAGTTGGGGTGGGGGTTGTCGGAGGTAATGGTGGTGGTGCGCGGAGGAGTTGGGTGTCTAAGCGATGGTGGTTATGGTGTTTGCTGGTTATTTTATTAATAATCATTATAAAATAAAATGAAAAATTACAAAGTCATGAAACCTAAATAATCGGTGAACAAGTTACTGGTTTAAAAAATATGATGACGTGATCCAATCAAAAGGAGTGTGTTTAAAAGTGTGTGTGAGAGTGTGACCATAGTATTCCTCATAAGGAAAAACTAACACAACCAAATGTCTCTTGTGTTGGGCAAAGAAAAACCTATTATATCTCAGAACATCAGTGAAAATTCCTTTGAATCCAAGCAAACAAAGCAACATAGATGTTTCCCCAATAAGGTGATCAGCGATAATACTGAATTCTACCTACTGGCATGAGATCTTGATCAAACAGTACAGAAACAGACCAATAAGAAACCATAAAATCCAGCAATTGCACCTTTACTAACTGAATAAAATTGGCCAGAATCATCAACACAAACTGCTCTATCAGTGTAAATTGATAGTCTAAGAGGACCTTTCAGAGCAAAGGTCATTTCCACAGCATCTACAACACATATATGTACATATTGTGTTGTAGAATAATTATGAAACAAGAAATAAAAAAAAATAAAAAGATAAAAGCCTTTGCTTTTATGGCCAACCAGCAGTGCTTAATATCTCTCGTAGTACCTCATGGTCACTGCGTGACTGGATGTTCTAGCAGAGTAAACTTGCTTGTTCTTCATCATCACCTCAGAATAGATAGAACTTAAGACCATGTAATCTAAATCTTCAGGATTTAATTTAACCCCATGAATACATCTGCACCAGAGTACATAAAGAGAGGAAAGAACAAGTTAATAACTAACATACAACAGCTGAGTGATGAATGCATAGTAGTCCATTAAAATAGATGATGCTAACATGAAAAGAGATGAAGAAAGGAGTTTCCTTTGGCATTCAACAATAGGGGCCAAGTGAGGGAATTTCCTACTCTTATAATAGATGTATAATATGCACGCTTTGGTTCAACCTAGTTGTTATCCAGACTACAGAAAATTTTAAACAAACTAAATTCACCACTTACAGAAAAGGAGAAAAAAAAAGTTCAAAGGAAATATATGACTGAATGCAAAATAAAGCAGCTTTTAACTATCACTGGGTTTGTAGTGAAGGATTCAGCATGCCTTACATACAGTCAAGCCCAATAGGCAGGGTTTATTATATTTTCATGCAATGCTTGGAATAACACTTTTATATATTAAAGCATTGATTAGTAACCACCATTGGCAGTTTAACAAGATAGCAAAAAATTCACAAACCCAAAATTATAAGATGAAAAACTTTGACCCTGACAATGCAGCAACAGCAGTAACATGATTTGCTTTTAAAATGATATTTGTTATTTGATAAATCAATTTCGAAAATACAGCTAGACCTTGTATAAATAAGCTGAGCTTTGAGCTTTCTTATAGTTCGATGCTTGTTCAATACTTGGATTAAAAAGATATGGTTTTTAACTGATACAATCATTTTAAGTAAATCAATGCAACCCCATTATAAAAAATGATTAAAATATCCTCTTTCTTATTCTGTTTTGAAAAGTAATTGATCAATTTTTATAAAATATAAGAACCGTTCCTCTTTTCAGAAAGAAAAGCAGAATAACAATTCAAAAACCAGAAATCTCACATCTCACATAAACAATATTGTGCAGTTTGTATTGTATGCTCAGTCAGCACACCTATACCATAAGAAATAAAAGCAATAGTAACAAAACCTTGGTTAATTACTTGACAGTGATGTGCCAACCATCACATCTTGTTTGACATCACAAACTTTGATTTTTTCTCTGCAGGCTTAAGAATCTGAAAAGAGCACATCAAGTTTTCATCCACACTCATCATCGCACCAGCATTGTCAAATTCACCACAGTAGTTTGGAGCTGAAAATATCGTAACAAGTTGCCTATCAGCGAAGAATTCATACCCATCCTCTACAACCTACATAAAATTTATAATGTCAGTTTCCAGTAAAGCATCATAACTTTACCCTTTTTATTAGAGAAGCTGAATGAGAATTGTCAAAAAAACATAGTGACCTGATGAGCACGACAAATGAGATCCAAGTCATGCTTTGTCAAAAATTCAGCAACCTTATCAGGGCCAAAGGTGTAGGACACTCCTCTGTCATTCATACCCCAACCTTTCACATCCCTACCAGGATCAGACCAAAGCAAATCACAAAGCAAGCCGGTGTCGGGAATCGCAGTAGGACGAGGTAGATTCCTGATTTCATCCAAGTTTGTGAGTTCAGGGGAAAGACCACCATGCATGCACAATATTTTATCATCTATAAGGGCTGCCACAGGAAGGCAGTTAAAACAGTCGGTAAACGCTTTCCAAAGCCTCACATTAAACCTTCGCTTACATTCATCATAAAACCCATAAATCCTATTAATGGAAGCACACTCATGATTCCCCCTCAACAGGAAAAAGTTTTCTGGATATTTGATTTTATATGCAAGCAAAAGACATATGGTTTCTAAGCTCTGCTTCCCACGGTCCACATAGTCCCCCAAAAAGAGATAATTCGCAGTAGGAGGCAAACCCCCATACTCAAATAGCCTTAACAAATCACTGTACTGCCCATGAATGTCACCTGAAAAAGCGAAGAGACATCTCAACCATGCCATAAAATAACACTACAGGCAATGTTAAATAGAAAATCTAACAAACAATTCAACAACAGCAAAAATCTTATCCTGCTAAGTGACGTCGGCCACATGGATTCCTCGACATCATGTTATTCAGTTAAAGACCAAACTTTGCTCATCATTTCATAAAGAGGAAGGTTGTGTTAGCCTGTGAGGCCCTCAGCACGCAATGTAAAACTTGTCAATATATCAAAAGCTAACAAACAGTTCAACAAACAACAACAACAAAAGTCTTATCTGTTGAAGATCCCATATTGACTAATGATATGACCAAAATAATGTAAATAAATGAGGAGCAACCCTCACTTCACTCACTAGCTTTCAGGATTGAGTTAGACCAAAACCCAAATTTTAAGACAGCATCAAAGTCTATCTATAGTCAATGTGGGACTTGGATTTTTCCCAATATTATCCCACCAAGTGAGCTCAGCCATAGCTCAATGCCATAGTGTTCGGTTAAAGACCAAACTGCCCTTATGGTTTCATAGCCGGTCTCAAGCCCAGGTAAAGGGAGAGGTTGAGTTAAACCCTAGGCAGCAAACATAACATATCAAACATGAATGGCTCACCACAGAAGAGCTAACAAACAATTCACATGCCCTAAAAACCAAATGGGCAACCCACATTTCCTTTCAATTAACAAATGACACCCAAAAACTTAAAGGCTCAAACTTGCAACAAACAAGGGACACCCAGAAGTATTTCTAAACCCTAAACACAAAAGGTGAGTAAATTGAGGGGAGAGAAAGAGAAAAAAAGCAAAAGGGGTACCGCAAATCTTGATGGGGGCTTCGAGTTCAAGCAAATTGGGCTGGTTAATGAAGATTTCTCGGGAAGCGACGCAGAGTTGCTTGATCTCAGACTCGGAGAGCTGAACCTGCTTGCCGGGTCGGGCCAATCGGACCTCTGTTAAGCGCCGGATTATGTCATCGAGAACCGCCTCATCAATCACTTGCCCCTGTGTGCTCATCGCATCCGATCAAAACCTTCTTCTTCTTCCTCTTCTTATTTGCTCTTTCTCAACAACAGCAAATAAGCACAATGGCTGAACCAACCAAGAGCTTTACTTGGTTTGGTTCTCTTTCTCTTTCTCTCTCTCTCTGTTACTACTGTTTGTCTGTCTGTGTTTGTTTGCTCTCCACTGTTCCCTTTCTTTCGCCAACTTATATATATTTATTACTCCTTCAGTCCTTCTATATCATCTTTTAGAAATTTTTTTTTTTTAAAATAGATGTCATTTTATAAAATCAATATTGCATTAAATATTTTTTTCAATACTATCTTTAATCAATATTTAATGAGAATAGTGTATAATAGAAAGTTATCTAATATTTTCTAAAAAATTTAATAAATTAATTACATTCCTTAATATCTGTGCCAAAATCTTAAACTTGATATAAACTGAACGGAGGGAGTATTACTTTTTATTTATTTAGGAAATACTGAAAAATTACTACATAGCTATAATTATACCATTAATGTATTTCACCAAAAAAAAATAACATTAAAATACCATTAATGTATAGAATATAGTTTTTTATGATTTTATAAAGGCTTAATTGTAAATTTTATCACCAAACTTTCATTATTTTACGAATTTTATTACCCAAGTTTTTTTACAAATTTTACCACTTAAGTTTTCAATTTTTTCACATTTTACCACTTAAGTTTTCAATTTTTTCACATTTTACCACCGTTAATATTTCACAAAAAAAAGTTAAAGAAAATACAAACGACGTCGTTTTGTTAAGAATGTGATGGTAAAATACGCAAAAATTGAAAACTTTGGTAGTAAAATTCACAAAATGATGAAAGTTGGGTGGTAAAATTCACAAAAAAATAACTTAAATGGTAAAATTCGTAAAATGATGAAAGTTTGGTGATAAAATTTGCGGAAAAAAAACTTGGATGGTAAAATTCCTAAAATAATAAAAGTTTGGTGGTAAAATCTACGATTAAGCCTTTTATAAATTCAACTGATATTTATGACTATATATTAATTTTTGGTGTCAAAATTTATTAAAAATGAATAATTTTATAATTAATAATTAAAGAGTTCTTATTTTATATATTTTAAAAAAATGATTTATTTTTTATATACAATAATGACAACAAAAATTGAACTTAAAATCTTGTGTAAACTATTCAAACCTTCTCCTATTAGATCTTTTAAGTGGATATTATTTTGATATATTAAAGCCATTGTATTTTGATAAGCCATTGTATTAAATCTTGTGTATTTTGATCTATTAAGCGGCAATACACAAATGCAACCAACACATTTTTATCATCATCAAAGCCATTGTATTTTGACAAGTCCAGAATTCCGTGGACCATACGACACCAGAGAAAATACAGAAATCAAGCCATGCATGCATCAAAACACCATTTGCCAACTTCAAAAATTTCGATCACCAAAAAATATGATTTCCAACCAGCATATTTTACTTCTAAAGACATCATAAAAATATAAAACTAAGAAAAATAGAAGACAAGAGGGAAGATTTTTATACAGGCCGTGCATGAATCCAAGCAAAAAGGAAAAAAAAACAACAAAGAATTGGATAAATACAACATGCAAGGGATCAAATGATCCTTTTTAGTTAGGGACACCCAAAAATCACATTTTCCCTAGCTTGACCGAGGAATGCAGCACCAAAAACCCTCAACTTTTCTTCATTCCCTCCCTCACCTTAGTCTAGCAAGCTCGAACTTGGTGGTGGAAGGAGTGAGGAGGTGAGACGTCTATCCTCCTTTATAGGTCTCAGGTTGCTCCACCAAAACAAGGAGAATTTTTTAGTTGCATGCAAAGAAGAAAATGAGAAAAGAGATGCATGGAGTAGAGAGAACAGTGTGGGAAACAAGTGAGATGACAATTGACATGGAAAATGGTGATAAAGAGATGAACAAAATGGGACTTAAAAGCTCACCTAATTTGTTTGAGAAGATGAAAGTGAGTGATGAGTGAGAGTGTGAGGGTTTGGCTACCCTTCTTCTAAGGACATAGATATTGTGCAGCTGAACAATTAAAAGTGAATAGACCATTAATATTAAACAAATATTATAGATGTTTTAATTTAATTACACTTTTTTAAATAAATACAAATATAAAAAGTTATATAATTTAAATCAACTTGTGTAAAATCTAGTATAAAATATTAGTATATAATGTATTGCTATATGTTATTTGTGCAATTTCATATACATGAATATGACATATTATATGGGATAAAATATATTTTTAGTCACTCAATTTTTCATGATTTTTGTTTTTAGTCCCTCAACTAATATTTAACCTGTCTTGGTCCCTCATCTTTTTTTTTCGTTTGGTTTTTGGTTCCTGCCATCAAGTGTTTCAGTTAAATGTTGATGTGATAGTTAATTTTTAATTATTTTAAAATATTTGTGACGGCTTTCTATTTCTGACGGTAAAAAATCGCCGAAAATTGCTTAGATAAAAAATTATTCAACAATTTCCCCTCTCTTTCATTTTCTTCCTCAACCCAACACCAGTCACCCCGCACCAACAACTGAATGCGCCGCCACCCAAACACTCCTCCTCAATCCATATTGCCACGAAAATCGTAGTGGCGCACTGAACTTCATGCTCTTCTAGTTGATGCTCTACTATTGGTGTGGTTTATAAGGAACTTGAAGCTCTCAAAAGCTTCCCGGGTTACCTTTCTTCCATACCAAATCTTTAACAAAGGATTGCTGGCCAAGCACTCCAAACTTGCCACAATCGTGAACTCAACTAGGGACACGGAAGGTCACGGGACTCACACATCTTCTACCGCACCTTGACCTTGTCGTCTCCGCTTCGAAGCCTCCGCGATGAACACCAATGCCATTTGGTGCTACTCCTATGTTTAATTGTTCCCTCACAAACTCCTCTTGACCATTTTTAGCGTTAATTTTCAAGATTCCTTCTTCCTGGATGTATACATTTAAATTTCAAGTTTCAATTTGAAGATACAAACTCAGGCCAAAACTAGGGTGGACCACCTTAATAGGTGGTCCATTATGAACCATTTTTTCCACAGTTGGATTCAAATGCTCACATTAATACTATACATCATCCACACTGGATTCCAAACTCCAATTTCGATTCCTTTCTCTATGGTGCCCTTCCTCACACCGTAACCGGCGCACCTGTGAAACCCTACTGTTATATTCACAACCTAATCTCAAACGCAACCTTCCCCATGGAACCTCCTTGCTACACCGCTTGGGTTCCCGCGTGTTTTACGAGATCCACTGCGAGGCTCACGTTTCCTAATCGAACCACCTCCGCGCAAGCCATGAGCGCATGGACAAGATGCACACTGGCTTCCTCCACCAGAACCGCCGGAAGTGGGCTTTCCGATGAAATCTTCGGCGACAATGGAGATGAAGAAATCTTGAAATGCTAGTGGCAATTTTGATCTTCTGTTTGTGGAAATGCTTCAATGTACGGTAATGGAATTGCGCTAAGATAGTTCTTAGAATCGACGATTAACGGCGATGGAGTGAGAGCATTAGTGGTGTCGTTGTGACTAGGTGTTATTTGTGCGTGTGATTTCATATCTGATACACTTAAACTGTAAAAATATTTGCAGCAGGATACATAACACAAACAGAAATGGAAAAGGAAAAGAGACCCGCATATCTGAGTGTGGTGGAGGACAGATTGGACTCGCTACATGAATTTGGCACCAATGCTCCCCTTTCACTTTTCCTTTTCTTCTTTGCATTTTTTCTTTTGGTTTTTGGTTTAGGGATTGAAAGAGTAAAGAAGAAAAAAATAATAATAAACGCCATCGCCGGAAATCGTCTCCGACGACAACGAACGGTGGTCAACTGCTAGGGGTGACTGGGGGAGGAAGAAAGGTAGTGTTAAAATATGGAGGGTGCACCTTAGTATTGTGAAGTAGAGATCAATCTAATGGTTATTATTAGTGGTGTATAATGAACCACTATTAAGATGGTCCATCCTAGTTTTGGTCTACAAACCCATACGAATAGTTTATCTTTATTATTTCCAATCACCAATCAATTAGGCATTTCAACAAACACTATCCATGCAAAGTCACTTTCTACAGCAATATAGTGAATCCGAGCTTGCCAAATTCCCAATATGGAACAAGTTCGAAGACTGGTCAAGAGGAGGAAATTCAATATTAAGAAAGCAACAATATATTGAAGAATCATTATAAGTTGGGCAAACATTAAAAGAAAAATTGGAAGAATCAAAGGGAAAAAAATTATGAACAAAATAAAAGTGGGGGGAGATGGTTGAAAAGGGGGTACAGAAATGATTCCGTGGAGAGGAGCCATATATAAACAGTAGCAGATTTCTAATTGTACTTTACAAGTTCATATGTAGAAACATGTCTCAATTCACTAAAACTTCATTTAAGAGATAAGAGAGGCATCATGAATTAGTATACACGTAACGTACACATTCAAAAGGAGCATACCAAGCCAGTAGATATTTGGTGATGTTGCAAAACCTTACTCAGGACTTTTATACCATTTATTTTCAATCTTTCGCATAAAGAAGCATGCATACCAAGGCAGTAGATATTTGATGATGTTGCAAAACCTTCCCAATACGCCGCGCGGTGGATTGTTGGTGCGGCGGTGGAGGAAGAAAACTAAAGAGAGCAATTTTTTTTAATTGATTACGACGATTTCAAACTGTCAGAAATTGTTGAATACTTTTTTATTTAAATAATTTTTGATGATTTTTAATCATTAGAATAAAAAATCGCCATAAATATTTTAAAATAATTTAAAAATAACTGCTACATCAGCGTTTAATGGAAACCGTTGACAACAGACAACAAAAACCAAATGGAAAAAAGATGAGGGACCAAGATCGGTCAAATATTAGTTGAGGGATTAAAAACAAAAATCATCAAAAGTTGAGGGATTAAAAACATATTTTACTCTATTATTTGTCATCCCATTCCAAGTCTTGAGACAATATTATCTATTAATTTGTTTTAAAAATAGAGAAAAATATTATTGTTTTTTATTTTTAAAAATCTAGTAAGCTAACTCATCTAACCCATCAACATGTAATATAAGTTGACTTGGATTAATTATTTTTATCTCACAAAAAAATAAACAAGCTCGCTTTCAAACATAATCCACAATGAGCCAATTTAGTAAGTCAAATTGATTCACTTTGACACTTTTTACATGAAATTCAGGATCAAAGACCCCAACAACAAGCTAATTGTACTTGTAACCTAACCAATGAAATTATAAAATTAAACCAAAAAAAAAAATGAAACCTTCACTAACGTTACGGTTTCACAAAATAATACAACTACAACTTAAAGGTCAGTCAAGTAGAGCAAAACATATCTCGTATCTAAAATATGTTATAGGTTTGTTTGTGTTTCCACTCATCTATTTGGATGAAGATAAATATAAGTATTTTTATAAGTGTTCTTTCAGTTTGAAGGCTTTAAATACCTTGGATCAGGGAGTCATTTCCTTCCCCTAAAATTCATTACCAAACAAAAACAATAATATAACCACAAGAATACAATTTCATCTTTAATAGTTTCCATTGTTTTATAAATAAGTATAATTAATAAATAATAAATATAAATAATAAATAATATGTACATTTATAACTTTTTAATACAGTTATTTAATCATAATAATTTTAATATGATATATTTATTAGACTTTATAATAATTATTTAATTTTTACCGACAAAACATGTATATTAAAATGATTTATAAATAAATAAAATGAGTACTAACAACACATTTTCTAAGACACTTCTTTAAATATATTATTTTTTATTGATTAAAATTTATTAAAAATTATAAAATCAGAAGAGAAAACATTAAATAAACTATTTTTTTTTATTCATCAAAAAAGATAAGACCTATAAAATTTTGTAATTTTTAATAAATTTCAATGAAAATATGTTTAAAAGAGTATGTAAAGAATGTGTTCTTTAACATTTTTCAATAAATAATGCATGCACCACCATACAGTAACAGTACATACATTCGATTCAATGATTTTTAGATTTTTTTTCCATTGAATCGGATCAGATTTTTCGGCCCGACCCGTATCCGTGTCTACAACGAAAACAGCACATTACATTTTGTAGCCGTAAATCAAACAGTTCTAAAACCCTTTCTGCCAGTGCCTCGAACCTTGCTTCCCTCCACCAATCATCCTAGGGTTTTTCTGCTCTCTAATTCGGAGATTGAAGAACCAAAAACAGAGTGAGTGATTGGTCTCTCTTTCTCCTCTGCTTCTACACACAATGAAGGTCAAAGTTATATCACGTTCCGTGGACGAGTTCACCCGAGAACGAAGTCAGGACCTTCAGGTGATTCAATGCACACGACCCTTCATCACTAGCACTGTTCTAGTTGCTCAATTCAATCAAATTTACTATCTTTTGCTTTTTCTAACGTTTCCCTTTTGATTTCGGAAAGAGGGTGTTCCGGAATTACGATCCCAGCCTTCGTCCTCAAGAGAAGGCGGTGGAGTATGTGCGTGCTCTTAATGCAGTGAAGTTGGACAAGGTCATATTTTTCCCTTTTTGTGTTTTCTGATGTTTATATTGGATGTGAAGTTTGTCTGTTCCTTATTATGTTTTGTTTTTTAATGTTTGAGGATTTAGATTTTTGCAAGACCATTCATAGGAGCATTGGATGGGCATATAGACGCTGTTTCGTGTATGACGAAGAACCCTAGCCAGTTGAAAGGGATATTCTCTGGTTCTATGGATGGAGGTACTTCATTTTTTCCTTATTTAGTTATGCCCCTGCAGCTATATGTGTAGTTGTAGGAAGTAATGGTTGAATTATAGTATTGGTTTGGAGATGGAGAAGGTTGGAAGAGGAGGAGGAAATTTGTTTTGCTATGTGGTGGATTTTCAAAATATGGTGGGTTGGATTATGAATTTAAAATTCAGGAAGTAGTTACTTTTTTGTCAGGAGGACTTGAAATGTTCCGGATAAGGGGAGACTGTTATTCAAGGGTGTATATATCTATATATACGAAACTCATAATCCAATACTGGACAACCAGAATTCTTGGATATATGAGTACTGAGTACTCAACACTACTGTGACTTATCTATCCAACAACCACCCTTTAATATTGGAAAATTTGGCCAACCTCTATCAAGTTTTTCTAGGCTGTGTAGAGAGTTACTCTTTTAGTTGTCTTGACTTTTTGAAGCCTTCCTTCTTGTTATTTGCCACAAGAATGTAAGTAAATGTTTTCATGCGGGCTGCATAACCATTGCTGATTATGAAACACAGTTGTTTAAACTAGTATGGTTCTCTTTGCATATTGCATAATACATTATATAGAAGAATCAATCATAAAATATTTCCAGGCTAAAGAGATAAGAAATAATTGTATGGGAAATGTCTTACATATTCATTCACTTTTACTATTCATCCATATCTTGTAACTTAATCCTCATTTTTTTTGTATCATTTTGGTTCGCTTTTTCATTGATTTTCCTTCTATATGGTGTTAGGTATTATGCATTATTGCATTATCCTTCTGTTGCAAATTAGGCTCAATCCCCTGTACATTGTTATCTTCATACAATGCTAGATGAGTTGAGTTGCATACATATCAAAAAAACCTGTAACATTTGTCTTTGCTGTTTTACAGATATTCGTCTCTGGGATTTAGCTGCAAGGTAATAAATTTATTTCCCAATTTGTTTTTTTTATCAAAAAGGAAAAAAAATAAAATTACCCTAGTTTGCTGTATTATGGCTCGAGATTTTCTTATTATTTCTCTGGTTGATGGTATATTGGCTTTCTGAAGAATGGTAGTTATTATTATATGATAAAATTATTTACTAATGCATCAGAATTATATATATGGATAAGAAAACATTGGTTATTTATTTGCTTATGCATCAACTTATTTATCTGATATTGTTGCTTGTTATATTTGGAAAAAAAAAAGACGGACAGTTTGTCAGTTTCCTGGTCACCAAGGTGCTGTTCGAGGCTTGACAGCATCTACAGATGGACACATTCTTGTGTCATGTGGAACTGATTGCACGTAAGAATCAACCTTTTCAATTTCCCCCCTATTATATCTAGCTCTCATATTTAGCCTTCAATAGCTAATTTTTCTGATGTAACCTGGAATTTGTGCTCAGTGTCAGACTCTGGAGTGTTCCTATTACTACTCTTATGGAGTCAGATGACTCAACTAAGAGCACTGTTGAGGTGAAATATTGTGCTGGTATTCTTTTACTTTTTCTTTTTTAATTTCAGTGGGTATACTACTAACTCACAATTTTATAAACCATTTTTGCTTTTGTGCAGCCAGCAAGTGTTTATGTTTGGAAGAATGCATTTTGGTAAGTTTTTATGTAAATTATCCAAGAGGAAGATATTGAAGCTTGTTATTTTGTTTGATTTTTATGTTCACTGAACATTGTTTAACTTTCTTTAAATTTTAGGGGTGTTGATCACCAGTGGGATGGCGAGCATTTTGCCACAGCTGGTGCTCAAGTAGATATATGGAATCACAACAGGTGTTAATATCAATTTCTGTTTGCTCTACTTATTTTACTAGAATCACTGTTGACTCTTCTAAATTTTATGTTTATTTCATGTTATTGTTACTTCCCTTCTGCAGGTCTCAGCCAATCAACAGTTTTGAATGGGGGACAGATACAGTAATTTCTGTCCGGTTTAATCCTGGAGAACCAAATCTCCTGGCCACCTCAGCTAGGTATGTGAGATTGCCTGTAGGTCAAGCACTACAATATTGATCAAGATACAATTCAGTTTTTTCCCCCATTGATATCCTTTAACCTGTTTTCTTCTTATTTTAGTGACAGGAGCATAATTCTGTATGATTTACGTATGTCTTCCCCAGTGAGGAAAATGATAATGATGGTAATTACATTGTATCATTAGTTTAAATTTTTACATATGGCTGCAGTTTTTTATTTTGTTATTTTATTGTCATCAATTTTATTTTCGGACTGTTAAATGAGGTCCCTATTATGTTTTTGCTTTTTAATTGCATAGTTATATCATTGGCACATTTCTCAACAACATTTTTACTGTTTAGTTTTTTCTCCTTCTCATTTGGTTTTATTCCAAATATGTTCATAATTATTCTAACTTTTATTTCATTGTGGCAGACCAAAACAAATTCTATATGTTGGAACCCAATGGAACCCATAAATTTTACGGCTGTAAGTTTATCAGATGAATTTATCCGATGGTTCTGAAGTTGTTATTGTTTAGGGTTTTGGGTTATGGCTAACATGAGATATTGTTGGGTTGAAACGTCCTTTTTTGTATTTGTATTACAGTATCAATATTCAGTAGTGATATTTTTATATTCTATCGACAAATTTCATTACCATGCAGGCAAATGAAGATGGTAACTGCTATAGCTATGATGCTAGGAAGTTAGATGAAGCTAAATGTGTTCACAAAGATCACGTTTCTGCAGTGTAAGATGCTTTTCTATAAATATTGCATTTTTGGTAATTCTAGAATTTATCATACCTGCTTTTTTATATTTCATTCTACAGGATGGATATTGACTACTCACCAACCGGACGAGAGTTTGTCACTGGATCTTATGATAGAACAGTTAGTTCCTTGAATTTTGTTTTTAATCTTTTGACATTTGGTCTTACTAAGAGAATGATTTCATATCTAGTAATGATTTCTCATTTGTAGGTGAGAATTTTCCAGTATAATGGTGGTCACAGCAAGGAGATTTATCATACTAAGAGAATGCAAAGGTTTGCTTAATTTATATACGAAACCGAACATTCTATTGTCGTTGATTACTCGTGTCACTTTTCAACCAGTGTAAACCTTGGATGTGTAACAAAATACTATTGCTGTTTTTGCAGAGTTTACTTACTACTGAAAGATTTATATTTTCTTATGGCAGGCTGATCTTTATCTTTGTTATGCAGGGTATTTTGTGTCAAGTTCAGTGGTGATGGAAGTTATGTGATTTCAGGAAGTGATGACACTAACCTTAGGCTTTGGAAGGCAAAAGCATCAGAGCAACTTGGAGTAGTAAGATATCTTCCTTACCTCTTGTATTACTGAAATTTGAGTCAAATAATTAATGTGTCAAGACATATCCGCAGCATCATACTAGGAGTAGAATTGGGAGGATCCAAATACATTTAATTTAGTTTACTTGTTTTTCATTTTTGTGGATCATGTATGTTTAAGACCCTTAAATTATCATTATTGGGATGATTGTTTGTCTCCCAATTGGTTATCTGTTGGTTATCCTGATATTTATTTGTATTCTAAGAGACCTTTCATTGACCGAGGATTACTTCTCTATGATCGTGCTACAGATTCTCCCAAGGGAACGGAAGAAGCATGAGTATCATGAAGCCATAAAGAAACGCTATAAGCACCTCCCTGAAGTTAACCGTATTGCAAGGTAAGAAGATTTGATCAAGCAATTTTTTTAGGAACTATACCAGACGAACTTTTATGTCAAATTATATATTTTTGCAAACAGTTCATGTCTTGTGCTTATTGTTCCTTTTTTGTTTTGCTCAACAGACATAGGCACTTGCCAAGACCAATATTCAAAGCTTCCGCTTTAATGCGCGTTATGGCGGATGCTAAGAGAAGGAAGGAAGAGAAGAGGAAAGCTCACAGTGCTCCAGGGAGTATTACAACACAGCCATTGCGGAGACGAAGAATTATCAAAGAAGTTGAGTAAGGTTTTTCTGTACCGGTACCCAAAAAAAATCAAGCAAATATTTATCAGCTATTACAGAGATGAAGAATTTTCAAATATACTGATGTCAGCATGCTTCTCTTGGGACGTTCTACCTCTGGAGGTGCCTCCATACTTGGCTGATTTCTTAGGCAAATGGATGTACCGTGCCTACAGTTTTATGCCTGGTTGGCTGTGTTGCATGTTTAGTATGGCACCCTATATTATGTACGTAGCAGATTGGTGAAACGAGGTTATATTTCTGTGATTCTTCTTCTGGGTTCAGTTCATTCCCAATGCAAGAAATTTTTGTTTATTCTTGAGTTTAGTTTCTCCTTTTCCTTAAAAGCAAATTATTTTTTTAATTCAATGTAGTGATTATGACAGAAAATGAAACACAATGGCAGATTTCACTTTTAGCCGTATTTCTAGTTTATGGTACATACCAATTCTTTGGAGGTGTCTTCCAACTGATTTAAGACAGTACAACTTTTATTCCCCTCCCTTTCCGTATCTCTTTTTTTTTTGGAGAGGGAGAAGGGGGAGAGAAAATGGAGATAAAGGTTGATTTGTAAAAACAAAATTTTAAAATTTTCTTTTCTTTCATTTTTCCTCCAATTTGAATTTCAAAGTTTTCTCTTTTTTTTTTATTTCTTTTCATCCAACCAAACATAGGGTAAGAGTTTAACAGTAGATTTCGAACTTTGAATCAATATACATTTAAAGTGATCTTAACATTGCAATTAGAGGTTACAAAATAAGTTTGGATAGTTTGGCTACCTTGAACTTGTTTGATAAAATATATGATTTATGCTGTAAATTTTGAATCCAATGGTGTTTACATCGAGACCTTTGTAACTTTAAACTTTGAAAGGATAGTGTTCACTTTGAGACCATAAAAAGATTTAGAATTTTTAAATTCTTTCATTAAAATTCTTTCATTTTGCTTGAAAAAAAAAAAATCTTTTAAAATTCTTATCATTTTAAAAGTTGTTTGGATTTGATATATCATTTTGATATATGATATTTTAAATTTACATAAAAATTATTTTCCTCTCTTAAAATTTCCTATTTTATATCCGAACAAGCCATATTAAAACTTTACTATTTTATAATGTCATTTTATTAATAATTAATTAATATAATGTAATGATAAAGTTAAATATTATGCTTAAATATGTTTTTGGTTCTTGAATTTTTTTTGAATTTTACATTTGGTCTCTATAATTTTTTTTTAGACTTTTGGTCTTTGAATTTTTTTTTTATTTTGTATTTTGTCATTGTCATTATGTTGACTTTGTTAAGTGATATTTGGAATATTTTTTTAATTTTTCTTTTGGTATCCGATTTTTTTTATCACAACCGTCAATATGCTTACCATTAGATTATGACATGTCAAGTTAACAAAGTTAATGTAACGGTAAGAATGAAATACAAAATAATTTTTTTATACAATTAAAAGTCAAGAAAATTTTTATTAGAGACCAATTACGAAATTCGAAAATTTTTCAAAGGAAAAAAATATATTTAATCCTAAATATTGTTAAATGTCTTTTTACACTAATAAGATACTACTTCCGTCTCTATTTATAAGACGTTGTTGACTAAATTACCCTTATTAAGAAAGTTAATTAATCTAGGTATTAACAATAAATTTGTGTGTAGTTGTAATATTTTTTCAATTTTACCCTTGACATCATAGGAGAGAGAAATAGACAATCAAAGTAACATTCAATTAATGTAATATAATAAATAAGGGTATTTTAGTTAATGCATAAGATAGTCAAAATGATGTCTTATAAAAAAGGACAAATAATTTTCAAAACAATGTCTTATAAATAGGAACAGAGATAGTATATAAATTACACTCACAAGAGATATAAATTAAACTTTTGAAATAGCCCAAACTTATAAAGGGGATTCTGCCAAAATGATTTGCTTTAACAAATTTGAATTTGCAACCCTTTATGATTCTTCAAACCAAACCAGCTCAGCAGCTTTGGTCCATATGCGTTGCTTTCCATCTTTCTTTCCTTTTTATTCTCCCTTCCCTAATATTGTGATGATTTTATTATCTGCTCCTTTTTCAGTTGTGTGTTCCATTGACAAAAGCAAATTCTGTTAACACCAACATATGGCATTGACTTTAATTTTTTGAAGTTTGTGTTTGTGTCGGTCCTATGTTAATCAAGAACAAAAGAAAGGGAAAAGGAAACTCTAGTATGGCACGTCACAAAGGTATCTTGTTTATTTTCTTTATGCCAATGAGTTGAAAAGGTGATTTGTATTTGATTGTGATTTTGTAGTTTATACTATGGTCAACAATTTCGTCATAATTGAATGGCCCATGCAAGAGTTACTGATTGAATAAGTTGATTTTTTTTCTTCCGATTTAGCATTTCTTACTTAATGATTTATATTATATATATCATTATTCATGCGACGAGTGGTTATATTTGTGTTTGAATGTGTCTTTCAACGTGAACATCGTAGGTACTAAGTGTTAAAATTCAGCCAGACATCCGAAAGGTCCCCTTAAAAATCGGTTCATAAGGGGGTGGCCTACCCACCGCTAGCCCTCGCTTGTGGTGACGAGCCCAGACTCGAGGGGGCGTGTTGCGAGTCCCACATCGGGTGGTTAACGAGTCTGGCGATTGCTTATATAGCTGGGTAGGCCACCCCTTATGAACCAGTTTTTAAGGGGACCTTTCGGATGCCTGGCTGAATTTTAACCTGGTATCAGAGCTGGTTCTGCCCGTTGGTGTGGATAGTGCTGCTAGCCCTCGCTTGTGGTGACGAGCCCAGGCTCGAGGGGGCGTGTTGCGAGTCCCACATCGGGTGGTTAACGAGCCTGGCGATTGCTTATATAGCTGGATAGGCCACCCCCTTATGAACCGGTTTTTAAGAGGACCTTTCGGATGCCTGACTGAATTTTAACACTAAGTAATAATGGCATGTTTACATTCCGCATCAAATTCAAAAGATAACTAATAATGATTTCCCTATCCTACTATAACTAACACTAATGTTTATACTATTTGATAAATTTTTATTAGATAATCTTATCTTAAAACCTACCATTAAATTCAAAGTTCCTGTCATATATACAAATCTTATATGGATTCAAAATTATTTAACATACTCTATTAATAAAATATCAAAATTAACATAATATATAATTTTAAAACATGAAAATAAAAACCTTTTGATTATATTCTTAAGGTTGCTCAATTTTGACAAAAATTGACACACAATCATGTAGCACTACTTAAGTAATGCAACATTATGTATCTTTTCATGATGTCCAGTATTACTGGTAAATTGATTCTGATTTATTCAAAATTCCCAAATGATCCTATTTTTGTCAGGGAAAGCCAAAATGCTCCGGATAGGAGTGAAAACTTACACGAAACTAGCACAATCAAATTTGTTTCTATGTTGAATAGTTTCATTTTGCAAAGAGGAAAAATCTGCTGGAACAATAGACAATTCTGTGGAAAGAGGTACTTTGCCAATTGCCTGCAGCCAATCTGAAAATTAGTTAGTAATGGGTACTTGGCAAAAGTTGCCAAGACTAAAAGCATGTTTTATGAAAACAATATTTTGAGATTTTATTTTTTTGGTGGACATTGGATTATGACATTCCAAATAAAAAAATAAAAAGACTGAGGAGCATATATATAGTTTAATCAACTTTCATAATCTTCATTATCAACTAGGTACCTCCTGTTTGAAGTTTCAAGATGCTGCTACCATTTTAAGCAGAAAAAAAGTGGAAAAACGTATCTTCAAGGTGCTCCCCAACATGTGGTCTGACTCGGATATTATGTGTTTCTAGTACAGAAAATCTAAAGATGAGATTTGAGGGTGAAATAGCTTTCCTTCCTCCTTTTTCTTCCATTTTAATAATAATCAGCACTTTTTTGTCTTGCTAGTAGCTACATAAAGCTTTTAAGGCTGCCATTCTGCCAAATAAGATGTTTCAGCTTATATGCTTCAAAACTTTAGGTCATAGACCTAATTTATAGGCCCCAAAAACTGTTTGAAGATGACAGACAATCCCCTTTTGAGATTAATAAAAACAGACATCCACTTTATTCTGATGAAACAGGTGGTTCAAAAGAGAAAATTGCCAAGTGTCAAGGTTCTTGAAGCTGAAGTGGCACATGCCCAAGTTTATAGACTTGGATGTCATCTTAATTAGTGTCACATATTTTGATCTCCCACAAGGCCATGTTTCTCCCTGCCTTACATAGATGCTTGCACCTACTATGTTGTAAACAAAGGGAGAAAAAAAAAAAAAGTAAAGCATTAGCTACTTTTGTTTCTTTATTATACCAATGAAAACAACACTTGGAAAAAGATCTATATACTCCTAAGAAACATGTGAAATTAAGAAATAGAATTAAGCCAGGTGTGAAGACATTCCACCAATTAATCCTTTTGCCGGAAAGTAATTCTCTATGTTGTGTAGGGCACAATATAATTGGTCCCAACTTTATGGCTATATTGCAGGCTAAGAGAAATGTAACAGGATTGTTGGTGATCAAAAGCCAGGTTCATATATGATACATAGAACCAGAAAAAGGAAGGAGGCATGGTTGTAAAATGCTTTTTCTTTAGTCTTAGCTTTTGAAGTTCCTAATTTTCAGTGCCCCTTGTACAAGTTTACAATGATGATCACACTTCTTCTAATGACAGAGAAGGCCTTTTTCTTTTCTACTTTTGTCTTCTTTTTATGTGGTGTGGTTACTATAACAGATGAAACTAGCAGATCGATTTGCTTTTCAGGCAAATGTTTATAGATAGCATGCAAAGATTCTTTTCTGAAAAATTGGAAATTAGTTCGGAACAAAACTACATGTGAGTATTATGATTTTTTTTTTTCCCTATCCTTTTAGCATTGTTTGCTTGGATGTAAAGCTAAAAAGTCAGCTACAGCATGAAGAATACCTTCACTCCTGTATGCATTTCTTGGCCGTCCAAACTTTGGAATAAAATGATTTTTTTGGTTGGCCAACAGGGGCATTTTCCTTTGGCATTGCTCTATTAATTTCCCACATATGATTTAGTCGAGGAACAATTAGCTCAAGCTCATTTTTACATCAAAATAATATCAATTTAGTACCTGAAATTATACAGTATTATTACATTAGTCACTAAAATTAAGAAAATTCAAAGTAAATTTCTTAAAAGTGTAATCTGTCAATCCCATTAATTCAAAATTAAAAAAAAAATGTTTGACTTCAGTGATAATATTAACACATATTTAGAGACTAAAATGACAATAAATACTAAATAGTTAAATTTAGAGACTTACATAAAATTTAAGGAACTTATTTAGAATTTCTGTTTTTCCAGGGATTATTGTGATAATGTGTTACACTTGCAAGTTCAAAATGTTAGTTTACTCTTAAAATAATAGAATACACTGCAACACCTCAATTTACACCTCCTTGTCATAATCTTTGAGAAATTATCCCATCTTTGTTGATGAATTTCTTAACGAAGGTCAGGCTGTCTTTCTATTACAACTGAGAGAGGTACAATTTGTAAGTTATTAAATAGGGATGGTTCCTCTGGGTATGAAGGGTGTGTGATGAAGGAAACTCTTTATTATTTTTTGGCTTATTGAATGTCATGTCAAATAGAAGACAAACAGAACAAAAGTGTTTGCTTTGGTATAAGGAATAAAAAGGATAACGATTTATATTCGCAGCGTATGAATGGAATTTGAAAAAAAAGAAAAAAGTGAGTCAAGTTGCGATTTAAGTGAACTGTCAAGAACCATTGGTGGATAACTAGATTATTAATTTGTAGATGTGTTATCTTATTTATTTAGGGAAAAACTCCTAATAAGTTTTCATAAGAAAAAAGAGGTATCTCCAAATATATATATATATATATATAAAAAAAATAAGAAAGAGAAGAGAGTGGATAACTTGATAAAAGAAAAGAAAAATGGTGAAACAATCCATCAATCTACTTATCCATTCATCGATTGTGGCGGGGTAGGATGAGGCAAGAATCAAGACAATTGACCCGTTGGGTCATTTTATTTATTTATTTTTTATTTATTAGTTTTTATGTTATAATTCTAGGTTTCCAAAGACTCCAACTTAAATTAAATTTTTTATTATTTCTTAATTTATATTCTCATTTAGACTTTTATTTCTATTTTCATTTACTTTTTCATAAAGGTCTTGTATATTTTTATTTTTACCTGTATTCCTATCATTTTCGTTTGCCTGTTAATAGTTGCATTTGTCCGAATTATCATGGTTACCACTTACATGATTACATTGAGTTGAGCCCTTTTATGCTATCACGTCTACTCATCCATCAATTATCTTCAAATTATATCACAGTATCACACAACAGAGAACTATTATATATAGGTGATGAGTATTTTTTGTAGGATACCTCTATTTAATATTTTAATATTAATAATTGGTCGTTGACTTTTTTTTAAAGAAAAAACTCGAACCGAAAGGTAACGCAGTTTGCCAACGGGGAAATCATCATTTTAATAAAAGCTAGAATAAATTACACTAACCATATCTAAGATGATATCAAATTACACAAACATCTTCTACTTTTTTTTTTACCATTACAGTAATTCTCTTATAGGAAGTGTTAGTATAATATAAAGGTTTTAGTGTAATATTTTTAAACATAAAAAGAATTAATGTAGGAATAGAAAAATAGTAATGTTATATGTAATTTGAAAAGAGTTAAGGAGTGTAAGTGTAATTTTCTCTAAAAACTAATAAATACATTGTTTGTGGAGTATTTGTGAAGGAACTTTAAATATTTATTATTTTAAAATACAAGAAATTTTTTAATGAATGGTTTTTCTTTGAAATTCTTCCTCCCAATGAAGGTAAGATTCGAATCTACTGTTATAAAATTTTGTCAATCATACCAGTTAACGCCTTTAAAACATATCTAACAACGCAATTTAGGAAAAAAAAAAAAAAAAGAAGCTTATCCACATGTTTGGATTTGTGTTCGTGGAGGGAGACTTATGTTTTTTACGTGATTTCTGGACTAAGACTAGCTTTCCTGTCCAACAGAGATGTGACACAGTAACACCATCAATGTCTTTGAAAACTTGTTAAAAAAGAAGGAATCACGTTTGGGATGTGATTCATGATGCTGGCTAAAATGGGAGATATTAGAATGTTTTTCACAGTGGGAAATTAATGTGTACTGTTGGATTTTGAGATCAATGTGGGATTACCGTATAATCGTCCACACTGGATTTTTTTTTTTTTAAAAAAGGAATTTTTTTTCTGTTTAAGTTTTTTTTATTTTAAAAAACGACCATTCTTCTCCGTTGTTGTTTTGTTTCTGCCTCTCTTCTCATTTTTTGTCCGTCATTTTATCTTGATTTTTATTTTTAGTCCCTCATAATTTTTTTTATTATTTTTAGTTTCTCATAAATTATTCTGTTCTGTTCTATTTTTAGTCCATCATAATTGTTTTGCTCTATTTTTAGTCCCTAACATTAATTTCAACTGTTAAGTGATGACATAAACTGTGAGTGTGAAAATTTCCTAATTAAGTTTCTAGTGACTTTTAACTGCTGCAAATTTTTTGGTGGTCATAAATGTTTATTTTTGTAACATTTTTTGTGATTTCAGAAAATCTAGTGTTCGAGATTTTGATTTTTGATTTTATTTTTTAACATTTCTGACAGTTTTAGTTTGCCAAAAAATTTGCGGTAGTTAAAAACCACTAGAAACTTTAAACAGAAGAAGGAGGATCCCTTTTTAAAAAAAAAAATCTAGTGTAAACAGTTGTATGGTAGTCCCACATCAATAAACAATAATGGAGAAAAATAGTAATTTTTAAAAATAAAAAAAACTTAAACAGAAAAAAAAATCCCTTTTTTAAAAAAAAAAAAATATCCAGTGTGGACGGTTGTACGGTAGTCCCACATTGATCTTAAAATCCAACGGTGCACATTAGTTTTCCACGGTGTGAGACATTCTAATGTCTCCCATTTTAGCCAGCGTCTGTGATTCATATGAAAGCTATAACTATTAGTTTTTAAAAATCACAATTGAGATGTGAAAATCACATCCAAAACGTGGAAGGATTTTAAATATATAACTATTACTAAAAGTGGTAGAACGGAAAAACACTCTTAATATTATCAGGTAGAACGCCAATGATAAGTTGGAATTGCTAGCAAAGTTCTATATAGGAAAAATGCACAAGCCTGAATTGTAAACAATTTAATTAAGATACATTTACTTAACTAGCCCTTAAATGTCGAGGAATCCCTTGAGGAAGGTTGTCCATCAAACAAACATTATAAAGGATGGACGCCGGATGAACAATTTGCGGGTGGACGATAATTAGCACTCTTTTGCAATACTCTATAACATAATATGAAAGGAGAAAAACTGTGACGCTCTCTAAAGTTGTAGATTTTATTATAAAGTATATAAAATTAATGTAAATTATACATAATTCTTTTTTCCTGTATTCTGTTTTTAATTAAATGAGAGAAAAGGATATACACTTGACAATATAAAATATTTTTATATCATCATTGAATTACAAATTATTACATATGATAAGAATGTCGACTTTAATAATAACTACCTTCAAATTTATACTAAACATGTTTTTGTACTAACAATACATATCTATTAAACTCTAATTAACTCTAATTGAGTTGTGTATATTGCACTGTATGATATGATATTGATATAATAGGCAAGCCCTTAGATCTTGTTGAATCAAAATTTGAAAACATGGATGGTAACAAGAAGAAAAAAAAAGCTTCCTAAAGTTGACAGTTACCAACCAGAATGAAAACTGAAACTGTGTGTGTCTGTCCTTTTACCCGGCAAAATACCTTCCGAATTTAAAGCAGAAAGGCAACAGAGAAAATTTTGCATACGCACTCTTAAGTCTTAACTTGAGCTGAGCTTCAACTCCATGCGTGCAAACGCAGCACTTGTTTTCTTTTCCGCTTTTCTCTCTCTCTCTCTCTCTCTCTAAATCCTCTTTGATTCTCTCTCTGCAATCCACCCCTTACTTGATATTCTCCTCTTCAGCAGATTCCCTCCTCGCCCACCCCACAACCCCATCTTTCTGCCTTTCTCTTCATTGCTTTCCAAGCCAAGAATCTCTTTGGATTCCTCTCTTCCTCTCTTTTTCAACCACTATTAACTCTTCTCCAATGTCCCTTCTTCTCCATCTCTCTGTCACTTTCATTCCTCTCCCTCCCTTTTCCCTTCCCTCTCCTTCTCTCTCACTCTCACACAACATTATTGCCTTTTCATCCTTATGGCTCCTTCTTCAGATCTTAACCATCTTTCACATCCTTGCATCTATGGTATCACTATTTTCTCTCTCTTTCTCTTTCTGTACTAGTCATCAAAATCTGAGCTTCTTGTACACCCCTGATTCAAAGTGATTCCTTCATAGATTTTTACTTTAGTCCATGGAAGAAAAATTTGATTTTTCGAAATCAAGAATGACCCCATGAAGCTGTTAATTGAAGTTTAAGTTTTTTCTGCTGATTTTACTAAATGGGTATCCTCAAAGTTTCCGAATTTACTTTACAAATGGTTCCAAAAAAGCTATCTATCTATTCTAGACCATGGTGTTTATGGATCGGAACTTGAATTTGAACTTCTAGTGGTTCTAATATACCTTACTAAATCGTGAAAATTTTGGTGGCAAGCAGGGGGTTATACTTCTTCTCGCTCAGAGAGAAAGTCTGGTTTCATGAAATGGCTTAGTAAGCTTTTCAGAGGTGGGTCCAATAGAGGAAGGGGTGGTCGTCACCATCATGAGCCATCAGAGGAAAGCATAGTTTGGGGTGCTCCATCTAGAGCGTTGGTAAATTGAAGCATTGCCTTTTAGTGTTCTTCAATGATGTCTACTGTTATTGGCCTCGTTATTATAGATATTATTATGAATTTAATTAAAATGCACACACAGTGTAAAGGTTTTTTATACATATTAACTTAAAAGTCATACCTAAGATGATTTTTATACATATTTAACATGTATAGTAAGTTTGTTGACTTTTATAATAATTACTTAAAAGTCATACTTAAGATGATTTTTTATTGACTGATGGTGTAACAATATATGAAACGTGAACTCTATTATTATTTCTTTGCTTAAATTAAAAAATGCAATTAGTTACTCAATGTAGTATTATACATCTGGACCACAAGGGGGTGTAGCTTAGTTGGTTGAGCAGAGTGCGTGAGTATTGTAAACTCTTTGGTACTGTCTTCGATTCTTACGGATAAAAAAAAAAAAAATACATCTGGACCAAATACATGGTGATCCTAACTTAGTCAAAGCATTAGAAACTTTACTACTTTTTTCTTCTTTGGTTGATTAGATAGCCTCTTGATCTCATCAAGTGAAGTGAAACTCAGTATTTGGACTGCATCTAATCTCAAAGCACTTTTTTTGAATTTTACATATTTACTTTTTTCCCCAAGATTGGTTCCACAATGGTAAGTTGGTAACTTAATTTCACATGTTGCATTCCCTTGGTACTTAGTGAGTTCTTCTCTTTCTGCCAATACAAAAAATATTATGTAATTCAGTCAATTTGAGTTCTTATTGGTTATTGCAATGAGGGTGCACGTTTAACAACAGAACATTTTCATTAACTTCAAGATTTCAATTAAATAATGATTTGAAATATATAGAGAAGGGAAACCAATATACAAATCTCGGACAGTCAAATTTTAGTATGATCGTGATTCATTGCAAATATAGTTGTATCTGTCTATCTTTGTTGTGCACCAGCAAATTACACCATATGCATTGTGCTGCATTATATATTGATAAGTGATAGCAGCATTTTTTGACTAATTTTTTGAAGCATACATCACATCTAGATATTCAATAATTATTTTGGATTTATTTACTGTCACACAAATATAATTGATGGTAAGAGTTTTTAACAATACTCCTGATGTAATAATTAGGATGATCGTGCTAGAGCTCAGAAGGAGAAAGAGGATCTAGGCCATGCAATGGCACTTTCTTCAGCCGAAGATTTAAAGAGACCAAACGGTTGGTACTTGATTTTCAAAAGGGTGCTTGTTATCTAGTTATCTAGATCTTTCTTTTTAAAGATTAAACTTGTGTTTCCATTAGCCCATCAAGGATATAATTGGGGAGAAGACACTGGTGATGATTACTCAAAGGCACCTCACGATACCCTTAACTCATCTGCACACCCTCCATATGCCCCTACACCATTTTATCCCCACGAATATAGGTAAAAAATTCGCTCTTCTAAATCTTGTATTATGTGAATGTCAGAGATCAAGTGTTTCCAATTTGGTCCATATTAAGGTGGTTGAGGTTTGTTATATGAGCAGCACCAGTGGAAATCACTTTTTTTTTTTTCTTTCTGTTTCGTCATGCTCAGAAGTCAAGATATTTTGACACTGTGTCAAGTGTGTGCATGAATGTTTCTCTACATTATGTAACTAATTGTTTTATTGTTGACTAAATACTTTCATGTTTACAAACAATTCTATGAAGATATAGGGCTTCACATGATCACATCAATATATGAATAAATGATGGTCCTGCAGCGTCATTTCTTACTTGTTTCAATGAATCAAGTTGCAAAAGGAATCAGAATCTGTTCCTTCTAAACAAATTAGAAAAGTGAAAAAGAAACTTGCAGCATGTGCAGACATAGTTTTGACTTTTGATGGGGAAGGGGGAGGGGTAGAGTTCTATGTAAATATCTAAGCTAAAGGAAAAGCAGTATATTTTGGTACTATTTACAACTAATAATGTGTAGTTTGCCATTGAACAGAAGAATATGTGGTGGCTGCAACCAAGAGATAATGTATGGAAATTGTTTGGGCTGCATGGATACTTATTTCCACCCAAATTGTTTTCGTTGTCACTCTTGTGGTTACCCCATTACAGAGCGTGAGGTACTTTGATCCTCTCTGATATTTTTAGGGGATGTTAAGATCATCACTTACCTTTTTGACCATCTCTTACTGTTTTCTTTTTTCTGTTGATCCAAGTTTTCCTTGTCAGGGAAGCATCCATATCACAAGTCCTGTTTTAAAGAGTTGACTCACCCAAAATGTGAAGTTTGCTTCCAATTTGTAAGATTAGTTTGCCTTTCCTTATTCAAACTGTTCTGCTTTATTATTAATTTTCTCTGTTTACGGTTATTAAATTTCAGTTTGTTTCATATACCTTAAATAGGACTAGGGCATTACATCGTTTTTGATGGAGGAACCAAATATTATTCTAGTTTCTAATATGATGACATTTGAAAGAAATTGTGAGAACTTCCCTATCATAGAACCAGCCTAGTAAAAAGATTACCTCTGATCTTTCATTTAGCCTATCATCTTCACAGTTAATAAGGAGCTTTATTAACACTAATGACTTTTTATTTTAATTTCAGATTCCTATAAATGCTGCTGGTTTGATTGAGTATAGATGCCACCCCTTTTGGTCCCAAAAGTATTGTCCATCTCATGAATATGATAATACAGCTCGCTGCTGTAGTTGTGAAAGATTGGAGGTACTACTTTAAACATTCCATACTATTTAATGATTCGTATTTTCAGAACAGGTATTTTTCTGAATTTTTCTTTTCACTGTTATATTCCCTTGAAGCCTCTGAACATAAAATACTATAGACTAGAAGATGGACGGAGTTTGTGTTTAGAGTGCATGGAATCTGCTATAATGGATACCGGTGATTGCCAGCCCCTTTACCATTCTATCAGAGATTACTACGAAGGAATGCAGATGAGAATAGATCAACAAATTCCCATGCTTCTTGTTGAGAGAGAAGCACTTAATGAAGCTATTGTAGGGGAGAAAAATGTATGGAAAACTCTCTTCTTTGTTTTAGTGAAATAATTAGTCCAATTCCTCTTACTCTCAGTGGTTTCTGCCAGGGTTTTCATCACTTACCAGAAACAAGAGGCTTATGCCTTTCAGAAGAGCAGACTGTCACCAGTGTATGATATTAAAACTATTTACATTTTGTTTGATTAGAATGATTAGTTTACTATTATTTGTCAGATAAATTCACTACTTTATGATTATATGTTGTTTCAGATACATAGAAGGCCAAGAATTGGAGGCCATCGACTAATAGGGATGAGAACTCAACCTCAAAAACTGACTAGAAAATGTGAAGTTACAGCAATTCTTGTTCTATATGGTCTTCCTAGGTAACTAGTGGACAATGGAAACTTTGCTTTTTGTCCCCTTCGAATTACAGCTGATTGATTCTCTTTTGAATATAATTGTGAGTTCAGATATTTTTCCAATACTCATAAGACACAGTACCAATGACAAACAGTGTCACTTTCTTATTGATGATGTTCAAACTTCATTATAGGAGTTCTCATATTTTAATGGGATGCAGGTTACTCACAGGTGCTATACTTGCCCATGAGTTGATGCATGGTTGGCTACGCCTTAATGGTAGTATATTTTTATATTTTGATCCTTATGGTATTCAAATTCATGACCTTTCATCTCACTCATTCACTTTGAACTAAGCAGGTTATCGCAATCTTAATCCTGAAGTAGAGGAAGGTATTTGTCAGGTTCTTTCTTATATGTGGCTTGAGTCAGAAGTAATGCCTAGCTTTCAAAGCATGCCATCAACATCCACAGGTGCTGCTTCTTCCTCCTCCTCCTCCTCCTCCTCCTCAAAGAAGGGTTTGCAGTCTCAAGCTGAGAATAAATTGGGTGAATTTTTCAAGAATCAGATTGCCAATGATTCTTCCCCAGCTTATGGTGGTGGCTTTAGAGCTGCTAATGAAGCTGTTAATAAATATGGTTTGCGTAGAACACTTGACCATATTCATTGGACTGGTTTTTTCCCAGTGTAATAAGAACGCAAGTTCTCTTAAGTATGGATAGAAGTGCTTTGTTTTCATTTTCTTTGGTTCCACAAGTGGATGGACTAGGACCGATTCAAAAGTAAAGACAGATGCTTGGAGCCTTGGACAACTTCTCATATTTGGGTCTTATGAAGAAGTCCAAGTCTAATTTGACCAAAAAATAAATAAATGCATGACAAGTTCGTATTCAACAACTGTTTATTTCCCTTGACCAAAAAAAAAAAAAAACTGTTATTTCTTGGTGCATTTAGCTATTATTTTAGTAAATGAAGTTGACAATGCGGAGCAACATTGCTTTTACAAATATTCTAAAGAAAAGCATCCCTCCCTCTATTAAAATTTCAACTTAATAGCAAATGAGTTCCTTCAATAATTCCAATAGATGTGACTTCGCATATCAACATAACATGTTGAAAACAATATTTGCAGAAAATGACAACTTAATTAATAAATATCGGAATGACCCTATAACAACTCAAAAGTCATTGAAGATATTATTACCATTCGTTAAGCGCAAAATGTAAAACAATGGCCTCCATTCCAACTCATCGTCTTAACTGACAAAAACAAAGTGTTCAAGTATTCATTACTATATAAGTCACTTAAAGATAACACTACTGCACAGCTGGATACTTTTTTTTTCTCTTTTTTTTTTTATAATAAGCTGGATACTTGCTGTTAATCACGTGAGCAATTCGCTCTAACATTTTTTGGCTTTCTTTTTAAAAAGAGAAGTCCAAAGATACTTTTAGAAAAACTCCAAAAATAAAAGGACCATTTTTTACTGAACAAAAAGATTCTATACAAGTTGATTGAAAGATCTTCTACGTCTCTATTCTTAGTTTCTCCCTTTAACTTGAAGGGAATTTTTAAACTAAAACAATCATAAAATTAACACATTGAACTTTGTTAGAACCCAATTTGCGTATAGGATTTGAGTACCATATCAGAAATATGAAATTCTTGTATGAGATTTATAAGGGCATGAGTTCTCCAACTACTATTGACGAGTTGTTATCAAACTTCAATTCTGAAGTATTATTTTTAAGACAACTTTTTAGATAAAAATAAATCGGGCAATCAGCAACCAGTTGCAGATTTATAGATATAGCTCATTTCACTTCCCTTTTTTCTGAGAGTGCAAAGATAGGCATACCACATGAGAATACATGACGATAACATCTTAATATTAAATGTTATGCAAATCTCTGTACATGCAAAAATGCAATCCCCATGGGAGCATTACAAAATTGCCCACGTGAGGACCCGTGAAATAAAATGAACTTCAATTGTTAAATCGTAAATGTAACTCTAACCCTTTTGTATGGGTAAATAACTTCATCCATTTACTTCTTGTATATCAGACTCCAAAGTTGATGGGTGAAACTATGCACTAGTCATATCTGCTAAAAGCATCTTCAACGTCTCATAAGTCATAAAACAAATACCTACACCTGGCACCACCTTGTAATATTCAGGCAAAATTCCTCTGTAAAGACCACGCACGCCTTCTGTCTGGATTATGTGCCTAAAAACACCATAGATGCCTGTTGTATACACACGGGCTCGGCCGCCAGCCCCCTCAAGTTGTTTTCTCCGCCTCACAAGATCCAAGGGAAACGTTGCTGCATATAGGATAACAGATGAATTGAACTATACCCATTCTAGTCAACAGAAATTCAATTTTAAATCAGATCGTTAATCTTTGTGACATGACAGTGCATCATCAAAGGTGGTAAGATGATTAATCGACTGAAGTGCAAACCAATTCCAAAACAAGAAATGAAATCAAAATCAACTATATTAGAAATCAATAACCTATGAATTGTAGACAAAATAGGAGTTTCTTATTGTAGTGATCCTGTGTCTCTGGCAAAGTTGCAAACCTGCACTTCAACATTATAGGCTATTCTAAATAATAACTGTGGTATTGATACGCTTCTAATGAATTTTTGACCAATTGGCAACAAGAAATTTATGGATGCACAAGTCTATCGTAACATGGTAGCTGCAGTATTTAACAAATCCAAAAATGTAAAAGCATTACCTGTAGAATTGGCATCAAGCAGTAAGAGTCTAAGTAAAATACATCCTTACCTGACCATACAATTGTTGTAGCAGAGGGGCAGACAACCTTTATTACCACAATTGATAAAAGGGCACTACTAAAGTTTTGTATGCATGAATATTTTGAATGTGCATGTGGTTAGTCTCTATCTGTATAATACAGTTTCGGCACACAAAATTATCCATCCCTCAATCAGTAAGATTTAGTTTTTTCCCCATGTTAAACAGTAGTTCTTTGTTGACAATTCCATTTATCAATATACTTTTATCATAAACAACTATATTATTAATTTGTTACCATAATTTCCATCATTCAGAATTTAAGATTATGCTGAAAGCAATACTATTAAAGCAGTAAGAACAGATTCTTCAGAAACACATCAAAGGCTGAAAAGGATTCTGGTACCCGTCCAAACATCAGGTGAAGTTAGCCTAAGTGAGAAGCATACCTCAAAGAGGACACCTCTCACATTTGGTAACTGAGGGAATCATATAGGTTCATCCAAGTAATGCCACCCCATGATGGAATCCACTGCATAGCTTGGGGAGACATGTCATAGAACAAAACTTGGAAGATGATTACTTGAGCAAGATCTTTAGACAAAAATAAAGTTACAGAAGGACAAGAAAAGAGTCTTTTTGTTGTCTTCCTTACTAAAATTGTCATATGCCACAGATAAAATAACAACTCCAACCTGGTCTCTGGTTCTAGGGGTCAGTCTGGTTAGATACTTGGTGCAGTTCCTGCACCAGACTCTCATTCTCTGCATCAAAAGCATAGTAAACCACTACAGACATTAACTTCTTTGATGTTCTTGGGTTGAGCAAATTCAATAGTTTGACTAAAGGATTCTTAACTGTAATTGAACATCTATTGAACATTTGATACAACAAAACTAAATTATCTAACCAAAAGATGACATCTATTGAGTGCCCTGATGCCACACAGAGATGTAGGAAAAAGGTACATCAAAAAGCAAATTATCAATAATACTTATCTGACAAGGAACATCAAAAGTCAAGCTATCAAAATATTTATACGACAAGGAACACCAAAAATGCAAGTTACAAGTCCGCCCTTTGACTGCTCACCTGTTGATGATGCAATGCCGGAAAGACTGCCGCATGCCAGACTAACGACGACAGGTGAATCATCAGGTCTGATGTGTACAAGTAATATTAATATAATATACATGAAATAAAGGGAATGTTAGAGATTACATCAAACTGCTGAATTAATTTGTGGACCGATTACCTATTTGACTGCCAAAAAGATCTCAAGGTTTCATACACAGAGAAGCTGATAGCTATACTTGGCCCTACAGTCTGCAATAGCACCAGAGAGATGTAGCTAATTAGACACAAAAGAATATACTCTTCAAGTAATGTTAAATTGATAATAACACCATACCAAGAGTGTAGTTCCAAGTCCCTTATAGAGGCCAAATATTCCCTCTTCCTTGCTAATTGTGTGTAAAGCATGCCAGATACCTCTGTAGTAGGTAAAATTTGTCTGCAAAATTTTAACAATGCTAATTGTTAAGAATTAAAATTTTAAAACTAAAATACAAATGCAAGGATCTTTAACCACCATCTGTGCATGAATAGTTCATTAAATTTAAGCAGACATCTCTGGTGGATGATCTTACTTCAAAATAAGACAATTTCAAGGTCAGGGTCATCATTCATGCAAGGTTCCAAGCAAAGAGACTAAAGACCACACATAGAAGATTAATACAACAACAACAACAAAAGTCTTATCCACTAGGTGAAGTCCGTTACATGGATTGCACAACGAAATTGAGCAATGCAACTAATTATAATGGGGTGGGGGTGGGGTCAAAATTAAATTGACTTGGATGACAACTTGGGCACATATCATTGAACGATAATACTCATCAAAGCTAGAACAGAGATGGAGGCAAAATGCTTGGGGCCAAAGGGGAAAGGGCTACACCAAACGAAAATCTAACACATTTGATCTTACCTGTGCAGCCAGCCGTGTTCTCACAAGGTCCAAGGGATAAGTAGATGTAGCAGCAGTTATTCCTGCCATGCCACCACCAACAAAATGCACACAAAGGTCTGCACTAACATTATCCCTATGACTTTGCAGTCCCGGAACCATCTTTAGCAACTGCTCATACAAAATACCATTAAACACAAATCAATCCAGGAACAAGCGAGCACTCATTAAATCACAAATGCAAATTTCTTACTTCTCAACAACATAATCAAAAGGAAACAAACATCTGTATCATAGCATCAATAACTCACCTTCTTATAGTGCTCGTACGAATAAAAGTTAACCGAAGAATAAGGTAAGCGGTGAGCAATGGTCACCAGATTCCCTTTCCAGAAAGCCCTAAACCCCTCTTCATGGATAATCCGTGAAGCCTCATTCCATATACTGGCTTTTCTCAAAGTAGCAACATTAGAATGCATTCCTTGAACCTGAAAACATGTTCACAATTCCACAAAAAAAAGTAAGGTTTAACAGAATCATAACCTAAACCTAAACCCTCTCTCTCTCTTTGTTGTTTTATATTTTAAGTTTAATTTCAATATTCTAATAGCTTACTTTAGAACCAAAACGCAGGAAAAAAAAACATTTTTTTTTATAAAATTGAGATGAAATTAAAAAATTGGAACCTGAAAGAGAATTGTGAGTCTCGCAAGCGGCGCCGTACAGGTTTTGCTTAACGCGCCGGCGACTCCTCCGGCGAGAAGCTGCGAAATAGTTCCAATCTGCTGCGGCGGCGGCTGCTGCACCAACTTCCGTACACCACCACCATCCACCGCCACACCAACCCTAGCTTCCATTTGCATCACCGAGCTTCGATTTTTCACCTTCTCTATTTTCTTTCTCAGCACTTTCTCAACCGAATTAAATAAACCTCAAGCTACCTTCACTATCAGAAGAAGAAGGATTCGCAACTATGCATCGAGCATTTTCTTCACTTTGTTTTCGCTCTGCGCAATTTCGAACAGGGAGCGTTCTTCTTCTCACTTTTCTCAGGTCGGCGACGTCGTTTTTGCGACCAGGCTCGAGCAAAACGGTGACGTATAGTCAGGGTGAGTTCACGGGAAAAGTTAAAGCAGTGTGGGCTTTATACGCTGCGGTGGGTTGCAGAGTAATTTCGTGTTTCGCGTCGATGATTTGAGAGGAACGGTGATGTGTGGGTGTTTTTGTGTTGAAAGGAGGGTTTATTGAGGAATCGGGTGTAGGAGATAGATTTCGTTGGCGAATATGAGGTACTTTTCTGTGGAATATGCGTTGCCTGCAAATTAAGTTGAGAAGCCGCAATAGCTGTTGATATTAAGGTTAGGGCAACGTCGGTTAAACTAAGCGTCCTATAAAATAGTGACACGTGTCACGGGGTTTCATGTAAAACGTTTTTTAATTGCAAGAAACTCCGACCTATTTCCTTGCCTATTTTTTTTGTTCGAAAATTTCACTTGAAATCTTCTTGAAGAAAAAAACCCACTTCTATGGTTGTTTGTTGAGATTTGGAGCTGATAAAAAATAAATTGAACTATTTATATGCGAACATTTATGCAATTTTTATAACATAAAAACCACGTTATGGTGTTTTTCCTCTTTGTTTACTAGGAACGTGCCATTGAATTCTCTTTACGCGCCTCATACGTATCTACTGCGCTTAAAATGTTGAACACATGCAATTGAAAAAACACATGGTTGATTTTTATGGACAAAATATCTGATTTGGTAAATATAACAATAATAATATTTTTTTTTTAAGTGTAGAATAGTGGTAACAAGATTTAAACTTAAAATCTTATATAAACAACTCAAACATCCCATTACTAGAAATAATAGTATGACCAACAAATAAAAAAATATAAAAATAAAGTGTACGGACGATGAAACTTGAAGTTTTATTAATTACTAAAACAGTACATGTCTATGTTGATAATTCCTTGATGAAGACATATACTTGTAAGTTACTTTAAGAGATTTAATTAATCAATGATGAAATATGCTTTTAGTAGGGACTAGCTAACTAACTAATGCATTTAGTAGGAAAAGCGACAATTTGATTTGTGACTATTTAATATTCATTGGCTTTTCGTTGGCTTTGTAGTTGCACCGATTGATACGTATTGGTTTACTACCATGCAGCTTTTCCTGACCGCGTTACCCGGAGAAGAATTTCGGATAAATTTCGAATTGAAAGAAAGTGAAAGGAAATGGGTACTAGACTACTAGTTACCTAGAGGTTTTTAGTTTTCTTGAAATTCACCAAAAAAAAAAGTGAAAAGGAAATTGTAACATAAGTATTAGTTGATAACATATAGGACGCAAAATTTAGTGTATTATTTGTTTAAAAACAATAAGTTTAACTATACTTTTCATTTGGACTGTAAATAATTTTAATCTTTAAGTTTTTTAGTCAATTAAGTTTCTTTGTTTCTAAGTTAATTAAATTTAATTGTGCCGCCAATATTTTATTTAAAGTCTTAAAATTATTATTTTCTATTTAAATATTTGAAAATTACGATCAATTTGAGATATAAAATAATTTAAAATTTTTAAAAAAATAGTAATTCAATGAAAACTTAATAGAATTTGAATGATTTTAAAAGATCTCAAATCAATGAAATTTGATATTATTTTTATTTTAGATGAAATTTGATGTATATTGCTTTACAATTATACAACTTTTACTATCTTATTTGGACTCACTTTTCAAGCCTAGCTGCATTCTATTGTTGTCACTTAAGATGAAAAATATGTGCAAAACTAGAATATACATTTATTGAAATTATTGTGTGACATATATATGCATCCAACCAGTGGCGGAGCTTCTTGGTGACTCATGGCCCCCCCAAAATTTTTGGAAAAAACTTATATATATATATATATATATATATATATATATATATATTTCTAATAAATTATTCTGATATATAAAATAAATAATTTAAAATTTTAATTGGTACCAATAATTTTAATTAAATATTTTCAAATATTTTAAAACTTATTTATTTCTTAATTATTAATAATTTTAAATTATTAAATGAACATAGAATAACACTTTAATTGAAGGTAATATTTAATTATTTTCTTTATTATTATTGTTTTTATAGACAATTTTATGTTAATATTACACTTTGAATTTTTGCCTTTGATAACATTAGTCCTAATGATTAATTTTAAGCATTGATAATATTTGTCATACATTAACTATTTTTATTCATTAGTAGTCTTTTCATAATAATAAACAACTTTTTTGCATTTTCAAACCCAATTTTTCTATGACATTTTATATCATCATTTTGTACAGAAAATCTTATATAATATAACTTGAATCCGTTGATTTTTCTTGTGTGCGGATTGTTTTTTATGGATTTTCATGTAATTTTTATGAATTTTGTGATTTTATTGTGATTTTTATTTTCTACAAGAATTTTCTGTAATTTGTAATGTATTTCACAAAAATATGGTTATTTTCTTAAATTTGTTGAAAATTCATAGAAAAATAATATTTGCTTGCATATTTTCATACAAGTTTTGTTTTCTATAAAAAAATCTTAATTGTCTTCCAATTTTTTCACAAAAAAATTACAAATAAATTCTGTGATTTTTTTGGTTCAGTAGCATTTGAAGGTATAAAAGTCATTAAAAAAATTGAATTGAATAGAGAGGCATCAGTGTTGCATCTACTTCTTTTGGAGTGGGAGCTTGTATTCGTAATGAGGATGACGAATTTGTAGCTGCTAGATTCTCCCATCATGCAGGGATTTTACCAGTCCATGAAGATGAATCTTATGCACTCTATGCAGCTATAATTTGGGTCATTGATATGCAACTTCACAATGTCATCTTTGAGCTAGACTGCAAGCAAGCATATGAAATCATGAAGACATCATCTTGTACGTCCACAGAATCTGGTTTTCTGTTATCTTTATGTAAACAGAAACTTTGTTTCATTAACAACTCTTCAGTGAGTTTAATTCGTAGACAAACTAATCTAGTTGTTCATTCTCTAGCAAGGGCGTCTAGATTTTATGCTAGTCCACAAATCTTTTTGAGTATTCTTGATTGTATTCATACTATTATTTTTAATGAAATGATATGATCATCTTGCAGTCAAAAAAAAAAATTGAATTGATATTGATAAACTAGATACAAATATTTTAGTAGTATATGGATAAAAAAATATTTTAGTAGTGTAAAAGATAATTAATTAAGAAAATAATTAATATTTGAATAGTATAATTAAAAATACTTAAAATTTCCCATATGAAATCATATTATCAAAATTTATTACGTTTAATTTGTATACTACTATTATAAATTACTCCTATATTATTTTGGCCCCTTCAATTAATTTCTTCAAGCTCTGCCACTGCATCCAACGTAGTTTGAAAATTAGAATCTGTGATTTCTAGGTGTCACCAAACTGAACAGATATATGGAAGGGTCCATCAGTACATCAATCAGACAGAATATTTTTAGTTGGCAAAGCTAAAGCAGTGAAGTGGTCATATATAGCTGCTTGGCGTATACACCACATTTCGATATATAATAATGTTACACTTACACCATCCGTTGACAATTCATGATGTTTGGTGAATCTAACGCATATAAAAAGACAGTTCCCAAATTATTGTGGTGATTCAGTGCTAAGTATTATCCGTTACTTCCACGTGCTCTAATTTCCTAGAACACGTGTCTAGTGAGAATTGGTTGAAGGAGAGAACTAAATGCGATGCAAGAACCCCATTTGTTGTTACTCTTGATTTTGAATCTTTTATCTTGAGGTCCTTGTTTAGGATGTTTTCTTCTTGTTGGTTGGGGCAGGATTTCCGCATGGGTCTGTGTGATCTGGAAAATGGGCCAATTATAGCAGGCTTTTTTACCTTATGGTTCTTTTCTAATGATTTAGCCTATTGTTCCTTAAGTAGACTGTTGCTTCCTGCACCTACATAAATTGTTTCTTGCACCTTATTATATTCTGGAAAGTACAATCTGAAATGTAATTTTACATTTCGAATGGAACTTTTCCAAATACTTATAATGAAGTGTTGGTAGCAATTTATGGAGGTGCATGAAGTTTTAACCCTCAAGTATGTGCATTTCTCTCATGATGGGCTTTCTTATTCTCACTCTTACATTGATGAACCAATTTTAAACCTGGCCTAATACAAATGCTTTTTTTTTTCTCTCACATGTATATATCCTTCTTTGAAAGCAACTTCGTTTAAGACATGATCAGATATTAAATATGAACACATCTCCTGATAAAGATTTGAATCGGAGTTACAAAAAACTAGTCATCATATATAGTTAAGCCATCAACTAGGAATTGAGTCTACCCGATGGAACTAGTGTTTTACAAAAAACTACAATTTGAATTTTCATTTGAAAAAGTGTAATTAGATTGCCAAAAAAATGACTCTTAGAAAAAAAATATAATTAGCCCTTAAATTGTCTAACTATAGATTAATTAAGTTAATTTGATAGTGGCAATACTATTTTATTTATTTATTTATTTATGGAAGTATTATACCAAAAAGAACTTCTCAACTTCTAGTATGATGACCCTTTTACAACTAAAATTGTAGGATAATGTCTTTACAATTGTTGTAAATCAATACGTATAGCAATGGGATGGGTTGGAGATAGATTTAGGAAAGGTGGGTTTAAAAAGTTTAAACCCAACTTCATTTCTATCATGTTTTGTTGGGTTCGGAAAAACCAACGGGTTATTCGCCTCATTTTTTAAAAATAATTGTTAAAATACAACTTTGATCTTTATTTTTTTTTTCCAATATTCAATTTTGGTTCCCTATTAAAAATTAGAGACATTTAGTCCCTTAATTTTCAAAAGTAAGAAATTTTGGTCCTATCGTTAAAATCAGCGTGCTAACCATTAAGTTACTAACATTAACCATGTCTAAAGTGACATGTAGGTATAACAATTATATTTTTTGAATTTATTTATGGATGATTGGATAATTCAATTTAACAAAGGAAAAAGATAAATGGACACCCCACAATGTTATTAGACACCTAGTGAGAGGAGAAAATATAGGTGTTATATATGGAGTTTATGATGTGATAGGAAGTAAGAGATAGAGAGAAATGAAATATATTGATTGAGTGTTTAAAAATAAAAGAGAGTTCAAATATCATTACTTTTTAATAAATTATACGTTTACTCTAAATATAATATACATAGACAATTAATGAATCAAAATGAACAATATACACCAAGCATCTCTTTGTCAATAATAACGAAATTGTGTTATAAACGCTAAGGTTTTATTATGAATGAAACATACACCGGAAAGAATAGGAGTAAATTAACTAGCACACTAGAGTTACAATATTAAAGACTAAACTCCACTGGACTACTAAGATCCTAACCCCAAATGGCATGCATTTCAAGAATCAGTTTACACCAAAGCAAAGAACATGAATTGTTAAAACGTCATATTCATTTTCAATTGAGATTGTTGAAGACTAGAGATCATCCTCATCCTCCCACGTCTTACAGAAAAAAATAAAAATAAACCTGACAAAAGGTAGCAATTAACTAGCAACTATTTCTTCATTGTTTTGAAATAACAATTTTTTTTTTCTTTTCTTTTCTTTTGAGAAACACTTTGCTTTTCCCTCTCCTTTTCTACATGGTAACCCTGTTAATTAGTTAGAGCAACAACTTCTATTGTCCTGATTACCTGACATGTTTGAGACATTTATGGTAGTTCCTTGGGGAAGGCCAGTAGAGGAAGTAGCCTCTTGTGCTGCCAGTGCCTTTTTACTTATAATGTGATATATATCAAACAAAATGGTTTGAAAAGCCTTCTCAACATTGTATGCCTCCAATGCTGAAGTCTCTAGAAAGGAGAGACCTTCCCTCTCAGCCAAACTTTGAGCATCTTCAGTAGAGACTGCTCTGAGATGATTGAGGTCAGATTTGTTTCCAGCCATCATGATAACAATGTTGGAGTCTGCATGGTCCCTTAGTTCGCGGAGCCACCTCTGCACATTGTCAAATGTTTGCCTCTTGGTTATGTCATAGACTAACAAGGCTCCAACAGCTCCTCTATAGTAGGCACTGGTGATTGCTCTGTACCTCTCTTGCCCTGCAGTGTCCCATATTTGTGCCTTCACAGTCTTCCCCTCCACCTGCATAAACATGTTTCCAAGGAATTAACTCTCTTTTCATGTAGGTGATGGCAATAGAAATTCTAACTAGACAATAAAAATAAATTTAGCAATGAAAGTTCAATTCCTTCATTTTCTTCACATAGGCAAATCATCAAACATGCAAGAGAAATCATAAGAAAAAATCTTGTTCGCTTCATCTCTTGACAATTGACATTTTTGCTGATCTTACTTATCAGTTATCACAGCCCTCAAACCACATGCATATCATTCTTATTATACAGAGATAATTTTATTTCTATTCTTTGGGGGAGAAATTTTGCATACTATTATATAATTTCATTTCAATTTTTTTTGGTATAATTAAAATCTTAATGTGTTCTTAGATGGGATTATACCAGCATGGCAGTATCCCATCTCTTTTTCATAGATACCGGTATATAGGATGAGTTGCAAATATTTATCGACTATTATTCAATGGAGAAAATATTTAAATAGTTCTTCAACCTTCCAATTTGCTTTCTATTCAATCCAATACAATTAATGATTATTGTTAAGAAATGCATTTCACCCACAAGCTTAAATTTCATAGCCTTCCTTGACCGAGTGATCAAGAGTTGGATTTTTTGTTACCTATTCTTCTAAGTACAAATTTAATTTCATACATGGTAAAAATGATTCGTGCTCGTGCCACACTACAAATACAAAAAACTCGTGTTAAAAATGTAATAAAATAATTCATGATTTTTCACCCAATAACAATGGATTGTTAGCATTTCTCCTAGTAAAAATAGAGAAAGTTCCCTTGACATCGTGAAAGACCAGTTTATTGATGACATATGTTGTGACATCAATAAAATTTTTTAAAAAAATGAAGAACATATAATTAATATACATTGTTGTATAAATTAATTAACCAACCTGCAATGTTCTGCTGGTACCGATTTATTTTAATATGAATTTTCTTTGCTGATTTAAAAAAAAAAAAAAAAAAAAAAAAAAAACCTGCAATGTTCTGGTTGCGAATTCAACCCCAATGGTAGACTTAGATTCCAAGCAGAACTCGTTTCGCGTAAACCTGGAAAGGATGTTAGATTTTCCAACCCCGGAGTCCCCGATCAATACGACCTTGAAGAGGTAGTCGTATTCATGGTCCACTTTGTACGCCATGCAAAATTATCCAACGTAACGTAAAATCAAACTGGGTTTGCGGTTAGAGGGATTGAAGATTCAAACTTTGGTGCAAGTTTTGCATAGGAGTGAGGAACAAGGAACAGGGTAGGAGAGAGAGAGAGAGAGAGAGAGAAGAAAGGGCACATTGCAAGGCCAACAATGTGAGCAGAAACAAAATTAACGGACGACAAAGGCACTTTGAACGGACTTGAACTTTCATGTGGGATTCCAACGCCCGCGAAAATCGCAACGTGTTTTTCTTTTTAAATTATTCATTTTTAATTAATTGTTTATTTTCATATATAATTGCATGATGAGGGTGCAATTACTTCAATACCACTTCATCAACAAAAAAAGGATCTTGTTTAAGGTTTATTTATGTTATATATACCGGGGGAAAAATAAGCACTTTGTGCCTCAATGTTTCTCTATGTTTTATTTTATTTTATTCTAAAAAAAGAGATAAAGGAAGTTATATAATAGTGGGTGGTTGTGTGGGAGTGGAGGTTAATGTTTGTGATCTGTAAACTGAGAGGAACAAATGATGCCAAAAAAAAGTGAAGAAGAATTAGAAATAATTGTTATATTTATATATTATTTAAGGATAAAATGGTCTTAAAAAAGTGGAGACAAAAAAACGGTTACTTAAAATTGTATCCCCTTTATATAATGGTATAAATATCCCAAAATCTCTACATTGGCAATGTAAAATGGAAAAATAAAATAAAATATCACGATCATGTTCCACAGCCATGTAAAATGGTGAATTGGTGATTGCACGGTTTTAAATTGCAGTTATAACTGTACTATTGTGATTTTTAACGTTACGATAATTATAAGGTGTTTGCTTCGGTACCGTTAGAACTTGAAGGGTTTGGTGCCGTCGCCGTATTTTTATATATTTTTTAATTTTTAAATATTAAAAAGGACTGTTATGTAAAATTTAAATCAATAAACCTATTTCTGCAATTAAAATTATATTTCTCCTCAAAGAAGGTAACTGCCCTATCTTTTTGAGTGCCACCACGAAAATACGATTGGTGAGAACACGAGGAAGACACACACATTTGAAGAACAGAATGTGTGAACGATTGACGGCAAAGTTGTTGGTTTTTTGAACTGAGAACAATTGCGTGACAGGGTAAAAAGACTTTTCTCCAATCATTGTGCATCGCGTTGCAATCACCAGGTCTTCCATTTAGTTGTTGTTTAACTTCTTTTCCTTTTTAAACTGGTTTAATGATCCTAGAACATGTCTAGGATTAAAAAGTGTATCAACGTAATATGCAGCGTTAAGGGGTTGGTTATAATGCTCGGTTTGGAATAACTGCAGGGTTGCGGGAAATTGGAACTGGAACTGGGATATTGTTGTCCGTTGGAACTGCTCTTTTCATCAACTTGGGTCTCAGTCAGAGTACTCGTCCAGTATCTATCTTATCCCTTAAAAAAATCTTATTTTCTTACATTATTTGAGGAGTGATTTTTGTGCTATTCTAGTTTGATCAGTTTTTTCTGTGGTTTCTTTCTCTTTGAATTTGTGTATACTGCTTGTTTGAATCATGGGTTTCTGTAATGATATGGTGGTAGAATTTTGCTAGTGTAAATTTAAGTTAGATCATATATGGTGTTGCCTAGAAATTTTTGTTGCTGTGTAAATGCCTTGATAATGGAAATAGTCTTTCCTATATGAACTTGGTCGTCAGCAATTAAGATTAAGATTGTTCACACCTGCTCTTGTCTCCTATGTGTACAGTTTTACTACTTTGAGAGGAACCAATTCCATTTACTTGTCAAAAAAGTTGAAGAAAGAGATGATTCACTGTTTCACTCATATTTTTTTGTATCTTATGGATATAATGTAATTGATGCGGTTCAAATAATTGTAAATTTCAAAGCTATTCTTGATGCACATTCTAGTGTCATAAAAGTACAGCTTTTATTTTGTTTTTCTTTTTTTTTTTATTTAATTTTTTAGATTACAAATGGGGGCCAAGAGTGATTCTGTTATAGAGTCACCTTATTCTTTTTTAAGCATGATAAAAAATGATCAATTGAGGATGAGATTATGCACTGTTAGAGTCTTCAAGAGGAGAGGAGAGAATGCCAAAAAGCAAGAACATAATAGTCTCTATTATGCCATCCCCAACCTTTCATTCTTTTCTAATGTAGCTAAGTCAAACTTCTAGTACGTGGATAATATTCTTGCCACAATTTCACAAATTTAGAAACAAGATAATTGTTCATAATTAGAAAGTTAGAGAACTTTTATGTAGGAGTATACTTTGTTCTTGTTCAGTCAAGTTTCACCTAAGGGTCCCTGAACAATCTTAATTGGTTCCTCTTTTGTACACTCTTACAAAGGTTTGCTAATGAGTAAAGATATGTACAAAGGGAAGAACAGTGTGAGTTGGTGTTTATTCTTTACCATGTGTTTCTAAAGAAAGGTGTAATGAACTAATATAATTGAAGCACATTAAAATAGGGATACATGATGAAATAATCAGTTGGAAAACTGATGTTAGACTGTATATTTTTTATGTTCGTTTTACTTCAAAGATAAAACAAATGTGCAGGCTTCAAAGTTATATTACAGCCAGCTGAGCTTGTTGTCTTGAAGAGAATGGAGGAGAGGTGCTTCTGGTTTTTATTCTTCTCATTGAAGGTTCCCAAACAAGAGAGCATAGAGTAGAGACTAGCTCCTTGAAGGGGACTGGAGGAAGGCTTAAAAGCATTACAGCTTTAAAATGAGGATAACATCAGGGGGAAATGCTAGTTTATTTGGGAATAATAACTAATCCGGATACAAAATTTGCAGTGGCTGCATTCATATTTAGAAATTCAGCAAAGATTATAACCTCAGATTTTAATATTGATGAAATATAAATATATAATTCCTCAAGCATTGCAAATGGAAAATTACAGAATTGGGGATCTATCGAGCATTCCCCTTTCTGGAAGTTCATTACCAATTAGACATTTATACAGATACTGCATTTGACCTTGCTAAGATTCCTTGAGCGGCCGAGATCAACTGGCAGATTTATATATGTTGTAGTTTTAACCTTAGTGTGCTGGCAGAGTGGCTGTGTGTAGGAGCAGTTTCTGCTTGTAAAATGTGGGGTTGTGGGCTTCCTTCTTTGTGAGCACTAGGGTCTTCAAGAGGAGAGGAGAGAATGCCAAAAAGCAAGAACATAATAGTCTCTGTTATGCCATCCCTAGCCTTTCATTCTTTTCTAATGTAGCTAAGTCAAACTTCTAGTACGTGGATAATATTCTTGCCACAATTTCACAAATTTAGAAACAAGATAATTGTTCATAATTAGAAAGTTAGAGAACTTTTATGTAGGAGTATACTTTGTTCTTGTTCAGTCAAGTTTCACCTAAGGGTCCCTGAACAATCTTAATTGGTTCCTCTTTTGTACACTCTTACAAAGGTTTGCTAATGACTAAAGACGTGTCTGTAGTAGTGTGCCTATTTATTTAGTCTTGCCCAAATTTTGTATTTATTGAGTTGGGGCCAATCTTACCTAAGATTTTGACATTGGGAGATTAAGTTGTCTTTTGGGTCGTAGAGAGCATATGGCTTGAGTTCCAATGTTACAATGTTTCCTTACTAAATGTGAGTTTTGTAGTAGTGATTTTAATGTTTCCTTGCTTGACAGTTAATATTCTTGTAGAAGGTAAAGCTTGCAATGAACTTATCTAGGTGAAAAGATGAATACACTATCCTAAACTTTTAGACTTTTACTCATTTTTACTGATATGTTTGATAGAAATAATTAGCCATCCATTTCATATTGCAGATCATGAAAGCCTGTATTGACAAACTGCTTAACTGTGCTAATTACTAATGAATTTCACTTATGATAATTATTACTGTGCTGTGAAAATTGATCATGCTCCATTTTTGGGCTGAAAATGTGTTAGCTGGTAGGTAACATCATGTACCATGGGTTATCACTGACTAGCTTTTAGATTTAAAACCTTCATGGGTTATCCATTAGTGACTGCAGAGGACAAAATGACTTATTTTTAGATCCATTATTCCAGAGTTGAAACATAAATTATTGCTTCAATGGACAATACTCTTCATTTTTACATGTGGAACATACAACTTCCTCCTTGATGCAAAGATAGGAGACAGCAGAAGACAAGTCAATAGGTTTTAATTGATAAATGACTAAATGAGTCTACTGCTGTTATGCAAACTTTGGATACATATGAAGGAGACAAACTCCATTTGTCATCAAGACATGTGGTATACTATTCGCAGAGTCGTCCAAAATAGAATGTAAACCAATCCATATTAATTAACTAGTATCTAATATATTTCAGTGGCCACTCAACAGCAAGAGAATTTGTTTGCACTGAAAAGGCACAAATAATATCTACATAAATTGAACAAGTCTCCATAGGAATTGTGCTGAGTAAAGCATGTATGGCAAGGTTGACCTTGATATCGTCAAGCAACATATATTAACAAGGGAATAACAGTAAAAATGTAAAATAGATAGAGAACTACAACGAGGAGCTTACCTTCAAAATCTTCTCTCTTGTTTGCATCAAGTTGATTGATAATGGATATCTTTGCAGCTTCTCAATCATTTTATATATGGAAATAGCTTCTTCATAATCTACAAATAGTCAAGGATTTGACTTCATGAACATAAATTGAAAATCCATTTTATGTGCATATGGATCATGTCTATCATGGGGGGGGGGGGGGTGCGGGAGGATGAGAAAGAAGAATATTGGAAAGCAAAAGGAAAATAGTTTAGGTGATAGCTATTGCAATTATATTTTTTTGTCACAAGCATTAAAGGATACTGCAAGTGGAAGAGGGCTTAGAAGCTTCTTCAGATAGCAATTTAATTTCAGTTGCAATTCTCTTTATCTCCTCCTTGTCCCTAACTAGTCCACAACCTTGGCATTGGAATCCTTTCCCCTCTTCAACATTTTAGCAGATTAAAAAAACAAAAAAAGGTCATTGATAACAAAAACATAAAAGCACCTGGCAGGTTGTCTATCTTTGATCTCACTCTTGTTCATAAAGGGGATGATGTGCCATCAAAATACAAAATCAATAGCCAGTAAAAGATTATAAAGTTCCCCTTCAGCTACTGGAACATTTATACAGGCATAGGTTACCTACCATTTGTAGAAAGCAAGAAACCACCACATTTTTCACTTTTGCATTTGTATCCTTCTAACATAACTGAATTAGCCAATGAACACAAGCCCAAAAGAAAATATCCCAGATTAAGTAATATAGCAACTACGACTTTAGAACAGCGAGGACATGTACAAGTGAATAGGTGTTGCTCTTTGAGAGCCTTCTGTTGAGTCATAGTGCTTCCAGCAGTCTCTATATAACTTATCAGCACCTTGAAACATAAAGAAATGTGTATTGAGCAAGAGCTGGAAAATAATAAAGATATCATGCAACATCTTCCAAATAGTTTTAAATTGACACTATCATCATCTATTGGATATCAGATATGCCCCAAGTCCCAACCCAAAAAGTTTCTAAGCACAAAAGAAAAAGTTGCAACTGCCAATCAAGTCAATTACAGAAATGTATGTTGTACTAATGGCCAGAAAATTTAGCAGAGTTTAGATTAGTAAACATGGAACTGTTGTCACTGTGGAAACAATTAAGAACTACAAGGATATGTAGTTGCTGGCTCTGGACAGGACAAAATAGTAGATGTGGTTAATTAAAACAGGAAGTAGTGTCATGTAGAGAATCATGTAGTTACTATCTAAAAGATTATCCTCCTATAAAAGACAATCGAAAAGGAGAAGGGAAGCAAACTTTGTGCCCAATGACATTGAGTCTTTCAGTCTCTCCCTTTTGGAAGTGTATGTCAAGTAAGAACTTTTTCAAGCCACAACGAAAGTATCCGTAGATGTTAACAAATATGATAATATACAACGCCAACAATTTGATAAGTATGATTCCGTTTCTATGAAAACCTAACTGCAAAGGCCAGAGGAATATAGAAAGAAGAACCTTAGAGGGGGAAGCGGCGAGGATAGAAGTAGGATCGGAGTCGCTAATTCGAAGAGAGAAACAGTGGAGGAGGCAGTTATTGTTTGCATCCCAGAAATAGAGGCGCCAGTCTCCGTTTCAGGTTAGGAGGTTCCGGGAAGCGGTGGGCGCCACCGTGTGCGGTGACGGTAGAGGACGTCGCCATAATCCATGTCGGACGCTTAAGGCCGTGTACAGTGGCGGTAGATCTTCGTCTGAGCCATGACTACCCCGAAAGATGAACATCAACATCAACGGGACCAAAACACAATAAAATTTTTAAATTTTGCAAATTAGTTCAGGATTATTTTGTAAATATGTAAACCTTTTAAGTCATATTTACATAAATTATTAAAATAAAAATTAAAAATAATAGAACAGATGGCATTATTTTATTGGTTTATTGATGAAGGTATTGCAAACCCTTCAACTAAGTACGGCACGATAGAATCTACCTATATGAACTGTACTATTGTGATTTTTAACGTTACGATAATTATGATTAAGACTGCATGAGTCCTATTTATAATTATTCCTAAGAAACGTTATGGAATCTGCAATTTAAAATTAATATCTTATTTAATTAGAAGTAATATAAAATTGCATTAGATAAAAAATTACATTAAACTTTATTATAAAATGACTTTTGAAATAAATTTTTTCTAAACATGAGTATTTTACATCAAACTAAAATTTTAATGGCTCACTGAGCTGAAGAATACCGTGGCAGGACCAAAAAAAAAAAAACTCAATTTTTAATAATTTTTTAAAAAAAATCAAAATTACTCATTCAAAATTATAGAAGCATGACCAAATTAACACACTTTATCCTCATTAAAAATCATTTACCTTCTTTTCTATTCCTTTTGCTTATCTCTCATCCAGGCATACCATTGACAATTAGTTAGTTCTTATATATCATCATTATCCTATATGTTCTATACTAATTTTATCATGCCAATTAGTAAGATCAATTCTCAAATAGTTTGATTAGAAAATGAATGCCCAAATCCCTCAACATATGGTTCATCCAACCCAAATGCACCATGAAACTAGGTTACCTATTTTTGTTTTAATACTAGTGGATTTTGAGTTACCTATTTAATGGATTTTGAGCTAGTTGTCTATAAGTCATCAAAAGATCCTCTTGAACATAATTTCCTCCACAATGGGAATAAGATGTGTGGTGTCTGAGCCGGAACTCATAGATCAATGGTCATATGGGCCCTAGGAGTGGAAGGTTTATAAGAGAAGGCCAAAACCTAGGGAGATGAGTTCCAAAACCATTGGTCATAAAACCATTGTTGAGATTGTTCTTCCCTAATATCTTTGCCATTACCGTGATTAATAATAAGGTTACACGTATGTTTCCTTTTCTGTTTAGTCTGAGTTTAGGTTCCTATAAAATGTTAATAGTTTCTTTCATGAGGCTAATGTGGAAAAAAGGAAACATAGTCCTTAATCAGCATATCTAGTTCCGGCTTGAAGAAGGCACATGTTTTGTATTTTTTTTATTTTGTTTGTTTTTTAGTGCAATCTTAAGTAATGTCAGTTTAGGTACTGCTGGCTAAGTACACAGAAAAATGGTCCTTGTCTTTATGTAAGCTTTTGACAAGTTACAGCAATTATGATTTCTTTTGATTACAGCTACTCTGTACCTTTGTCTTTCGTATAAATTTCCTAAGATGAATAAATCAATTGGTGTGTTCTGCTCCCCCTTTTCGTTTCTGCATTTTGTACTTATGCACTCCTTCACTTTTAACAACAAATGGCACCAATCGACTAGCCATGTGAATTTGTATATAGCCATGCATCTATAAAAGAAGACAAAGGTCTCTTCCATGGATTAAGAGGCGAGGGAACATTCCAAAACTTCTATCAATAAATGTGTTGAACTCTACTTCTCTTTATTCCATAACCTATACGCCACACAAATGGCACCTACTCGTGCAGAATAGACCACACATATGCATCATTAAGGCTTCATATAATTTCAAAACTTATAGCCTTCTCAACACAATCCCCCAACCCCAAACCCAATCATCGAAGCTGAAGTGCTTCCTACATTTGTTAGAGATTTTATATTGACTATTAATATAATCAAAACAATGTATATAAGTGGAACAATCCTCACCTAATGAACTAGTTTTTAGAATGGGTTAAGTCTGAATTTAAATTTTAAGATGGTATTAGTGTATATCATTATTATTGGATTTATCAGATCATCCATTATCTTTTGGGATTGAGTTAGTCTCAAACCTAATTTCCAAGAAATCACCCCAGCCTTTAAGGAGAACCAACAAATTAAATTGCTCCTATAAATTTGAATAGCACAGTTATTGATGCAACTTGTCAGCAAAAGGGATCCTTCTTATCTTTTAAGCTTCCATACGATGGTTAAATTCTAGCAGCACATGCATGTTCTGAGCAATTCTTAAAGAGAGTTCCCCACTATCACATGTGTAGGTGATAATGTTTTCCTTCACAAAATCAATCAATCCAAAAACTGCAGCCTCAAATTTATAGTAAATGGAATAATATCTTGTATCTGATATCAACTTTGGTTGCATGTCTAAACCCTAACATAATTGACTGGGCTATAATAATCTGGAAAGTTGTTTGGAGGTAGTTGCATGCTGATGCAACTAGGTCCTGTACTATGTGTAGGTTAGGGATAAGTTAGCTTATCGTGATTCTTTTTAGAAGACATATATAATTGCACAAATATGCTTCTGTGTCAGGAATATTTTCAAGAATACAAAGAAGTACGTACACATATTTCCGGGGAAGTCATTGTCTGATTCCCATGCAAGACCATCTTCCTAATATTAATTAGTGTATCAAAGTAAGTTTTGTGGTGGAATCTAAAATACTTTCTTCTTTTTGTGTGGTAGTTAATTAATTGCTTGAAAGAAGGGGAAAATGTCACAGAAAATATGTTTTAACCTCCAAACCCCGTTTATAATGGTATCCACTATGACACTATCCAATTAATCGGGTCATATCTACTTAGCAAAAAGATAAAGTATGCTTTTTTGGCAGAAGAGATATCAATTTGAGAAAAGTATGTGTCCTTTCCTTGGGACAAGAACACAAGCTGTATGCATGTAATTATTTTAATTAAGAAGCTAATCCCAAGTGTAGATACATGCAGCTTGCAGAAACGATTAACACTGCTTAACAATTTTTTATTTGATTTAACTGATGTATATAAAAAAAATTGGTTGCACAGATATGTTAGATTTTTTTTTTGGATTAACAATTTAATATTATTTAATTATTAAATTATCTTTTGATTATTAAATAATACTGTATTAACAATAGAACTTAATATTATGTTATTATGAACATTTATTATTATTATTTTTTTTCAGCAAAAATATATATTATAAATATGTAATTAGGTACAAGGGGTACATACAAAAGCACCCAAGCAGCAATGGTTATAAGCTATTTATGGTACCGGACACATAAATAAAGATAACCAAAGTGAGTAAGGGTGGCACAGCAGCACAAAAGATAGGCCCAATTAAAAAACACCTACCCAGCAGATTCAAAATATTTACAATTATGTCTTCCACCAAGTTACCCTCCTTATAAACTTCGTTGCTTTCTTTCATGTATTGGAACATTTATTATTTAAACTTGTGACATAAATGTGAATATGATGGACTGAACTCTCAAATGTTCAAATGAGGTCATTCCTCTTATCTTTTTTTTTGTGACAGAAATCACTCCGCTTATCTAATTACTATAAAAAAAAATGTTGTTCTATTAGACAATTTAATATACATAACTTGTGTGAGAAAATTGATCTAGCTACAAGAAAGAAAGTAATTTTTCTCTTACTCTCTCTATGAGTTTAAATCAAGATTACAAGCATGAAATTAATACTCTCTCTAAAATTAGATTAAGATTGTAGACACGAATTAAAGATTTTTTTTAGGTATACTCTAAAACCTTCTTTAATTAATTGTTGTATTGAAAACATGCTATATTATACATTTTTATGTGACAAGATCCAATATTTATTTTCTAAAATTCCATAACAATAAAGTTGTATTTAAGTGGATATTTCACCAGAATTTATCGATCTTACTCTAAGGATGGATATTAAATATAGAGAGAGACACACATACGGTAGATAACAATAAATTAAATTCATCTTACATAGCAAATTAGTAATTCACTATTTTATGTTGATATATTTTCATTGTTTAAAAGTTAATTAAGCTTTCTTCAAAAAAAAAAAAGTTAATTAAGCTCGAAAGTTGCCTAAGCAAAATGTTGAACACAGCAAAGGTTACTTGTTTGTTGGTTGAACGTCCACGAAAAATCATCATGCAATGTAATTAATTTGTGCTTAATTACAAGTTATAAGGGCCATGGGGAATAATACCATCTCCGTATTTCACATTTCTTATTACTCTTGGAATGAAAATTAATGCTTTTCTTTCCCCCAGGTGTCAATAATTTCATTAATTTGTTTTGTCCAAGATAGTAGAGGTTGATTTTTGGCGTTGTGGGCATGGTTCAATAAAATTGCCGAAGCTATGAAAAAAAATGATGTACAAGTACAGAATTTCAACCTGTGCCATGTGTTTTTTATTGTGTTCAAATCATAGTTCTCAAAATCGGACCGGACCGGCCGATTCGACCGGGAACCGGTCTGGTGACCGGTCCGGATACTCTATAAAACTGGAAGAACTCAGAACCGGTGGGAACCGGTAAAGAACCGGTCAAATCGGGCCAAAACCGATCAAGAACCGGTAGCCAAAACCGGTTTGAACAGTTATTTTTTTTTTAATTTTTAATTTTTTCATTTAAAATTTTAAATTTAATATAAAATATTTTAAAAATAAATAAAAACACATATTTAATAAATATCTCAAATAGATATAAATTATTTTATCAATTATTATTACTATTTTCTTGTAAAACATATAATTTGCTCATTTATATTAATTTATAATTTTTTTATATCTTGATTTTTGATAATTTTATATTATATTAATTTGTCATTTTCTTTCTTTATTCTAAATATAAATTTTTTATTGTTAATGGACATTATTTTATTTTATTAAAATTTGAACTTAAGTATTATGATATATTTAATTAAAATTTTAGTGATGTTTTGTTTTATTATAGTTTTTAATGTTATAAATTTATGTGATATTATATTTATTTAATATTATTTTATAAATTATTTTATTATTATTATTTTATTAATACCGGTTCAACCACGGTTGAACCATTAAACCTTGAATCAGTGCCTTGATCGATTCAATGACCAATCCAATTTTAAAAACATTGGTTCAAACAGGTAAAGCGGTGACAACGATTATGACTACCTACCAAATTTAGGGTTTAGTACAGAATTTATCAGGTGACTGAAACACTTAGGAAAATAAAGAAAGCAGATATATAGCCGCCACCAACTTTTTGTCTTTTGCTAAAATGCTTGAAAAATGGCAGATGGTCCCATGCTAAAATCAAATTCCAAAAATGTTTTTTATGATATAATTTTATATAAAAATCAGGATACATAAATTATAACAAAAAAATAAATTAACTTTTGATCAATTTAAAAATTTAAATTTATTCTTATCTAGTATTTTTTTCTTATTTTTTAGTTATTCAAAATATATAACATAATAAAAAAATGTTTCTTAATATTACAAAAGTTTGAATGTTTTTCATATAATTTATTTTATTTTATTTTAAATTTTAATAAGTAAATAAATAATAAATTGAAAAGTCTCCTTATTTTTTGAATTTGTTTATTTAAATTTTAAAATATATTATTTTTGTTCTTCACTTTTTTATTTTTTAAAATCTTAATAAAATATAAAATTTATTTTTTTTAGAGAAAAATATAAAAGTTATTAATACTTTATATTTGTGAAATTATTTTTCTATTTTTAAAACAATTTTTGGTGTAAAAATTTGATTTTAAAACTAATTTTGAATTAAAAATCAGTTTTAAATTTGATTTTGAACGAAATTTGGTTTCAAATTTAGTAAAAAATACATAATCTATTTTTAAATAAAAAAGTATATTAGTTTTAAATTTCCATCTGTATACTTGATAGGTTGCTGCATACTATGAGTGGCTATTAAATATTTTTATTCTTAATATAATTCACCTAAAAAAAATCATCTTTAACTAAATAAGAAGGAATAGAAATACTTACAACTAGTTGATTTAGTGAAACCTCGATTAGGTAGTGGTTAAAATTTAGTTTAGCCTTTATTTAATTTTAGTTAATTTGCCACTTAATTTGTTCTACTTTAAGTTTCCTGTCAATTCATAACTCTAGATAAATGAAAGAGATCGATATTAAATATTACATTCGATTTCTATCAGAACGTCATTTGACTAATCGTTATATTACTTGTAGTAACTCTTACTTTGCAAAAATTTTGATACACGAGTCACACCATGCTCTTAATCTTAAAACTTAAGGTTGTCTTTAGATAAATCATCTTAAAATTTTACAGAATTTAAACTATAAACTTCAAATTCATAATTCTTCTACTTCATGTGGTCTAAACCCCATGTCGCAGGCTCATATATATATATATATATATATATATTTAGATGAAGGATTCACTTACTGCAAGAATAAGTATAAGATATTTATTTTTTATCTTTACCATTCATTTGTTTATATATATAAACAAAAGATTTCATTAATAAGAAAAGTACTCAAGTTGAATACAAGATATATCCAACTCAACACTCCCAATTCAAAAGTAGAACAGCAGAAAGGGAAGGAGTAGATACTACTGTTTCAAATAAAGTCCAAGGACATAGCCCCAAAACAAGCCAAAGCTACAAAGCAAATTGCTAGCTCGCTCACACTTCAATTCTGAACAAGCTATACCTTAGCATGGATCCTACCAATACAATCATGATTCGCGAGGAAGAGTTAACAACACTTTCAAATACTTTTTAATACATTATTTATCATTAATTAAAATTTATTAAAAATTACAAAATCATAAATGATTTTCATTAAATAAGGAATTGAGTGAACACAATTTTGTAAGGTGAATAATAAAGAGTGTAGTGTACGTTACTAAAAATTTTCATTGACGGAATCGTATTCCTACCCTTGAGATAAATTAATTAATTGGAAGATTTGTATTTCTTCGATCCATTTTCTTGGATATGCATGGCTTCTGCTTCTGATATGGAATGAGCTCAACTTAGGCAACAACTGGAACATGTCACGTGACTACAATCCAAATGAAATCGTCCCCTTTATCTGTTTTATGGTGTAACTATTAAGAGAGTGCAGATTGTATAGAAGTACCCAACATGGTAAAAAAATCAAATGGCATAATTGTTGATATGAATCATTCTCAATCAGTGCTGACGTATTTTTCTAGCTTCCAAGACTTCCATTCCGTGCAGATTTACCTCTTTTTTTCTTCCTTGATCGGTGGGGGGTTTTCCAAAATAAAAAAAAAAGAAAAAGAAAAAAGAAAATATATGAATTATGCGAAGCAATATGCATGCATAAATTGTATTGTTTTGATGGCCCATACCATGAGTGTGTATATAAACACACATCATCAACCAGTTTGTCTAATGTGATATCATTACTAACCTGACAATGGCAAATATATCTTCTGCTCTTCTTTTGCTTCTCCTCCTTAGCTTTACTTCTCTTGTGCTGAAATGTCACTCAACTTCACCAGATGACCTGAAAGTAAATAATTCTATTTCTCTTTATGTATATCACCAGCATAACTTTCATTTACTATGAAACTTGCTAAAGTTGCCATGGTCCATGCCTTTTATGGCTTTATTTAGCTAAGAACATGTGCGTTTTTATTGTTTCTGATAATCATGTTCCGAATGCAGACTTACATAGTCTACACTGGCAATAGCATGAAAGATGAAGCTTCTTCAATGTCCCTTTACAAAAGCATGCTACAAGAAGTTGCTGACAGGTTATTATTCCACCATAATTTTGTGCAATGAAGTTTTGAATCAGTTGGTGTGACAAGTCTTTCAACAAAAAATTGTCAAAGACAACATAAAAGTATTGTAATGTTATGAGTCTCTAAAGTTGAAGTTGGAAGTTCAGTGCACACTAAAGTTTAGAAAGAAAATACTGAACTAGAAAAGTATCTTTGACTTCTTTGCCTAATTTAATTTCTTGATTTGTATTCACAGTTTCAGCAATGCTGCACCTAAGTCTGTACTGCACCACTACAAGCGTAGTTTCGGTGGCTTTGTTGTGAAGCTAACAGAGGAAGAAGCTGAAAGACTGGCTGGTGAGAAACTATTCTGTCCTCTTGAAAACCTACTTTTGCTTGGATTTGAAGATTTATTAACAAGAAAATTGGTAATGCAGGACATGATGAAGTGGTGTCTGTCTTTCCTAATGAAAAGTTACAACTCTACACGACTAAGTCTTGGGATTTTATTGGCTTTCCACTACAAGTGGGAAGAACAAACACTGAAAGTGACATCATCATAGGAGTAATTGACACTGGAATCTGGCCAGAATCCGAAAGTTTCAATGACAAAGGATTCAGTCCACCACCTAGTAAATGGAAGGGCACTTGCCAAACCTCTCTTTTCATTTGCAACAAGTATTATACTAGAACTTCTCAAGCTTCTTAGAGAAGACATGCAAAGAAGTACATTACTAACATATGTTGCTATGTTGTTCTTGCAGTAAAATAATTGGTGCTAAGTATTATAGAGCTGATGTGAGTAGATTGAAGAGCGAAGATCTCAAATCTCCAAGAGACACAGAAGGTCATGGGACTCACACAGCATCAATAGCAGCTGGGAACAAAGTTAGCATGGCAAGCATGTTAGGCCTTGGACAAGGAACAGCAAGAGGTGGTGCCACGTCAGCGCGCATTGCTGTCTATAAAGTGTGTTGGGCTGATGGATGTCATGGAGCAGACATTCTTGCTGCATTTGATGATGCAATTGCAGATGGGGTTGACATATTGTCAGTGTCACTTGGAGGATCCAATGATCAAAACTATTTTGGAGATGTAATGTCCATTGGAGCATTTCATGCCATGAAAAATGGAATAGTGACAGTATTTGCAGCAGGGAACTATGGTCCAGATCCTGCAAGCGTAGAGAATTTATATCCTTGGTCAATTTCAGTGGCTGCTAGTACTTTAGACAGGAAGTTTGTTACCAAGGTTCAATTAGGAGACAACAGAACTTATGAGGTAATGTGCCTTCCTTATTTTATATTCTAGGACATGCCTTACTTATTTCATCTTCTAGTTCAGAATTTAAGGTCACATCCAAGCCTCGTTTCTTGAATGCAAGCTAAGCTAATTAATTCTGATTGTAATTGATGATACCAATCTTAAATTAAAAGTTCTCTTTTTTATATTTATAAAATTGTAAAATCTGGACTTAATCTCTTTGTTCCATGTTTAGGGAATCTCATTAAATACATTTGACCTTAAGGGAGAATTATTTCCTATAATCTTTGCTGGAGATGCACCAAATACTAAAGCAGGCAAGGATGAATCTGAATCCAGGTAACTATCCTTGATGTCCTTGAACTAAATTAACATGTAAAAGTTAAAACACGAACTTTATGGTCAAAGACAAACAATTAAATACAAAAAATCTTGTGTGCTCCAAAGTGGCATTATTGAATAAAGGAAACGTTCCAAAAATCTATAACTAGTCAATGAAATTATTCCCACATTGCAGGGCTTGCTATCCCAATTCATTGGATCCAAATTTGGTGAAGGGTAAAATTGTTCTCTGCGAGGGTGGAAATGGGTTAGCCCCCTTCAAAGCTGGTGCTGTTGGTTTCCTGACACAAGGTCAGAGTTTTAGAGATTCTGCATTCCCTTTTGTCTTGCCTGGATCTTACCTTGAGTTGAAGGATGGTCTCAGTGTATATGACTACATAAAGTCTACAAGGTATCAATTGTATGTTTTAGATACAATACTCAGTTACAACTTACAACATACCAACAACAACCATTTAGAGTACCACACTTATCTAAAGTGAATAGCTTGAAACACCATGCAGGACTCCAACTGCAACCATATTTAAGAGCAATGAGTTAAAAGATACTTTGGCCCCCCAGGTAGCCTCTTTCTCATCAAGGGGTCCAAATATAGTTACACCTGAAATTCTCAAGGTACATTTCTATGAATGAATAATCAAACATATCTCTATCAGGTAACAATATTTGTCATGACTTTTTCTTCTTCTTTTTTTTTTGTCTTTTTGGTTTAATGTTTTAGCCGGATTTGATGGCTCCTGGAGTCGACATTATAGCTAGTTGGTCTCCAATTTCCCCTCCTTCTGAATTTCATGGTGACAAGAGAAAATTACAGTTCAATATTATATCTGGAACATCAATGTCTTGCCCCCACGTGTCAGGTGCAGCAGGGTATGTCAAATCATTTCATCCTACTTGGTCTCCTGCTGCTATACGCTCAGCTCTAATGACAACAGGTAATACAAATGAGTGTGACACGCCTTAATTCATTCAAATGTTTATGCATGAAGTGAAGTACTAAACTTAGTGAAAATTGTCTCAAATTGTAATTGTCTTCTTTAAAATAAAATGTTGCTTATAGCATGTTTTGAATGGAAAATAAGCTAATTCAAACACACTACTACTACTTGTTCCATGCAGCTAAACAGATGAGTCCCATGAATAACCGTGATGCTGAATTTGCATATGGAGCAGGACAAATAGATCCATCCAAGGCTGTGAAACCGGGTTTGGTGTATGATGCTGATGAAAGTGATTATGTGAGATTTTTATGTGGACAAGGCTATAGTTCAAGGATGTTAAAACTCATCACAGGGGATAACAGCAGTTGTCCTGAGACACCTTATGGAACAGCAAGGGATCTAAACTACCCTTCCTTTGCTCTTAAAGCCGCACACTCCACACCCAATGTAAGTGGCAGCTTCTACAGGACTGTTACAAATGTTGGGTCACCAAAGTCCACATATAAAGCTACTGTGACTGCTCCTAAAGGACTAAAGATCCAAGTGACCCCAAGTGTTTTATCATTCACTTCTCTTGGTCAAAAGCGAAGCTTTGTGCTTAGTATTGATGGAGCAATAGACGCAGCTATTGTGTCAGGTTCTTTGGTTTGGGATTGTGGTGAATTCCATGTGAGGAGTCCCGTTGTTGTGTTTGATGTACCAATACCATGATGGCTAGGTTGATGCATTGAATAAGGGGAAGCATTTACACGTTTGCATAATGCATTGGAAAAGGAAAATGTGAGCCTATGCACATTCCTATTGGCTATTAATTACGTTGTGCAAAATGGAATAGTGCAAATAGTTGCATGACCAGGCTTAAGGCCATGCATATTGCATAGTTCAGAACATCTAAACTTTGAGGCTTTCTACTCAACTTTCTCTAAAACTCTCTTTTTGCTATGCTTCTGTACTAACCTGTAATTGTCTATATCATCACTTTTGCATCAGTCATTAAGCATAATTCAGGTGAAAACCAAGCATTGAATGGTCAAAATCACAGTAAAATCCGCTAAAAATATCAAAGATAACAGGCAAAATGACGTTTGTGAACACCAAATTTTGTTTGGGTCTCCTTATTTCTATTATTATTTGTTATTTTTTTTTTACCATAACAACCAAGTCTTATGCCATTCCATTAAATTTGGTTAATGACCAAATTCTCATAATTATTTAATATTCTTTATTTAACTTAAAATAAAATAAAATAAAAAGTAATACTAGTGATAGAAACTTCAGCCCATTATGAAATTAAGACTAACTAAAAAGAGGTTAAGAAATAAATATAACAAAAATTATTCTTGGACACTTCAAGAACCTAGCTATTCAACACTTATATGATGTAATAGAAAAAGAGAGATAAAAAAAAATGATAAGTATTATTAATGTGTTAATGAGGTGTATAGAATTATGAGGTGTTAAAATATCATAACCCAAATAATAAATAAACTCGAAGGAGATAAAATTCAGCATCGGGCTTGCAATTGCATCCACGTATAACCCAATTTTCAGCCATCATCTTTTGAAGTTCTATTCTAAAAACCTGAATAGAAAAAAGTTTTCGTATTCAGTTTTCGTATTGTGTTTGGTATGCAGTGTATCAGTTGCTGGGGTTCAGTGTGGGTCAACATAATCAGGTGCAGCAACACTATATATGTAATATTCAGCATGGTTATTTGTTTAGGGGGGAAGAAGATGCGTAAAATTAGATACATGATTTGGCATGCTTCATGCTGGTGGTTATGGTTGCAGAGGAATAATTAATGCTATTTTTAAGGAAATTGCTGCTGATGTCCACAGCGTTATTTTTCATATTCAAAGAATTTCTTGGACACTTGGCTGAGATACAAGGGCCCATGTTCTAGTGGTCTTTCTTTTGCAAGTTGGTGTTCATGTCCTATATATATAGAATATCTCTTGGACTCTGTCTAATGATTTATGGTCATGTTAGGTCGTTTGACTAGGTGTTTATAGGGATATTGATAGCTGGGTTAAGGCTTTTATTTTGTGTTGACATATTGTATTAAGACTTTCTTGCTGCAGGGTCACACTTCGTTGCCTGTTAATAAAATTATGATTTTGCCGTTAAAAAAAAATAGTTTTTTTTTTTTTTTTTAATTTTATTGGATTGGATGAATACCCTAAATGGATCCCAACGATTTTTGAAACATGCTCAAAGACATGCATCCTTTGTTGTGGGAGTCTGAAGATATTTTTTATCCAAAGATACCTTTATAAAAGTTAAATGGTGATGCACGTAAAATTATTTTATACTATTAATCAATTATAATTTATCGTTAGTACAATTTTTAAGTTAATTATTATAAAAGTTAACAAATTTAGTATAATGTTGAATTGTAATTGAAAGATGATGCGTGTAAAATTTTTTTACACTATTAATGTATTACCTATTTTCTCAATTTATAATTGGAAAGTAAGGATTGCGGCGGGTCAGTATACCATAAAACACCTGGCTGAAGAGAGTGGCCGATCGAAGTTGGCAAGGTGTTAAAAACATAGCCCCCATCATTATCGATCTGAATCCCTTTCTCTTCTCACATTATTGTCTCATGCACACTACTCTCACTCTCACTGCCAAACCAAGTCATGCCCTCACTGGATGACAACGTCCCTTCACGCGTTTACCCTCACTTTTACGCTTTGTACGGTAACAAGGAAAAAAATAGAGTGAATGAAAATAAAAAAGAAAAAAAAATATGATAGATTTTTGAGTTATTTGATTTGAAACAAATAAAAGTAAAATTAACAAGAAATAATATTAATTTTTTTTGTAAACTTATTTAGTTTATTATAAAAAGAGAGGAGAAAAATTAGATTAAAACTAAAAAAGACAATATTATCCCCGTATTACTTTCCATGTGTTACTAGTGAATTTACTATAAAAAATGTAAATGGAAAAATTTTGCTTAGGCAAATTCTACTGTACCTGTATATTTCAAAGAGTAGCAGTTCAGTCCCTTCCTTCGGTAAATCAATAAAGACTTAAATATTTTACTTCTCGAATTATAGTCTTATTTTTTATTGTTTTCTTAAAAAAAATTGTTTGATTTTTGTCTCTATAAAATTCTTTTTTTTTTTTAATATTTTTTATTTTATTTTAGTTCTTTTAATATATCTATTTTTTAGTCCTTACAATATTTTTATTTTGAATTAACCTTGTTAAAAAATATTTGATAGGAATTGAAAATAAATAATGTACGTAAATATAAATAAATACAAATTGAGGCAGAGTATCATCTTATAAATATAGATAAATAAAATTAACGCAAGATTTTTTTTTGACTGCAAAATTTACGCAAGATTAAAATAACAACTTATAATTATATTGTTACAGTGATAAATTAGGAGAATGAAATATTTTTTTATCTAAAAATAAATGAAAAAGAGATTAAAAAAAGATAAGATTGATTGAATTTTGTGCTTGTCACCGCATCGTTAAAAACATAGCTCCCATCAATCATTATCGATTTGAATCTTAGTTTGTCGCATCTCCCATTGTATAATCTCATGCCAGCTACACGACACGACATATCCCTACTCTCACTCTCAATGCAACTCTAGTTAGTCATGCCATGCATCACACGGGTTCATCTCCCCAAACTCCAAAGAATGACATGCATGCATGATTGCATGTGAAGACTGAACTGAAGAGAAAGATCGAGGTTAGGTACTGGTAGTGGTTTTTTCTTTGAACTTCCTGTACTCTGTGCCTAACAGGATGGTGCTGTAATTTTGTGCTTGATCCAGAAACCTATTAATGGGAGAATGATTTTTTTTTTCTTTCTTTATAATTATTTAAATTTTTAATTTTAATAAATAATAATGTTGGTTTGGATAAGTGTTTAACTCTTTCTCGTACACAAACTTTTTACCATCTTAATTTTGTTTCGAGGGACCATCATTTGTGGTTCTCAATTTTTTTTTATCAGCAAAACAATATATATTAGAACGGTACTGGGTGTACCAAACCATAATTATAAAAGGATAAACTGTGAACCTTGGTTAATTGCTATTTACATTCAACAAAATAAATAATAACTAACCAAGGATAACCCACTGTACATATCCATAGTAAACCCCTTTATATGTACCAACCATCTTTGTACTACAAAACTACCAAGTCCACCCACGCACCCGCCAGATCATATTTGATAGGTTTAAATATGTTTTTAGTCTCTTAAATATGGGTCATTATTTTTTTAGTCCTCTAAATTTGAAATTATTTTTTTTAGTTCTTGAAATTCGCAAAATGCTTTTTTTAGTCCCTCTGCACAGTGTGAACCAAACGAGGAATAAGAAATTTATAATTTGTGACTATTTTTTATAGCCATAATTTGATTTTCTATTTTAAATTTTAAAGTACGATTTTTGGCAATTTAAAATTGCCAAATCAAGTCAATAAAAGAAATTAAAGTGGTTTTTAAAGCAGTTAATGAGTTTTTATTTTTTTTATTGACTTGATTCTGGCAGTTTTTAACCACCAGAAAATCGTACTTTAAAATATAAAATAGAAAATCAAATTCTGACGATCAAAAGTTGTCACAAATTGTGAATACCTTATTTCCCGTTTGGTTCACACTGTGCAGAGAGACTAAAAAGAGCATTTTGCGAATTCCAAAAATTAAAAAAAACAATTTCAAAATTGGAAAACTAAATAAATAATGACCCACATTTGAGGGACTAAAAACATATTTAAGTGTGATAACCAACCTACCACAGCCCAAAAAGCAACGTAACACCATACAGCACAAGCCACATCGACCAACCAACATCAGCAACAATAGCAGATCAATCCCACCATTAAATGATATACCACATCAACAAAAAAATAGTACCACTAACGAGCAAAAAAAAACCCCATGCACAAAATGGTATCCCCGAGCCACACAGAATAATGTTAAAATAAATTATGCAAGTCATTAGGTGTAACATAATTTATGTATTGATAAATTCAAATAAATATTTTATTATTTTTAAAATAATTTTCTATTAGTTTAATAGTATTTGTGTAAAGTGCCTTAACTCATAAGTTTTAAAAAATTATGATTTGACCTTAGTCAAAATTTATATGGTGATTTCATAGACTTTAAAAAATAACTCAAAAGTCCAAAAATCTAATAACAATATTACGTTTCTTGTACCAACAACTCATTGGTCCGAGTAGTACTGGGATCGATTTCTTTGAACAAGGTCTCGGGTTCAAACCTTATGAATGGAAAAGAAAACGTGGTTGGAAAGACTCCACCAAAGGTGGCCTGTCAGGTTCGCCAACGAAAATTAGTCATTAACAAAATCAATGAATATTCCATATCAATAATATGGTAACTAAAAAAATTATATTACATTTCTTGTAATTATTATAATTATGTTTTATTTATTAATAATAGAAAGAAAATATTAATAATAAATTTAGAATTTTTTAAGATTAAAATTAACTTCCAAGAAATCATAAAATAAGATTTTAAATAGGTAAGTATTAAAATATAAAACTAAATTGCATTATATTTTCTGATTTAAGACCACAAGTATATATTCCTGAGTCGACAATTCTGTTCTTACAACTTATAAGTAAATATTTTTGACAAAAAAAATCAGTGAAACCGACACTATGACACCCTTCCATTGGAGTGGTGAGAAATTGAATGAGGTATACAGGAAAGAAAGAAGAGAGGAAAAAAATAGAAGAGAGAGAGAGAGAAGTAGACAAGAAATTAAGAAAGAGAAGAAAAAAAAAGGTGATGGTAACAATTTTTTATCTTGTTTTGAGCAAGTAATATATTTATTTAATACTTTCTATGAATTTTATTAGTTTATATCTTTTTACTTTGATAATATTTCTATTTATTTGATTAACTTACATATAATTATAAGTAGTTACTTTACTCCGACTCCTGTTTATTTTACTAAGTCATATTTAATCATATGTTGTTACAATAAATCTGTTAATTTTATTTGTCTATATTTTTAAGATAATACTCTACCTCTAATTATATTAACCTTATTAGTTTATAATATTTTTATTAATTTAATGTTTGCATAAAGCACTTTAGCCCATGAGTTTTGAAAAACCTATGATTGGACCTTAATTAGTCAAAATTTATAAAATAGTTCATAGACTTTAACAAAATATCCAAAATCCCTATTATCCTCTTATAATTTTTTTAGATACTTTTATTTATTAAAAATAGCAAGGAAATATTTAAAATTAATTTATAAAATTTTAAAATTAAAATCAACTTCTAAAAAATATAAAATAAAATTTAAAATAATTAAATATTAAAATATTTAACTAAATTGTATTACTATAATAATTTATATGTATTTTTTTTTGTGAAAAAAGTTAAAGTTAGATGCAGTTTTTTGAGTGCTTTTGATATTTTGTTTTTTGAATTAAAGTTAGAGTTTTACTTAACTAATTTGTGCTGTAATAAAAATTTACATTAAATATCAATATAATTTGTTAAAATAAAACTCTAATTTTGGTGGGAAATAACTCCAAAAATATTTAAAGAAGTGTATCTAATTTTTTTTATGAATTTTAGGGTGAATTACCTTTTGAATAGTGCATCAGGGGAGCACAAATAATTATATATAATATTTTTTAATGCAACGTTAGATATGTTAATTTACCGGTAACTTGTTGGCTTTAAAATGTATTAATTACAAAATAGTCTTTAAATATTTAATGAAAATTGCAAGTTGAGTAATGATATTTGGACATCTTATTATTTTAAGTACCCCATCAACATTTCTTATTTGTTTTTATTTTTCTCTTCTTATCACATCACACCACTTATTATATTTATAATTTTTTTACTTTTTCTCTCTCCCACTATGTGTTAAATAGCATTTGAGCAAGGTGTTCAAGTACATTTTTTTCTTTTTCTTTTTCAAGTACACTTTTTTTTCTTCTTAAATGTTAAATAAGTGTTATTTGTGCAAAACGTGGGTGCATGAATGAATAAAAAAAGTGCGTGCATGCACCATGACACCCCATTTATTGGCTATAAAAAGGAGTGGTAGAGTATGCTCCTTGGCATCCCATTAGTGAATAAGTCAAGCGAGAGAAATATGTGTGGTCGACGAAATTGAGTATGTATGCCCCTTTGACATCTCGTTATTACTCTATTCCTATTTCTATATACTTTGTTCATTTATATTTCTTTTACGTCTTTTCCTACTAATTTTATTTATTTATATTTAACTGTAAGTTGTTGCTTTGCTCCTGTTAATTTTGTTTGTCTATATTAACACTACAAAAAAAATTAACTTTAGTGACGAAACAGTTTACATGTAATTTTTAAAAAATGGTCAGTAAAACTTTAGTGACATTGATATTAGTGACAAAAAATTATTTTTCGTCACTAAATTTTGTCACTATTGCATTCATTTCTTGTAGTGTAATTATAAGAATACTCTATTTCTATTTTAATTGTTTCATATTTATATAAGCTTCTATTGTCTTAATTTTGGTAAATTATAAGCATTTATTTTGCCTCTAATTGTATTAATTTTGTTGGTTTAATTTTAATTATTATTTTTGGTGAGTGGCTTACTTTTAAGTATAAATCATTACTCTATTGGCCTATTCCTATTAATTTACTGATTTATATTTTTTTTAAAGAATGATTTATATTTGTTATTCATATTAACTTTATTGCCTGGTATTAATTTTTTAAAATTTTCGGTTGCTCATTGAACTCACTTTTAACGTTATTTTTACCATGTTTATGACTTTTTAATTCAAATATCAATTAGGTTTTATAGTTTTCATGTAGGTGTGAATTCAATGAGACAAATTTTACCTCTTGAATCAATAAAAAAAAAGGTTCAAAATTATGTTCCAAAATCGAAAACGATAATTATTTTGAAAGGATCAAATTGACCTAAATTTAAAAGATAAAAGGAACAATTTTTTTTTTAAAATAAGATAAATGATCAAAAGTATAATTTAGCAAAAAAGTATAAGAGGCAACATTGAATTAATTGTGGTATGGTCTCTACTCTCTAGCATTTCACATTCTTCACTAACAAATTAAATTTACTCACAGGTAGAATGTGTGTAAAAACACATTTGATCATTTTGTCAAGATTTACTCTCACCAAAGATGATCTCTTCATGCTTGTCGCATCTCTTCCGAATGCTTACATGCATTCTGCTTTTGACTCCATTTTCTGAAGATGATCGAAAGGTAAATAATATATACATAAAAATGCTTAAATAATATTGCTTGACCTAGCAATTTAAACGGTTTGCCCTTTAAAAAATATACTTTTGCAAAAAATGCTTTAGGTATATCTTTTGAGTGTGTAGAATACTCCACTTCACATTATTATGAAATTTTAAAATAATTCTTATACATAAAAAATTTAAAGTTTAAAAAATATTGGATTATTTTTAAGTTAAGAAGAGTTTGGATTATTTTCAAAATGAATATAAAATTAACCTACAAATGATTTTATATGAGGTTGAATATAATTCCTTTATTCTTTTTTAATTTATCTTTCTCATATTTAATCATAATTTATATATAGATATATATCGTCTACATGGGCGATTATCCGAAGGGCGTGGAATTCACAGAATCACATCACACTAGTATGGTTCAAAGTGTTCTTGGCAGGTCATATATTATTACCCAACAATTGCTCCCCATTTTCATTAGCATATAGATCATAAATGACTACCTATATTTCAAATGTTTTTTTTTTTTGACAGAATCTATATTTCAAATGTTAAAGCTTTTATATAATTGTCGCTTGTTTGGATCTTTGGAGATAGTAATCTATTCAATATGAAACGTATATATTAAGAAGTGGAATATGCTAATTTTTATTAATAATTAATAATAATTACCAAAAAAATTAATAATTAATGATAGAAATGGGCCAAACTAGGCTTACTTTAAATTAATAGGCCTAAATTGCTTTCTACCTCAAATGGGCGTAGTAGATTTTCGAAATTAAGGCTTGGTTTAACTTTGTTTATTTGATAATATTTCTTTATTTAGACTTTTAAAATATTATTAACTTGAAAGCCTATTTATATGTTTATTTTATAATTTAATTTTTAAATAAAGTATCAAACTCTCCTTTTAAAGAGTTATTGGTTTTAAACCCCTGATATATGTCAATAAATTTACACTTTTTAATAGATCAACAAATGTAAAATTTTAAGTTGTTAAAGTAAAAAATTAATACATCATCAACAAATATGAAAGATTTCTATAATAAGGACATTCCAGTGAACAAAAATTCAATTAAGAAGTGCCTTCTCTTTCGGGTGAGAAAGAATATATATATTTTTTATTATCAATACTTAACTACAGTTCCAAATGGCATATATCCATCTAGAAAATTTGCACCAGAGGCTTTGCTGCACAGCTACAAGAGTTTTAATGGGTTTGTGGCAAGGCTAACAAATGAAGAAGTAGAAAGAATGAGAGGTAATTTAAATATGCCTTTCAATCTATATATTACTCATATATGATGTATACATTTTGTAAAAAATTTGAGATATTTTTGTCCAGGAATGGATAATGTGGTCTCTGTTATACCAAACAGAATCCATCAGCTCCAAACATCAAGGTCCTGGGACTTCCTTGGCTTCCCCGAAAATGTCCAAAGAACAAGCATAGAAAGTAACACAATCGTTGGAGTAATTGATAGTGGAATTTGGCCTAATTCTTCTAGCTTTACTGACGGAGGATTTGGTCCACCACCACAAAAATGGAAGGGCTCGTGCAATAACTTTGTTTGCAATAAGTAAGTAATATTTGTTATATTATTCACACGCATATATGAATTTAATGGTTACGACAGTTTTACACTGTGAATCAATTAAAAATCACTAGTGATATGATTTTGAAGATAATTAATGTAAAAGTTAATTAATTAATTTATAGTGATTTATAATTAGATGATAATATAATTACATAGCCTATTCTCTCTTTATTTATATTGTGCATTTTCATTGTGGACAACAAGAATTACTTGCTGTATCAATTTATTAATGCATGTGTTCATGAATTGTTTGCAGCAAAATAGTTGGAGCAAAATATTCTCGCATTAGTGGTGTGTTTAAACCAGAGGACATCATATCTCCATTGGATACGAGTGGTCACGGGTCTCATTGTGCATCCATTGCTGCTGGAAACCCAGTTAGGTCTGCAAGTCTATTTGGGTATGGCTTAGGGACAGCCAGAGGAGGAGTTCCATTAGCACGTATTGCTGTATATAAAGTGTGTTGGACAGACGGTTGTGACACTGCTGACATCCTTGCAGCATTTGATGAAGCCATTAGAGACGGTGTTGACATTCTTTCTGTTTCCGTGGGACCTACAAAAACGAGACACGACCAATATTTTGAAGATGTATTTGCAATAGGAGCTTTCCATGCAATGAAGAGAGGCATATTAACTTCTAACTCTGCTGGTAATGATGGTCCAGACTCTTACTCAATATCAAATACTGCACCTTGGTTCGTTTCTGTAGCTGCCAGCACTACAGACAGAAGGTTTTTCACCGATGTCCAACTGGGCAATGGCCAGATCTTTCAGGTAATACCCATAAAAAAAACCATGCTCAATATAATAATATTAAGATTAAATTATTTTTCAATTGAATATCTGAACTTATATTTGTTTTAAATTAAATTCCTGAGATCTAATTAAAAAATAAATACAAATTCAAGATCCAGTTGAAAAAAATAATCAAAAATTTAATTAAAAATTATTCAATAGTTCAGGAATTTGCAGATTAATTTAAACTAATTTTAAATGAAATCCATATTAAAGTAAGTTGTTAAAAAATTGGGTCCAAGTACCCAGTTCTCTAACCACATTAATTAATGTGCATAAATATAATTTATTAAATATTTTAATTAATTAAAAATAAATAACAATATTTTTTATATTTTTAATATATTAAGTATTTTTTTCATTATTTTTTTATTCTCTTAACTAGCTCTCTACAAGTAGTGTTAGTTATTATTTCCTTAAAAAATTGAGTAAATAATTTTTTTAGATATTAATTTTTTAAATAATATATATGATAGCACATTATTAGATGAGATTGTAAAACTATTTTTTTGAACAACAAAGTTAAATTCATATAAACTAATGTTCAAAGACACATGCATATATATTAATATAATTATATTTTCATTTTTTAAGTATAATTTAAATTTTGATTAACTGTTAGTGCAATTTATACTATCATGCAATCAAAAAAGAACTTTAATTTTTTTTTTTCAAGTGTGCATAAAAGTTTTATCTACCTTAAAATATATGAAAGTCTAATCATATGAAATCAGTGCCTTTTCGGGTGAGCATTTAGAAAATTGATTTTGTATAAAATTAATTTTGCAAAAATGCATTTTGATTAAAATTTATTTTAATGTGAAGTGATTTATATTTGGGTGTTTTTATCCTAAAAGAAAGTTGGTAGTAAAATTTAGTATAAATTTTTTTATTCAATGCAAAAATTACCTAAAATTTCTTCAACTCAACCAATTTTGGATCCAAAATAAAATGTTCAATATATATGAAACCAAAAATGTGAACATTTATATAAAAAAAAATCACAATTGGTATTTCACCATGATTTTGGATCACTAAATCTGAACATGATGCACTTAAGATTAAATCAATAGTAAAAACATTCTTATTTATTTTAGACAGACTCACTTTAAATAATCTTTTTTGCTGCATTCAAGCATATATTATATCACGACCAAACTACTTTTTTTTTTTTTTAGCATAAACTTTTTTATTTTATTTTAGTACATTTCAGGAAAGCGGTAAATACAAAAAATTAACCCCTAGGGTGTGAGGAGGGTGTGAATTCATATTTCGTATCCCTCTTCCTTTTTCTGTTGATTTCACATAAATTTTGGAAAATGATGGGTAGACACTACTCATTATGAAGACACCTAGAGAAATAGAAAATAAATATAGATATAATAAGTGACATGATGTGATAAGGAAAGAAAGTTAGAGAAAAATAATAAATATGAATGATATGTTTGAAGTGATGAGATATTCATGTATCATCATTATAATCTTTATTATGATTACCTTTACATCTATTAAAAAAAAAGTCTATTTTGCTCTCTCTTCTATTTCATTGTGTTGGTTGAATTTGACAAGGAAAGTATGGAAAAATTATTGTAAGATTGCGACAAATAGTTTCTTTTGCTTCTTTCTTCTTACAAGCCTTGCAAGCTTCCTTTGGTCCACACCAATGGGTGCATTCTCCTTTGATTAAAATAATGTTAAATTATTAAAGTTATTTTTTTAAAAAAATATTAGAAAATATAACCTAAAAGATTTCACTCAATATATGCAGGGAGTTTCAATAAATACATTTGATCCAAGAAGTTATCCATTAATTTATGCTGGAGATGCACCCAACATAAGAGGTGGATTTGATAGTTCTCAATCTAGGTACTAACATTTACAAATATCTCTTTTTTATTATTTTGGTAGCTAGATAGTTACTAGTCTTTTCTTTTATTACAATTCAAGACTTAATTCATTCTAACATTATCATTGCTTAGGTATTGCCTTGAAAATTCTTTGGATGAAACTTTGGTGAGGGGAAAAATTGTTTTATGTGAAGACTTTCCTCTTAAAGGATATATTTATGTTTCTGGGGCTGCTGGTGTTATAATTTCAAATACAAATCCTTTAGTTGAGGCACAAATATATCCATTGCCAGCAATTCAAATTAGCCTAAATGACGGGGGACTCGTATATTCTTATTTAAAGTCAACAAGGTACAAAACTTTTCAATATGATCATATATATGCTATACAATTTTTAGTCTTGAATTGATTGATTTATATGTCACTAATTATTTCAGTTATCCAACTGCTACCATATCTAAGAGTTACGAAGGCAAAGATTCATTAGCCCCTTACATTGCTCCATTCTCATCTAGAGGTCCAAATAAAATCACTCCTGACATTCTTAAGGTAACTTAATTCATAGTACAATTATACAATCAATCTAACCACTTCAAGGTTATTTGCTTATTTCAATTATCTCTTGATGTTGTAGCCTGATTTAGCTGCTCCAGGAGTTGACATTCTAGCTGCATGGTCTCTGATTTCTCCTATTTCTGGTGTTAAAGGAGATACGAGATTTTCATATTACAATATAATATCTGGAACATCAATGGCATGCCCTCATGTTACTGCAGCAGCTGTCTACATCAAATCATTTCATCCTAACTGGTCTCCTGCAGTACTTAAATCTGCATTAATGACAACTGGTAATGGTCTCTTCGGTTTCCACACATATTGCAATCATTTTATGCCTTTTCTTGTCTCAATTAAAAAATTACACATGGTTAAAAACTAATTCTTTCTTTCCCACCTTGGTTATTAGTATTTTTTATTTGTATACATGTTACTTTTTAAAAGAACCGGGAAAAAGATAAGAAATGGGAATAAGCAAATTCGGTTTCATACAAGGACACTTATATAAGATGTAAGGTTTATTTTATTGTGAGAGATCATACAAGTCGCGCATATATAATCCTTAAATCAAAATTAAGAAATTAATTGCTATGTATAAAAAAAAATAAGGGACTGGAACTTTATACATGTGCGTGCAAACACACACACACACACATATATATATATATATATATATATATATATATATATATTTATATATATATACCTTTTCGTTACACTACATTTACACCCCTCGTTTGATTTGAAAAATAGAGAGAAGTTTAAATAAGCTTATTTCTCCAGTTTATTTACTATAAAAGAAGAGGTGTGAATAATGTAGGAGAAATAAAGTGTGAAAATATTAATTCTCAATATATAAATATAAAGATAAAATATTCTAACCTAGAAGCTTATGAATTTCTACATATAAGTTACCCACCTTACACATTTTTGTCGGGAAAAATAAATTTACTTAATCCATGGAGTTGAGGGGGTTCAAATTGAAAAACACATAGTTATATCAATTATTTCATGATTCAATTTAATAGGTGTATTATGTTTATGACCAATATTGTTCATTTTATTATTTACAGCTAGCCCTATGCGTTCTGCACTTAATGGAGATGCTGAATTTGCTTATGGTGCGGGGCAAATCAATCCTATCAAGGCAGTAAATCCTGGATTAGTTTATGATGCTAATGAAATTGATTATGTCAAGTTTCTGTGTGGACAAGGTTATACTACAAGTCAGTTGCGACTAATTACAGGAGATAGCAGCAGTTGTACGCAAGCAAATAGGGGGTCTGTTTGGGACCTTAATCTCCCATCTTTTGCTCTATCTGCAGCTTTCTCAAGGTATACTAGTGTCACTTTTAGTAGAACTGTTACAAATGTTGGATCAGCTACATCCACATATAGAGCCACAATAACTCCATATCCATCTTCGTTAAGCATCCAAGTAGTGCCAAATGTTCTGGTCTTCTCATCTTTGGGTCAGACAAAGACGTTCACTCTTAAGATTGAAGGAACCATTAATGCAAATCCAGTTTCTTCGTCTTTAATTTGGGATGATGGTACTTTTCAAGTAAGGAGCCCCATTGTTGTTTATGTTCCCCCATAAGTTCTCTGCTACGAGCACTTGTCAATGAAGAAACAAGCAACATGAATGGCAATGATTGTTATTTATTAATTGGTTTGCTTTTTCTTCTTCCTATTGAAGTTTTATTGAATAAGTATTCTGGGTGCGTTGTAAACCAGAATTGATGATCAAGTGCTTTGTAAGCCAGGAATAAAAATCTAGATAATGATTTGCTTTTTAATCCAAAGTATTTTCTACTCAGCCTTCTTGAGTAATATTTTAATGTCATTATTTTATAGTAAACATCCATAATCATTGGTCATGAGTTGGAAAGCAACCTTGGCTAACTATAGTTAGTGGTTAACAGTGGTCTTGAAGTTTAATCACTATTACTAATCAATAAAATATAGCACCTCTACATTCACACCTCTCCCATTGTGGATAATAAAGTACTATTTGTTATCCTTTATCTTTGTTTTTTTTTAATATACTAAAATTAACAATATTTTTTTTCTTTTTTAAAGTGAAATAAAATAAAGACTAAATCAAATTTAGTATTCACACTTAGTATTTGCTGAAAAACAATTTTTTTTTCACACAAGGAGCATTAATTATTTAATAGATTTTTTTTTAAGTTTAATTTGAATTAGAAGCATATATTAAAAAGTTGTGCTTAAAAAATGGTATTTAATTAATGAGCATAAATAAAAGAATAAATATATATTATCCGATGTATTGTATTTGTGGGAGAGAGTGAGTGGGTGTGGTATTCCAGAGAAGTTGGAATGGCAGCGATGAGTGTGAGTGTGAGTGTGAGTGTGAGGTGGTGCACTCGGAAACCACCCTCTCCAACTCCAATCAGATTCAGAATTAATGCTCTGTTTGGGGATTGGGGATTTGGGAATAGAACAAGGAACTCCCTCTCCTTCTCTCCTCCACTCACTCTCAGCAACAACAATTCACTTTCACTTTGGGAAATACAGACACAGATGCTGCTGCTAAAGTGATAAGAGTGTTGGTTGTGTCTTCCATCTCAGATTGTGCTGTGGATACCATTTTGTGAATCAGCTTTTTATTTTATATAATTAGTGTCTTTTGTGCTCTTTACCGAGTTAGAGCTTGGTCTTTAGCCTTCTCACCTTCATATTCAGTGGCTTTATTTATAACTTCAACTACTTAATTAAAATATCTTTTAAAAGTCTAACTTTTTAGTTAGATAGACTTGACAATTTACTTATTTAAATAAGTTACTTTCCCTCTTTTTCTTTTTTGAAATCAATAAACTCATGCCATTTCCATCATAAGTAAATTAGCTAGCAATACAACAGGGTTACAGGAATAACATGATATGTCTGGCGACCAGCATTATATCTAGATGTCCTAGCTAAACTACGAGCAACTGTGCTTGCTTGGCTCCTTACAAAGCGAATTGTATAATTTGGCAAAGATTTAAGAACCTCTCTACATTGCTGAACTAGGCTTCCAAACTCTAAGAAGTCCTTTCTATTACTATTAATTGCTTCAACCAAGTGATTGCTTCCAAAAGGGCCATTGCCTCGCCTTCGTGAGCAAGAGTCAGTAGACTGCAGGATTTGATAGCTCATGGAGTTGACATTATAGCTAGTTGGTCTCCAATTTCGCCTCCTTTTGAATTTCACGGTGACAAGAGAAAAGGGACAAGAATTAATTCAGTATTGAAGGTGTATCATAATAATGTGAGTATGCGATTAATCTGATAGTTAAAAAATGTGGTGCACCGTGAACCCACTTATTGTTGGAGTGAAATTTTAGTAGTGAAGGAAATATGAGAATGGAGAGACTATAAATTTTTAAAGGAAGAGGCTACTTGTATAATTGATCACTTCTTGTGTTTTTGGCTTGATACAAACTCTAGGACATCACAATTATTTATACTAATGGCTCCTCCTAAACCAATGGTTAGGATTTTGCCAACACAAAGTTAATCTAATGGCTACAAATGACTTTCTAGAATTTTCTACATAAATACAAACCTACTCACACATTCTAGATAATTCTATATGCTACTCTAGAATTATCTTCTAAAGAGTTTATTCTAGAACATGCTTCTAGAATTTTAGCTTAGGCCGTTTCTAGAAATTGGGCTTTTATTTAGACAAATAAGGCCAAAAATCAAGTTTATATTTCAACACCCCATTTTAAACTTGATTTTGTTACTCCAATCAAACTTCTCAACCTGGTGAAGTCTTCTTTCTTAAGTGGCTTGGTGAAGATATCAGCTACTTGATCATGAGTCTTCACGTACTCCAGATGCACATACTTTCTCGCAATGCACTCTCTAATGTAGTGGTAGCGCGTATCAATGTGCTTACATCGGTTATGGAAAACTGGGTTCTTAGCCAAAGCTATTGCTGACTTGTTGTCCACGAAAATCTTGGTCGGCTCTTCTTGTGACAAACTCAACTCCTTTAGTAGATTTCGTAACCAAATTACATGGAAAACACACGAGGTAGCAGCTACATACTCTGCTTCACATGTAGAAAGATTAACAATCGGTTGCTTCTTTAACATCCATGTGAAGGCAATGTCTCCCATGTAGAACACAAAGCCAGTTGTGCTTTTGCGATCATCCACATCTCCAAAATTTGTTGTACCTTTGATGTATTGAAGAATTCTCTTTGCCGCCTTCAAATGAGTAGTTGTTGGATTCTCCATGTAGTGACTAACAACTCCAACCGCATAGAGAATATCAAGCCTTGTGCATGTTAAATACCGCAAACTTCCAACCAAGCTTTAAAGAGTGTTGGATCCACTTTTTCTCCTTCCTCAGGCTTTGATAGCTTGATTCCACATTCCATTGGTGTGTCGACCGGATTAGAGTCATCCATCTTGAACTTCTTAATCACCTCCATAGCATAGCCTTCTTGAGTGATAAAGATGCCTTTTTCTTCTTGTTTTACTTCAATGCCGAGGTAGTAAGACATGAGACCAATGTCGGTCATCTCGAACTCTTTTGTCATCTCTTTCTTAAACTCATCGAACATGCTTGGATTGCTACCTGTAAAGATCAAGTTATCTACATACAAGCACACAATCAAAACATCATTATTTTGGGCTTTGATGTAAAGTGCATGCTCATATGGACACTTGATGACGTTTCTCTTGTGTCGGTACTTGTCAATTTGACCATTCCAAGCTCTTGGAGCTTGCTTTAACCCATAGAGTGCCTTTTTTTAACTTTAAAACCATGTCTTCTTCTCCCTTGACTTCGTAGCTTAAGGTTGTTCAATATAGACTGCTTCTTCAAGGACTCCACTAATGAAGACAGATTTCATGTCCATTTGATGTATCCTCCAATTATTTTGAGCTGCTAATGAAATAATTAGTCTAACAGTTCTAGTCGAGCAATAGTAGCAAATACCTCATCATAGTCGATACCAGCTCTTTGACTGTAGCCTTTTGCCACCAATCTTGCCTTATATCTTTCGACTTCTCCTTTAGCATTCTTTTTGGCTTTGTACACCCACTTCACACCAATCGCCTTGTGCCCTTTTGGAAGTGAAACTAGCTCCCAAGTGTCATTCTTCACAATAAGCAAATAAACAAAAAAGAGTAAGATTATCTTGATTTTCAGTTACCTCATAAAGTTCTTGTATGCTCTTGAAGCGTGGAACTCTTTCACTTGAGCTTTCATCTTCTTGAGTGTTTGCAGTTGGTGAAGTTGGTGGGGTAGTAGGCTCATGTCTTACTTGGTCTATCCTTGATTGATCTATGCCATCTTCTTCGAAACAAGGAAAGAAGTTGTAGTCTTCATCATGTGGTCCCCAATCCCATTCTCCTTCTTCATTGAAAACGATGTCTCGACTAATGATTGTCTTCCCCATATTTGGATTGTAGAGCTTGTAGCCTTTGGAATTGGAGTCATAATCGATGAAGATATATTTCTCTCTTTTGTCATCCAATTTGCTTATTTTCTCATCTGGTATGTGCACATGACCAATGCTTCCAAAGACTCTTAGATGGGAAATGCCAGGCTTCCTTTGACTCCATGCTTCTTGTGGTGTTTTTCCCCATACACTTCTTGTTGGAGACCGATTGGAAAGGTAAACTGCATAAGCCACTGCTTCTGCCCAAAACTCCTTTGGGAGTTTCTTGCTCTTGAGCATGTTCCTTGCCATGTCTAGGATTGTTCTATTCTTCCTTTCTGCCACTCCATTTTGTTGAGAGGATCTCGACACTATTAACGGTCGTCGAATTCCATGATCTTCACAATACTTTTGGAATTCATTTGATGTGAACTCTCCTCCATGATCAGATATCATGGCTTTGATCTCAAGACCACTTTCCTTCTCAACAAAGGCTTTGAACTTCTTGAAATTCTCGAATATCTTTGATGTATGCTTAAAAAAATACACCCATGTTTTTCTTGAAAAATCATCACTGAAGAAAAGGAAATAATTACTCTTACCAAGTGAGCTTGGCTTGATCGGGCTGCACACATCCGCATGTATGAGTTCCAACGACTTTTTGGCTCTTGAGTTAGACTCCTTTGGAAAGCTTTTCTTGAATTTCTTTCCAAGTAGACATCCTTCACACACTTGATCAGGGTGACTAATGCAAGGCAATCCTCTCACCATTTCCTTCTTGGAGAGCAACTCTAATCCTCCAAAATTGAGATGCCCAAATCAAAGATGCCAAAGCCAAGATGCATCCTTATAGCACATCTTGAGACATTTTGCGACATCATTTTGAATGTTGAGCACAAACATTCTATTTCTTGACATTGGCACCTTAGCAATCAAGTTCCTTCCAATGTCTTTTATAGAAATGTTATTGTCTTTTAAGCGAATATCATAACCTTTCTCTAGGAGTTACCCCAGGCTCTAGATATTACTTTTCATATTCGGCACATAATAAACATTAGAGATGAATTGATGCTCACCATTCTTCAAACGGATAAGAATGTTACCTTTTCCTTTCACCTCTACCTTGGATTCATCTCCAAAGGCTACATTGCCGCTCACCAATTCATCAAGCTCCACTAACATGCTCCTTTTTCTGCACATATGATTGCTTGCATCGGTGTCTAGGTACCATCTATTGTCTTCACTTCTTACATTATCCATGCAAGCCATTAGTAAGGTGCCACTTTCTTTACTTTTTTTTTCAACACAATTTGCCTTCTCTTCAACTCTATTTTTGCTAAAGCTCTACATTCAAAAGCATAATGACCAAACTTCTCACAATTGTAACATTTCACATTTGACTTGTCATACCTTGATCTTGAGTTTCCTTGCCCACGGCCTCTTGTTGAGCTTATTCCTTTTTGGAAGTTGTTGTTATCGTCATAGAGCCTCCAACCTCATCCTTTTCCTCGATCTCCACCACGACCTCGTCCTCGTTGGCTTCTATTACTGTGACTACTTTCTTCACTGGTCGAATCAACTTGAGTCTTAAGTAGTTGCTCCATGATCCCTTCCTTTTTCTTGTTCTTTTCTTCATAAGCTTGTAACGAACCCAAAAGTTGCTCAATGGTCATAGCCTCCAAGTCTTTTGTTTCTTCAATGATAGCGACAATATGTTCGAACTTTGGATCTAACGATCTAAGAATTTTCTCCATAATTTTTACATCGTCAAGTTTTTCACCATTTCTCTTAAGTTGATTAGTGACCGTTAATACTCTAGAGAAATAGTCGGAGATGACTTCGCCTTCTTTCATATGCAAAGTTTCAAACTTGGCTTTTAAAGTTTGAAGACGTACCTTCTTGACCGGATCCGCTCCTTTGTACAAGGTTTGAAACTTCTCCCATGCTTCTTTCACCGACTTTGCTTATGAAATCTTCTCAAAAGCATCGTCATCTAATCCTTGATAGATTAGAAAGAGAGCCTTCTTGTCTCTCTTTCTTGAGTCTCTTAAACCCTTTGAGTTTGAGAAAGACTACCCTTATTCTCCGGCTCGATGTGACCTTTCTCTACTATCTCCTATACATCCTGTGCGCCAAGGAGAGCCTTCATTTTGTTGCTCCAATTATTGTAGTTGCTCTTGTTGAGTGTTGGGACTTGGAATTGAACCATGTCGCTACTCGCCATATCTTTAGAAAGGATCTTCAAGCTCTGATGCCAATTTGTTGGAATGAAATTTTAGTAGTGAAGGAAATATGAGAATGGAGAGACTAGAAATTTTTTAAGGAAGATGCTACTTGTATAATTGATCACTTCTTGTATTTTTGGCTTGATACAAACTCTAGGACATCACACATATTTATACTAGTGACTCCTCTTAAACCAATGGTTAGGATTTTTCCAACACAAAGTTAATCTAATGACTACAAATGACTTTCTAGAATTTTCTACATAAATACAAACCTACTCACACATTCTAGATAATTCTATATGCTATTCTAGAATTATCTTCTAAAGAGTTTCTTCTAGAACATACTTCTAGATTTTTAGCTTAGGATGTTTCTAGAAATTGGGCTTTTATTTAGACAAATAAAGCCCAAAATCAAGTTTATATTTCAACACTTATAAAGATGATCTATCGTAGAAGTTGTCTATAAAAAGAAAGGGAAAGTAGAAAATTCTTGATTGAATTTTGCCCTTGTCACCAACTCACATTTAAAGACATAGCCACCATCATTATCGATCTGAACCTCTGACCCATCTCATGCACATTGTCTCTGTGGTAACTACACGACGCGCACATTATTTTCACTACCAATTGCTAAACCAAGTCATGCCATCACAGGAGGAGGACAAGCCCTTTCACGCGTTGATCTTGATCGCCTCACTTTGATATATTCATCCACTCATCAATATAAATTGCGGTAAGAAAAATAAAATACTGAAAATAGGAGGCAAAAACATATCATTTTGGGCCATTAAAAATCCTATTAGCTTGACAGTGTGTAAGCACCCAATTTTGTCCAGATAAATACAAAAAATTAAAAAAAAAAAACTAGCAAACAAGTCAATTTAAAGTTGCTTCCTAAAATTCAAAATGTAATTTTGTTTAATATGAAACTAACCTCCAAAAAAATGAAGAAAAAGGGCAAAAAATTAATTAAAAAAAGAGTGGAAGTAGATCTCTAAAAATCTTCCTCTGACCCGTAGCCTCCTCACTTTTATCCAAAGTTCCACCGTCTTACTCATAGCCTTTGTTGAACCACCAACGACTTTTTTTACAAAAATATACCAAAAAAATAAAATAAATACCCAACTAATCCATCCTCCAAATTATTTACACAACAAACCCAAAATACTATTCATTTTGAAAAATCATTTGGCCCCTAACCGATTTGTCTCTTTAGTTTTTTTGTTGTTTTATTAAAAACCAGCATTGAGAAATCAATTATACAATACCCGATTTCTCAACATCCCCCCCCCCTCTAAATTTCGGTTTTTCTTACTTTTTAAAAAAAAAAGTTTATTTATTGATTTTTTTTGTTAAAATCTTGATTAAAATAGTTTATTGATTATTTTTTATTAAAATGTTAATTATTTGTTTTAGAGAAAAAAGACTATGCACTGACAATGTAAAATAGTTTTACACTGTCATCCAATCACAATCCACCATATATAGTAAGTTTGTTGACTTTTACAAAATTATTTTAAAAGTCATATCAACTGTTATTTGTGATTAGATGACAGTGTAAAATTATTTTACATTATTAGTATATCACCATTAAACTCTTTGTTTTAAAGACAAACTCAACTTGTTAATTAAAATCTTGTTTGAATTACAATTGAAAAAGTGAAGTATACTGGAGGATCTTGGACGTCCTTTTTTGTTTGGATTAAAATAGTTTATTGATTATTCGGTACGTATTTGGAAGGATCTTGGATGCCCTTTTTTGTTTCTTAGCTTTTTCGGGTCGGCACACATTGGTGGATCGTCACACTATGGCAAATACGCTTCATTGTGCAATTTGCCAAACATTACGCTTTATTTGGCCACACTATGACGATCCACCAATGTGCTGCAACCTGGAAAAGCTAAGAAACAAAAAGGACATCCAAGATCCTCCCGTATACGCACTGAAATGGATATGTGTGAGCTTGGTTAGACGAAAAGATGTTCCATGTGTCGAACTCTGGGTCATTCAAAAAACAGATGTCCTAATCATGGTGGAAACACAAGCTCAAGCCAACAACAATAACTTGAATGGCAAAAAATATTGTTTGTAATTTTCATTGTATAGTTTCTAATGTAATTTAATTAAAGTAAATATTAATATTATATTGTGTTGTTTATTAATTTTCGGTGTATTATCTATTATTTAGTTTAATTAATTTTTAAAATTTTTTATTTTATCTTTTTTTTAAAATTAACAACAAATACATAAAATGTAATTTAAATTAACCATCTTTAAAACAAATTAATTAAAATTTTAATAAAAATAATTGATAAACTATTTTAATCAAGATTTTAACAAAAATTCAACAAATAAAATGTTTAATTTATAAAAAAAACTAAGAAAAACAGAAATTTAAAAAAAAAAGGAGGGGGGATGTTGAGAAATTGGTTATTGTACAACCGATTTCTCACTGCTGGTTTTTAATAAAACAAAAATAACCAAAGAGACAAATCGGTTAGGGGCCAAACGAATTTTCAAAGTAAATACTACCTCTGGTCCTAATTATAAACAACATAGGACAAATAATCAATACCAAGGAAAGTAATTATTACAACTTTTTTTAATTAATTCTGCCATAAATTCAATTTTTATTCCAAAAACACCCTTTGCCCTTTGCTTTAAGTGATTGTCATAGTACATAGGGAATAGAGTAAACAATAAAGTCAATTTACTTAAAAAACTAGTAATTGTTTCTTATAATTAGGACCAAAGAAAAAGTCAATTTGTTGCTTATAAGTAGGACAAGAGGTAGTAGTGTTTTAGGTTAGTTGTGTAAATAATTTGAGAGATAAGTTAGTTAGGTATTTATTTTTATTTTTTGGTATACTTCCGTAAAAAAGTTACCACCAACACCTCCATGTTTGCAAGCTTGTCACTTCAATTTGATGCAAGGTTGTCCACTCCTTCATACACACAACTAAAGATAGCAATTGGAGACGCCACTTTTTTTCCTCACCTTTGCATCACACTCACAACTTAGCCGGACCTATCCTCCAATTTCAGACTAGGTAACAGGCTTTTTACCCCCAAAAATTGGATTTGGTTTCCAAGGTCAATCACAAAAATCACCTCTTTCTTTCACTCTTAAAACACGGCACACTGGTCCGGGGGGACTGGCACGACACTTTCTCTCTTTGATAGAGGACTAAAATGGTACATGAAGAGCTTAAAGTGGAGTCAAATCTTAGAATAGAAGTTTATGTAATTTGGGCATAAATTGGGCTTTTGTTGAGCTTTTTATGTTTTTAATGATGTTTATTTTTAATTTGGGCCTTTTTAGTTGTTTGGGCTTTTAGTAATGGGCCTTGGTAAGCCTTTTAGATTCATATTATAAATAGGCCAAATGTTAACTTTGTAAGGAGTTTTGACTCTCATTTGGAATGAAGCTTTGATGCTTTTGTGAGAGGAAACTCTCTAGGTTCTTAGGAACTACCCTTGATTCTTATCTTTGAATTTTCATATTCAAAGTGGCGAATCCTCCTCAACTTATCAATCCCTAGGGATTGTGGCGTTGTTCTTTCCATTTCTTGTCTTTCCGCTTTAAATTTTCTTCACTTTTGATTTTTTCGTAATCTTCATTGATGCTGAATTGGAGATCCGGAAAGGGGTTTTTATCATTTGGTAATCAGAGCTGGATTTAGCATCAATTTCGCACTGTTCGTCAGCGGCGCACTGTTCATCGGCGTCGTCGCACTGTTCATCGGTGACACTGTTCATCGACGACACTGTTCATCAGAACACTGTTCACAAATCGAGACACTGTTCATCGACGACACTGTTCCAATTGCGGTGATGTTTACCGACGATAATGTTCCGATCGAGGTACTGTTCATCGGTAGTTGTTCTGTTCCTTATTGCTGCACTGTTCCGATGGCACTGTTCATGATGCGGGTACTGTTCATCGATTTCGCTGTTCATGTGATTTCTGAAATCTGATTCAAATTTGTGTTAATTTCTATTGGCATCCATCTTTTTTATTTCTTGCATGATTTTTGTGGAGTTTATTTTGTTGTTTCATTTGAATCAAAGTCTGGACATGTGTTCTTGATGTTCATCATTGTTCATGTGTGTTCTTGAGAGACTTGGCAAACCCTTGTGTTTGATCCATAAAAATTTGAATTAAGTGAGTTTGGGTGTTTTTGTAAATATTAAAAAGTTTGAGGACTTATTAGCAAAAGAAAAGGACTTAAAGATAAAAAAAAAAATATTGGGGCAAAAGTGCAAAAAGAAAAAGTTTAGGGGCCCAGGTGCAATTATGAAAAGTTTGGGGGCCAAAGTGTAAAAAAAAAATTATACCATTGGAAAGAAAAAAATCTGCCCTATAAGAAGTCCTTCTACACCATTGCTTAATTCTTTCTTTTTCATACACTTTTATGCCATTTTAGCTCTCTTGAATACACTAGTTCTTCACAAAGTTGAAAAATTGAGTTTCTTAGTTTTGTGTTGCTCTTATTCTTGAGTCTTCTAGTCTTGTCTTTCCTTGACATTCTATTTTGAGTTGTCCTTTCATTTCTTTTAGCTTTTATTGCTTGTCTTCTAAATTTCCTTGGTTTTGTCTTAGAGTTTTCTTATTTTGGACTCTTGAGTTGAGTTTGGATTTGTTACATCTTTCACTTTGAATACAAATTCTTGATTTGTGATTGAGAGTGCTTCTTAAGAACTAAAGAGGAGTTTGAGTGGAAAAAGGCAAGTGTGCACATTATAGAAAAAGCCTTCAAAAGAGAGAAACACGAGTGAATTTGAGTGAAACACTTAGTGAGTGGTGAGGTCTATATTTCTATTATTTGTGCTAATCATTTTTGTGTAGGAATGTATTGTTCTTCTTACCATAGAATTGATGGAGGTTATGGGGAAGATGAAGGAGAAAGGAGGCTTAGGAGACATGGAGGAGATAATGAGGGAGAAAATAAAATAAAGGATAGTATGGAAGAGGAGAAACTTAAAATTCCTAGTTTTCAAGGGAAGAATGATCCGGAAGCATACATTGAGTGGGAGATGAAAGTTGACCAAGTCTTTTCATGCCATGAGTATAGTGAGGAGAAGAAAATTAGGAAGGTTACCTTGAAGTTTGTAGGGAGTGCACTTGCATGGTGGAAGTATAAGGAGGATGGAAGAGAGAGGATAAGGATGCCTAAGATAGCAACTTGGCAAGAAATGAAGGATTTGATGAGGAAGACATTCTTACCACCTTCCTATGAGAGAGATGCTTATGATAAGCTACAAAGTCTCACACAAGGTAGCAAGAGTGTTGATGAATACTACAAAGAGATGAAAATGACTATGAGGAGAGCCAATGCACAAGAACCTAAAACCGCCATGGCAAGGTTCTTACGTGGGCTTAATAGAGACATTCAATACATAGTGAAGTTACAACACTATGAGAGCTTGGAGGATCTAGTGCACCAAGCCAACAAAGTGGAGAGACAACTTGAGAGGAAGTATTCCTACAAGAAGACCTATCACTATGACTCTTCTAGTGGTAAGGACAAGTCCAAGAAGGAGGGATCTTCCTCACCTAAGCAACAAGCTTCAAAGTCTCCAAGTGGTAAACATGTTCCTAACCCTAGCACTTCTTCTACTTCTAAGAGTGGTACAATTAAATGTTTTAAATGCTTGGGTAAAGGCCATATTGCATTGCATTGTCCAAACATGAAAACCAAGGTCTTGAAGGAAAATGAAGTTGTCACGAGTGAGTTATCTTATACTTGTTCATCTAATATCTCTAGTGATAATCATAGTGCATGTGGTACCAAACCTCTAGATAGAGAATTAATGATGTGTAAGAGGTTGTTGGGAATTCAATGTGAGGGTAGGGATGAAATTCAAAAGGAGAACATATTTCATACTAGATGTTTGGTTCTAGGGAATGTGTGTTCTTTGATTATTGATGGGGATAGTTGTATTAATGTGGCTAGCACTAGGTTGGTTAGCAAACTTAATTTTCAAACCGCCCCACACCCTACACCTTATTGCTTGAAATTGCCATGTGAAGGTGAGTTGGTTGTAGACCAACAAGTGTTGGTGCCCTTTACCATTGGAACATATAAAGATGTTGTGTTGTGTGATGTAGCTCCCATAGAAACATGTCATATCTTGTTAGGTAAACCTTGGCAAATTGAAAGAAATGTGAAGCACCATGGAAAGACCCACAAGATTTCTTTTACACATGAAGGACATAAGGTCAAACTTGCATCACTTTCACCTAAGGAAGCAAGTGAGGATCAAATTAAGTGGAGAAAGAAAATAGAACAAGAGAGAAAAGAGGTGAAAGAAAAAGTAATAAAAGAGATGAGAGCCAAAGAAAAAGAGTTAAAAGAAAAAGAGATGAGAGAAAAGAAAATAACTGAAAAAGAGAGTGAAAAAGAGAGAGCAAAAGATAAAGAGGAATATGATTGTTCTTGTTTTCATTCTAATCCTTTCCTTGCTTGTGATGATTCTTTGCTCAAGGAATTTGAAGAGCTTCAAAAGGATGAATGCAAAACTTTGTTTGAAAGTGATGTCTCTCTTGTGAAAGAAATTGAAGAGGAGTCCTCAAAGGGGGAGTGCAAAACTCTAATTCCTTCTCCTAAATTGGATTGTGAATTTAATTCTTCTTGTAAATTTGATTGTGCACCTTACCATAATTCTTTTGTTTTGATGCCTAGAGAAGAATTGTACATCAAGAATCAATGGGCAAGACAATTTGGAGAAGAAGTGGAGACATATGAGGACCAATGCAACCATAGAGAGAAGAAAATTTTGACTTACACCATCTCTAAACCTTGTGATTGATGTGTGCCATGTGTTAACCCAAAATGTTTGTGAATTGAATGTTGCTTTTGGTATGCATGATATTGTTTTAGGTGATGGTGCCAAGTTCTTGAAATTTGATATTAATGCACATCATTTGGACTTGTATGATCATGTTGAGTCTTCCTCTATGTGTGTTGTTGTTTATGGGAAAATTGAAAATGATGATTTCTATATGCATAAAGCGCATAGGTTTAAAGATGCTGCATTTTGTGTGCCTAAATGTTCATTTCATGATTCATTAATTGGAGCAACTCATAGTGAGAGTTTAGTAATGTATGGTACACTCAAGTGTCTTGATAGATGGATTGTGCATAAAATGGATAAATCTAAATTTTCCATTCTTGGTTTGAAAATGTCATTGTTTGCTCATAATTTTCATTGGATTGACTTGTCTGTGAAATTTGTGATTAAGCATTTCACTTTAGTGTTAATTGATGGTTTCTTTAGGCTTGTATTTGATCCGGGAGGATTGATATATAAGCACATAGATAATAAGAGATTTTCCTTTTTAAGGAATCCAAGTCTCAATAGAAATAGGATTTTCTTTTTTTAATATTTTCTCAAAACTAAAACATGTTGTTTTGTGTTGTTTTTATGATGTAGGTACCTTGGCTCTAAATTCGAGGTCGAATTTCCTTCAAGAAGGAGGGAATGATAGAGGACTAGAATGGTACATGAAGAGCTTAAAGTGGAGCCAAATCTTAGAATAAAAGTTTATGTAATTTGGGCATAAATTGGGCTTTTGTTGAGCTTTTTATGTTTTTAATGATGTTTATTTTTAATTTGGGCCTTTTTAGTTGTTTGGGCTTTTAGTAATGGGCCTTGGTAAGCCTTTTAGGTTCATATTATAAATAGGCCAAATGTTAACTTTGTAAGGAGTTTTGACTCTCATTTGGAATGAAGCTTTGATGCTTTTGTGAGAGGAAACTCTCTAGGTTTTTAGGAACTACCCTTGATTCTTATTTTTGAATTTCCATATTCAAAGTGGCGAATCCTCCTCAACTTATCAATCCCTAGGGATTGTGGCGTTGTTCTTTCCATTTCTTGTCTTTCCACTTTAAATTTTCTTCACTTTTGATTTTTTCGTAATTTTCATTGATGCTGAATTGGAGATCCGGAAATGGGTTTTTATCACTCTTGGTTCTTCCTCAACATTTTTTCACTCACTTACAAAGCCATAGAACACTCTCTCATCTCAAGGACAACCCCACATTTTCCATATCCTCACCGGAAGAACACTCACATATTCACCTCACCCAACTGATCATGGCAATCACTTTCAAACCACCTTAAACTATGGTTCCCCCTCCATAAGCTAGAATCAAGGTGATCATAAATAGCGTGACCACCATCCCCTAACACCTTCATCTCTTTTCTCTCATTCCCTTATACTCATAGGTTGAACCCACAACTTTCCTCTCCACCCACTAGTGCAAAAAAGACTTTTTACATCGGTTAAAAATGACTTTTTACATCAGTTGTATGACCGTTATAGAAGCAGGTGATATAGAAAGTGACAACTTTTTATATCAGGCGCCAACTGATGTAAAAAAAAACTTTTTACATCAATTCTTTTTATAACCGATGTAAAAAGTAATTCTTTTTATAACCGATGTAGAAAGTTCAATTTTTTACATCAGCTAAGTTTTTTACATCAGCTATGATTGCAACCGATATAAAATGTGAACTTTCTACATCAGTTACTATTATAATTGATGTAAAAAGTTAATTTCCAACATATAGTTTCCAATTAAATGAATATATTATTTTGGATAATAGTCATCGACTCATATATAGTTTTCAATATATAGTCATCGGCTCATATATTTAATGTATTATTGAAAGTAAAAAGCCATCTAGCTCTAGAAATCAAGTATATATCCAGAAATTACAAATACGCACATAAACAAAACACAAAATAAAAAAAAAAATACTAAGTTACCAACAAAGTCATACTACATTCGAAGAACACCAAGTAGATATTATTGGTAGCTATTGCGTCTTCAGAATGATGAATCTCCACATGTCTAATAAAGAGGAGGAAAACCAAGATATTATGTAGTGTAATAAGAGATTTACAAAAAAAATTATTATGCAGATATAAGCAAAAAATTTGTCTAATAAAAAAAGTCAAAACTGAGAACTTTAAAGTTTGCTCATATTTACAAATGCAAAAGCATTCATATTGTTGAATATTTATGCAGATATGCTGAAAATTTTAAGAACAATATATAAGCTTATAATGGCCAAAAATGAATGGGCTTATACTGAATAAAGAAGCATGGTAAAGACATTGCAAATAGAACTTTTATATAAAAAAAATAAAAAGAAAAGATAATTGCTATTTGCACAACATTATATGAATATAAAGTAGGGATATGAAGGAAGGTAGCCATACCGAGGCAGCCAACAAAGCTGTGTAAACATTGTTAGTCATTAGCATGTTGGGTGCAGCTTGAAAAGGCTTCCGTAAAGCATAAAGTAGAAGAGAAACCTTGTATTCAAACATAGTACCACCATTGTCATGGAGTTCAACCTGAAAATGAAGAAATAATAATAAATGTGTGAGATCTATATGTATTTGGCTGGACAACCAATCTCAGTTCATCTATGGTCCCTCTGCACATTATTCCCTTTACATTGGTGGTAGATACTTTTGTTGAATTTTATTTCCTAGAATTCCCTTTACTACCTACGCCTATGGCTTCATTCGGATTCTTTGTGGGACTTGGAGGGGGTTCACCTAGTTTACGTTAAGGCCAGCGTCAGCTTCTAAGACTCACCCATCCTTTGCATTTGCAGAAAATCATCACCTCATGTCACAAACTGTGCCCTCCATTATCTTCCTTAATAAAAATTCCTTACTCGCAAAAATGTCTTCCCAGTTCCAAGAAGTCCATAAAGAAGAACGCCCTGTGAGAAACATATTTAGTACTTTTTCCTTTATCTTAAGTCATTCATACAAAATGTTTCCATACCTTGGGGGGTTGATTCCAACCCTAAGAAAAAAGGTCAGGTTTCGTTAAAGGCAGTTCAATCAAAGCCCTGAGTTCTTCAATCTGATCTGAAAGCCCTCCAAGAGTAGAGTAACTAACATTTCCAGGGTCTTCATGAAGCATATTATATGCAACAGGGTCAACCTGCGAAATGATGAATAAAATAAAATAGTAGAGAATGTCAACAATGTAGAATAGTAAATGATCCAATCCAAGAATAGAATAGAATATGGATATACTTCGGGCGGAAGAATTCTCATAATGATCCAAGAATCCAGCTCCGCACGCTAACTCTTGTGCCTTTAATTAGCTTCTCTTTGTCCACCTTACTATGACAGCCAACAAAATATCTATTTCCGTTCCTCTCTTTAACTATACTGAAAGGATTCAAATAGCTTAATTGATCATCCCCAAACAAGTTAAAGCATGAAATAAGTTATTCTTGCACACAGTGTTGAATCTTGAAATGTGGAAAACAAGTTATGGTTGCTTACAGTGATCTTTGTAAGTCCCTTGAACTTCAGCAACGAATTTGGTAAGACTATGGAAGTACTTGAAATCATCCTCAGTTTTCGCAAATTTCTTCTTTACAGCCTGCAAATACATTCTGCCTGAGTACAACATAATTCAAAATCAATTTACTAATATCCGTGAATCAAAGGAGATTTTGATGAGAAAGAAATTAAAAGAAATGCAGGTTGGGTTGGGGACCTATTCGGAGTATGCCACGGCACATTCAACAACGAATCCAAGTAAACATCGGACATCAATATTTGAGGCCAATGAAGGAGGTGCTGCCACTATGAGAAGTTCAACTACCACCAAGAACTCATCAACCAAAGCATTGATTTCACCTACTGGACGTGTAGCCCCAGTTTCACCTCTCTAATAACATTCAACGAATAAATTTCAGGAACAGTCCAATAACATCTTCTACAGCCATCAAGAAGCATCTGAATGGCATTAGCAGTATCTTTTGTATGCCATAACTACACAAACTCCAAATTTTTAAATCTAACAGCAGTGTAGTGAAGAGCTGCACTTTAAGTGCATGGTTGATCTTCTGAGATTGACAAAGGGATACAACAGTAACAACAAGTTCCTCATCTCTTACACCATCATGCTTTCTAACATCAAGCAAAGATAGAGTTTGGAGAAGATAATTCAAAATTTTTTATAGAGCCTCTGGCCCTCTGCCACGAGCCAGCTCTTCATTGTTCTTTGGATGTTGAATAGCTGTGGATATAATTCTAAATATTGGGGCAGCAAGAGATGCAGTGGTTGCTGAGGTTCCAGTGTATCCTCGTGTACATTGCTGAGGACAGAAGAACTTTATAGTATTTAACATACGAGTCTTCCTCATGATTTTTAATTTTTAATAAAATTTAAAAAGTAACAGAGAGTAGGTTAAAAATAGTGTAATGCAACCACTAAAAGGACAATTTTGGACCAAACCTTGTAGAGGCTCCAACAGCATAAGGAATAAAGTAGTGCAATGTGGTTATGTTAAGGCTGCAAGCGTATGATAAAAGTTAGAAGATCAGATCACGAGTTATTTCAGTAATAATAATGGAAGAGAAATTGATTCCACTAACCAGACTAACAGAACTGTGGTTTCAAGTTGAGGATTAGGCAAAATCCCCGCAAGTAATGTAAGCACCTTAAAGGACCACCATTCAAAGTTTCAAAATAGTTAATTAATCAAACAAAGAACTAACCTCAACAAAACCTGTTTGGTCACCTCAAATTTGCATTTTGCAAATTGTCATTTTCCTTATGCCTTTTAAGGAGCCCAAATTTGAGGCTTTGATTTAAATAGATGTCTATACATTGAAATTCAGAAGAACTTTGTTAATTATGTGTGTGAACTAACTTGATGTTTGAGTCCATCTACAGTACCAAAAAAGAAATATATATAGTAACTCCTATAAATGAAAAAAGTGCATCCAAGGTAAATTTGAAATTCTGTATATCTTAGAGCAGAAAAAAATAAAAGAAGAAGGGACAAGTTACCTTGTATGCTCCCCTATGGTTTGTTTTCTGGTAGGCTTTTTTGTTGTGTTCCCTCAAACAGAAGAGGGATTGGCAATCCTTTATTGCTGCAGCCGGACCCTATGTACTCCTCCAGACAGTGAAACATGTTTTGTTTCTACATAGACTAAGCAAAATTATAGACTTGAATTTCACCTCTCTAATAAGAGATTTGTGACATCTTGTGTCATTACCTAATTAGACTAATCAACATATCCTTATTATTTAAAGTATATCGAGGGACTGATGTTTATTATTACAAGAAAACTTCAAAACCACATTAATTATGGTATATTAGTGAACATTCAAGTTCAAGCTAAGAACACGGTCACATTAATTATGGTATATTAGTGAACATTCAAGTTCAAGCTAAGAACACGGTGCATAAAGTTTTCATAATACTTTGATTTAAAAAAAAAGCTTGGAACACATTAAGTCCACCGATAATTAAATAAATTGCACCCAACCTTTCAGTTGCAGAGAGAACTTGTAACTGAGAAACTGGTGACTCGAATAGTAAAACATAAAAAATAACGATCAATGTTTCACTGTGAAAAAATTATCAGACTAAAATACAAACAGAACCATGGAAATATATCAATTCAAGTGCAATAATAATGAAGCGAAAATGAACCGAGTAACACATTACTCACGGTCAATGGCAAAAATCTCAAGCTTCTGAGAGCATAGAGACAAATTTCAGTGTCACAAATGAAAATGAAAATACAAAATTTAACATTGCAACACAGAAATCAACAAAATCGAGAGTATACCTAGAGCAGATCGATGACGATCGGGGATGGCTGGGAAAGAAAGCCAGAAAGGGATTTACACTTCTATTTGAATTTGGAAACAAATCTTAGTCAAGAAGAAGAAGAGCATGCGGCGGCAGTAACCGTGGCGTGCGACGGTGGCTGTGGGGGAAGTACGCAATGGAGTTATTTGTTACGCGCTAGGAGCAGTGACAGTCACTCAACTCTGAATCGCAGCGTCAAATCTGATTTATAACTGATGTGAAAAGTACTTTTTTATATCAGTTATAAGTCTAACCGATATAAAAATTCTTTTCATAATTATAAAAATACCATCGTATTTTTTTTTTAAATCGATTATCATATAATCGATATAAAATACTGTTATAAAATGTATTTTTTATACTAGTGACCATTCTCATGCTTTCCTCTAATAGCTATGCCATTTTTGCTTCTGAAGTTCGAACCACCTTGGGTTTGACATGCAGCAATGCGCCAAAGCCACATCTAGTGAACCATCATCTAGCGTCAAACCAACTCCAAGACCGACAAACTTGAAACCAAAAGCTCATTTGAGACCAACTATCTCGGAAGCAGTGAACTATGGCTACTGATTTGCTTCATGTCAGAAGCATGTTTTCCATTGGATTCGTCAACGACCTTTCCATTGCTTTCGAACCACGTCGTGCCGAGTTGGGATGGCCTCGCGGGTGCTACCTCCCTATCTTTCTTGCATTTTGTCTTATTTTTACTACTTCGATGCTATCATTATCACGATAATTGGATGCGCAATGCACTGTTCATAATGTCTTGTTATATATACTCGTTTAAAGTTTGCATACATTTGTTTTTTATGTCACTTTGTTTGGTTTTATTCTACCTTTATTTGTTCCTTTTCTTTTTCTTTATCTTTGTTATATTGTGACTTTCTTTTTACGTGTTTATTTCCTTCACGTTCCAAGTTAACTCCACACCATTTATGTTGTCATTTTCTTTTCTTTTTATTTCTATTTATGTTACATTCCAAAGCATTTTGGTACAAGTAATTTTGTTTATAGTGATTACATGTATGTGTGCATTAGAAAAATCGAGTAATGTAAGCTTTTTTTTGGTACACTTTCTTTCTATTTTAGGTTTATAATGATAATAATAAAAAAAAAAAGACAAAAATAATAAAAAACAATAACATAAAAAAATCTTAAGAAATTTGTAGAAGTTGGGTTTAATAATAATAATAATAATAATGACAAATTTTTTTATTAGAGAAAATGTTAATAAGACGTGACATCTTCTTAATCTTAAGATTTTGAGACACAAGTTGTGACAACTTGATGTCTTAAAACTCTCATCTAAAAATTGGTAATCCAAAATCAAATTGCTTCAAGAATAAAAATGGATTGGCTTGGGTGTACATCCCTGTCAATTTCATATTTTAGAACGTATGAGTTGTGACAGCTCAGAAATCCTAAATCCAATAAAATAAATAAATTTCAATTTAAAAAATGTCAATGCATAAATATTTTCTACCCCAAAGAACTACGTAATTCTGAATTCTCCATGAACATAGAGTTACGTAGGAGCAGGGGACCACTCCTGTCGAGCTAAAAGTATAAAAAAAATTATAAATTGAAAAGATAAAAAATGCAATTATAATTCTCTTTTTCATAATAATAAATTTCTTTTTAATAATAAAAATTCTCTTGTTAAAAAAACACTAAATAAAATATAAAAAATATTCTTGTTTTATTTTGAGGGGTAAATTAATAAATAATTTTAAAGTTACTGAAATTTTGCACATTTAATTAGAGGCAACTGACTTAGGATGGACGTCATAGGGTGCTCACATTCCCTATGCATAATTGACTCCCGAACCTAAAATCTGGTTTCGAGACCATTTTCTTTTACAAGTTTTTCTGTAGTTTTCCTTAATAGACTATTGTGGCGACTCCTCTGTTTTTAACTTATTTTTTGTCGTCCTGCCGCGACCCTGATTGCGACATAGTGCAACACCATCGACTTTCCCACAGTGAACATTTATTTAAGCTAAAGTGTAAAGATAATGATAGATGTACACCTCATCATTTTATATAGCTCATCAATATCTATTATTTTTTTCTATCTCTTTCTTCTTATCACATTATATTATTTATTATATTATATTTTTCTCTTCTCTCTCTTCTTTTCATAGGTGTCTAATAGGTTATATATGAGGAGAAATGCTATAGACTCCGAAAAGTTTCAGCTGAATAAAATGCCGATCCATTCAGCCGGTGACATTTGGTATTCTCATTTATTATAAAATATTCAATTGTTTTAACCTTTTAAAAGAAATCTCATTTCCTAATTTACCCTTTCTACTGTCCATGAATAGAGGATATCAAAAGGCACGCGCTTCCTTCTTCTTCTTTTTTTCTCTAACACAGTAACGCACAACATTTGTTGGGAACAAAACTTGAAGAACACTTTTTTTTCCCTATTAGTAAAGAATGCCTATGAAAAATTCAAAGAAATTTGGAAGTTCAAATCAAGGATATCCATTTTACAGGTCAATGAGACAAGGCACCATAGCTTCTATTTGTAGAAGTTCAAAAAAGAATTGATATATATACTGCCATTTGTAAAAACAAGTTACAACTGGATGTGAGTGGCGATGGGTTTGTCAGCCTTGAGGAGTTGAACTGGATACTCCAAATGACGGGTACAAATCCTAATTCAACACCTCTGAACGAGAATGATGCAGGCAAAAATTGAACAAGTGCAACACTTCGGGCAGAAGAAGAAGTCAGTGACAGTCACCACTTCGCTGGCGTCAAGGGCGGTGGCCACACCCAGATCTACGCCCTCTACCAGAGCACGGGAAGAGATCGTCACCATGCTTGTGTAGTGGCGTGGTCACAGTCATCGTGTAAGTAGGAGATTAGGGGTAAGTTTGGAAAGATAATTAATTTTAAAATGTTAAATATTTTAAAATAAAATGAGCAAGCACGTGTCAAAGTTTTATGGTTCGAAGGCTTGCATTTATGTTTCGGAGTCTATAGCATTTCTCTATATATGAGTGTCAATTATCATTTTTCAAAGTGTAATAGCGTCATAATCATTTAAGCAAACAAAAGTGGAGGATTAAATAAGCAACTCTTAGCCTGTTTGTTTTCACCGGCAAACTCTTTCATAATTTCCGATGCTCCTTTTATAGAAAGGAAACAATTTTCACTTTTTCCAAAATTCCATTTTACGCTTAACAGGGAGGAAGTTATTCAGAGAATTCTTGGTTGTTTTTCATTGATACTATAGAATATATTTATAAATTCTATGTATAATTGATTGATATGAGATAAGATGATAAAAGATAAGATGATATCAACCTGCCAAGGTCCAATTATTTCAAATATCATTTGTAATGGATGGAAGACTACTTGACAAAAGAGCAATGGTTGTTTATTTTTGGGGAAATAAGTTCTTATGTCTTTTCATCATTTATAGGTCAAATTTTAGTGTTTCTAGACTTCCTGAATGAATATGGTGGTTAGTGGGACTTAATGAACTATTGTGATGGTTGGTGAACCATTGTGATGATTAGTGGGAAGTAAATGTTAGTGGGCAATAGTCTATAAATAGGAACCTCATGTAAACTTTCAAGGCAGAATTTGCGGATTAATCAAATTGAGTGTTTCTCTTTTGTGAGAGCTTCTCTTTTGTTCTTAGGTTAAGAACTTTATAGTATTGGTTCTACCGACAAGGTCGTGGTTAGGACCAAGTTCCTCTTTCTATCATTTACTTGTTTTCAAGACGATCTGTTAAGTAGATTCGTATCATAAGATCTATCCTAATTTAATTAATTAACCTAAGATGTAACAATTAAATATAGATTAATCTATCCTAATTTAGTCTAACCTGAAGCAATTAGATAAAGATAAAAACTATCCTAATTTAATCTAATCTATAATTTTTTTTAAAGCCAAAATTATTGTATTATTAAAGAAGGCACTTAAGCACAAGATATGCCCAAAGTGATATTACACAGCAGCATGCATTTTTGCATAATTAGTAGTACATAAGCCTCCTTACAAAACACATGCGCCCATATATGTAACTCCTGATGCCAAATGTTACGTGGCTGATGCATACTTAAACTGTAATAATTAGATAAGATTTGTATTTAAACTACAAGATTTATTAAAAGATAAGATTTTTATTAACAACTTTTAAATTTAATTTTTATCTACTGATCCATTACTCAATACAACAGGCTACTCCTTCCGTTTCAGATTATATGATGTTTTAGAGAGAAAAATTTGTTTCAAAATAGATGTCATTTTATAAAACTAATACTGCATTAAATATCTTTTTTCATAACTACCCTTAAATCAATACTTAGTGGGAGTAGTGTATAATGAGTAATTAATTAGAGAGATAAATGGTATATTAGGAAGTTACCTAATGTTTTCTAGGAAATTCAACAAATTAATTGTACTCCTTAATACTTGTGTCAAAATCTTAAACGTCATATAAACTGAAACGATGGGAGTATTTATTTGACTTGTGATAATGCAGACTTAACTATGGAGAGATTTATTGTAAGAGAAGCAAAGTGAAGACCATTTTATTTTTGTTTTTGGGCTATCGAATCAGAAACCATCTCAATTCCCAATATCAAACTCAAACTGGTTAACATGCCACGTATCAATCCTAAGATGACAAACAATCATATAATTATGTATTCACATCAATTATAGTGAGGGTTGACTCCTCATAACAGCATCCATATCCCCTATTTAATCAATGGATCTTCCTAATTAGTGTTCTTAGGATACTGATTAAGAAATTAAAAAAAGAAAATATTTATTGTGGAAATCATAGGAGAGCACAAAAAAAATTATGGACAGTACAATTTTGTGTATTTCAACAAAAATCTTTCTCCTTTTAGTTTCTTAACCAGTACCCTTAGGACACTAGTTAACATTTGCCTTAATCAATTGATGAATTATCAAACACATGATGATCAATAAGAACAAGCCAAATTGAAATAATAATAAATAAAAAAAACTGAACACAACCAGATTACTAACAACTAACAAGTATTCCTTTTGTACTGTATTAAAAAAACAAGTATTAATAAAAAGGAAATATTCAAGGAACATCAAAGGGAATATCCTTCGTACATTGTAATTTGTAAACAATTATTTGAATTCCTCATGCCATAATTGCAAGAAATTTATTGGGGGGTGGGGGGGTGGGGGATATGGAACTTTAGGAGTTGTATTAAGCAACCTTCCAATCTTAAATGTCAAATTACAAACTAGATCTCTCTCAATTTTTTAGAAAAATAGAGTCTCTCTTTTCCACTCAATTTTTCCTTGTATAGTCATGGTTAAAAAGATAAAACGTAGACTAATATTACCATAACCTTAATGATCCGATCATTGAAAAACGTGAGACTGTAAAAATTTCTAGAAGATGGAAAAGATTCTTTTTAAAAATAAAAAAAAACTACTTTTTTAATTTTATTTAAAGGAGGGCTAAAGCCCACTTAAAAAGGCATTATCGCTACATAGGTCGATTTCAAGTCTTCAACAAGGCGCCCGCGCACACACAAGATCTTTTATATGTGCATTAGAGAAAAAATAAAAATAAAATTAAAAAAATACTAATAGAAGAAAATGAATAAGAAAAATAAGTTTTTGAGTTAATATTTTCTTAATTCCCTTTTACTAGTGGTTCTTATATCTAGGTTTACACATCAAATTAATAATAAATATTTTGTTAAATTTATTATTTATTAAATAATTATTTATTAGAAGTTAGTTATTTAATACACTCTTTAATACACTCTTAGATCCATCCTTGGTGATGAGGCTAGTCAGTCAGATATACAACTTTGTTTGTTTGCACAGAGAATAAGAAGGAAAATAAGTTTTTGAAATTTAAATTAGAGAAAAAAATTAAAATTTTGTTTACTAAAGTTATTTTTTCTCTCTTTATTTTTCATTGATAAAAAATTATCATTATTTTTATTTTTTCTCTCTTTCTCCTTAATTAAACATAATTCTATGAATTTAATTTTGATATACTTTTAGGACCCATTTGGTGTTTAGAATATGATAGGATATGCTAATTATCTTATCCTATTGTAATAAATTTATTTATGCACTAACATAATATGATTTGTTTATTCTATTGTCTATCTTATCCTATTGTGCAGTGTATTTCTTATCCGAGAGAGAATCTGGGTTAGAAAGCAACAAAATACGATAACCTCTCTCTCTCTTTGTCATCACCCCCCACCATTGCTACCACCATCACTGCCACCATCCCCATCATCGTTGTCATTGTTGCTACCATCGCCATCACCACTGCCTCTATTATTATCATCATCTCCATCGTAGCAACTACCACCACCACTGTCACCATATCTATCGTCGTTGTTACCACCATTGTCACCACCACAACTATTGACATTATTGCCGCCACCACAACCATCACAACCACCACTGCCAGCATTTTCCTCATCGTCGATACCACCACCACCTATATCATTATTTGGTTTGTATCATGGTGTGCACCAAACATTGAATACGATTAAAGCATTTCTTAATCTTATCTTATCATTTTCTTATCCTAGTTTATCATATCCTAACTACCAAATGAACCCTTAGTGTAAATTTTTTTTATTGTTAACTAATTAGAAATTTCCATAAATATAACAAAATAATCATTACAAAACTCAATAATTTTACCATACATGACAACTTATAATTAAATGATTGTGTAGAAAACCTTTACATTGTCGATGCATTCTAATTAAATTCTAGTTATATGAATTAAAGTTTAATTTATATATGCACTGGCAAGGTAAAAGATTGTCAACTAATAAGAAATCATGGAAATATGAATTTTAAGGTAGTTTTTGTAGAAATAAATACTTACCATACATAATGATTTATGTTTAGATGACAGTGTACAAATCTTTACATGGTGTGTGCATATATTATTTTATTTATTAATTATCTAGTAAATTTGTCATGTTGAATATTAACTTGAATTTAATTAGAATGTACTTTTTACATTATTATTAATTATAAGTTGACATGTATAATACCATTATTATTTTTGTAATAATTATTTTAAAAGTCAAATAAAATCAATTTTTTAATTAATTAACCATATAACAATTTACATTAATTGTGTATGAAAATTAAACTCTATCAATTTGATCATTTTGTAACAAATTGTTATATTGTTAATTTTTTTTAAGACAAAAAAGCATGGAAAGACATCACAATAGAGACAGTCATCCCAACAAGGTTGACACTGCTACTCCTACCTATCATTTGAACCACGCCTAAATTTTATTAAGATAGATGAAAAGAAAACATCACAAGATCATGGGGGGCATAAATCAAACGCTTGATGCAAACTATGTAAATTAACCTGTAACTAGGGAGACCAATCCTACAATGATTGAACTAAAGGAATGTTATCCCACCAAAAAAAAATCTTGAATATGAACAACATGAAAGACAAGTCTATCTACACACATGTATTTCCCTCCCTATAAATATTTTTATTTGATCGTTAGTTAATTAATCATTAATGCTTCTTAAATTTTGAAAACTATTACCTATTATATTTATTATCTATTGTTTCTGTTTTATACAAACAAAGCTTAAGTACAATTTTTAAGTTTTTTAATATTATTTTCTAATTAAAATTAAAAATTTTCTTATTTAAAAATTATAATTAAACATTTACATTTTTAATTACTTTTCATTAATTTTTCGGTGCAACACAAGGATATAATATACTAATTAATTAATAAAAAATAAGCTATTGAATTATTCATCAAATTAGTTTATTGAGTGTAAGTTCGAACTATAAGATATTTCTTCCATCTTTCTGTTCTTTGTTTATAACCTTTCTTTTGTTTTCTATTTTTTATTTATTTTTTATCTTTGAGTAAAGTATTTAACTTCTTAATTTATTATTTACCTACTTCACTTTTGAATTTAATTTACTGTAATTTGCTTCTTAGCTATATCGTCGGGTCCAGGCTGTCCAGCTGGATAGTGTAGGTGGCTTTGTCTTTTCTTTCTGCTTGTTTGCTTCAAGGTGTTGGTTCGGGCAAGTAAAGAGACGAACTGGATAGAAAAGATGACAACGAAAGGTCAAGAAAAATGGAGTTATTTTATAAATAAAAATAATTTATATATGTAGAATTTTCTTTTATAAGACAATAATAGGGTACCGTCCGATTGCATGAGTCGCGTTGATTTTTACCCATATTTCAAAATGACTTATGTATGTACTAAGTTAATATATATTAAATTCATTAATGCAATGTATATCCATAAGTTGATATATATAAATCTTAATATGAAGTTTTTAATATGTTTAGTCAAATTTAAAATTTTTTGTCCCTCTAATGTGTGTTTTGTGGGAAATTCTTATTTATTCTACAATAAGGAAGGTTAGCGACACTCTCTAACACTCTTTTTAACACTTTTTATATGATTGATTAAAGTTTATTGAAAATAACTAATTTTGATAGGTCTCACTTCTAAATTAGAAAAGATAGTCATTAAATGAGAAGTGAGATCTACTAAAATTGATGATTTTCCATAAATTTCAGCCTAAGGAGAGTGTTAGAAAAAAAAAGTGTCAAAGAGAGTGTCGTTAATATTTTTCATTATATAATTATTGTAATTACATTCCTAATTATTAAATTGTGTCGTCAAATTTTCTTTTATAAAGGGTTTAAATTTTATTTTGGCTAAAATACAATTTTAATCCCTCTATTTTACCCAATATGCAATTTTGATCCTCTTATTAAAAAAAATAGAGACATTTGGTTTTCCTATTTTTCAAAATCAAGGATTTTAGTTTAACTGTCAATTTTAGAGCATTGATTGTTAATAAAAAAAGCGTTGATTGCTAAATTGTTATAACATAGTACTATAATATTGGATTTTTAATTAAATTCTTAGGTGATTTAAAGAGGTTTTTTAAAAATAATTACTAGTTTTTAATTAAATTCTTATTAAATTAAATGCTCTACTAATAATATTTATAATTAAAAAACTCAATTTTTTTTACTACATAAAAAACTCAATATTATAGTGTTACATCAACGATTTAACGGTCAATGTTTTCTTATTATCGGTCAACGTCCTAAAATTGACGTTTGAACAAAAATCTTTGATAAATAGGGAGAACAAATATCTCTATTTTTTTTATAGGGGACCAAAATTGCGAATTGAGTAAAATATGATATCAAAATTGTATTTTAGCCTATTATTTTCTATTTCAATATTTAAAGATTTATAATAACCATTAAATGTAGATCATCTGGGGCGGAGTTGTTCTAACTTAACTAATGTTTTCGAGTTTGAGTCTTGTGTATGCAGTTAATGTTAGCGGGCCAATTTCACGTTATAATATATATGCATAAAATTTCTTCTGAAACATTCAAAATGTTAATTATTTCTCATAACATTAATAGAGAATATAATTTAAACAAAAGACAAAATAAATATTCTTTTTAAAGACTCAATATTACAAACGTTAATAATCGGTTTCACATGCCATAAAGAACTTTCGTTAACTTATAATAAACATTGGTATCTATACATATTAATCATAATTTTTAGAAAAATGTCTTGTTAATTATGTTCCAAAAAGAATGGATTTTGTTACTCACTAGATAATAGTAGCTAAGAACCATTTAAAAAAAATGTACTTTCATGTTGTATTGTGACAATAGTCATGTACTAAAAGTAAATCTTAAACAAGTTTTTGGTGTAATTCGATACGTGATCACCACAAAAGGAATATAGAAAATTAAGAGAGAATAGTTGATAGTCTATCTCAAACCTTAAACGGTCAAACTCTTATATAATATTTGTAATTTAACTTACCACATTCGCAAAGGTTAATAAATTATATCTAATTCTCAAATCATTTATAAGAAATCAATATAAAAGGAAGGCTCATAAAGTTTTGTAAGCGTAGTTGTTTATAATCTTTAAAATAGTAATCATGAATGATAAACGAAAATATTATTAAAAAAATAAATGATATTTGATATTTTATCTAAAAAGAGAAAGAATATAATTATCTCTGTAATATAAAAACTATAAAAAAGAAATTAAATATATATCTAAAAAAATAAAAGAATGTCATTATCTTTACAATAAAAATTATAAAAAGAGAATAAAATATTTTATAAAAAATATTCAAATTTTATTATCTAATTCTAAAATAGAAATAATTATTATAATATTTTTCTTTTAATCAGTATCCCAATATATATATATAACTTGAAAGAAGACCCCCCCCCCCCAAAAGCTTCAAGGTGAGTCCATTTCTGGTTCTACATTAAAGTTACCAGTGATTTAGATTAAGATAAAGTACAATAAAATATATTAAATACAAGGTGCATCGTATTCAATACTATATGATAATTAAAAGTGTAATTAGATTGATAAATTGGGGAATAAAGTATTTTTATCCTTTACCTTGTTCTACTTTTTTGCTAAAAGTAAAAGTACTTTTTATTTTCTTTTTTTAAAAGTAAAATAAAATAAAAAGACCAAAACAAATTTACGCTTAGTGATAGTTAAAAGACAATTCCATTTACCTTTTGTTTGTTTTAAAGGAAAGAAAATAAAGTAAGAAGGAAAATTTTGAAATTTGAATTAAAGAAAAAATGAAATGAATCTTTTTTTAAAAAAAAAATTGTTTATAGAAGTTTATAAAAGTTAATTATCTCTCTTCTTTTCCTTTATTTTATCTTCAACCAAATAAAATAAAATGTACCATTATCTTCTTTATTTTCTATTTTTAATGGCTTCTTTATTTTCTATTTTTTTCTCCTCATGCAAACATATCATTAAATAACATCAATTGTTTAATGGATTTTTTTTTTCAGTTTAATTTGAATTAGGTGCAGATATTTTCTCAATAAAAAAGTTTTGTTTAACATTTTAATTTAAAAACATTAAATAAAAGGCAAAAGCATATAGATAAAGTTCGTTTGGATAAGTTTTTAACTCGTCCTTGTACACAAACGTTTTTATCATCCTAATTTTGTTTTGAGGGGACCATCATTTTGTGGTTCACAATTGAACATCCTAAGTTCGTTTGGATAAGTTCTTCTTTGCAAAGAGAAAAAGGTCATAATAATGCAAACATTTTTTATGCAAGCCATTAGGTGTGTGTAACATCCTTTATTTACTGATATATTCAATTAGGTCCAAAAATCGTCAACAGCTAGCTGCCAACAAACTTCAGCTCTGCCTCTCTATGGCGCTACGTGGCTCATCTTCCGCCGCAACTCACCTCCCTTCCAGATGCTCCACCACTCAATTTCTGCGAAATCCGCATGAGAATTTTTCATATATGAAAACTATGAATTAACGAAGAAAGAAAAACAGAATTAACGTGCTTCATTTTCATATCCCTGTTTCAAGGCTCCTTAAAGAAGAATAAAAAAGTTTTAGGGCGAAAAATATCTTGTAAACTCACGTGACTCACTTTTTCTATTTTTATTTTTATTTTTACAATAAAAACATTTACAAATTATAAATTATAAACACACAAAATTCAAGTAAAATAACAAAAATAATACTCAAATTTAAATAATTATAAATTTCAAGTACATCACTAATTATATTTTTAATTAAGGAGATGTTGTTTTAAAAAACATTAAGTTTGTTCGTCCTACGACGAGGAGTTTCCCACCGTCTGCACGAGATCGGGACTAGTCTCCAGCGAGAGTTTGTTCGGCACCTCGATAGGTGGCATCCCTCCCAGCTGAGATTTTTTCCATACCCAAGGCTCGAATCTGAGACCTTGGTTAAGGGGCGAGAGGCCTTAACCATTCACGCCAACCTCAGTTGGTATATTAGATATAAATATAAACAAATATATATAATATTTAATTGAACATGTGCATTATGAGTTTAAAATCTAGTTTGTGCAAAACGTGGGTGCATGAATGAATAAAAAAAGTGCGTGCATGCACCATGACACCCCATTTATTGGCTATAAAAAGGAGTGGTAGAGTATGGTCCTTGGCATCCCATGAGTGAATAAGTCAAGCGAGAGAAATATGTGTGGTCGACGAAATTGAGTATGTATGCCCTTTGACATCTCGTTATTACTCTATTCCTATTTCTATATACTTTGTTCATTTATATTTCTTTTAAGTTTTTTCCTGCTAATTTTATTTATTTATATTTAACTGTAAGTTGTTGCATTGCTCCTGTTAATTTTGTTTGTCTATATTAATTATAAGAATACTCTATTTCTATTTTAATTGCTTCATATTTATTTAAGCTTCTATTGTCTTAATTTTGGTAAATTATAAGCATTTATTTTACCTCTAATTGTATTAATTTTGTTGGTTTGATTTTAATTATTATTTTTGGTGAGTGGCTTACTTTTAAGTATAAATCATTACTCTATTGGCCTATTCCTATTAATTTACTGATTTATATTTGTTTTTTTTTTTAAGAATGATTTATATTTGTTATTCATATTAACTTTATTGCCTGGTATTAGTTTTTAAAATTTTTCTGTTGCTCATTGAACTTACTTTTAACGTGATTTTTATCATGTTTATGACTTTTTAATTCAAATATCAATTAGGTTTTATAGTTTTCATGTAGGTGTGAATCCAATGAGACAAATTTTACCTCTTGAATCAGTAAAAAAAAAAAGGTTCAAAATTATGTTTCAAAATCGAAAACGATAATTATTTTGAAAGAATCAAATTGACCTAAATTTAAAAGATAAAGAACCAAAATAAATTTTAAAAATAAGATAAATGATCAAAAGTATAATTTATCAAAAAAGTATAAGAGGCAACATTGAATTAATTGTGGTATGATCTCTACTCTCTAGCATTTCACATTCTTCACTAACAAATTAAATTTACTCACAGGTAGAACGTGTGTGAAAACACATTTGATCATTTTGTCAAGATTTACTCTCACCAAAGATGATCTCTTCATGCTTATCGCATATCTTCCGAATGCTTACTACATGCATTCTGCTTTTGACTCCATTTTCTGAAGATGATCGAAAGGTAAATAATATATATCTAATATTGCTTGACCTAGCAATTCAAACGGTTTGTCCTTTCAAAAATATACTTTTGCAAACATATACTTTAGGTATATTTTTTTAGTGTGTGTAGAATACTCCACTTCATATTATTATGAATTTTTAAAATAATTCTTATACATAAAAATTTTAAAGTTTAAAAAATATTGGATTATTTTTAAGTTAAGAGTTTGGATTATTTTCAAAATGAATATAAAATTCACCTACAAATGATTTTATATGAGGTTGAATATAATTCCTTCTTTATTCTTTTTTAATTTATCTTGCTCATATCTAATCATATTTTATATATATAGATGTATATCGTCTACATGGGCGATTATCCGAAGGGCATGGAATTCACAGAATCACTTCACACTAGTATGGTTCAAAGTGTCCTTGGCAGGTCATATATTATTATCCAATAATTACTCCCCATTTTCATTAGAATACATCATAAATGGCTACCTATATTTCAAATGTTTTTTTTGACAGAACCTATATTTCAAATGTTAAAGCTTTTATATAATTGCGCTTGTTTGGATCTTTGGAGATAGTAATCAATTCAATATGAACGTATATATATTTTTTGACAGCAAGAAAATCGGATTCTTTCCATTGTAATATGAATTTATATATTAAGAAGTGGAATATGCTCATTTTTATTAATAATTAATAATAACTACCAAAAAAATTAATAATTAATGATAGAAATGGGTCAAACTAGGCTTACTTTAAATTAATAGGCCTAAATTGCTTTCTACCTCAAATGGGCGTAGTAGATTTCCAAAATTAAGGGTTGGTTTAACTTTGTTTATTTGATAATATTTCTTTATTTAGACTTTTAAAATATTATTAACTTGAAAGCCTATTTAAATGTTTATTTTATAATTTAATTTTTAAATAAAGTATCAAACTCTCCCTTTAAAGAATTATTGGTTTTAAACCTTGATATATGTCAATAAATTTACAGTTTTTAATAGATAAATAAATATAAAATTTTAAGTTGTTAAAGTAAAAAATTAATGCAGTAAAAAAAAAGTAAAAAATTACTACATCATCAACAAATATAAAATATTTCTCTAATAAGGACTTTCCAGTGAACAAAAAATTCAATTAAGAAGTGCCTTCTCTTTTGGGTGAGAAAGAATATATAAATACTTAACTACAGTTCCAAATGGCATATATCCATCTAGAAAATTTGCACCAGATGCTTTGCTGCACAGCTACAAGAGTTTTAATGGGTTTGTGGCGAGGCTAACAAATGAAGAAGCAGAAACAATGAGAGGTAATAGTAATATGCCTTTCAATCTATATATTACTCATATATGATGTATACATTTTGTAAAAGAAATTAGATTTTTTTGTCCAGGAATGGATAGTGTGGTCTCTGTTATACCAAACACAATCCATCAGCTCCAAACATCAAGGTCCTGGGACTTCCTTGGCTTCCCTGAAAATGTCACAAGAGCAAAAAGCGTAGAAAGTAACACAATCGTTGGAGTAATTGATAGTGGAATTTCGCCTAATTCTTCTAGCTTTACTGACGAAGGATTTGGTCCACCACCACAAAAATGGAAGGGCACTTGCCAGAACTTTACGTGCAATAAGTAAGTAATATTTGTTATATTCAGGGTTTTAAAACACGGTCGCGTTAAGATTTTCACGGTTACGGAAATTGCGGATTCTGCGATACGAATTGCGGTCATCGCGGCGTGAATGCTTCACAATTTCACACAAAATTATATTAAAATATTTTGTATCATTATATAATTTATAATAACCTATAATTAATATTTGTTTTCATCCCAATGGGATATCCAAAGTAAAAAACTAATTAAAGTATTAAAATGAAATTAAATTAGTACATACTAATATATTTAATAAATCCATACATGGTTTAGTGTCTCAACAACATAAATAAATTAATACATACTAATATAGTTAAATAAAGTTCATACATAAAAGGTTTGTTTGAAGTGCTTAACAGAAAACTACTATTAAATATAAGAAAGTTTAAACAAATTCATTATTTTCGGTCACTGCATTGTAGATAACGTGCATGATCATAGCCTTCACATTTTAACCATCATCCTGCTCCAAAAAAAAAAATCAAACCTCAAGTCTTTATCATAAAAAATAACTAATATATATAATTTATGCAAGAAATTACCTCACTAGTCACCACATGGTAGAGTGGCATGCTGAAACATAACCTTCATTATGACTTTGATCCTCATTATATCCCGATCCTCCAAAGAAATAGTCATAATATCCAGAGTTATTTATAAATTGTTATTACTATCATTTAATTTATTATATTACATATTATGTTTTATTTAGTTTTTATTACTATTATTATTTAGTTATTATATCATATATTATGCTTTATTCAAATTATTATTATTATTATTATTATTATTATTATTATTATTATTGTTATTATTATTATTATTATTATTATTATTATTATTATTGAGTTTATTATATTATATATAAATAGTTTTTATACTTTTTTAATACTATTATATTTTTTTTTATTATTACTCTTTAGTTTATTAGCGCACCAGGCTAAAGAAAATAATACCAAGTGACCCATTTTGACTTGATACATGACCACAAAAATTTTAATTTGGTATCAAGTGTTTTTTTTAATCAATGTGGTGTTGTTGGGTTTGACACCCAAATTTATTATCACTATTACAACATGTGGAGCTAGTGCGGCTGCAGTTTTTTTTTTGGTCCATTACAAAATAACTAGTTTACATTTCAATAGATAGAAAATTGAGGCCCAACAACTGAAAGCAGACAAGAGAAAAAGAAACCCTAAAACCCGATCCAAAAGCTAATGTAGCGCCGTCCCTATGGAAGACAACACAGATAGATGAGTGGGAGGTCAGCGGCAACAAGGCAGAGGTTGCAGAGGCTGTCTAGCATCGGCGAAGGTTGTCAAGCCTTGTCCAGCGACTTCGAAGGTCGCAGTGCCTTGTCCGACAACAGCGCAAATGGAGAGCGGCTGCCAAGGCCGCAAATCTCTGCGGTTTTCTGCGATTTGGCCCGCGAATGGCGCCGTGACGGCGCGAGAGCCAGGTGCTCTGTGACGAGTCTCTTCGGAGTGGCAAGGGGTCGCTCTGCTCCGCTACCCCGTGATTGGATTCCAAACGTTTTCATAAAGATTCTCGTACCGTGTCTTGTTGCTTTCAGGTAACGTTCATCGAGGCCGAAACGACATTACGTTGTGTTCGATACACGTGATTTTTGTTCTGTCCGCAATATCGGTGCGTAACGGTAACACTGCGGTATGATACCGAGATGTTGCGGATGATATTGCCGTTATGCACCGATTTTTAAAACCTTGGTTATATTATACACACACATATGAATTTAATGGCTATGGCAATGTTACACTCAATCAATTATGATTGGATAGTGCATAGTCTATTCTCTGTGTGTATATATATATGTTGCGCATTTTGATTGTGGACAACAACTTTTTTTTTTTTATCGGTCAAATATTAGTTGTTAATATGTTAATTTTTGTTAGCAAGGGATTTAAACCCCACGACTTATCCCTCCTTCTCTTCTCCCTTCATCACCAAGCCAACCTTATAATTCCGTATACAACAAAAATTACTTGTATGTGGATTTATTAATGCATGTGTTGATGAATTGTTTGCAGCAAAATAATTGGAGCAAAATATTTCCGCACGTCGGGTAAGTTCGAAGAAGATGATATCATATCTCCAATGGATACGAGAGGTCACGGGACTCATTGTGCATCCATTGCTGCTGGAAACCCAGTTAGGGCCGCAAGTCTATTTGGTTATGGCTATGGGACAGCCAGAGGAGGAGTTCCATTAGCACGTATTGCTGTATATAAAGTGTGCTGGACAAAGGGTTGTGATTCTTGTGACGTCCTTAAAGCATTTGATCACGCCATTAGTGACGGTGTTGACATTATTTCTCTTTCGGTGGGACCTGATAAAGTTACACACCAAAAATATTTTGATGATGTATATGCAATAGGAGCTTTCCATGCAATGAAGAGAGGCATATTAACTTCTAAATCTGCTGGTAATGATGGTCCAGCCTCTTACTCAATATCAAATACTGCACCTTGGTTCCTTTCTGTAGCTGCCTCCACTACAGACAGAAGGTTTTTCTCCGAGGTCCAACTGGGCAATGGCCGGATCTTTAAGGTAATACGCATTAAAAAAAACATACCATGCTCAATACAATAATTTTAAGGTTAAAAAAGACCAATTCAACACAAAAATAATAATAATTTAGGGACCTATTTAAATACTAACCTATCAAGGGGATCTAGGTCAGTTGGTTGAGCAGAGTGCGTGAGTTGTTATAAATTCTCCGATACCTATATTCGATTCCTACAAATAAAAAAAAAAAATACTAACCTACAATGATGTGGCAATTTGGATCTTTATATTTGTATTTGTTTTTAATTAAGTTTCTGAAACCTAATTAAAAAATAAATACAAATTCAAGGACCCAGTTGAAAAACAAATTAAAAAATTTTAATTAAAAATTATCAATAGTTTAGAAATTTGCAAATTAATTTAAACTAATTTAAAATGAAATCCATATTAAACTGAGCGGTTAAAAAATTGGTTCCAAGATTACCCAGTTCTCTAACCACATTAATTAATGTGCATAAAATATATTTTATTAAATATTTTAATTAATTAAAAATAAATAAAAATATTTTTATATAATATATTAAGTAATTTTCTCAATATTTTTTTTATTTTTATTCTCTTAACTAGCTCTCTACAAGTAATGTTAGTTATTATTTGCTTAAAAAAATTTGAGCAATTTTTAAAAAATTCCCAACTTGTGAAACTTATATATATATATATATATATATATATATATATATATATATATATATATATATATATATATATATATATATATATAAAGAACGGTAAGGATCAGAAGTAACTTTAAAAGAATTACCGTAGGAGTAACTTGATGCCTCCCCATATATATATATAGAGAGAGAGAGGGGGGGATCAAGTTATTCCAGGAATAATTCTAAGAGATTTACTCCTCATTCTTACAATTCATTTTCTTAAAATTTAATGGTTAATGTGAGGATGAGGAGTAAGTATCTTAGAATTACTCTTTAAATAACTTGATCCCTAATAAGAAATGAGAACTATAAATTTAGACTACAACTATATATGTTTGGTCAAGATTAAAAAAAAAATGCACATGATTTTTTTAAGTAATTATGTGACCACCAACTAACTTTTAATTTTGATCATTCATCAATAGTTGTATAGAACAAATTTATAGTTCACATTTCTTATAATAACCATGTGTTTTCATAGGAGTTGTCTCCCTCCTCACCCCCCCATCATATATAATAAAATAACTAAATATGTCTATTTATATCATTTAACATGTATTAAATAACATATATTAATTAGTTAATCATACAAAACAATTTTAATTTAATTTAGTTAGCTTATAAACTTTCAGTTAATTTTTAACTTATAGTTTTCAGCTAACCTATAGGCTAGTTTTGTCAAACACATCTTATAAGGATGCATTCAAGATCTATAAGGTAAATCCGTTGAAGAAATTATGCATGGATACACAATAATTTTACATGGAATATTTTATACGAGACCATAACTTTTCGTTAATTTTGTGCAAATTTTATTTTTGATGCAATATATAAAGTAGACATTTTACATTTTTATTAATTTATATTGACATAATATAAATAGTTTTTTAGATATTAATTTTTTAAATAATATATATGATAACACATTACTAAATGAGATTGTAAAACTGATTTTTTGAACAACAAAGTTAAATTCATATAAATTAATGTTCAAAGACACATGCATATATATATATATATATATATATATATATATATATATATATATATTAACAAAATTATATTTTCATTTTTTAAGTATAATTTAAATTTTGATTAACTGTTAGTGCAACTTTTACTGTCATGCAATTAAAAAAGAACATTAAAAATTTGTTTCTCAAGTGTGCATAAAAGTTTTATCTACCTTAAAATATATGAAAGTCTAATCATATGAAATCAGTGCGTTTTTGGTGAGCATTTATAAAATTGATTTTGTATAAAATTGATTTGCAAAAATTTATTTTGAATAAAAATTATTTTAATGTGAAGTGATTGATATTTGCGTATTTTTATCCTAAAAGAAAGTTGATAGTAAAATTTAGTATACAATTTTTTATTCAATGCAAAAATTACCTAAAATTTCTTCAACTCAATCAATTTTGGATTCAAAATCAATTGTTCAATATGAAACCAAATATGTGAACATTTATAAATAAAAAAAATTACATTAATTGATATTTCACCATGATTTTGAATCACTAAATCTGACCATGCACTTAAGATTAAAACAATAGTAAAAACATTATTATTTATTTTAGACAGACTCAGTTTAAATAATCTTTTTTGCTGCATTCAAGCATATATTATATCACGACCAAACTATTTTTTATTTTTTATTTTTGCATAAACTTTTTTTTAGTACATTTCACGAGAGCGGTAAATAAAAAAAATTAACCCCTTTGCCACAATTCATTAGTAGATTTGTGGAGTATGCGAGGAGGCTGTGAATTCAAATTTCATAATGTATCACTCTTCTTTTTCTGTTGATTTCACAAAATTTTTGGAAAATGATGGGTAGACACTACTCATTATGAAGACACCTAGAGAAATAGAAAATAAATATAGATATAATAAGTGACATGCATGATGTGATAAGGAGAGAAAGTTAGAGAAAAGTAATAAGAGAAAAATGACTATGCACTGACGGTGCAAAATAATTTTACACTGTCATCCAATAATATAATATCATAGATGGTATATTTGTTGACTTTTACAAAATTATCTTAAAAGTCATTACAACAGTGATTTTTTATTGGATGACAGTGTAAAATTATTTTATATTGTCAGTACATCACCATTAAATTCAAATAATAAATGTGAATGATATGTTTGAAGTGATGAGATATTCATGTATCATCATTATAATCTTTAGTATGATTACCTTTACATCCATTGAAAAAAAAAAGAGTCTATTTTGCTCTCTCTTTCTATTTCATTGTGTTGGTTGAATTTGACAAGGAAAGTATGGAAAAATTATTATAAGATTGCGACAAATAATTTCTTTTGCTTCTTTCTTCTTACAAGCATTGCAAGCTTCCTTTGGTCCACACCAATGGGTGCATTCTCCTTTGATTAAAAAAATGTTAAATTATTCTTGTTATTTTTTAAAAAAAATATTTCACTCAATAATATGCAGGGAGTTTCAATAAATACATTTGAACCAAGAAGTTATCCATTAATTTATGCTGGAGATGCACCCAACATAACAGGTGGATTTAATACTTTCCAATCTAGGTACTAACATTTACAAATATCTCTTTTTTATTATTTTGGTAGATAGTTACTAGTCTTTTCTTTTATTACAATTCAAGACTTAATTCATTCTAACATTATCATTGCTTAGGTATTGCCTTGAAAATTCTTTGGATGAAACTTTGGTGAGGGGAAAAATTGTTTTGTGTGAAGGCTTTCCTCCTAAAGAATATGTTTATGTTTCTGGGGCTGCTGGTGTTATAATTTCAAGTACAAATCCTTTAGTTCAGGCACGAATATATCCATTGCCAGCAATTCAAATTAGCAAAAATGATGGGACACTCGTACTTTCTTATTTAAAGTCAAAGTCGACAAGGTACAAAACTTACAAAAAGATCATATATATGCTAAACAATTTTGTTTAGTCCTGAATTGATTTAGTATATGTCACTGATGGTTATTGCAGTAATCCAGTTGCTATCATACTTAAGAGTTTTGAAGGCAATGATTCATTAGCCCCTTACATTGCTCCATTCTCTTCTAGGGGTCCAAATAAAATCACTCCCAACATTCTTAAGGTAACTTAATTCGTAGTACAATTATACAATCAATCTAACCACTTCAAGGTTATTTGCTTATTTCAATTATCTCTTGATGTTGTAGCCTGATTTAGCTGCTCCAGGAGTTGACATTCTAGCTGCATGGTCTCCAATTTCTCCTATTTCTGGTGTAAAAGGAGATAATAGGGCATCAAAATACAATATACAATATGGAACTTCAATGGCATGCCCTCATGTTACTGCAGCAGCTGCCTACATCAAATCATTTCATCCTAACTGGTCTCCTGCAGTACTTAAATCCGCATTAATGACAACTGGTAATGGTCTCTTCGGTATCCATAAATATTGCAATCATTTTATGCCTTTTCTTGTCTCAATTAAAAAATGATACATGGTTAAAAAGTAATTCTTTCTTTCCCACCTTGGTTATTAGTATTTTTTTATTTGTATACATGTTACTTTTTAAAAGAACTGAGACACTAAAAAAAAAAAGTGGGTTTAACAGGGGAAACTAATGAGAATAAGAATAACGAAAACAAAAAACATTTAAAATTACAGAATGCGGCTTGATCACAAATCCTGCAAGAAAATAGACAAAAATTTCATCTGTAGAAGGGAAATTATATCAACTGCTTGTACCCTTCCAATCTTCTTTCTTGAATAGACAACACCAGAGCAAACAAAGAACCTTCTATATAGAACAAACAAACAAGCAGTGATATATTTGAAAAGAACCTGTTTGTAGTATACCGTCTTTTTAAGGATCAATCAGTTTGCTAGTTACTTCATTCAAAGGAACATTCACTTCATCAATAGTTGATTCTTCAAGTCCATTATGCAAATCAAGACCACTCTATCAGCAGGGAATACATGGAATATACAACTTTCATTAGATTAGACAGTAAGCATGCAGACCCATAATATTCACAGGTCTTTTAAGTCTCCAAAAGCTTATTCACTTTGAAAAACTCAGTTCTATTGATGTGACACATAGTATGTAATAGTAAGCTTGCGCAAACCAAGAGCATCTACTAAAAATGCTCACAAAAAAAGAGTAGAACATTATTATCTTCTAGCCAATAAAATACTGTGCAAAATCTCCAAAAAGAGAAAACGTACCAGTATCACTGCACTTCTTTTTTATAGACTCTTGCTCAAACTAAAGCTTTTGCTCTTCTTGGACATAACCATCTTCAAATTTTTTAAACCACTGAACACGGAGCTTAAGGCCCTTAATAAGATCCACTGTTCCATCTTTTTCTACAAAGAAAACATAATACAATTCCAAAAAATAAGCCCAAAAAAAGAAAATTAAGAAATATATTGATTAAATTAAGAATTACAATATCATTCTATATTGTATTGCTTCAAGCTAGCATTTTATATTTTAGTCGTCTAGAACTGCGAAAACCAAAAGATAATGAACCAAATAAAAAATAAAAATAAAACCACTGCCCAGCAATGGTTCTTGCAATAATCAAACCAACACCAAGCCATTGGATCCCCAACACCGTGGTTTGTGCCTTATGACCAAGATACCAATATTGACAAGATATATGTCTGCGGATGTCCCTTATGAGCAAGGCTTCTTGAGGTGGTGCAACCCGTATTCAAAGGGATCCCTGGGCTCAGCATAGGGTGCAAAGGAGGCCACCAATCTAGCCCGTGCGACTATAGAAGAGCAACGGGACACACCGCCTTGCCTCCATGTTATAGGATCCTACTGCCAGAAAGACTTTCGATATAAGGGATCCCATGCCTGGATCCACCACCAATCCATCTTAGTCGTCTGAGCCGATCACCTGATCAAACCATAAGCTCTAATACCAATTGTTATGCATTTGAGGGGGATGAAACATCGGGTAGATCTACACCAATGGACCACGAGCAAACTACACAAATGAATTTGGCACCACCTTCAACCCAAAACCTTAAGGCATTAGGTTTGCTGGTCTATCCACTTATATGTTGTTCAACTTGTCCATTTCTACTCAATGTGGAATTTCACATTCACACTTGTACTCCAACAATCTGCCCCTCAAGTGTGAGTCACTTCCACATGGTAGCTCACCCTCAAGCATAAGCCATTTTTACCACGAGTATCCAATGATGGCACCTTTAGAGCTTAATGCTCTAGTACCTTGCTATGCTGTTCCACCATTCCACAGTGCAGGACACGCCGCCTAACCTCCATATATGGACCCACCGTCAGGAAAACTTTCGATACAAGGGATCCTCATGCCCATACCTGGATCCATCGCCAATTCTATTATACTCGTCCGAACTAGTCACCTGGTCGAACCATCAACTCTAATACTAATTGTTGTGCATGTGAGGGGGATTAAACACTGGGAGATCTTTACTAATGGGTCATGAGCAAACTACACCAGTGAACTTGTCACCACACTTCAACCCAAAACCTTAAGGCTTTAGATTTGCAGGTCTTTCCACTTATATGTTGCTCAACTTGTCAATTCCTACCTAACATTGGACTTCACCTTCACACTTGAACTTCAACCAGAAGGAAGAGCCAGAGAATTCACATACACGTATTTGTACCTAGCTAAATGGAACACACATAATGTAGGATTTGAACCCACATCAAGCCTCCATCGACACCCAACCTCGTTTGACCCCTATTTGTTGCGGTTGCCATGTGGAAGGCTTTAATCGGAGTAGATTCGCGAGATGCATATAGTGGTGACTAGAAAATTCTTGGGGCTTTTATAGAGGTCGACGAGAGAAGGGATTCTATGGTTTAGATTTTGATTACAAGGCCCATGGTGGCCAGAATAGCCGATGATGATGGTGGACCACAAGGAGGGTTCGAGAGAGAAGAAGTTGAAAGCAAAGGACCAAGGTTTACTTATTTTTGAGAAGGGTTAATTAACTTACGTGTAGTAATTAAGGAAAAAATGGGGAAACAAACAGGCAAATAGGGAAATCCAAATTTTATTAAAATTAAAAAATATATAAAAACTAATGACGGTTTACTCAAAACCGTGGGAAGTACTTGCGGTTATACTCACAATAGTTGATAAATTAACAAGAGTTAAATAAACCCATGTTAAGTCTATATTTTCCCTAAGGTTATATGAACCGCCATTAATAATCCTCGTCAAATACAATTTTTCTTGTAGTGAGAAAAAGATAAGAAATGGGAATAAGCAAATTGGTTTCATTCAAAAACACTTATATAAGATGTAAGGTTTATGTGAGAGATCATAGAGTCACGCATAATCCTTTAATCAAAATTAAGAGATTGGTATGTATAAAAAAAATAAGGGACTGAGACTTTGTACACACACCCTCATTTGATTTGAAAAATAGGGAGAAATTTAAATAAGCTTATTTCTCCACTTTATTTACTATAAAAGAAGAGGTGTGAATAATGTAGGAGAAATAAAGTGTGAAAATATTAATTCTCAATATATAAATATAAACATAAAATATTCTAACCTAGAAGCTTATGCATTTCTACGTGTAAGTTACCTACCTTACACATTTTTGTTGGGAAAAAATAGATTTACTTAATCCATGCAGTTGAAGGGGTTCAAATTGAAAAACACATGGTTATTTCAATTATTTCATGATTCAATTTAATAGGTTGATTATGTTTATGACCAATATTGTTCATTTTATTATTTACAGCTACCCCTATGCGTTCTGCACTTGATGGACATGCTGAATTTGCTTATGGTGCGGGGCAAATCAATCCTATCAAGGCAGTAAATCCTGGATTAGTTTATGATGCTAATGAAATTGATTATGTCAAGTTTCTGTGTGGACAAGGTTATACTACAAGTCAGTTGCAAAAAATTACAGGAGATAAGAGCAGTCGTTGTACGCAAGCAGATAGGGTGTCTGTTTTGAAGCTTAATCTCCCATCTTTTGCTCTATCTACAAGTTTCTCAAGGTATACCAATGTCACATTTAGTAGAAATGTTACAAATGTTGGATTAGCTACATCCACATATAGAGCCACAATAACTCCATATCCATCTTCGTTAAGCATCCAAGTAGTGCCAAATGTTCTGGCCTTCTCATCTTTGGGTCAGACAAAGGCATTCACTCTTAAGATTAAAGGAAACATTAATGCAAACACAGTTTCTTCATCTTTGGTTTGGGATGATGGTACTTTTCAAGTAAGGAGCCCCATTGTTGTTTATGTTCTCCCATAAGTTCTCTGCTACGAGCACTTGTCAATGAAGAAACAAGCAACATGAATGGCAATGATTGTGTTATATATTGTTTGCTTTTTCTTCTTCCTATTGAAGTTTTAGTGAATAAATGTTCGGGGTGCATTGTAAACCAGAATTGATTATCAAGTGCTTTGTAAGCCAGGAATAAAAATCTAGATAATGATTTGCTTTAATCCAAAGTATTTTCTACTCTGCCTTGGCCAACCATCGTTAGTGGTTAACAGTGATCTTGAAGTCTAATCACCATTACTAATCAATAAATACAGCACCTCGACATTCACACCTCTCCCATTGTGGATAAAATAAAGTGTTTGTTATCCTTTATGTAACACCCTTCTACCTGAGACATATACACTTGTAATATTTTCTAAATACGTTCGCTACAGAATTTAAATAACAAGGATGCATTGACTTTTTCAAAACTTCTTTTGTGGTTAAAGAACATTACATCTCATATCTTCATAAACTTAAAGAAAATAGGTCAATAAATAACATAATTCAAAGTTAAACAACTCTTGACACTCCAAAAGCCATACAAAACCGTATCAAATAAAATATAAAGGAAAACTACTCATGAATTGAAAACTTTATAAATGACTAAAACTTAGACCCCGATGTTACATTGTTTCAGAGCACCCATAATCGTAAAATTACAAAATAATAAGGTGGAGGCCTAAGCCTCTCCTCTAGCACCATCATTATTATCTGGTAGAGACTCACCTGCAAGGGTGGCATTCACGTATAACCCAATTTTCAGCATTCATCTTTTGAAGTTCTATTCTAAAACCCTGAATAGAAATGGAAAAGGAAAATTATTCACCACCATCCTCATAGGACTCTCACCCTCACCATGCCCACAATATACTCACCTATCCATCATGCATGCCACTTGTCAGTTTCATCACATGCCCACATACATCCACATACAGGCTCATTCACCATTACGAAAAATTATTAGGAGATCTTGGACTACATAGTCCTTATTAATTTTTACAGGACATAATTAAATATTATTAATTCTGTAAAAAAAATTAGATGTTATTAATTTTTTTACTTGAATACATATTATATAAAAATTGGTTGAAAGCATAAACAGATAGTGATTTTGGACCACATATTAATTTATCCACCATTGTTGGTGAGACACAAACTAGGTCACTGGCTAAGCCCTATGGTTGTTTGATCACCTCTTCTATCTTCAGACTTTTTTTTTCTTTTTTTTTACTAATGGTTTAATATTCGTTAATTTTATATAAATAAAATTAATAATAAATATTTTTAAATATATAAATTATGTATTATATACTCACGATTAATAATTACTATAGATTTGTTTTTAACTGTTATTATTTTTTAAAAATATTAAAATTTAATTTAGAGATAGAAAAATATATAAATAATTAAGAAAGTCAAATATATAGATAGAGCTAAAAAAAAGAGTAGTTTAAAATAATTGAGATAATTTTTAAAAAAATTAATGTGTGAAAGACATAATTTAATTGTGTATTCTAATTTATAATAAATATTTTTTTTATTCATTGCCCTTTCTGTTTAGAATTTTGATGGTTCGGTCTGCATTGGTGAAATGGGGCAAATTATTGTGGGTAAGTCATATTGTAGCCTTCTGAAGGATAACAAATAATTGGGCCAGAATAAAGTCTGAAGGATAACGAGCCCAATACCAGCTTAATTTTTAGTCCACTGCTTAGGGTGTGAGTTGAATGTTGAATTTAGGCTTTGCATCATTTATCTACCCATAAGAGGAATGTAGACTTGTGTGTCTAAGAAAGTGGGTTTGTAATTAAGAAGTTATAAAAGAAATAATAATCTTTTTTTGACGCTTAAAAGAAATAATAATTGAAATTATGATATCCCGGGCAATTTATTATTTTTGTGTTAGGCTTTTGGCTCTAAAACAAATCACAAGATTTATTTTTGTAAGGGCGCACAGACTTTTTTAACTATCATCTTACAGACGGATATACAAGATTAAGAACTAAGTTTTTTTCTCTCATAATACGCAAAGTGAGTTGAGAGCTTTTACAAAGAGAATTTTACAAGATAAAGAATGAAGGCCTGAGAGAATGCTTGAATTTTGAATTCAGTTTATGTGTTCTATGCAGTACTTCAAATCTTCTTCTATATATAGACTTGCTGAGGGAGTAACCGTTGTCTCTAGACAGTATTCTTTCTTGCATCTGACCATCGTCTGAAGGAAGGTGGTTGAGGAGCATTAAATGCTTGTCACCAACTAGTCATTATGAGCTGATAAAGCACTCTGCTTATCTTTCTTGAGATATACTGCATATCCTTCTGTTGAAGTGGTCACATCGCTTGCTCAGACAAGTACTTATTGCTAGCTATAACATGTCTTTTGAGGCGAGGGAAACTTTAGATACTTTGACTCTTCTTTCTGTTCCTTTTTATGCACTTCGACAGATCCTAGGAGGATGTTTTATGAATGTTCTCTGCAAAACAGATTACAAAATGATAGTGCATTTACTATGCCTTTAAATGCTTCTTCAGACTTAAGCGTCTGTCTGCGTATCATCTGTATCTTACAGACGCAGATACAACATTTTCGTCTGTTGGCATTTATAAGACGCAGTCTTTTTACTTAATATTTGTTTTGCATAAAATCAAAATAATTGAGGATCCTAATTCGTCTTATGACTCAACAATCTCCTCCTTTTTTATGATGCCAAGCAAATATTGTAAAAAGATGTATCAGAGCTACTAATAACATTAACTATAAATATATATAATTTAAACAGAGAGAAGAGAAGACTCAGGTTTGATGAGCAATCAAACAACTCGCCTTATTGAAATGTTTTCACATCAAGATGATGCGTTTTTACATATGATAAGCAGAGAGAAAAAAATACTTTCCCTTTTTCTCAGCCTCCCCCTTAGATGTAGCTCCCCCTTGGATGTGTCCCTAGCTTCATGCTTTCTTTTTACTCTTCCCTTCTCCCCTTTTTGAATGACGATCAACAAAACCTGGTTCCCCAAGAATGGGACCGTCAGAATCAGAGGTGTCAAAGTCAGAGTCTGATGAGAGTACCATAGGGGATCCTGGTGGAATGGGAGTGCATCTGCGACGGCATCCTCTGAAGAAGGCATCAATATTGATCCACTTGTTGAGCTCAGCCTTGAGTGCTTTCCTATCCTCCAGAGCTTGACGTAGAGCTTTTTTGGTTGCCCAGAGTTCGGCATACAGATCATAGACTTCTTCTCCAGAGATGGGTCGTCTGTACGACACAATGGCCTCATCATCTTCTAGTTCTTGTACAATGCCCATAATAAGCGTGGAGAAGAAGAAGGTGGAATATGGCAGCTTCACAACAAAGTAGAAGTCCTTATCAGATTGATAGTAGAAGGTGGACTTCCAAGGCATGATATCGGAAGGGTCAGATGAAGATGGGAAAGCTTGATGTCCGTGACATTGATAACATCTTCCTATCTTCATATGATACCCATCTGCAGGAGGCTTTCCTTCAGGTTCCATACTAGAGCAGAAAGCATAAAACTTCCTGACGCGTCTGATGGTCTTTAAGTCTTCAGACATTCTTTCAGTAGCTGACTTCTGAAAGATGGCGTCAATCTCCCGTCTGAAGGGTCTGCCTCTTCGCACTCAAATGGTTCTTTGAGGAGAGTCGTCTTCTTCTGCTTTCTCCTTACCCTTATAATTCAAGATTGGAAGAATAGGGATGACCTTGTCCAAAGCAAGCTTAAATTGGGTTTGACTAGAGGCCACACAGTGAAATTGTGTGCCTAGGAAATAAGGCAGCGTCAGTGCTCTTCTTTGGATATGTCTGAAGGAGGTTTGCCTCTTCTTTATCTCCTCTTTATACGTCTGCAGCTTCATGCGTAACTCTGCAGAGTAGTTTGAAGATTTCCATAAAGTAAAAGTTGGACTGGCTTTTGGTTCGTCCAAGTTGAGATCTTCAGAATAGACAGAATGTCCAGGTTCAACGTGATTCCAGGGAAGAATCACATTGAGAAAGGCAAGCAGACCCATCACCTGTTAAAGGTTGACAGGCTCATAAAAGGTACTTCATCAGTTAGTACTGAGAGCCGTCGCCAGATTGAGGCTTTAGGGGGATAGCTTTGTCTGCCACAAGGGTTGTGCTCGAAGATAATGGAGTTTGGGTCAACTGCTGCCGTATGTCGAGGAGGGAAGATTCTGAATCGAGGTTCCTCCTTATAGCATAAGAGAGCAGGCATTTCTTCTTCTGGAAGGACTTCATGGTTAGGAAGATTGAAAGGATCAATCCCAGGAACACCTTTCTTCCACAACTCTATGAAGTTGATGGCATCAAGCAAGAAAGCTTGATCCTCATCAGTGCAGATACCCTTCTTCCTCCATTCCCTATTGCAGTGTTCCCATTCATTGACTCTGGGTTGCTTCCACCCACGATAATATCTGACGTTGACGTTTGGGTCTGTTGGTGGTTGCACTGGAGGAAGTGGGATGTTGGGGCTGCATCTGATGTTCCATTCATAGCCTCTATACTTAGGAGATAAGTCTAGAGCTAGACTTTCATATATGGATCCCAGAGAGAGTGTGGCCTTGGCAGCATACCTTTTGCATTTGAACAGTTCATCTTCAGTCAGAGTCTGGAATTCTTCAGCAGTCTGAGTCTGAAGTTCATATGTAGGTACAGATGATGAGCCACCATAAATTGCCATCTGTTTGGCAGCACGGTCTTCTGCAGACTGTGCTAGGTGCTCATCTACTCTCCTTTGGTCCTCTTCAGTGACTGGTCTGTAGATGGCACTAGGACCAGAGTCATCAGCTTCAACTAGGTCTTCTCCAATATCCAAACCTTGAGCGCTTACTTCTAAGGCAGACTAAAGAATAGCTTCATTTAGTTCTTCTATTTCTACTTCATCTACATCATCGTCTATCATGAGCATCTAAAGCTCCATTTGCTCATCGGCAACTTCTGCAGACGCTATCTAGGCTGCTTGAATCAGGGCAGATTCAATTCTCCCAAAGATCATCTATGGCTGCTTGCTTCTGTTCTTCTTCAGAAAGAGTCTTAATAGACTCAAGAACAGCTTCTTCCATTACTTCTTCTTCTGCAACGTCAGTTGTAGGGGCTAAAGCAACTTTCCTCTTTTGTTCTTCAGCTGAATGAGTGTTAATAGACTCTACCACAAATTGTTTTATCCCAATCTGCTCCTTCTCCTCAAGGCTTTTATCTAGCTTGGCCGTCTTGGCAGCTTCCTTGCGAGACAAATCCTGAGCCTTCCTGATGGCTGCTACTTCCTTCTTGTCAATTGGTGGAGGAAAAGATGAAGGTTTGGGCTTGGGTGCAAGCTTGGGTTTGGAAGAGGTTTGGATTTTAGAGAGGGGTGCATCAAGAATCTCAACATCAGATTCTTGGATTTGGGAAGGTGAAGGTTGAGGTAGTGAGTTTGGCTTTGGTGACGATGCAAATTTTGGTGGTTATGGTGAAAGGCTTTTTGAGGGGAGGTTCGGGGATTGGTTTAGATGGTGCTTCTGAAACCTTTCTTTTTAGGGATGAGGGAGGATCTAAAGATGGTTGCTGTTTGGGCTTCTTGGGTTGGTCTGAGGAAGGGAGTTGAGTGTGTCTGGTGGTTGGTTTGGTCTGTGTAGGTTTGGACTGGGGTAGAGTCTGTGTTTCTGCAATAGACGCAGGTTCATCAGACGATTCCTCCTTGGGCTCCTTCTTCACCTTAGTTCCCAACTTCTTCTCCCATTCAGGGAATTTGTGAGCTATTCCCATTCTCACAAAAGTGGTTTATGTTACTTGTGTGGGTCCTCCATAAGCTTTAAACTCCGTCAGATCAACACCAGCATCCCTCATTAGTTGAATGAACAGCATACAGTAAGGGATTGGGTTCTTATGCTTCTTCGTGGAGAATCTGCCTTTGAAAGCTTGCTCCAAGTGATAGGAGATCAAATTAGAGAGCTCTTATTACTATGTTGTAGATGCAGAATCTGTCCATTTCGCTTACATGGTCCCTTGACCCTATCCTTGGGAGCACAATGTTGAAGAACATATTGTGAAGGAGTATGCAAATGTGGGTCATGTTGGCAGACCTGAGGAAAATCTTCATGCCTGCAGCTCTCTTCTTGGGATCTTCGTCTGCAGGTCTCACCCCATCGTAGAGAAGTTTATCCACAGTCTCCTGAGTGATGGTCTTCTCCTAGTCTTTGTCAAAGATCAATCCCTCTTCAGCACAACCAATAGCCATAGGTATGGTTGCATGGCTGATTTCCACTATCGTCTGACCAATCGTGCCCCTGATGCATTGGTCATCCTCCATCTTAGCAGTCCCCCAGAAGAGGGCATAGGGACCATGGTACCAGACGCTGTGCTTTCCAACAAAGTTGGTCCACCCAACTCTGGTGAACATGTCCAGAACATCAAAACCCTCCTTTGCAAGCTCCGTCAGACTTGCCCACTTTCCAGGGATGAAAAGCTCTTCTGGAAAGGTTGTAGTGGCTTCGTCCATGTTGTAGATGAGAGGAGTGTCAGAAGATGAGGCTTGCTTCTTTGGTGCCATTTGTTCACAGAAAGTTTAGGTTTTTAGAAAAGAGAAGATGAGAAAGTTTTGATCTTTGAAGTCTTTGAGAAACTCAGAGAATTTCAAAGAGATTAGAAAGATCAAAGGAACCTTCTTCTTTAGGCACTTCATCCTTTTATACTAGAGGAGATGAGAGAGAACATCATAAAAAGAGCTGTTTTAAAAACATTAAAAAAATTTCGAAAACTGTCTCATCATGGCGAAAAGGGCGGCGCACATTTTGAGTGAAAACGAAAAGACTTATAACTGTTGTGAACGTGGGCACTCTAACGTCTGTACACTTGAACATACATTAGTTCCAACAGATTAATGAAGAAAATAAGACGAAGGGTATTGTCTAATGAGTGTAAGCATTAATATGAAAGCATGTGCATATGCAGATGATCCCTAATGCAGACAAAACGTTCTTCAGACAAAGGTTTTGTAAAGATATCAGCCCATTGGTGATCTGTATCTACAAACTTAATATCGAAAACACCTTTTTGAACATAATCACAAATGAAATGATATCTGATTTCAAAATGCTTTGCCTTAGAATGTTGTATGGGATTTTTTGATAGATTGATTGCACTAGTATTGTCACAATATACAGGTGAAATATAGAGAGATATACTAGAAGGGGGGTTGAATAGTGTATTTATAATTTATTTGAAAAACTTTTGCTAATGTGAAGATAGTATATCTTTACGTTTTACAAGAACTTAGTAAAACAGAAGATTAAGCTATCGTCCAGCAGATTAAAAACAGCAGACCAATGAAACTACTCTTCTTCCTTTTCTTTAGAATACACGTAATAGATAATCTTAGATAAAATGTGTAAAGAATCACTTTCGTAGTATGTTGAAGAGATAGTTTAAAAGATATGCAAGTAAGCTAGAAAGCGAGAGAATAGAACACTTAGTTTTATACTGGTTCACTCAACTGAGCTACGTCCAGTTCTCCTTCAAAAACTTTTGAAGGGTTCTACTAATCAAGATCTGATTACTCTCAAGTATTCTAACCTTGCCACTTCTGGCTACAAGTATTCTCTAGGCCACTTCTGGCACACCCTTAATCTCCCCTTGAGATTAAACACAAACCCAAGTATTCTTTAACACTAAGCCACTCCTGGCTTTCCAAACAGAATTGTTTGAGTATAGAAAGTAAGACTTAACTCTCACAGAGAGGATATTACAGTAAGTACGAATATACAGAATCGCTTAGCAAAGCTAAGAAGAATGCTCTTTTTGCTTAAGTATAGATCGTCCAGTCGTTTTGACAGAGATTCAGCTCTTTATCAATTTTTCGTCAGTCTGATACATGAGCTCATTCCTCTGTTTATAGTCAGCTTGTTGAAAGGTATCCGTTGAGGGATCTGTTCCTTTGCCAAGAGCGGCTCTCTCCATAGCATGTGACCGTTGTCACGTTTTGACTTAGGGTGAAGAGATAGAAGTGACAGCCGTACTTTTAGCGCCTCTCCTACTTGTACTTTTTCTGCAGAGAGAAGCTTCTTCTTTTCCTGTTCAGTACTATTCGAAAAAACAAATAGAATGACATATTAAAATATGAGAGAGAGTGATCGTTGCCTTATATTGAATCAACTTTGAAAACGTATTTCCTTATAATATTGTTTTAAGATAGAAACTACAGAGAGGGTTATTTAATCGTTGGACGCTTGCTTTCACAGGAGCATTGGACGCTGCCTGTAGAATTCTTGTAAAACACATTTGGACGCTTTTCTTATTAAAAACATAAAGTCCAGGTTTGAGAGATACAATACCATTGTGGAATTGGACGACGTAAATCCTATAACACTCAAACTAGATAATTAGATACTTCAAAATTTATCCTTTAGTTGTTATCATCAAAACCAAAATTCGAGGGGTTGGACATCGTCCAAGGTCTTAGAACCTAACAACAGGTATATTGTTTTCAAAACTAGAGTAATCTTCTAACTGATATTTTACCCATAGTAGGTGTGAGCAGCAACTTGCAACAGACACATATTTAGCTTCTGCAGTAGATAAAGCAATTGAGTTCTGCTTCTTGCTTGCCCATGAGATGATACAGGGCCCTATAAAGTGACATCCTCCACTTGTACTTTTTCGTTCAACTCTGTCTTCTGCATAGTCTGCGTCGCAATATCCTACTAACCTGAAATCTTGATTTTTCATATAGAACAGACTAAGGTTAGTAGTTCCCACAAGATAATGTAACATCCTTTTAACAGCTTTAAGATGAGACTCTCTAGGATCTGACTGAAATCTAGTGCACAGACAGACGTTATGCATAATATCAGGTCTACTAGCTGTAAGATAAAGAAGTGAGTCAATCATACCTCTGTAGATCATCTGATCTACTGGTTTACCTGATTCGTCTTTGCTCAAGGGACTGGAAGCATGCATAGGTATTTTCATTGGTTTAGCATCTTCCATTTTGAACTTTTTAAGAAGCTCCCTTGTATATTTCTGTTGATGAATGTAGATTCCTTTGCTATCTTGTTTGATCTGAAGTCCTAAGAGAAGAACTTAAGTTCTCCCATCACACTCATTTCAAACTCGCTTTTCATCATATTAGAAAAATCCTTGCAAATAGATTCATTAGTAGCTCCAAAGATAATATTATCAACATAAATTTGAACTATAATGAAATCTTTGCCATCTTCTCTTCTGAAAATAGTAGTATCTACTTTGCCTCTCATAAAATCATTTTCTAAAAGAAAAGAACTCAGTCTATCATAGCAAGCACGAGGTGCTTGTTTCAGACCATACAAAACCTTCTTGAGTTTAAAAACATGATCTGTAAGAGTGGGATCTTCAAAACCAGGAGGTTGTTTAACATAAACTTCCTCTTCGATAAAACCATTTAAAAAGGCACTCTTAACATCCATTTGAAAAAGCTTAATGTTTTTATGAGCAGCAAATGCAAGCATGATTCTTATAGCTTCTAATCTAGCTACAAGAGCAAAAGTTTTAGTGAAGTCTATACCTTCCTGCTGATTATAGCCTTGAGCTACTAATCTAGCTTTGTTTCTTACCACTTTTCCTTGCTCATCCAGTTTGTTTATGAAAACCCATCTTGTTCCAATGGTGCTTTTATTCTTCGGCTTGGGAACTAGGGTCCAGATGTCGTTTCTGGTAAACTGGTTCAATTCTTCTTCCATGGCTAAGGTCCAGTCATTGTCTGTTAGGGCTTCGTCTATCCTCTTTGGCTCTATTTCTGAGACGAAAGCATAAGATGCTTGATCTCTTAAGGATGATTTGGTCTTTACGCCTTCTTTCTTATCTCCTATGATTTGATCTTGTGGATGATAGGTTACGAATTTCTAGTCTCTTGTCTGTGGTTGAGAGCCAGATGCTCCTTCAATCCGGGGAAGAATTTCCTGAGAAGGTTGAATTTCGTCTGACTTTGGTGCTACAGACGAACCTATCTGCGTATCTACAAAATCATCCTCAAGATCTGATAGTCTCCTATCAGACGTTAGTCCATCATTGAACTTAACATGGATAGATTCTTCTACAACTAAGGCTCTAGTATTGAAAACTCTGTAAGCCTTAGATGTATCAGAATATCCTAAAAAGATGCCCTTATCCACTTTAGAATCAAATTTTCCCAATTGATCTTTGGTGTTTAAGACATAACACTCACATCCGAAAGGATGAAAGTAAGTGATATTGGGTCTTCTTCCTCTCCATAGTTCATAAGGAGTCTTTTCAATCATAGGTCTGATCAATACTTTGTTTTAGACATAACAAGTAGTGTTCACAGCCTCTGCCCAGAAGTGTTTAGGTAGAGTTTTTACAGAGCATGGTCCTAGCCATCTCTTGCAGAGTTCGGTTTTTCCTTTCAACTACCCCATTTTGTTGAGGTGTTCTTGGTGAAGAGAACTTGTGGAAAATCCCATTCTTTTCACAGAAAGATTTGAACTCAGCATTCTCAAACTCAATTCCATGATCACTTCTGATGTTAGGGATGCAAAAGCCCTTTTCATTTTGAACTCGTTTACAGAATATTTCAAAGACCTTGAAAGACTCATGTTTATGGCCTAAGAAGTATACCCATGTATATCTTGCATAGTCATCTACAATAACTAAGCCATATTTCTTTCCGCCCAGACTCAACGTTCTAGTAGGACCAAATAAATCCATATGCAAGAGTTGCAACGGTTTGGAGGTGGAAACAACATTTTTAGATTTAAAAGAAGTTTTAATCTGTTTCCCCTTTTGACATGCTTCACAGAGAGTATAGGTTTTCCAAGAAATCTCGAGAAATCCTCTTACTAAACCCTTTTTCAAAATTTTCGAAATGTGTTTCAGATTCACATGCCTAAGCTTTTTATGCCAAATCCATCTTTCATCTTCTCTGGATAGCAGACACGTTACCTTTTGCTTGGTAAGATCAATAAGATCAATTTCATACAAATTATTGTGTCGTCTGGCAGAAAAGACAGACTTGCCATCATCTGTTTTGACTATGCATCTGTCCTTGTTGAAGGAGACTATATAACTATCGTCACACAATTGACTTTGCTCAGTAGGTTATATCTTAGACCTTCAACATATAAGACGTTGTCTATGGAGGTTAGGGAGGACATACCAATTTTACCTATGCCTGAGATGCTTCCTTTTCCCATGCCTCCAAAGGCAACTGCTCTGCCTTCAACTGGCTTTAGGTCTAGGAACATAGACCTTTCTCCCATCATGTGTCGTGAGCAGCCATTGTCCAGGTACTAGCTCAAACCCTTGCCTTTTCCTACCAAGGATATCTGAAATAGGAATAATCTGAGACTTTGGTACCCAAATCTTCTTGGGTCCAGCAGCATTGGTGCTCTTAGATATTTGCTTCTTCTTGTGTATGCATCTGAACTTGGCGTGTCCAAATTTTCCACAGAAATCACATTTGTCTAGGTCAGATTGAGTAGAAGCAGATGCATCTTTATCTAAGCCTAAACCAGATTTATCATGGGGATGTTGATGATATTTTAAAAGCATAGTGAGAGTGTTAGAACTCTCCAGAAACTTCCCAAAATCCTTAATTAAACAGGCTACTTCTTTTCTTAGTTTTTCAACTATGGATGAATCGTCTGTTTGACTAGGAGTACTGGTTTGACTTAGGCTCTCTTCCAGAGTCTTGACTTTTTCTTCTAGTTCTGCATTTTATTTCTTCAGCAATTCTATTTTACAAACAGATTGTTTGAGTTTTTATTTAAATTTTTTACATTGCTAAGAGATCATATGACAGTTCTGAAGTAAAACGTCATAAGGCATCTCTTTTTCATCGTCTGATGAAGAACCAGATGAACTTTCAGATTAAGAACAAGTTTTTACCTCAACTTTTTCTTCTGTCTCTGCCATCAAACATATATTTGCTTGTTCATCGTCTGAGCTGCTGCTTTGCTCACTATCTGAGTCATCCCATATGGCCAATAGGACTTCTTTTTCTTTAACCTTGGACACTCAGACTTCATATGTCCTGGCTTTCTGCATGCGAAGTTAATGATCTCCTGAATGTCCTCCTTATCTTTTCTTTTGAATCTGGAGTCTTTCTTTCTGGAGGACTGTCTGAACTTGTTTCTCTTTTTCAGCATCTGCTTGAATTTCCTAGCCATGAGGACAATCTCATCGTCTGCAGATTCAGCAGAGCTTTCGTCTGATTCTTCTATTTGTACTTTCAGAGCCTTAGGAGCTCTTTTCTTTTCTTCCTTGATGGTGCTGGTTTCACCAACTTTGAGAGCAGCGAAATTGTTAGCGTTGTTTATGGGTAGGTGGTCTCGATTCTGTGGATGTACTTCATGTACTCATAGAACTCCCAGCAACTCATCCCAAGACAAGGTTCTCATGTTCCTTGCTTCTTGGATAGCTATGGTCTTGGGTTCCCACACTTTGGGCATACTGTCAAGAATCTTCAGATTAATCTGAGCTTTAGTGTATGTGTGCCCAAGAGATTCCAAGTCTGAGAGAAGAACCTGAAGTCTCCCAAACATGTCATCGACACTTTCTCCTTCTTTCATGGAGAAACTCTCATAGTGTCTGGTCAGAGTGGCAACTTTTCTTAGTTGAACATCTTATGTTCCTTCATAGTTGGTGCAGAGAGAATCTCAAATCTCTTTGGCTGATTTTAGTCTACCAACCTTCTTGTACTCATTTCTGGTCAAAGCACAGGTCATAGTATATCTGGCCTTGTTGTTGAGTTGAAGGATGTTGTAATCATCTTAAGTCCATTGATCCTCAGGCCTTGTGATGGGAATATCTCCATTTATGTTGATGTTCCATAGTTGATACTGGTTGGACTTGATGTAATCTCCATGCGATCTTTCCAGTAGGGATAGTCATCTCCAAGAAAGGCTGGAGGCCTTGTTAGAAAAGCTCCCTCGAGAATGAACTGATTATCGTGACTAGCCATCTGGATCTTTTCCTCTAGACAGAGTCAGGTGCTCAACCCTTAGAGGCTGAGCTCTGATACCAAACTGTAAAGGCAAAAATCACAAGAAGGGGGGTTGAATTGTGATTTATAAAAATTTTTGCAAACTTTTTATAAACAGCTTGTAATGTCTGTTAAACAAAAGAGATCATTTTTGAAGAAAACCTTTTTACAGACGATACTGCACAGATGAAAGCCCTTTTTAAGAAAATAGATTTAAATCACAAGACAAAGTCAGTTCAAGCAGTTATAAACAAAGAAAGAGCAAGAAAGACAACATAGAATAATATACTAGTTCGTCTCACCCCGAGACTACGTCCAGTTCTTGGAAAACCACCAAGTTCCACTAACCTTTTCAAGTTACAAGTATTCTTCATTGCCACTTCTAGCTCACCCAAGTAGTTTTTAACACTTAGCCTCTCGAAGCTAAAAACCCAAGTTTTCTTTACTACCAAGCCACTTTTGGCTCTAAAACAAATCACAAGATTTGTTTTTGTAAGTCCGCACAGACTTTTTTAACTATCGTCTTACAGACGGATATACAAGATTAAGAACTAAGTCTTTTTCTCTCAGGATACGCAAAGTGAGTTGAGAGCTTTTACAAAGAGAATTTCACAAGAGAAAGAATGGAGGCTTGAGAGAATGCTTGAATTTTGAATTCAGATCGTGTGTTCTATGCAGCACTTCAAATCTTCTTCTATATATAGACTTGCTGAGGAAGTAACCGTTGTCTCTAAACGGTCTTCTTTCTTGCGTCTGACCATCGTCTGAAGGAAGGTGGTTGAGGAGCATTTAATGCGAGCATATTAAATGCTTGTCACCAACTAGTCATTCTGAACTGATAAATCACTCTGCTTATCTTTCTTAAGATATACTCCATATCCTTCTGTTGCAGTGGTCACATCGCTTGCTCAAACAAGTACTTATTGCTAGTTGTAACGCGTTTTTTGAGGCGAAGGAAACTTCAGATACTTTGACTCTTCTTTCTGTTTCCTTTTATGCACTTCGACATCCTAGGAGGATGTTTTATGAGTGTTCTCTGCAAAACAGATTACAAAACGATAGTGCATTTACTATACCTTTAAATGCTTCTTCAGACTTAAGTGTCTGTCTGCGTATCATCTGTATCTTACAGACGCAGTTACAACATTTTCGTCTGTTGGCATTTATAAGACGCAGTCTTTTTACTTAATATTTGTTTTGCATAAAATCAAAATAATTGAGGGTCCTAATTCGTCTTATGACTCAACATTAATAACTCTACTAATCATAATTATTAGTTAATAATCTAACAGGGGGACCAAAATCGTCAAATTGTAAAACTAGGGGGACCAAATGTTACAATTAAAAACTAGGAGGACCAAAATCATAAATTTAGGAAACTAGGGGACCAAAAATACAATTTAGCAAAAAAAAAAAAAAAAAAACCTCACGCATTTTAAAGAGTGAACTTCAACTTAGTTCAAGAAAAAAAGGGAGGGGTAACCCAATAGATCAACTCAACCTATCATCATGTTGGTGGCCGGGTTGTATGGGTTGAACTTCCCAAGACAATTGTTAAATTTATATTACTATATCGCTCACTCACTCTTGAAAACTCAAGATTGCTCGGGAACCTTTTATAACCAAAATACATAATACTAATACTTTTGTAACTACTGTCTTGTGTTCTCCTCTTCTCACGTTTTATTCCTCTTTTATATATATATATATATATATATATATAGCCTTTTAAAAAGGTTTCAAAACTCATTAAACCAAATTGAAGTCACGAAACAAAATTTGAACTGAAATTACCACCAATTCAAATCACCAATAATTATTGGTTTAAATGCTATTAAAATTATTAAATCAAATTGAAACTTTTTGTTACAAAACTTTTAAATCAAAATAAAGCCTTTCAATGTTAAATAGTTTTAAATCAAGTTATAATTATTTTAAATAAATCCTTTCAACGTTAAAAAAGTTTTAAATAGTTCAAATAAAAACCAGAAACATAATTTAATTTTAAATTTTTTTGATAAATGATTTATATATAATCAGTAAACTATATAATTAAATTAGTAATTACTTAAATTAATAATTAAATTAGTAACCATTTAAATTAGTAAAACATAAACAAGTATTACCTCTGGTTCTAATTATAAGCAACAAATTGATTTTTTTCTTTTGTCCTAATTATAAACAACAATCACTAGTTTTTAAAGTAAATTTATTTTGTACCCTTATTTTATTGTTTACTCTATTCCCTATGCACTATGACAACCACTTAAAGTAAAAGGTATTTTTGGAATAAAAATTAAATTTGTGATAGAATTAATTAAAAAAACTGTAATAATTACATTCTTTAGTGAATATTTATCCTATCTTATTTATGAATATTTTTGCGAGTAGTCTGATTCTGATACACATTGTCATCCCTGTCTCATTGTCTCATGCACTCAGCTCTCACTGCCAAACCAAGTCATGCTCTCTGGATGACAACGTCCCTTCACGTGTTCACCGTTCACTGTTCACCCCCACTTTCACGCTCTGTACGGTAACAAGGAAAAAAAAGGGTGAATGAAAATAAATAGAAAAAAAATATGATTGATTTTTGAGTTATTTCATTTGAAAGAAATATAAGTAAAATTAAGAAGAAATAATAGTAAATTTTTTGTAAACTTATTTAGTTTATTATGAAAAGAGAGGAGAAAAATTAGATTAAAACTTTTACAAGACAATATTATCCCCATATTACTTTCCATGTGTTACTAGTGAATTTACTATCATAAATGTAAATGGAAAATTTTGCTTAGGCAAATTCTACTGTACCTATATATTTCAGAGTATCAGTCCCTGTAACACCCCGTTCTTTAAAAAAAATATAAAAAAAAAATTTAGTTATTAATAAATATTTTATATATTTGTTTAAAAAAAAAAATAATAATAATAATAAAAATATGTTGAGTTAAATGTTTTGGGCCTTTAGTCTTTAGAAGCCCAATTCAAGTCTCTACAGCTTTCAGGTTTTGTTTTTAAAAACCTAATCTTCCCTCACATTCACGTTGTCTTTTGCTCTATTTGGGAACTGTGCCGTCAGAACTGCAAACGAAGGAGTGAAGGGGGATTGCAAAGGAGCACCGTTGCTTGCACTCTTGCTGTGGAACTGTCTCTTTCGAGGTAAGGGGGGAGTGAGATTATCTCGCTCATGGGTATGATTGTGGCCGGGGGGTAGCGGGGTTGGCCCTAGACCCCAATTAGGTGTGTATTTTACGGTTTATATCATGTTTTAAATTCAATTGGAAGGGTTGTGAAAATGTTTTATTGTTGTTGTGATTTTGTATTTTTTTTTCTCCTATTGCGGTGATAATCGTGTACCCTGGACATGTTGCAAACTTCCGCAATTTGATTTTACCTGCACACAAAACGATTACTGGAATAGATATTAAAGCTATATTGATTTGATAACAAATGTGCGGCTGCCTGTGATTAAAATTGGCCAAAGTTTTCCTTTTTGATTGAATGATTTGTACTTTGATTTGAATTATAGGTTTCGAATTTTGCTGGCCAAATTCCTCGTGGGTGAATTCTTGTGGCTGCGTTGAAACATGTTTTTTTTCTTTATATTTATAAGATTTTGATTTGTATTATATATATATATATTATATCTACTGATAAGTTTGGTGTTTTATTTTTTTATTCAATTTATATATATAATAGATTGGGATTAGATGCTAGGCTTATTTGTTGATTACGTAGGTATATTAAGACACAATTAAAAGTATGTGGTCGTGGTGTGTTGAACTTGGCCAAAAGGTTTTCAATTCTCTGTGTCCGTGAATATTGATGTAGTCAGGTGCTGGTTTTGTAAGTATATTATATATATATGTTTTATAGATTTATTATGTATGGTTACTTTATATATATATATATATATATATATATATATATATATATATATATATATATATATATATATATGTGTGTGTGTGTGTGTGTGTGTGTGTATGTTGTTTATGCGTGAGTGTATATGTTATATTTTATTATTATTATTAGTTTAGTTACAGTAGATATATTTATACATGTTTAGTTATTATATGTATATACCAAATGCTTGAAATCAATTTGTGAATCACAATTCAGTAGTATGTTGTGCGATTCGTGTCTTTTGCCTTGCGTTTGAATATGTATATATTTATTCATTTATATATGTGTGTATGTTGTGCTCAGTGAACATTGCTATAAATGATATAACTTGATATGTTTGATATAAGATAAACGAGGACGAAACCTATGTGAGGTAGGATCCTCCATGTGATAAGTTAGTGAAATCATGGGTATCTGTGTGAACCATGCATCATAACATAATAAATGTGTTTTTGAAAGTAGTTTATGAACCTAACTGGGGAGGTCGTGAAGAACTCGTTGAGTTCTGACCTTGGGGGTGTTATCTGATTTGGAATCTCCTTTAAGCTCATGCTGATCCCATGGGTTGGAGTATCCTTGCAAGACTGGGTAACCCTGACGAGCTGCTAGGGGTATCATCCTGGTTGAGACTGTTAGTGTCGGATGCCCATTGTGTGGCTATTCGTCGACTGCACGTACTCCCAGGCTACTTTCACAAAAGAGTTTTGAATGGTACCACATGCATACAATACTAAGAATATAGGACACATTGCATTACATGAATACCTTGATGCGTATGTGTTTGACTAATGTTAAATATCATGTGTGTTTGTGTTGCTACCCGTCTCCATTTTCATACCACGAGCATGTAGTGAGATGTATCTCACTCCCTTTGTTTTTTTGTGTTTTCCTGTGTATGTGTTGGTGACAGGTGATGTCCAGCAGGACCAAGAGGATGATGTTAGAGAGGAGGCCTAAACCTCTATTTATGTCTTTTATTTTATTTTATATTATGGGACTTGTGAAGCTCTGATAGGTTGTGACATCGGGGCTAGGATATTTTATGTCTTTGATTTTGGGACTTTAAATTTTTAGGTGGATTAAGTTTTTATTTTTTTATGGACTTTACGTGTGGCCTTTTGGAGAGCCGAGTACTAAATTATTCTTAAGTTTTTTTTTATGACGAATGTTCAATCTGATGTTCTTTACCGCGTGAGAAAAAATTTTAAATTCGATATTTGTTTCCGCAAACGAGAACTTTAATTTATTTTCTTTATTTTTATTTATTTAATAATATATTTGGGGTAAAGGGTGTCACAGTCCCTTCCTTCGGTAAATCAATAAAGACTTAAATATATTTTGGTTTTTAAAATATAATTTTTTTTTAAAAAAATTGTTTGATTTTGTCTTTGTAAAATTCTTTTTTTTTTGTTTTAGTATTTTTATTTTGTTTTAATTTTTCTAATATATTCAACTTTTCGTTTTAGTCCTTATAATATTTTGTTTATTTTGAATTAGTCTCGTTAAAAGAAATTTGATAGAGAGACTAAAAACAAATGATGTAAGTAAATATAAATCAATGAAAATTAAGGCAGAGTGTCATCTTATAAATATAGATAAATAAAATTAACAAGATTAAAATAAAAACTTATAATTATATTGTTAGAGTGATAAATTAGGAGAATGAAATATTTTTTATCTAAAAATAAATGAAAAAGCGAAAGAAGAAAAATCTTGATTGAATTGTGTACTTGTCACCGCACCGTTAAAAACATAGCTCCCATCAATCAGTGGATCGATCCGTTTGTTTAAATTTATTTGTTAAAAAAATCTATTTTTAATAAAATAAACAGTTTTCTACTTTTTTTTTTTTGTGTTTGTTTAAATTATTTTTGCTTAAAATAAATTTACTTTTTTTTTTTTACAGCAAAAGACTTATGGCATTTCATTATAGATCAACTCAACAATACAAGAAGTAACTTGATAAAAATACTTGAGACAAGTAAAAGATAGAGCTGCCCTAGTTAAAGTATTAAGCGATAGCTACTTTTTAAGAAGCAAATCATATCTGCTTATCAATTTGAATCTTTGTCGCATCTCACATTGTCTCATGCCAGCTACTACACGAGATAACCCTACTCTAGTCATGTCATTGCCATGCATCACTGGAGGACAACGTCCCTTCACGGGTTCATCGCCCCAAAGAACATGCATGTAAAGACAAAGGACTGAAGAGAGAGAGATTGGGACCAGAAGAAATATTTCTGGTATTGTGTTTAATGAGAATAAAAGAAGAAGAAAATGAATGAGTGATAAAATAGAAAGAAAAATATGTTGTAAAAAATATTATGAAAATTTTGTGTAAGTATAACATTATTGTATGGTATATTTACCATTTATTCCATATGTACGTGCACTTGCTGCGAATGCCATGAGGTTCTGCCTTCTGCGTAGCAGGACAACAGTATTTTGTCACTTCTGTGTATTGAGATGCTTTCTAATTCAATAGAAAAAAAAAAAAAAAAAACAACGGTATTCATTTTTGCTCTGTGTGTGTGTGTGTGTGTGGTTATTATTAGTTGTCTTTTGAGTTTAATTTGGTGTAACTTGTTTCTTAGCTAGATCGTCGATCAGCCTATAATGTAGGTGTCTTTGTCTTTTTTTTCAGGTGTTGGTTGAGACATTTTTTACTTTGCTCCTAATTTGCTGCTAAGATATTTTCTTCAAAGAAGTTATAAATAATGAAACTCAATGAGAAAGAAGGAATAAATGTGAAAATTATAACTATTAATTTCTTAAAATTATATTCAAGATGTAAAAAGTCATACTCAAAATGTGGAACATAGACGCTGTTAGTGTGTTAGGAAGAAAATAACCCCAATGCTACTGCTAAATTAGAGGAAGAGAAAAAGGGAAATAAAGACTAAAATTGATACTCAAAATATTTTTTCATTCATTGATTTATACATTTATATAGCCTAATTGATCATAATCAATAGATACTATCTATCCATGTGTCACCATCTCATTATTTAACTTCATCCTATATAATTTTTTAACCATTTAATTTTGAAAGCATATTTTGGCCTAGGAAGGCCCATCCTAACATAGTGCATGTGATATTTAGCCTGGACCAATGGTAAGGTGTGACCATGGTGGTCAGTGTCACATACTCACATGTTTCAAAATCTGCAAGAGGCAGTTGCATTGTATCAGGTTAATTGCATATTTGTACATTCATCCCACAAAGAAAAATAATTATATATCACTCCTTTCCTAGAGAAAATAATTTTGTATTACTGATACGAATTGCAAACACACATTTTTCACTTTTCTTTTTTCTTCAGGTTTCACTCACAATTTCTTCTGGCGCTTGCTTTTCATACCTTCCAAGCTAGTGTGAAATGTGTTTTTTAATAATAAAATTTTTACATACCTGTGAAATATCTTGTGTTCAATTTTGTTCTTAATCGAAGAGAGGATAGAATATTAATGAGAAAAAAATTATCTGATGTTTTATATATTTAATTTAATGGTTATCCTAAAATATGACTTAAATTCTCATAACTTTTTTTTTTCAAAAATATTTCCTATACTTATATGCCTTAAGTTGAGTAAAACTTGAAGTCCCTTTGTGCCTTTTTAAATGGGGATTGCTTACATTTTGACGTAGTGAAGCTCAATGACTCTGAATTATGTATCTCTAATATAATACACAAGTTTTGTTCCGTTTCGTTGGAATAGAGAAGAATCACAAATAAACAAATGAACTTGTAAGCCTTGGAGGCTTGGACACTCACAGGTTAGTTGCCACTTAAAATAGGGTAGGCTTTCAAGCTTGGGCATGTGGTTGTAAAGTTTGGTACATGTGGTTAAGAAAACTAGATATAAATCCAGGCACTGTGAGACTGATTTAATTATAATAATAATAAATATTTTTTCATTACTTTCAAATAATTCGTGACGACATTAATTTATTCAAAAGAATTAATAAGCCAATATTACTTTGAGAGAATGATTAGGGTACCATAATACAACGTTGCAGTTAATGTTCGTTTGGATAAGTGTTTAACTCTTTCTCGTACACAAACTTTTTACCATCTTAATTTTGTTTTGAGGGACCATCATTTGTGGTTCTCAATTGAACATTCTTTTGAAGGTTAAAGTACGTTTGGACAAGTGTGTGAGTTGTTGTAATCCATCCGGTACCTATATTCGATTCCTACGGATAAAAAAAAGTAGGTTTGGATAAGTATCTAACTCTTCCTCTTACACAGACTCCTTTCATCATCCTAATTTTGTTTTGAAAGGGACCATCATTTTTGTGGTTCTCAATTCAACATTCTTTTGAATGTTAAGGTTCTTCTTAATTTGAAAAGAAAAAACTCATAATAATGGTGAAAAAAATTATGCAAGTCATTAGGTGGAACAATTTATGTTTTGATAAATTCAAATAAATATTACCAACAAGTCGTTGGTCCGAATGATATTGGATTCAGTCTCCTTAAACAAGGTCTCGGGTTCAAGTCTTGTACGTGGATGAAAATAACGTGATTGGAAGGGGAGAACTCACTAAAAGTGGTCAGTCATCACAAAGCCGGTGGATAATTTGTACCGATAACATGGTAAAAAAAATTCAAATAAATATTTTATTATTTTTTATAATAAATTTTCTATTAGTTTAACATTTGTGTAAAGTGCCTTAACTCATAAGTTTTAAAAAAGTGTATAGAATTATTGAAGAGGTCATTCCTTCCTTGGTTTCTAATTCAGAGAATGCCATGCTGACTAACATCCCTTCTCGCGATGAAGTTAAAGCTGCAGTCTTTACTATGAATCCTGATGGAGCCCCTGGTCCTGATGGGTTTGGTGCTAGTTTTTACCGCAGGTATTGGGAAATTATTGAGCAAGATGTTTATAATTCGGTGCTGCAATTCTTCTATCAATATTGGATTCTTCCTAATATGAACTCGAGTATTGTTGCTCTAATTCCTAAATTTCAATTCAAGGTGCTGATAGGATTGAGAATTTCAGACCCATTGCCTTAGCAAATTTCCAATTTAAAATCATCTCCAAAGTTCTTGCGGATAGATTAGCCAAGGTTGCTCCAAACATTATCTCCGACCAACAGAGGGGTTTCATTACAGGAAGACATATTACTGACTGTGTTTGCATAGCTTCAGAGGCTATCAATATGTTAGACTCAAAGTCCTTTGGGGGTAATATAGCTTTGAAGGTGGATATCTCTAAAGCCTTTGACACTCTAGATTGGGGGTTCTTGATTAAAGTCCTTCTATCATTTGGTTTTGACTCTAAGTTTTGCAGTTGGATTTTCACTATTTTAAGATCCTCAAAGCTTTCTTTTTCTATTAATGGTAACTCTGTTAGTTTCTTTTCTTGTAAAAGAGGGGTTAGACAAGGTGATCCTTTGTCTCCCCTTCTTTTTTGCCTGGCTGAAGATGTGCTTAGTAGGGGGATAACTCAGCTTGTTCTGAAAGATAAACTTCATTCTATGGCTAGTCCTAAAGGTTTTTCTACTCCATCACATGTCTTTTATGCAGATGATTTAATGATATTTTGCAAGGCTACTATGCATGGGTTACAAAACCTTATATCCTTATTCAATTCTTATGAAGTAGCTTCGGGGCAGCAAATCAACAAAGAGAAAAGCAAGTTTTATGCAGGTAATATTTCTAGCAGAAGGCTTTCTATTATTTCTGGTATCTTAGGCTTCTCAGTGGGTAATTTTCCTTTCACATACCTCGGAGTGCCTATTTTCAAAGGTAAACCAAGGCGTCATCATCTCCAACACATCGCGGACAGAATCAAAGGCAAATTAGCTTCTTGGAAAGGATCTTTTTTATCTCATATGGGCAGGGTGCAGTTGGTTTCTTCTATTATCCATGGGACGTTAATGTACTCTTTTCAAGTTTATAAATGGCCTGTCTCTCTCTTGAAAGAGATTGATAAATGGATCCGAAATTTTATTTGGGGAGGTGATGTCTACAATAAAAAGTTGGTGACTGTAGCTTGGAGTAAGATGTGTTTCCCAACTTCTCATGGCGGCATTGGTTTAAGATCGGTTAGAGATATTAATGAGGCAGCTTCATTAAAATTGTGCTGGGAATTTCTTTCCTCAACCAAGCAATGGGCTATGTTTTTTAGAGCTAGGTTTTTAAAGAATAAGAACCTGAAATCCTCTTTCATCAAGTCTTCTATTTGGCCTTCTATAAAATGTCATTTTGATGATGTTACTCAGAACTCTACTTGGCAGATAGGTGATGGATCCACTGTCAATTTTTGGACTGATATCTGGCTCAATTCTCCTATCACTGATATGCTAAATATCCCAAAATCTCTTCACTGCTATCTTAATGCTAAGGTCTCAGATTTCATATCCAATTGCACTTGGGATATCCCTGCAATATTGATAGATAAGTTGCCCTCTCTTACTGTGGATATAAATCAGATTACTATTCCTCTTTGTCCTGCTATTGATAAGTTAGTTTGGAATCATACTAATTCGGGTAATTTATCTCTTAAAGAAGCTTCCTCTTTCTTAGCTAAGCCTAACAATATCATGTATTGGGGTAAAAAAAATTTGGAACCAGTTCACTCCCCCTTCTAAATCATTTCTGTTTTGGCGTCTGTTGCACAATAAACTTGCAACTGATGATATTTTGCAGTCTCGTGGAATTCCTCTAGTTTCAATATGCTGCCACTGTGGTTCAGCTACTGAAGATGCTACTCATTTGTTCCTTTCTTGTAGCTATGCTCAATCTATTTGGAATTGGCTTAGCGGTATTATTCAGTGTAATTTAGATCTCTCATCTTTCCAAGCTATTCTATCTATTTGTGACAGTAGTTGGAGTTCTCAAATGAAAGATGTTCTATTGTCCGCTTGTCTTCATGTTTGCTGGGGTATTTGGCACTCTAGAAACAAGCTGAGATTTGATAACACTAAAATACCCCTTCAGCACATTCAGAATCTTATTATTGCCGGTGTTTCTTTATCTGGCAAACTTTCCTCTGGCTCAATGTCCTCCTCCATTAGTGAATTCCAAGTGCTCAGTTTTTTCTCCATCCAAGGTCATCCTAGAAAAGCGCCTTTTATAAAGGAAGTTCTTTGGCATCACCCTCTCCCTCTTTGGATCAAAATTAATACTGATGGGTCTGCTAGAGGTTCCCCTGGTAGCTCTGGCTGTGGGGGTATATTTCGTGACTCTTTTGGTTGTTTTCGAGGCTGTTTTGCTAAAAATCTAGGGCTGAATTTCTCCTTTCAGGCAGAGCTTATTGGTGCTATGGAATCTATTGAAATTGCCTTTCGTAGAGGATGGAAGAACCTTTGGCTTGAATGTGACTCCCAGCTAGTGGTGCAGGCCTTTTCTTGTTCTTTGCTTGTCCCTTGGAAACTTAGGAATAGATGGAGTAACTGCCTCTTTCTTATCAGTCAAATGAACTTTAGAGTTTCACATATTTATAGGGAAGACAATACTTGTGCTGACAAATTAGCTTCCCATGCTCTCTCTTTACAAGATTTTTTTTGGTGGGATTCTACTCCTCAGTTTATTTTGGAGGACTTCTCATGTAATAGGATAGGATTACCTAACTATAGGTTTATGTAATTTGTCCTTTCATGGGTTTTGGCCTTTGTCCCCCCATGCTTTTGTTCTCTTTTCTTTTTATTTAATATATTTTGGGTTTGCTGCTTTTGGTAGGTAATGTCAGGGGTGCCAACCTAGTTGGGATGTCTGTCATTATTTTTACCTTGGCATGCCTTTTATTTAAAAAAAAAAAGTTTTAAAAAAATTATGATTTGACCTTAGTCAAAATTTATAAGGTAATTCATAGACTTTAAAAAATAACTCAAAAGTCCAAAAATCTAATAACAATTACATTTTGTTTTTGGTCCCTATAGCACTTTAAATTGTTTTAAAAAGTGGTTTAGATAACGCTTTAGGAAACAAAAACAAAATAAAAAATATATTGGCACCGAACAGAAAGCAAATATTTAATAGGGACTCAACGCAAAATTCGCTAATATATCAGAAACCCAAAACATATTTAAACCTTTAATTAATTACTCACTTGACCTTTTTTGTATCGTAACCTTCTTCTACTTCATGTTTCTTTGTTTTCTCTCACAACTTTTTATACACTACCGTTACACCCTTCATTTCATTGGAAAAATAAAGAGGAAAATTTAAATGAGCTCATTCTCCTCTTTATTTACTATAAAAGGAGAGGTGTGAATAATGCAGGAGAAATGGGGTGTGAAAATGTTAGTTATCAAAATATAAACATAAAAAATATGCTAATCTAGAAGCTTATGCACTTCTACATGTAAGTTACCACCTTAAACATTTTTGTTGGAAAAAATAGATTAACTTATTACCAATTTTGTTCATTTGTTATTTACAGCTACCTCTATGAGTTCTGCACTTAACGATGATGCTAATTTGCTTATGGTGCGGGGCAAATCAATCCTATCAGGGCAGTATATCCTGGACTAATTTATGATGCTACTGAATTTGATTACGCTAAGTTTCTGTGTGGACAAGGTTATTGTACATATCTGTTGCAAAGAATTACAGGAGATAATAGTAGTTGTACATCAACAAATAAGGGATCTGTTTGGCACCTTAATCTCCCATGATCCCATCTTTTGCTCTATATATCTACAACTCGCTCAACGTATACTAAAGTCACTTTTAGTAGAACTGTTACAAATGTTGGATCAGCTACATCCAGGTATATAGCCAGAATAATAACTCCACATCCATCTTCCTTAAACATCCAAGTAGTGCCAAATGTTTTGGTCTTCTCATCTTTGGGTCAGAAGAAGTCGTTCACCCTTAGGATTGAAGGAAGCCTTAATGAAGATATAGTTTCTTCGTCATTGGTTTGGGATGATGGTACTTTTCAAGTAAGGAGCCCCGTTGTTGTTTATGTTCCCCCATAAATTCTCTAATACAAACACTTGCCAATGAAGAAACAAGCAACATGAATGGCAATGATTGTGTTATTTATTGATTTGCTTTTCTTCTTCTTATTGAAGTTTTAGTGAATAAATTATATTCTGGGTGCGATGTAAGCCAGAAACGATGATCAAGAGTGCTTTGTAAGCCATGAATAAAAATCAAGATAATAATTTGCTTTTATCCAATGTATTTTCTTCTCATCCTTCTTGAGTAATTTAAATGTCATTATTATATTATAGACATCCATAATCATTGGTCAATAAGCACGAAGAAGAAAAAAGAAAAAGAAACATGCAGCCCCAATAACCTAATTTAGCGAAATCGAAATGCCATGGCATGGCATCAATGAATAATTAACATTGGAGAGAACAACTTATAACAGTCTTAAACTCTTAATCCAATGCCAATCAAAAGAGGGGGGGAAATTCAGGCAAAGAAAAATTTATCGACCAAGCAGCAATCACAATTTAAATTTACCAAATCTTGTTTAACAGACTTCCTCCCCCTCTATATACTAATTGTCATCACAGAGATTCACCTCAGTAGTCATGGCTTTTTATTAATCCCGGGTCTGAGCATTGGTAGCAAAAAGTTTATCCTTGTACAAATCAGCCTTCTTTATGGTCACTATTAATACCCATATCATCTTGAGTTTTAATCTTCTTTATGTTTTTAGAAATCAGGTCATGTTATTGCCTGAATTGTGAATAGGCCTGCATGCCCTGTGATCTAGCCCTAGCCATCTAGGAAGGCATTTTCAGAGCTTGACCACGGTAGAGCCATAAAGATTCAAAATTTATTATCTAAATGAATATTGGATATTACTTAAACCTTTGCAAATATGATTTAAACATGAGTAATTGTAACAAGAGAAATGTCAGCAACACACTCTTTTAAACATTTCTCTATTATTAGTTTGAATTCATTAGAAATCATAAAATTTTGTGAGTCACACTTCATATTTAATTAACTCTATTCAAGATATAGTAGTTTCTAATAATTCTTAATCAATAATAAAAAAAAATATTAAAGAGTGTGTTATTAGCACCCCTCATAATAAGAAATATGATAATGATAAGTTGAAATAAATTCAAATAAATCGACCAACTAATTAATAACAAAAAGAAAAAGGCTTAATTGCAGTTATCATCCAACTTTCATAATTTTGCCAATTTTACCATCCAATTTTTTTTTTTTTTTGCGAATTTGACTACTAAACTTTCATCATTTTGCGAATTTTACCATCCAAATTTCCAATTTTTTTGTGCATTTTACTATCATATTTGTAACAAAACGACGTCATTTTGTGTTTTCTTTAACTTTATTTTTATGACATATCAACGGTGATAAAATGTGCAAAAATCGAAAACTTGGATGGTAAAATTTGCAAAAATAAAACTTGGATAGTAAAATTTGTAAAATAATGAAAGTTAGACGGTAAAATTTGTAATTAAGCCAAAGGAAAATTCATTTAAAATTCAAACACACGATGATCAATAAGAACATTGAACAAGCTAAATTGAAATAATACAAAAACTAAACACAACCAAATATTGTTTTTTGACATCAAACACAACCAAATTACTAACAACTAACAAGTATTCCTTTGAAACTGTAACAAAAAAAAAATACAATTATTAATGAAAGGGGAATATTCATGGAACATCGACGGAATATCCTTCAGAAATTGTACTCCATACAATTATTTGAATTCCTCAATGCCATAATTGCAAGAAATTTACTTGAGGGGTGTATGGAACTGTAGTAGTTGTATTAAGCAACCTTCCAATCTTGAAGACGTTGCATACTGCATACGTCTGTTTCAAGTCTTCAACACGTAATGAGCATTATCCTCTGGGCCTGAGAGAGGATCGATGTGAGGCTGATCAGTCAGAGGTACAACTTTGTTTGGTTGCACACAGAATAAGAAGGAAAAGAAGTTTTTGAAATTTAAATTAGAAAAAAAAATTAAAATTTTGTTTACTAAAGTTTTTTTCTCTCTCTTTATTTTCCATTATTAAAAAAAATTATCATTATTTGTATTTTCTCTCTCTCTTTCTCCTTAATTAAACATAACTCTATGAATTTAATTTTAATATATTTTTAATATAAAACTTTTTACATTGTCAATTAATTAGAAATTTTTATAAATATAACTCTTAAAACAATTATTACAAAACCAATAATTTTACTATACACATGACAATCCATAATCGAATGACTGTGTAGAACACTTTTTTATATTGTCAACACATTCTAATTAAATTCTAGTTATATTAATTAAAGTTTAATTTCTATGCACTAATGATGTAAAAGATTTTTATATTATCAACTAATAATTATGGTAAATATGACTTTTAATGTATTTTTTGTAAAAGTCTACATAAACTTATTATTCATGATTATTTTTGTTTGGATGACAATGCACAAGTCTTTATAAGTGCGTTGACTATTTTATTTACTAATTATATAATAAATTTGTCATGTAGAATATTAACTTGAATTTAATTAGAATGTACTTTTTATATTTTTATCTAGTTTTGAGCAAGTAATATATTATAATATATTATTATTTAGTACTTTGTATAATTTTTATTAATTTGTATCTTGTTACTTTGATCATATTCACTTTTATAAGTAGGTACTTTACTCCCACTCCTGTTAATTTCACTAACCCGTATTTAATCATATGTTCTTACTATAAATCTGTCAATTTTTATTTATTTATTTTTATTATAAGCTTCCATTCTACTTCTATTAATTGTGGAAAATTATAAATTCCACAGCAAATTACATTTGTCCGTGAAGTACTCTTCAGCTGGCACGACATTGAGAAGCGAATTGCAAATCTCTCTCTCTCTCTCTCTCTCTCTCTCTCTCTCTCTCTCTCTCTCCTCTCTCTCTCTCTCTCTCTCTCTCTCTCTCTCTCTCTCTCTCTCTCTCTCTCTCTCTCTCTCTCTATATATATATATATATATATATATATATATATATAAAGTTCACTTGAAGTTATTAGAGTCGTTGGATTGAAATTTTAACTTCATAACAACCGTTGATAAGAATTAATTATGTAACCTTTTCATGAACATTGTATAGCCGTTAGATCGAAACTTTAACTTTATAGTAACCGTTGATATGATTCAATATGATCTAACATTAATAAAGAATTATTAATTTTTAAAATAATGATTTACTATTGTTATAATTATTATCTTTTATATATTTATTAAATAGAAATAGAGAAAACTAATAAAATAAGACATAATGTAGTATTAAATTAAAATTTTAAAATTATATTTTTAAAATAATTATTTACTTTTACTTTCTTACTATTAATTTTTAAATTAATGATTTTTTTAAAAATTGTAGAGTAAAAATTATCTTCATAGGTGTATTAAAAAAAATCTGAAAATTTGATTTAATAGAAATTATATATTGTTTAAGATTTTACTATGTTTATAGTTATTAGCTTTTATATATTTATTAAATAGAATAAGAGAAAAATAATAAAATAAGAAATAATATAATCAAGGAAATTTATAATGTCTTAAAATAAAACAAAAATGTACCCTTATATATAATCATAAAGTAATAATTATTTTCAAAATTATATTTTTAACAATTATTTTAAGGATAACTATTGTTAAATGAATTAAAAGGTTACTATTATTACTGCACATATATTAATAATATTAAAAATTATATTTTTAAAATAGTTTTTTACTTTTACTTTCTTATGATTAATTTTTAAAATAATGATTCATTTTTAAAATGTAGTGTAAAATTTCATTTATTGACTATTCATTTTTATTTAAATTTAAATATACAAATTATGTAATTAAATTTAAAATAATCTATAATTAAAGCTATATATTTTAAAGTAACTAATTTATAATTTAAAATATTTTATAAATAACTAACATATTTTAAACCATATGAGACGTTTCTTCACAAAAAACAAAAATTATGATACTGAATTTTACTAAATCATTTACCTAATCAGCTTTAATGAATTTAATTATATTAAATTAGTATTTAACGATATTAAAATAAAGAATCAATCTGTTTTTAAATTTAATACTATTTATAGCTATTAATTTATATTAATATTATATTACCGTTTTAAACCATTGGTCATTAACTTAATGAATTGTATTCTCTCTATTTAAGCTTGAGCTAAGTGCTTTTTATTTATTCATTCTGCATCGAATTAAACGTTGATTTTGCAACCAATTCTTCTTCTACGTCAAATTGGGAAACGAGAAATTGGAGCTCAGGTCTATTTCTCCGTCTCTTTGTCTCGATGCTGACTAAAACGAATTAATCAAATCAAGATTTTTGTTTTTCTGTTGTTTAATTTGCATATTCACTTCGTTGTAGATTTCAATTTCAATTTGTTATATATAAAAGATAAACAATTTTATCTGTTTATTTATTTTTTGATGGTGGGGTTTGATTGAGGCTTGATCTTTATTATTTGATTGTGTTTTTTTTTTTTACTTTTTATTTATGGGTCATTATGAATTTTAGAATTCGTGTCGCAATCAATGGAAAGTGCAGCACCCATAGAATCAATTTAGGGTTGTGTGGATCAGGGTGTGTGTGGGTAGAATTACTTCAATTGCAGGACGTCTATTCTGATTTAAGTAGTATCTAATTATAATGTTGGAAGAGGTGCACTTTTGAGAAAGCTTGTGCTTTATTAAGCAAAATTCCTGGTAAGTATCCTTTTATCATAATTAGTTCTTCAAATACATTATCATTATTTTACGGTGGTTTCTGAAATTAGTTCTAAATTAACATATATTTTGATGGGTAAAGTATGCAACACCAATTTGGCGTGGTCCCATCCTATAAAGCTCAAAGTAGAGAAGGAGTATCATGGAAAAACACTAGATTTATGCCAATGTGTTGTATGGATTTATTTATATTATATATTTTTTTATATTTTTAATTAATTTTTTGTAAATATTTTAGTCTCTTTTATTTTTATTTCAGTAATTTTTTTTTTATTTCTCTTTCTATTTCAATGGTCTATTTATTGCTATCGCTTTCTATTTCTCTTTTGATAAGCATTTTTTCTAATTTTCATTTGTTTATTTAATATTAATTACAACATAATATTATATTAATACCTCTAATTTCATAGTTGAATTAAAAAAGGTAAAAGAAATTTTACATAGAGATACAAAAAATAGATGTCAATAATATCTATTATATTTACATTTTTATTTATAAATTTCATACAAATATTGCATCACTATTATTATTTTGGAAAAGAATAAATCATAATAAAATTCAAATATCACTAAGCAAGCAACATCTATAATATCAATGTAATTAAATCACATAACTGATTATGTATATTTCCTTACTATGCGTATATATTTTTTTTTATTATTTCGTTTGTTCTCTTTCTAGGTATCACCTTTGCGTATATATATATATATATATATATATATATATATATATATATATATATATATATATATATTGTTATTCATTTTACTGATTTTATTGATTTTCACATAACTAATAATATTGTGTATGTGCTAAAAAAATTATTCACATTAATTATTATATAATTTTGATAATTTTTTATGTAATATATGTTATTAATGTAATAATTATCATTAATATAATCAATTTAATTATTGTCTTTTGGTTTGGAAATATATGTTATTAACTTATTAATAAAGAACTAAATTGATTAGATTGACAAATATTAGTATTTCACAATGATGATGATGATGATGATGGACAAATCTGATTTCTACCGGGAGCGTTCGATTTATTATTACATAATTAAAATTAATATCTTAAAAAAATAAAATAAAAATTTAAAATAATTAATAACTACATCTATTAAATAAAAACCATACTATTTTAACCAATTTCAAATAAATTTTAAAACAACAATATTATCTTAACCATTTTAAATATTAAAGAAATTATGAACAATATTAAAGAAATTATGAATGATTTTTTTTTGGGTTAAATCAATAATTTTAAATTTACTAATTTTTTTAAAATCATTATAAATGCATTCTTAAAATTAAAAAAATTATAAATGCTTTCTTGAAACTAATAATAGTTTGAATTGAATAATTAAATTCATATTTACTAATTTTAACTATTTAAAGTTTTTTTATAACTGATTTCTTGAAATTTTAAAATTAAAAATTATTATAAGTACATTTTGAAACTAGAAATAATTAAAGTTAAATTAATAATTATAAAATCTTATTATTAACAAACAATTTCTTAAAATATAATTCATATATCAAATATTTTTAAACTAGGTATATGAATTTATTTATATATTCTTACATGCAATTTTAAAAAAATACTTTGTCACTCAAAAAAACACACTAGAAGTATTTATCTAGACATATATGTATCACATGAAGCATAACTTGGTTAATATTCTTGCAGGCATCTAAACCATCTTGGATATGATTGGAATCATTGAGAACAATGAGAAGTAGCTCACATGATGATGATAGCTGGAAAAATTTGGGAACTATGAATTATTATCAACAATTTATTTTGTATAAATATTCAAGTTACTTGATAAAAAAATTACTTGCATTTTTCATATATAGTATATATATGAAAATTTGATATTTCATCCTTGCATTTTTAGCATTTAATCTTATCAATTATTGCTTTTTATGCCATTACTTTTCACTTCTCTATTTTTCTTCCTTTTGTTTTTCAAAGATCCAGAAAAATGAGGAGATTTAATGAGAAGTTTGATAAAAAAAAAAAACGCAACTAAATGACAACAACCCGTTGTTCTATATGGATGACTTTAATTTGAGTTCCATTCAGAAAAGGTATAGCTTGGTACAATGCAGTAAATTAAATATCTTGCAAATGAAGGGTGCAAACAATGTTTAGAGGCATATATTAGCCCAAGTTTCAAAATGTTGTGAACAAAAAATAAACGTGAAAATGTTATGAACAATGTTTAGTTACTTTTGTGTTCCATCATAATGCAATTGTTCTAATTTTATTTTTTTATATATAACATTATTATTTTTTATTCTTATAAATTCAGACCATAAAAAAATACTAAATATCCATTACGTATAATAAATATAAATTGTTCTAAAGTATGCAATAATAGTGTAGTTATTATTATTAATAACATTATCTTTTTTAATTCCATGAAAAAAAAATAGTAACATATGAAAAGTAACATGTAATAATATTAAAAAAAAGTAACACGTAAAAAATAATTCTTATAGATAAATAATATTAATATTAAATTATAAGATATAAAATTTGGAACATATCCTTCAAAATGATTAAAAATATTATTTTAAAATAAATTTTAATTTTTACATTAAAAACATTTAAAAATTATTAATTATAAACATGCAAATTCAAGTACATGTAAACATAGTATTCACAGTAACAAAAATGAATACTCAAATTTAAATGATTATAAATTATAGATATATACTTGTAATACACACACACATATATATATATATATATATATATATATATATATATATATATATATATATATATACACACATATATATATATATATATATATATATATATATATATATATAGGTATTACATCACTATTATTACTTGGGGAAAGAACAAATCATAATAAATTTTAATAGGTTTAATATTTTTAAGACAACATCTTCACCAATTAAAAATATAATTAATCATCTTTCTAATTAATCATCTTTCTAATTTTAAATATAATTATATTTAACATGCTATTAAATATTTTAAAAATTAATTTTATTTATTTACATATATTTTAAATAAATACTAAATATAAATATAAAAATATATAATTTAAACGAACCCGTGCATTGCACGGGTTTAAAATCTAGTAGTTCACTTGAACTAACATGAGCCGTCGTATCGTAAGTTGCAATTAACAATAGCCGTTGATTGAATTTCTATGTGATGAACTAACACGAGTCATTGATCAAAAGTTGCAATTAACAATAGTCATTGATTGAATTTAATCAAATTTAATATTAATGAATAATTAAATTGCTCACATTAATATTGTTTAAAATAATTTATAATATTTTAATTAAATTATTAATTAAGAATATAAATTAAGAAATATATATACACACACGAAAGTCTATTTTATTTTATTTTATTACTTTAAAATATATTTCCTGAACAATAATAATTAAAAATAAGAATTTTATAATTTAAAAAATATTTTATTATTATGAAAAGTATAGTATAATATAGAGTTTTAAATGATTTTATAAATATGTAATTAAATTTAAAATATTTTATAATTAAAGCCACATTTTTTAAATTATTGAAATGCATCAAAGTTTTGTCTAACATATTTTAAGTATATTATTATTATTATTATTATTATTATTATTATTATTATTATTATTAAATATAAATAGATAAAACTAAAAAAATAAGAGATAATGTAGTATTAATTTTAAAATCAACATTTTAATTTAAAAATAATTATTTAAATTTAAAAATTAATAATTTAATAATTATTTGATATATTAAATTTAATATATGTATATTAATAATTTATGCATAGATTTAAAATAGTTTATAAAATAAAATTCAAACCCTTTTAAAATATGCACATGGTAATTTATATTTTATATAAATATATTAAATGTAATTTAAATTAATTATAAACTGTTTATATTTAATAAAAATCACACTATTTATACTGAATATAATTTTCATAATAATTTAATCAATCAATAAATATTCAGCATATTTATAATTTATTTTACTTTCTAACAACTCATAATAAAGTACATTTTTAAGACATTTTTTTAGTTTTGTCTAACATATTTAAATATATAATTATTTGAAATATTTTAAAAATAATAATTTAAATTTATTATTATTTAAAATAAATTTAAATGATAATTTTTAAATAATTTAATCAATCAATAAATATTCAGCATATTTATAATTTATTTTAATTTTTAACAACTAATAATAAAATACATTTTTAAGACACCTTTTTATATTATCATTTTAACTCAAGTGATAAATTTGATATATTTTTATTTTACTTCTTTTTTGAGAAATAGCCACTCAGATTTGAATACAAAAGTTAAAAATATAACTATTACATTTTAAAACTTTTGGTTTAAACCCTTTTCACACGGTAGACCATAAGTTTCATAACCTTCCATTTTTAATTTAATTATTTTAATAACATGATCTTAATTTAATTTAAATAAATTTTATAGCAATTTTGATCTCCAAAACTGTTATCTGAAACTTCTTCCTTTAATTACGGCTAATTATAATTTCTGTAGTTGCTAGAGCTAATTACGGCACAATCCCCTAATTTTGCAGCTGCAGCGTAATCATCATTGTATTAGGCTCAGTAGTTATATTGAGAAATAGCTACTGCTTTATTCACTGTTATCAAAACTGTTATCTGAATCTTAAAATCAGTAAAGTTTTAATTTATTACTTCAATTACACACGGGTTTTTTGAAACGGGAATTAGGAAAACCATATAGCAAGCGTAAAGGGTTAAAAGCAAAACTGTTACAAAATTTTTACCAATCAATTTTTATGTGCCATTTTTATGTCTAATTAATTCTTTTATTCAGTTTAGTAAAACTGAAAAACCATTTGAATCAACACCGTGCCTTTAAACCCATGATGGTCACGAGGATTTAAACAATTCTAGCTGTGAGGATAATGGTTCAAGAGGAGAATGGTTTGGGGAAACCGAGCAGGAAAGGGTGAGAATTATTAGGGAGTAGGTACAAATGAGTAGTCAGCGGAGAAGTGTTTCGTATGGGGAAAGCAAAGAAGAACCATATGTTGAAACTATATTTTAAAATCATTGTTTTTTAATATCTAGGTGAATTTTCTTTATACGAATATGCATCTTATTTATCTTAGATATTTTTGTTTTATGTGTTGCAGATATATATTTGAATTTAGGAAAGAGGATTCCTTAATTGGTGCACGAATTTGAATAATCATCTTTATCTTTGAAATTGAGCAACCATGCTTATCTAAAATTGAGTTATATATTTGAATTTAGGAAAGAGGATTCCTTAATTGGTGCACGAATTTGAATAATCATCTTTATCTTTGAAATTGAGCAACCATGCTTATCTAAAATTGAGTAACAATCCTTATATCTTAAACAAATATGTTTTCTCTTTTGCAGGTGTTACCATAATGCTTGATCTGAACACAGACAACAGAAAAGCAGTGAGATAAGCGATTAATTGATGGTTTAGGAGCTTTGGAATTGAGAAAAGAAAGCAAAGACAAAAAACTGACTTCGATATGAAGAGAAAAAACAAACAAGCAGCGAGGTAAGCAAAGAGAAAAACCTATTGCATTTTATAGACTTTTTTTATTGTGTTTCTTCTTCTTCTTCTTTTTTTTTTTTTTACAGTTTTTTTTACATGTTTCTTTTCTTCATCTTCCTGCTGTTTTTTTTTAAATTTTTTTATATTTTTTTTACATGTTTCAAGATTTTAAATTTATTTAGATGTTATAATATATTTACATTGTTTTACATTTATTAAAAAATTATTATCAAATATATTTTTAGATGTTTTTTTTATAATATTATTATGAAATTTATAATATTTATATATTTTTTTTAACAATAGCCGTTGATTAACAATAATATTTTAACAATAATATTTATATAGTAATTAATATTTATAATGTTTTTTTTATAAAATTTATAATAATATAGTATTTATTTAAAAAATTATTATCAAATGAATTTTTAGTGTTTTTGCAAATACATAAATTAGGTCTTGAAAAAATAGTAAATTGTTTTACATTAATTTTAAAAGGATTCTATTAAAAAAAATCTCAAAATTTTGATGATATTTTTTAATTTTAAAAATCAAATAAATTTGAGTGAAATTTTTATTAAACAAATTAAGGATAAGTTCATCTCTTATTTTTATAAATTAAAATCTAAAATTAACGCAAGTGCAACTAATTACATCTAATGAGGAATTAAATTGATCATATTAATAATATTTATCATACAATTTTAAAAATAGTAATTAAGTTAATAATACATATTTCTAAATCAGTACGTTAATCAGACCTAATCAGATTTAACGGACCTATTACATTTAATGAGTAATTATATTGCACACATTAATGATATTTAGTATATAATTTCAAAACTACTAATTAAGTTAATAACATATATATATATATATATATATATATATATATATATATATATATATATATATATATATATATATATATATATATATTGCTTTGAGTCTTTGCATCATACTAATATAACTTCATTGTATAATTTAATAAATTTCAGGTTGAAAAAGAAGAAAACTTAAAATATTTAAGTGCTTCTATGAGTGAGTCTCCACCTAACCAAACATCAACTTTGCAAAAAAAAAAAAAAATAGTAGAAGATTAGGATATATATTACATACCAAATTTTATTACACATTGAAACCGCAATTATGAAAGGTAACCTTGATTTTTGTTACTCCATTTTCTCATACCGCAATCAAAGGAAGAACAAATTATAATTTAACGGTATAATTTAAAAATTAAAATTAAAATACTAAAATGAACTTAAGAAAAAAAAAAATATTTTTTAATGTTATTAATGTATTATTTTTATAATCTATAGCATTAAATATATTTATATTTTATTAATATTAATTATTATTATTATTATTATGTCTTTATTAAATACAATATATAATTAATTTAACCAATACATATTTTTATTCCAATAGTATGTATTTTTTTAACAACAATATTGTTAAAAATTTAGTTGTCAAGTAAGTATACTTTTTTAAATTATGAAAATTTAATTTTTTTTGTAAAGTATATTTAAATATTTATTTCATATTAGAATCAATATTCTTAACCTAAAACGTATCTTTTTACTAAAGTTTTTTTTTAAAAAAAATTATTTAGTATTTGGTTATTTTGTACAAAAGCATATAGATATCATTTGCCAAAATATGCTCATCCTTAATTTATTTTTTCAAACAATCCAAGTCAATAAACCTTCTGTCATTTAAAATTTAGGTATATAATTATTTAATTGGTAAATTTGTTATTGAAAATAATTAACGGTTAAAATCTTATTTGTTAAAAATTACTTAAATTTTTAACAGTTAAGTATTAAATAAGTTTTTCTTATAAAAAAAGTATTAAACAATTTTTCAAAGTTAGAATTAAATTTGTAACATTCAAGCATTAATGTTAATGTCATTATTATTATACAATTTTTTCTGAATAACAACAACAATACATATTAAATTTATGTTAATAATATATAACAACATCAACAACAATAATAATAATAATAATAATAATAATAATAATAATAATAATAATAATATAGCAGTTAAATTTATGTCGAGATTTAAAACTTCAATAATATTACATAATAGAAATTAATATATTCAAATTGATTAAAATCATAATTTAAAATATATAATAATAATAATAATAATAATAATAATAATAATATAGCAGTTAAATTTATGTCGAGATTTAAAACTTCAATAATATTACATAATAGAAATTAATATATTCAAATTGATTAAAATCATAATTAAAAAAATATATCTTTTTAATAAAAAAACACACTATTTCAACAAATTTAATATAAATTTTAATTTTTACAATAAATACAATTAAAAATTTATTGTAAAGAAAACAAAAATCAAGTACATGTTAACATAATATAAAAAAAAAAAACACTCAATTTTAAATAATTATACATTTATATTTAGGGTTAATTATGTTGTTGGTTCTTGATTTTCACTTTTAGTCCTTTAACAAAAAAATTGACCAATTTTAGTCTCTAAAGTTTTTGTCCGTTTGCATCTTTAGTCATTATCGTGAAATCTTGTTGTTAAGTGATGAAGTGTCATATATTTTATTATTATTTAATTACATTTGCGGCGGGTCATTTTCTGGCTGTTCAAACCCGTGGAGGGTTGGTGAAGACGATGAAACCCGTGGAGGGTTGGTGAAGACGATGAAACCCGCTTCTGTAATTTTCGAGCTTCATCCATCAACACGGGTATGACCTTGCGACTTGTTTGAATGACACGAAGTGAACCGTAGCTCATCGATCGCGGAGAAGAGAACTTCGAGGCAAGGCTAGGCGCAGCAAATGGAGAAGACGGTGAAGGCGAGCCCGATCTATTGCGGCCGCCACGACCACCCCATCATCGAGCCGATCATCACCGCCAACCAAATCGGAACCGCGCATAGCAAAATGTCGAGAATGTCTCCGTTATCGAGGGTTTCTAAGAAGGGGATTTCATCATCATCCCCACCCAAATTGGAACTGCGCATAGCAAAACAAAGCAGGGAAGGAACTGCGCATACCAAAGTGTTGATGCCAATGTTGTGAATTGGAAATGCTTGTTTTTCTCTAAAAACGGGTTCAATGATAAAATTAAGTGAATTAGAAAATCAAGGTTTGCGGATGTCTCTGTCATGGGCGAGAGCAATGGACTTTCTTCTTAAATGAATCATGTTTCAAAAGATACATTTACTTGTAATAATTAATTTTCTTCTTTACTTGAGTTGAACTTGATTTGTTTGTTCTTAAATGAATCATGTTTCAAAAGATACATTTACTTGTAATAATTAATTTTCTTCTTTACTTGAATTGAACTTGATTTGTTTGTTTGATTTATGTTTGAACTGGAAATAGTTTGAAGAATGTTAGAAAGGTTGCGTTGATTGATAGAGAAAAAGGGGATAACTGGAAAAGGGAATAAGCAATTTTTGGCGGTTTTTAAAATATTTTAAACACTTTAATTAAAATGATTTCTTTGAACCACCAGAAAATGAGCTGCTGCAAAATGTAATTAAATAATAATAAAATGAATGACACCTCATGACTTAACAGTAAGATTTGACGGAAAGACTAAAAGTACCAAAGGATAAAAACTTTAGGGACTAAGACTGGTCAATTTTTTTTGTTAAGGAACTAAAAGTGAAAACTCAAAAAAGTTCATGGACCAAAAACATAATTAACCCTCATATTTATCATATTTACATTTTTATTGAATTTATACATTTCATATAAGTATTGTATGACTATTATTACATAGAGAAAGAATAAATCATTATAAATTTCAATAAGCTAATGTTTTTTTAAGATACCATATGTTCAATTAAAAATCCAATTAATTATCTTCTTTAATTTTAATGTAATTATTTTTTAATATATTACTAAATACTTTTGTAACAAAAAAATTATTACTAAATACTTTAACAATTGATTTTATTTATGTAAATATATTTTTAAAAAACTAAATTTAAATATAAAAAATATATACTTTAAAAAAACCCGTGGGACATCGATGTAAAGTAAAAGAAATTTTCTTAAACTCAGATTGCATTACTCTACCTCTAATTATATTAATCTTAATTAGTCAAAATTTGTAAAATAGTTCATAGACTTTAAAAAATTATCCAAAGTCCCTAAAATCCTCTTATAATTGTTATTGCTAATTTTATTTATTAGAAATAGTAAGGAAATATTTAAATTTAATTTATAAACATTTAAAATTAAAATTAACTTCTTAAAAATATAAAATAAATTTCAAATAATTAAATGTTAAAATATAAAACTAAATTGCATTACTATAATAATTTATAAGTAAAATTCTTTTCTTAAAAAAGAACAAGACTTAAATGCGATACCTTGAGAGTTTTAAGTATGTAAACTTCTTTTTTTAAGTGTCAAAACTTAAATGCAATTCCTTAAGTGATTTTAGTATTGTTTTCCAATTCAAATTGGAGTTTTACTTAATTGATGCATGTAATAAAATTTTACTTTAAAAATAAACTAAGTTACTGAAATAAAACTCTAATTCTAGGATAAAATAATTCCAAAAGTATTTAAAGAACTCTATCTTATTTTTTTCTTAGATGTTATATATGCAAAAGAGGAATGCTAGCAACAAAATCTTCTAATACATACTTTCCTATTGGTTGTAAATCTTATTGAAAATTATAAAATCATGAGAGATGTTTATTAAATAAGATATGAGACCTACAAAATTTTATAATTTTTAATAAATTTTAACCAATAAAAAAGAATATAATAAAAAGAGATGTTCTAACATTTCACATGTGCAAAACGTGCACCATAACACCATCCAGTTGATTGGCCATAAAAGGTGGTAGGTAGAGTATGCCCCTTGACATCCCGTGAGTGAATAAGTCAAGCGAGAGAGATATGTGTGGTCGACGAAATTGAGTATGTATGCCCCTTGACATCTCGTTATTACTCTATTCCTATTTCTATATACTTTGTTCATTTATATTTATTTTAAGTCTTTTCCTACTAATTTTATTTATTTATATTTAACTGTAAGTTGTTGCTTTGCTCCTGTTAATTTTGTTTGTCTATATTAATTATAAGAATACTCTATTTCTATTTTAATTATTTCATATTTATACAAGCTTCTATTGTCTTAATTTTGGTAAATTTTAAGCATTTATTTTACCTCTAATTGTACTAATTTTGTTGGTTTAATTTTAATTATTCTTTTTGGTGAGTGGTTTACTTTTAATTATAAATTATTACTCTATTGGCCTATTCCTATTAATTTATTGATTTATATTTTTTGTTTTATTAATTTTATTGCCTATATTAGATTTTTAAATTTTTCGATTGCTCATTGAACTAGGCTTACTTTAAATTAATAGGCCTAAATTGCTTTCTACCTCAAATGGGCGTAGTAGATTTTCAAAATTAAGGCTTAATTGGTTTAACTTTGTTTATTTGATAATATTTCTTTATTTAGACTTTTAAAATATTATTAACTTGAAAGCCTATTTAAATGTTTATTTTATAAAATTTAATTTTTAAATAAAGTATCAAACTCTCCTTTTAAAGAGTTATTGGTTTTAAACCTTGATATATGTCAATAAATTTACACTTTTTAATAGATCAAGAAATATAAAATTTTAAGTTGTTAAAGTAAAAAATTAATACATATACATCATCAACAAATATAAAAGATTTCTCTAACAAGGACATTCCAGTGAACAAAAAATTCAATTAAGAAGTGCCTTCTCTTTTGGGTGAGAAAGAATATATAAATACTTAACTACAGTTCCAAATGGCATATATATCCATCTAGAAAATTTGCACCAGATGCTTTGCTGCACAGCTACAAGAGTTTTAATGGGTTTGTGGCGAGGCTAACAAATGAAGAAGCAGAAAGAATGAGAGGTGATTTTAATATGCCTTTCATTCTATATATTACTCATATATGATGTATACATTTTGTAAAAATAAATTGAGATATTTTTGTCCAGGAATGGATAGTGTGGTCTCTGTTATACCAAACACAATCCATCAGCTCCAAACATCAAGGTCCTGGGACTTCCTTGGCTTCCCTGAAAATGTCCCAAGAACAAGCGTAGAAAGGAACACAATCGTTGGAGTAATTGATAGTGGAATTTCGCCTAATTCTGATAGCTTTGCTGGCGGAGGATTTGGTCCACCACCACAGAAATGGAAGGGAACGTGCAAGAACTTGCAATAAGTAAGTAATATTTGTTATATTATTCACACACATATGAATTTAATGGCTACAACAGTTTCATACTGTCAATCAATTAGAAATCACTAGTGATATGATTTTGAAAGTAACTAATGTAAAAATCAACAAACTTATCATATATACTAATTTATGATTGGATAATGCATAGCCTATTCTCTATATATATATATACTAGTACGTGTATCCTGTGCGATGCACGGGGTAAGTTTGTTGGTGAGTCAAAGTAAATTATTTTATTTTATATGTAATAATACATGATCAAATTTATATATTTAGTTTAAAAATATTTGATATATAAATCATATTTTAAGAAATTGTGTGTTAATAATAAGATTTTATAATTATTAATTTAATTTTAACTATTTCTAGTTTCAAAAAGTATTTATAATAATTTTAAAGTTAAAAATTTCAAAAACACAGTTATAACAAATTTTAAATAATTAAATTATTAAATGTTTATACAAATTTTAAATAATTAAATTGTTAAATGTTTATACAAATTTTAAATAATTAATTAAGAATACTCTATTTCTATTTTAATTATTTCATATTTATACAAGCTTCTATTGTCTTAATTTTGGTAAATTATAAGCATTTATTTTACCTCTAATTGTATTAATTTTGTTGGTTTTATTTTAATTATTCTTTTTGGTGAGTGGTTTACTTTTAATTATAAATTATTACTCTATTGGCCTATTCCTATTAATTTATTGATTTATATTTTTTATTTTATTAATTTTATTGTCTATAGTAGATTTTTAAATTTTTCGATTGCTCGTTGAACTCACTTTTAACGTGATTTTACCATTTTTATGACTTTTTAATTCAAATATCAATTAGGTTTTGTATTTTCATGTAGGTGAATCCAATGAGACACATTTTACCTCTTGAATTAGTAAAAAAAAAAGAGGTTCAAAATTATATTTCAAAATCGAAAACGATCATTATTTTGAAAGGATCAAATTTACTAAAATTTAAAAAATAAAAGACCAAAATGAATTTTAAAAATAAGATAAATGACTAAAAGCATAATTTAGCAAAAAAGTATAAGAGATAACATTGAATTATTTATGGTATGGTCTCTACTCTCTAGCATTTCACATTCTTCACTAACAAATTAAATTTACTCACAGGTAGAATGATAAACCGGACTTTGATTGTATTTTGATGTGAGTTTAGATGCCATTTTCATACATTTTGAATATATTTTATTGGCAAAACTCACTGTTTGGTGTTAGTTGGTGCAAGACAGGTACTCAAGAGGCTTCATGAGAAAAAGAGTTGAAAATTGCACTTTTTGGAGCAAAAATACCACTGTCTAGAGGACCAAGAAAAAAGGCCAGAATTGAAGTAACACAAGGACCATGGCCATGGTAAATTTACCATGGTCATGCTGGTTGCGTAGTAGAATTGGACTTTTATGCAAGGACCACGGCCGTGGTCATTTTACCACGGTCGTGGTAAGTTGCGCTGTCAGCCATTTAAAATTTGAATTATTATAAATAGGATAGGAAACCCTTTTATCTTTATCTTTTGTTCTATTTCGAAAACTGAGGGTTGTGGGTGAGAAAGAGGTCCTGTGAGAGACTCTGAGCTGCGGGAGGACGTAGAGAACACCATTGGGGATCATCACTGTAAAGTTTCTTCCCTTTTGTAATCGTTATGTCTTCTTTTGAGTTTCTGGCGCCGTTGCCGGGGACTAGTTGTGTAGTTCCTAGATAATTTATTTTGTGAAAATTAAGCAATTCTTGTTCATATTGTTCATAGTTTTCATTCCTTTTAATTTTCTGTTTTATCTATTTTTTTTTTATTTTTTTTATTATTATTTTTTATTTATTTTATTTTATTTTATTTTATTTCGTTTGTTTAATTTTTGAATTTTTATTTTATTTTATTAAAAAAAAACTCCGTTTATTTTAATTAGTCATTCTCTTTTGCCAGTTGCGTTTTGATCCCTTTTTCTGTGTTGACAGTTTATGCTAACCAGATCCCAAAGGTCAGAGCTTGTGAACGAACCTGAGATTGAAAGGGTTGCCCGAAAGAACAGAGCGGAACAAAGAAGAAGAGTAATGGCTGAAGAAAATGACCCACCGGTGGAGCAGTATCTGTTAGACTATCTCACTCCTCAAGTTGGGGTAGCTAACAGCATCCTATTGCCAGCACTGGGGGATGTCAATTTTGAATTGAAACATGGCTTCCTCCAGATGATAGAGAGTAACCAGTTCCATGGGCTGGCTACTGAGGACCCAGTGGAACATCTGAGAAGATTCATGAGGATGGCCAGTACTGTAAGATATCCTCGGGTATCTGTTGAATATATCAGACTGGCTGCTTTCCCATTCTCACTCAACGGGAAAGCTCTCAATTGGTTGTGCTCACTTCAGGCCAACCGCATCACTACCTGGGAGATGTGCACCAACAAATTCCTCCGAAAATACTATTCTGTAGTGAAGACAGACCAGATACAGAGAGAGATAGGCAATTTTGCTCAGAGGGAGCAGGAGAGCTTGTCAGAAGCTTGGGACAGATTTCAGGAGCTACTTCGTAGTTGCCCACATAATGGGTTTAGCCAGCAGAGAATCATCCAAATTTTTTATGGAGGTGTGTCCAGCCATAACAGGACTAGCCTCGACGCTGCTTGTGGAGGTTCCCTGATGGCTAAATCACCAGCAGAGGCAAATAGAATCATTGAAGCCATGGCCTCCAATGCCTACAACCACACTGCAGATAGACGTATTCTGATGAAACCGGTGAACCAAGTGGAAGCTGGAACATCTAGTTCAAGCATTGATCAGAAGCTGGAGAAGTTATCTAAGCAGATGGAGACAGTGATGAAAGCACAGGTACAGCTTCTGACTGCAGCTCTTCCACCACCCACTTGTGATAAGTGTGGGGAAGCCCATAGAGGAGAATGCCCTGTGAATAATGCACTTGCTCAAGCTATGGAGGAGGTAAATTATGCCAGTGGGAAGAGTGCAGAATATGATCCCTACTCCAACACATTCAACCAAGGATGGAGGGATCATCCTCACCTTTCTTGGAGAAACCAGAGGGACCAAGGTCCCAGGCAGGAGCTGAATCAAAATGTGTATAGGCCTCCACATATGCAAAATCAGAGGTCAAAGACAAGAAGAGAGAATGCCATCACTGGAGGATGTCATGATGCAATATATAGCCAAGAGTGATGAGCGCATGAAGACTATGGAGTCTCAGCTTTCTAGCATGCGAGCTTTACTATCCCAGAGAGCTCCTGGTACCCTTCCTTCCCAAACTGAAACTAATCCTAAGAAGGAGGAGGCGAATGTTGTGATGACTAGGAGCAACAAGGCTAAAGAGGAGCAGAAGAAGAAAGAAGAGTCAGCTCCAAGTCTAGAAGAGGAGGTTCTTACTGAAGAGAACCCAACTATTGAGAAAGAGAAGGAAAAGGAGGTACTGACACCTCCTCAGGTAAGTGTTCCTTTCCCCCAAAGGTTGAAAGACAAGAGTGAGGATAGGTATTTTGCTAGATTTGTAGAGATGCTGAAAGGTTTGCATATTAATATCCCCTTCGCTGAGGCAATTGCTCAAATGCCAAAGTACGCCAAGTATTTAAAAGAAATTCTTTCAAATAAAGGAAAACTGGCGGACTTTGCTACAATTGGCCTCAACGAAGAATGCTCTGCTGTGATTTTAAAGAAATTGCCTCATAAGCTTAAGGATCCCGGGAGTTTTTCAATTCCTTGTACTCTTGGCAATTTGCAATTTGATAGAGCATTATGTGATTTGGGTGCTAGCATTAATCTAATGCCTTATTCTGTTTATAAGAAGTTGGGGTTACAAGAACCCCAACCCACTGATATCTCTATTTTGCTTGCAGACAGGACTCTCACCTATCCGCGAGGAATAGTGGAGAACTTGTTGGTTAAGGTTGGGAAATTTATTTTCCCTGCTGACTTTGTTATTTTGGACATTGAGGAGGATGAGGAAATCCTAATTATTTTGGGACGACCCTTCCTCAACACAGGAGATGCTGTGATTGAGGTCAGAAAAGGGAGATTAACTTTGAGGCTAGGTGATGAGGAGGAAGTGATTAAAGTGTATGATACTGCAAAAAGCTCCTCCTCTTCCGCTTCCTGTAATTTTGTGCAAGCCATTGACAAGGTGAAGATGATTGATACCGAGCTTCACCCAAATGTGGGGAAGGAAGCTCCTGGCTATAGAGTGGATGGGCATGCTGAAGGTTTACTGCAAGAAAGGAATATCACCTTGTTTGAGGGAGGTTGATTTCCTTTTCACCCGTCAGGCTCGGGACGTTAAACAAGCGCTGCTCAGGAGGCAACCTGAGAAGAGTGGGTTCATGAACCCACTGTATCCTTTTAATTATTTTATTTTGCATTCTAGAGCTTAGAGCTTAGGAACTATTTTTTTTGTTTTTTTTTTTTTTTTTGTTCTCGCATATGGGGACCACGGCCGTGCTAAATTGAGCACAGCCGTGGTGGTAGAAGCAAGGCTGTGGTTATATTTGACCACAGCTGTGCTCCCAGCATCCCCAAACAACGTCATTTACGACCACAGCCGTGCTAAAATTACCATGGCCGTGGTCAATGGACCCTGAAAGTGGAAATTTTGCAATTTTTGTGAAAATCAACGTCATTTACGACCACGGGCGTGCTAAATTGACCATGGCCGTGGTTAATGACCACGGGTTGGGTAAATGGACCCTGGAAGTAGAAATTTTTCAATTTTTGTGAAAATCAGCGTCAAAATTTTCCGACCACAGCTGTGGTAAATTTTACCACGGCCATGGTAAAAAAAAAAAAAAAAAAACTGAAAAAAAAAATAAAAAAAATAAAATAAAATTCTTTCTTTTCTTTTTCAGGTTCATGGTCCCTCCTCACCAGAAGCATTACCAGATACCTTAGAGACCCACTTTTGAGGAGATTTTTCTATTTCTTTTTCTATTTTTTTGTTTTCTTGTTTCAGTACTTTATTTTATGTTTCCCTTCAGTACATTTTATTTTCATGTCTTGTTGATTTATGTTTTTGGATGCATTGAGGACATTGCATACTTTAAGTGTGGGGCGGGGGTCACAATTTTTCTCCCCAGCTTTGAATTGCTATGATTTGTGATTATGCCAGTACATTGTTCTGTGTTATTTTTGAATTCTTGATAGTTATGAAATTTTGTTTTCAGAACCCCTTTAAAAAAAAATTTTTGCAGCATTGCAGTGGGATTTTCTTCAAGGAAATGAACATTAGCACCGAACATAATTGAATAAATTGTTTTCCCTTGAGCTTAGCCATAGAAATGTGAGTTTTGAGCTTTTGTTTCTTTTAGTGTGTGGTTCTGATCCACCTTAGGTGGCATGTTCTATTTTCTATCCTGAAATACATATCCTTGATTGACTTTTTATTTTCTGAAACTGTTGAGGCATTGGTTAGGCATTTTTCTAGATTCAGATTTTGTGTTACATCCCCATCTAGTTGCCTGTTTTGAGCCTAATTAAATATTCATTTGTCACCTTACTCTGTGAAATTATGTATATTTGTTTATGCTTGGTGATCTGAAGGATGGGGGAAAAACCAATGTAATGCAGAGCATCTAGTTAAAAAAAAAAAAGAATTCAGTGTCTCTCAACTTCTCCTGTGAATTGAATAAAATAAGGTCAAAAACCTTCAAAAAAAAAAAAGAAGAAGAAAAAAAAAAGAGAAGAAAAATAGAATAACAGGAGAAGAAGTGAGAGCTGAAATATGGGTAGTGAAAAAGTGGATGAAGGAAGGCATTGGCTCCCTTTTGATTTTAGATCACTGAGTGTGAACTGCCATTAGAGCCCTTTGTTGTCCTTTCCTTTCAACATCTACCTATCATTAAAAACTGGGCCCCATTACACCCTGCCATGCCTCATTACGGCCGTGGTAAGTTGCGCTGTCAGCCATTTAAAATTTGAATTATTATAAATAGGATAGGAAACCCTTTTATCTTTATCTTTTGTTCTATTTCGAAAACTGAGGGTTGTGGGTGAGAAAGAGGTCCTGTGAGAGACTCTGAGCTGCGGGAGGACGTAGAGAACACCATTGGGGATCATCACTGTAAAGTTTCTTCCCTTTTGTAATCTTTATGTCTTCTTTTGAGTTTTCTGGCTTAATCATGAACATGAGTGGCTAGTTTCTCTTAGCCCCAGATTGTGATGTAGCTGTACCCTTGTACCCCGGTTCTAATTTTAATAAAACCTCGATGTTATTCAGTTATTTGTATCTCTTCACTACTTTTATTGCTTTTAGGACCGATCAGTCTAAACATAAGTTAATCTCTTGTCTATGATCAATTGCTTGCGATTAACTGAACTGTGAAGTGATTGGATTTGTACAATTTGCATGATCAAACTTATTGTATGAATTTCCAGTAGATTAACCTGTTAATCAACCTCTCTGAGATTTATCATTTGCTCTAAATTAATTCACCTATGATCAATTGGGAATTAAATTAGGGGAAATAACATTATTAACTATGATCAATTGTTAATTAACGAATTTAAGAGGTCGCTGGCAAGTAACACATTTAGGAATTTTATTAAGATTAGAATTGGGGGAAAGAGGGGTACATGTGAAATCACAATCCTAGGCTTCCTTATCATAATTGTTCTCACAGTAATCTTTCTGCTCCGATTCTCTTTCTTTTGAAAAGAATAATTGACCAACATTCTTCTCAATTTGATTTTTATATTCTGGATTGCTTAGTTATTTGCGAGATTAACTATTTGGGAACGCGACTGGTCCTTTGGGTTCGATATCCGGACTCCTAGAGTCCACTGTTTCTACTGCGTAGGATACGCTTGTCCTTTGCGAACACATTTTTACGCATCATAGAACATGTGTGAAAACACAATATTCGATCATTTTGTCAAGATTTACTCTCACCAAAGATGATCTCCTCCAAATTCTTACATGCATTCTGCTTTTGACTCCATCATTTTCTGAAGATGATCAAAAGGTAAATAATACATATCTAATATTGCTTCACCTAGCATTTTAAACGGTTTGCCCTTTCAAAAATTTACTTTTGCAAATATATACTTCAGGTATATCTTTTGAGTGTGTGTAGAATACTCCACTTCACATTATTATGAATTTTTAAAATAATTCTTATACATAAAAAATTTAAAGTTTAAAAAATATTGGATTATTTTTAAGTTAAGAGTTTGGGGATTATTTTCAAAATGAATATAAAATTAACCTACATATGATTTTATATGAGGTTGAAATAATTCTCAATGTCTGAGCACTCATATATATGCAATTAACTTAGTAGGACTATTACGTTTAAATTCCTTCTTTATTCTTTTTTAATTTATCTTGCTCATACTCTAATCATATGTTATAAATAGATTTACATCGTCTACATGGGCGATAATCTGGAGGGCGTGGAATTCACAGAATTACTTCACACTAGTATGGTTCAAAGTGTCCTTGGCAGGTCATATATTATTACCCAATAATTGCTCCCCATTTTCATTAGAATACATCATAAATGACTACCTATATTAGTGTCTAATTATCTATATTTCAAATGTTGAAGCTTTCATATATATAATTGTCACTTGTCATTTGATTTTTTACTTTAACAGTATTTAACAGTTTGATTTAGACAATAGGACAGCGTAAAGATTTCTCTAATAAGGGCATTCCTGTGATAATGTTTCCAGTTAAGAAATGCTTTCTCTTTTGGGTGAGAAATTTTTTTTTTTCCTTTTTTTTTTTTTTACTATAAATACTTAATAATTATAGTTCCAAATGGCATATATCCATCCAGAAATTTTGCACCAGATGCTTTGCTGCACAGCTACAAGAGTTTTAATGGGTTTGCGGCGAGGCTAACAAATGAAGAAGCAGAAAGAATGAGAGGTAATTTAAATATGCCTTTCAATCTATATATTACTCATATATGATGTATACATTTTGTAAAAAAAATTGAGATATTTTTGTCCAGGAATGGATAGTGTGGTCTCTGTTATACCAAACACAATCCATCAGCTCCAAACATCAAGGTCCTGGGACTTCCTTGGCTTCCCCGAAAATGTCCAAAGAACAAACATAGAAAGCAACACAATCGTTGGAGTAATTGATAGTGGAATTTGGCCTAATTCTTCTAGCTTTACTGACGGAGGATTTGGTCCACCACCACAAAAATGGAAGGGAACGTGCAGTAACTTTACTTGCAATAAGTAAGCAATACTTGTTATATTATACACACACATAAGAATTTAATGGCTATGGCAGTTTTATACTGTCAATCAAATAGAAATCACTGGTGATATAATTTTGAAAGTAATTAATATAAAAGTCAACAAACTTATTATACGTAGTCTAGTTTCTACGTATATATATGGTGTGCTACTTGATTGTGGACAACAAAAATTACTTGTATCGATTTATTAATGCATGTGTTCATGAATTGTTTGCAGCAAAATAGTTGGAGCAAAATATTTTCGCATTTCGCGTAAGTTTGAAAAAGATGACATCATATCTCCAATGGATTCGAATGGTCACGGGTCTCATTGTGCATCCATTGCTGCTGGAAAACCAGTTAGGTCTGCAAGTGTATTAGGGTTTGGCTCAGGGACAGCCAGAGGAGGAGTTCCATCAGCACGAATTGCTGCATATAAAGTGTGTTGGACAAAGGGTTGTGACAGTGCTGACATCCTTGCAGCATTTGATGAAGCCATTAGAGACGGTGTTGACATTCTTTCTGTTTCAGTGGGACCTAATAACGTGGCACACGACCAATATTTTGATGATGTATTTGCAATAGGATCTTTCCATGCAATGAAGAAAGGCATATTAACTTCTCAAGCTGCTGGCAATTCAGGTTCAGCCCTTTACTCAATATCAAATACTGCACCTTGGTTGCTTACTGTAGCTGCCTCCACTATAGACAGAAAGTTTTTCACCGATGTACAACTAGGCAATGGCCAGATCTTTCAGGTAATACCCATTAAAAAAACCATGCACGTTACAATATTTTAGTTCATCACACATACAATATTTAAATAATCTTTTTTGCATCATTCATGCATATATTATATCACAACCAACCTATTCTTTTATTTTTGCATAAACTTTTTTTTTTAGTACATTTCATGAGAGGTAAATACAAAAAATAAACCCCTTTGCCACAACTCATTAGTAGATTTGTGGAGTATGCGACGAGGGTGTGGCTCTTATTTTTCTAATAATTTCACATAATTTTTGGAAAATGATGGGTACGTAGACACTCATTATTGTAGAAACCTAGAGAGATAGAGAAAAAACATAGATATGATAGGTGACATGACATGATATGAAGAGAAAGTTAAAGAGAAATAATATGTTTAAATATGTTTTTAGTCCATGACAAATTAACAAATTTTGTTTTGGGTCCCTAATAATTTTTTTTTTTGCATTGAGTCCCTAATAAAATAAAAATTTTGTTTAGTCATTGTTATTTTGTTTTAATCCTTCTAATATATCTATTTTTTCATTTTAGTCCTTGTAATATTTTATTTATTTTGTACTAGTCCCTTTGAAAAATATTTAATAAGGACTAATAACAAATGATCTACATATTTTAGAGACAAAAAAAATAGATATATTAGAAGGACTAAAACAAAATAATAAAGACAAAAACAAAGTTTTTGTATTATTAGGGACTCAATGCAAAAAAAAATATTAGATACCCAAAACAAAATTCACTAATTTATCAAGGATCAAAAACATATTTAAGCTGAAATAATAAAAGTTAATGATATATTTGAAGTAATGAGGTATTCATGTATCTTGGTCTAGTCCTCCCATGTTTTTTGTTCACTTTTTTTTCTTTTTCTTATCAATAAATTTAGGTGTGCCAATTGCAAATGATTAATAGGATCTACGGTGCCAACATATATAGTTGGGATGCTACTAGTTTCTATTGTGATGTTTTTTGCAGGCATTTTTCAAAAAAAAAAAAGTATTTATGTATCATTACTGTAATCTTTATTACGATTACCTTTACATGCATCCATTGAAAAAAGGGACTATTTTTGCTCTCTCTTCTCTTTCATTGTGTTTGTTCATTTGACAAGGAAAGTATGGAAAAATTATTGTAAGAGTGGACAAATAGTTTTTCTTTTCCTTCTTTTTTTCCTACAGACCTTGCAAGCTTCCTTTGGTCCACATCAATGGGTGCATTCTTCTTTGATTAAAAAATGTTAAATTATTATAGTTATTTTTTAAAAATATAAGAAAAGTTAACCTAAAAGATTTCGCTCAATATATGCAGGGAGTTTCAATAAATACATTTGATTCAAAAGGTTATCCATTAATTTATGCTGGAGATGCACCCAACATAACTGGTGGATTTAATAGTTCCATATCCAGGTACCAGCATTTACAAATATCTCTTTTTTATTATTTCGGTAAATAGTTACTAGCCTTTTCTTTTATTAAAGTTCAAGACTTCATTCTAACATTATCATTGCTTAGGTATTGCCGTGAAAATTCTTTGGATGAAGCTTGGGTGAAGGGAAAAATTGTTTTGTGAGAACACTTTCCTCATCCTAAAGGATATGTTTATGCTTCCGGGGCTGCTGGTGTTATAATTTCAAGTATAACTCCTTTACTTGTGGCAGATATATATCCATTGCCAGCAATTCACATTAGCCAAAATAATGGGACAGTCGTACTTTCTTATTTAAAGTCAACAAGGTACAAAACTTTTCAATAAGATCATATATATGCTAAACAATTTTGTTTAGTCTTGAATTGATTTAATATATGTCACTGATGATTATTGCAGTAATCCATCTGCTACCGTACTTAAGAGTTATGAAGGCAAAGATTCATCAGCCCCTTACATTGCTCCATTCTCTTCTAGGGGTCCAAATAAAATCACTTCCGACATTCTTAAGGTAACTTAATTCATAGTACAATTATACAATCAATCTAACCACTTCAAGGTTATTTGCTTATTTCAATTATCTATTGATGTTGTAGCCTGATTTAGCTGCTCCAGGAGTAGACATTCTAGCTGCATGGTCTCCAATTTCTCCTATTTCTGGTGTTAAAGGAGATACGAGATTATCATATTACAATATATTATCTGGAACATCAATGGCATGCCCTCATGTTACTGCAGCAGCTGTCTACATCAAATCATTTCATCCTAACTGATCTCCTGCAGTACTTAAATCCGCATTAATGACAGCTGGTAATGGTCTCTTCGGTATCCTCACATATTGCAATCATTTTATGCCTTTTTATTGTCTCAATTAAAAAATGATACATGGTTAAAAAGTAATTCTTTCTTTCCCACCTGGCTTATTAATGTTTTTTATTTGTGTACATGTTACTTTTTAAGAGAACTGGGAAAAAGATAGGAAATGGGAACAAGCAAATTTGGTTTCATTCAAACACACATATATAGGATGTAATGTTTATTTTGTTGTGAGAGATCATATGAGTCACTCATAATCCTTAAATCAAAATTAAGGGACCGGTATGTATTAAAAAAAAATAAGGGATTGGGACTTTGTACACACACATACATAACTTTTTGTTACACTACATTTACACCCCTCGTTTGATTTGACAAATAAAGAGAGAGAAATTTAAACAGGCATATTTCTCCTCTCTATTTACTGTAAAAGGATAGGTGTGAATAATGTAGGAGAAATAATGTATGAAAATATTAATTCTCAATATATAAATATGAAGAGAAAATATGCTAACCTCTAGGAACCTTATGCAGTTCTACGGGTAGAACCTTACACATTTTTTGTTGGGAAAAAATAGATTAAACTTAATCCATGGAGTTGAAGGGGTTCAAGTTGAAATACACATAGCCATTTTAATTGTTTTCGTTGTCCAATTTAATAGGTTGATTTTGTTCATGACCAATATTGTTCATTTTATTATTTATAGCTACCTCTATGAGTTCTACACGTATTAGAGATACTGAATTTGCTTATGGTGCGGGGCAAATCAATCCTATAAAGGCAGTAAATCCTGGACTAGTTTATGATGCTGCTGAATTTGATTATGTTAAGTTCCTGTGTGGACAAGGTTATAATACAACTGTGCTGCAAAAAATTACAGGAGATAATAGCAGTTGTACACAAGCAAATAAGGAATTTGTTTGGAACCTTAATCTCCCATCTTTTGCTCTATGTACAACTCGCTCAAAGTATGTCACTTTTAGTAGAACTGTTACAAATGTTGGATCAGCTACATCTAGGTATAATGCCACAATAACAACATATCCATCTTCGTTAAACATCCAATTAGTGCCAAATGTTCTGGTCTTCTCATATTTGGGTCAGCAAAAGTCGTTCACTCTTAAGATTGAAGGAACCATTACTTCAAATCCAGTTTCTTCATCTTTGATTTGGGATGATGGTACTTTTCAAGCAAGGAGCCCCATTGTTGTTTATGCTCCCCCAAAATTTCCTACTACGAGCACTTGTTAATGAAGAAACAAGCAACACAAATGGCAATCATTGTGTTATTTATTGGTTTGCTTTTTCTTCTTCTTATTTAAGTTTTAGTGAATAAATATTTTGGGTGCGTTGTAATCCAGAAATGATGATAAAGTGCTTTGTAATTCAAGAATAAAAATCAAGATAATGATTTGCTTTAATCCTAAGTATTTTCTACTCTTCCTTCTTGAGTAATTTAAATGTCATTTTTATACTCTATAATCATTAGTCATGAGTTAATTGAAAGTGAGTTGGAAGTTAGCAACACTACTACAAAAAATACATTTTAGAACAGCTTTTTAAATCGATTATATGAGAATCGATTTTAAAAAAATGTTGTGGCATTTTTGTAATTATAAGAAGTGTTTTTAGATCGGTTGATCTAAAAAGAATCTTTTAGGTCAGTTAAAAAGTTGAACTGACTTAAAAAAATAATTTTTAGATCAGTTGAATTTATAATTGATTTAAAATATTATTTTTAGATCAGTTATAAAATAAACCGATCTAAAAACTCATGTAATATGTTCCCTCTTGTTCTAATTTCGTTCCCGCTCGCTTCAATTTCATTCTCATCCGTCTAGAACCCTATCACTTTGTCGAGCAGAGTCAAACCCAAAACAAACCGCACCTCACAACACCGTCAATTTCCAAGAACGCACAACCCAAAATCGGCAGCGCCGCACCATCAGCCACAGAACATCCTCCCCCACCGTGGAGAATCCCATCACGGCAGCGCAGAACACCACCACCGTGGAGAACCCCATCACGTCAAGCCCGATTCGCACCAAGGTCGTTCCCCACAGAGAGATGGTTGCAGCGTCATCCTCTTTCGATTTTATTATTCGGTACCAATTTGTTGGTTTTTAACCCGATTCCAAGGTTTTCTGCCATATCTCGCACTAAGAACCCTAAGTCATTGCTAGAATCCACACAATCTTGTGTGTTCTTCATTGTATAAGGTATGCAATTCCATCTTTTTCATGCTACATTGTGTTTCTTCTCACTGTTCTTCAATTTTTTTCTCCCCTGATTACTTTGTTAGTGATTTAGCTTAGCGCATGACCTTAGGTTGGAGATAGGTTTTCTAGATTCCTCTTTCATATTAAGGAATTTTCTTTGAAGACTGTGATCTTATAGAGCCTGACAGGTATAACTCCTTTTTAATCAGTTATGTATGTTTTTTCTCTATTTTTCTGCTGAAAAAATAAATAAAATGAGATGTTGTTTCTCAGTTATGTATCAGAACCTTAGGTGTGATATTATAACCTGTTCGCTTTTTTTGAACTTGTTATTCAAGACTAAATTGCAATGTTCATGGATTTCTTTTCTAATTTAAGGCTTTAAGAAATGTGTGGTAGCGTTTACTGATTGAAATATTAACTCAGTTGTCTTTTTTCTGGATAAAGACTTGAAGCTATCCTCTGCATTTTGAGATAAATAAAATAACGTCTTCTATTAACTTATAGAATATGCTAGAATCAAGTTTAATTATGTTTCTTTTATCCAAATGTTCTTGCATTTGATATTAGGAGCCTGAGGCACACCAGAATGTTGATGCAGCTTCTTGTGAAGGTTAGTAATATGAAATTCCATAAGACATTAATTATAAACTATAGTATTGAGTTACCTACTGTAGTCTGCTTTTCTTTTGGTGCAAAGGTAGACACAAGGGCTACAAGTGTGAAGTTTTTGTAGATGTTGCAGGTTTGAATTTCTTTCTTAGATTGCAATTTTATAGTACAAGTCTTCTCTTAAGTGAAATGTGGATACAAGCAGTTAATATGTTTGTTGTTGTAGCATTTAAAAATATTGATCTGGAAACTCTACTTGTGCATTTAGTTTCAAAATGATCCAATACTATAATTCATGCGTTAATATGGCATTTTGTTCATAAAAATTCTGTCGATGATGTTAGCTAGGGCCCAAGACTTTGTTTACGCGGTGGTAAGTAAAAATGTAGTCATGGTATCTTGGTAGTGTGGTTTCTCTGCTGTTATCTGAGTTTTGATTTGAGCTATCTTGGTAATTGCAGCAAAGTGTTAATACTACCTCTTCTCAACGAGCTGCTACCATTGCTCTAAACACAATATGTAGGTCATGTTTTATTAACTTCTTGTGATAAACTTTAAACTAAGTTTATTATCCAATTCGTTTAAAAGCTCCTTGTCATTCTTACGTGACCAATGTAAAGTGAATTAATAAAGTGAATAATGCTTGATTTAATTTCTTGTGATAAACTTTAAACTAAGTGAATTAATAAAGTGAATTAAATTCTTTTAAAAGCCCATTGTCAATAAAGTGAATTAATATGTGCTTGATTTACCGAATAATTCAATAATGCTAGTACTCTCTTTTTCTTACACCTCTTTCTTAGCGTAATACTTTCAAGTTGCTGATATATTTCCATTTGGATTTCAAACCCAGGATAACAATGATGTCTTGGCTTATTGGTTATGTTATCCAATGCCTCTACACTTCTCTTATTACTCCAGTGCACGCTCAAGGCTAGTGGTGCTGCAGGAATGGCTCCGCAATGCCGTCGTTCTTCATCAGCAACCCTGTTTGGGAGGATGACTCAAGTAAGCGTAGCTTCTGATGTGAACAAATTAATTCCCAATGAAAATCTTTTATTCTTCAGATAAGCAAGTTCCATAGAAATTAATTCCCAATGAAAATCTTTTATTCTTTAGATAAGCAAGTTCCATAGAAATTAATTCATTTAAAACATCATTGTTGGTTGGTATGCGATGAGATAGGCACCGAGAACATCCAGAGCAAGCCTTGTAAAGGGATCATCACGTTCAGTTTCAAACACCGCAACCCATCACACTTTGATTGCTCACTGGCAGTGGCAGGGGATAACGAAGAGCCTAGGAAACTTTCTAAATACTTTGAAAGCAAATCATGTTAGTATAATCTCTTTTGGCATCATTATTTCTATGTTTTTGCCATCTTATAGCAATATGTGTTAATAACACTTCTGGCTCTTTACATATATTTTTGGATCACTTCCATTAAATATATTGTTGTAATCAAATCATGTATACTTCTATTGAAATTTAATAAAATTACATGACCTCCCTTATCGTATATTAGTTGATCTTATTTCATTTTTTTAATAGTTTAGTATGCCTTCTTGTATAAATTTTATTAGGAATTGTGCTTCATAACAATAATCAACTTTGTATATAGTTTTAATGTTAAATGAGTGTTGTGTATGTAGCTGTTGTGTGTATTATAGGGACGGAAATAAACAAAAGAATTGTATATTTTTTTTTTAAAAAAAAGACTTTTTAGATCGGTTATGATTACAACCGATCTAAAAAGTATAGTTTTTAGATCGGTTATAAGTAATAACTGATCTAAAAACTATACTTTTTAGACTGGTTATAAAAGACAACCAATCTAAAAAGTTAACTTTTTACATCGGTCACAAAAATAACCGATCTAAAAAGTAATTTTTCAGATCGATTCGTATCCGTCAGACTTTCTATATCGCTCGCATAGACATCAGCCGTACAACCGATCTAAAAAGTCATTTTTAACCGATCTAAAAAGTCTTTTTTATAGTAGTGCAACCATCATAATCATTAGTGGTTAATAGTAGTCCTGAACTATAATCACCATCATTAATCATTAAAATACAGCACCTCATCTCTCATTGACACCTCTTCCATTGTGAATAAAATATAGGTATTTTTATCCATTATCTTTTTCAACCTTTTTACTAAAAGTAAAAGCATTTTTTCTTCAACTTTTGAACTGTAAAATAAAATAATGACTCAAACAAATTCAGTATTCACACATAGTAATTGTTAAAAGACAACAATTTTTTTTCTCTTAACGAGCATAAAAATTTTTAATAGATTTTTTAATTTAATTTGAAGGCTAAATTGCAATTTTTACCTCCAATTTTTTTATTCTTTGGCGGGTTTTAACCCCAACAAATTAATTTGGCGCATTTACCCCCAACTTTTTAAAAAACTTGCAAATTTCACCTTTCACCGTTTTGCTGACGTGACATGCTAAAATAGTTGTACTTTTTACCTCCACATTTTTACTTTTTAGCGAATTTTACCCCTAACTTTTTCAATTTTTGGTGAATTTTACCCCAAATTTTTATTTTTTTGGTGAATTTTACCCCCACCGTTTATGCTTGTGTTAGTAGAAGATAAAATTTGCAAGTTTTTTGAAAAGTTGGGGGTAAAATGCGCCAAATTAATTTGTTGGGGGTAATATTTGCCAAAAAGTAAAAAGTTTGGGGGTAAAAAATGCAATTAAGCCTAATTTGAATTAGATGCAGATATTATATTCACAGGTTCTCATGAGTCAAACATTAGTGATGTACATGCAAGGATTTTGATGCTCAAGTCTGTATTTGCTGGATATGTGTAGAATGTAAAATTTAAAAAGAGATATACCTTAGGCCAATTTTTACCTAGCTTTATATTGTTTTCTATTAAGAATTGCTAGCTTAAACTGATTTTGGGCCATGATTCAATGCTTTGCAACTGTAATGTGATTTCCCCTCCACTGGAAGGTTAACAGTATATGTTTTCAGATCCTAGTTATTTGATTTTGGTTAATGAGCAAATTACACTCATACCCCCTGAACTTTTTTCAAATTACAAATAACACTACTCTTCTTACTATTCCTACACTAACCCTTTTTATGTTTGAAAACATTACATCAGCAACCCTTATATGTTACAGTACTAACACCGCCTTAATGTTTGAAAACATTACACTAACATCCTATTATGTATCACACTAACACCCCTTACAAGGGAGGTTACTGTAATGGTTAAAAAAGTAAGGGATGTTTGTGTAATTTCACAAAACCTCAAAGGTGATTAGTGTAATTTATTCTATATATTTTCAACTTTATTTTTTTATGATTAAATGCACTTTTGGTTCCTCAAGTATCATATTGTACAATTTTGGTTCCTCAAATTTCAATTGCGCAAATTGGATTTCCCAAGTATTGTAATTGTACGATTTTGGTCATTCGAATTCGTCAATCTCCCATTAAAATTTTAATGAATTTTGTTGATGTGGTGGTGATCGATGGCATTGACATGATGACATAATGCTGATGTGGTGGCTGACATAGATCGATGTTGATGTGTCAGTGATGTAACGTGATATAACGTGGTATGCAAAAATAGGAGAAAATTGTCAAAGTGTTAATAATATATATTATATATTATAGAAATTTCAAATCTGAAAAAATAGTGAGATAATCATAATATTCAAATTTATTTATTGTGGGGTTTAAAAAAAAAAACAAATTAGTCAATTAGTCTTCTTGCCAATATACATACTCGAACTTATTTGTATTATACTACCTCTGGTCCTATTTATAAGAAACAAGTTATAGTGTAAAATACACTATAATTGTTTCTTATAAATAGGATTGGAGGTAGTATGTTACAAGGAACTATGGTATAAAAAGACTAGGCAGAAGCAAAGATTTTATAATCTTTTTTATCCTATTATAAAGAATAGAGTTACATAAATTATCAACAAAAATTTAGTTATTATTTTTACAAGTTTAGTATGTTGATAAATACACACGTCTAGAAATTCATTTCAGACAATTGTACACTTAAGAACTAAAAAGATTTGTACTAAAATAATATATGCCAAGAAGAACATGAGACGTTAGATATATACACACACATAAAAAAAATTACATATATTACTAGTAGATTAATAGATAATTAATAATTTAATAAATATAAATAGTTAAATAGATCAATTTGTTAGATATTTAGATAATTAATAATAATAAAAATAACGCTATTATTATATTAATTATAATTATTTAAATAGATCAATTTGTTAGATTTATAAGTTTCTTTAATGATTTAAATCCTTTTTTTTTTGTTAGATAAGATTAGATAAGATTTGATGTGAATATGTTTTTAGTCTTTGTAATATATTAATGACTAAAATAACAATTTGGTCCTTATAAAATAAAGGTTTTTTTTTATTAGTCCTTTTAATTTTTTTTTTTAGTTCATGTAATATTTTTTGTTGGTTAAATTAATCTGCAGGTCCCTATACTTTTACCAATTTTTCAATTAGATCCCTGAACTTTTTTTTCTTCTAATTGGGTCCCTGAATTTTTATTTCTATTTCAATTGGGTCCATCATCTAATTGTTGTTATGAAAAACTAACCGCAGACACTTAATTAGAGGTGCAGACAATGAGTTGGTGCTTCTGGAATGTGTTGTAAGCACGACTGAGTCAATTCTAAAAGATTTTTGCAAAGTTTCAACTTCTACAGGTCAATTTAACTCAAGCATTCTTTCACAATTATTTGGCTCTGCAGAAGGTTAAAACTTTGCAGAAAACTCTCAAAATTGACTCAGTTGGGCTTACAACACATTCTAGAAGCATCAGTTCACTGTCTGCACCTCTAATTAAGCGTCTACGGTTAATTTTTTATAACGACAATTAGACGGAATGACCTAATTGAAAAACAAACAAAAGTTTAGGGACCTAATTGAAAAATAAATAAAAGTTCAGGAACTCAATTAAAAGTAAAAAAAGTTCAGGGACCTAATTAAAAATTTGGTAAAAGTATAGGGACCTACAGAGTAATTAAATCTTTTTGTTTGATTTTAATCATTGTCATTAGTCTCTTCCATTAAGTGCTAACGTGGTTAATGATGATGATGTCATCATAATATTTTGATGACATCATCATGTGTCACATCATCAAATGCTGACTTAATCAATTGCCACATCAATAAATGACAACATCATCAATTGATGACATCATACAAAATGCCCAATCAACAACTGATGACATTATCAAAAGTGAGAGATGCATCCCCAAAAAACCCAATGTTGCATCCCTTCTGTTATAATTGATCCAACATCCATTTCACAACCATCGGAAACAAAGATCCGCAAGAGAGCAACCCCACCATAAGCATTTACTAGGCCTTCAAGCATAACCTTGGTATCGAATGCCATTGATAAAAAGAGAAACCAAAACCCTCCAACTTACTTGAACACCATAGCCAGGATTTGAAGACAATCATGTCAAACATAGATTCCAAGTCTAAACCTGCATTATTGAAAACCATTGCATTCCTGTGATTCCACAAAGACCAAGCAGCCGCACACCATGCAGATAATCCAAGTTTACCCATCCAAGCACAATAATGTTGTTGGAAGTGTAGCTTTAAGTCACAATGTTGAACCTTGACAACTCCTGCCCAAGAATACACACGGTTCCACATAGCAGCTACATAAGGACAGAGGAAGAGAAATTGATCCAAAGATTCATCAACCAGATTACAAAAAGCACAAGATACACCTGTCAGATATAGGTCCACTCCCCTCCTAAGGAGATTATCTCTAGTTGTCAACCTATTTCTTGACAGCCGCCACACAAATGCCTTAATTTTTTATATAGAAAGGGCTATTTGTAAACCCTTCATCAGTAGAGCTGTCAAATGGGCCGGCCCTAACCTATTTGGCCCTAGCCCACATATGTTAGGGCCAAACTGGCCCATAGGCCCAAAAAGCCCTTAGGGCTAAGGCCAACCCATAGGCCAACCAACTTTTAGAAATTAAAATTTCAAAAGTTAAGAGAATTTTTCTTGTGAGCTAACACTGGCCGAGGTCGGCCAACAATTGGTTTGCTCGAGGTCGGTCAAAAATTGTCGCGACAAATGTTGGCCAAAAATTGCAGCGGCCAACGACAATCGAAAAATATTTTCGGCCAAGGTAGGCTTAAAATTGTCCCGATCAATGTCAGTCAAAAACTCCCTCAGCCAACATCGGCTGAAAACAGCCTTGGCCGAGGTCAGCCAAAAATCGCCCTAGTCGAGGTCGGTCGAAAATCATCCTGGTCGAGGTTGACCAAAAACTGTCGAGGTCGGATGAAAAACAACCCTGGCCGAGGTTGGCCGAAAACTGTCCCGGCTAACATCACCCAAAAAATCCCCTAGCCGACGTCTGTCGAAAAATAACCTAGTCAAGGTCGGCTGAAAACTGCCCTGGTTGAGGTCGGCTAAAAACTACCTCGGCCGACACCACCCAAAAACTCCCACAGCCGACTTTGGCCGAAAAATAATCCTGGCCGAGGTAGGCTGAAAAGCAGTCCTGGCCGAGGTCGACCAAAAACTGCCCTGGTTGAGGTCGTCCAAAAACTGTTGCGGTTGATGTCGGTCGAAAAATGTCCTAGTTGAGGTTGGCCAAAAACTGCCTCGGCTGACACCACCCAAAAACTCCCCCAACTAACTTTGGCCAAAAAAAAACCCTAGCCGAGGTCTGCCGAAAACTGCCCTAGTGGAGGTCGACTAAAAATTGCCGCAGTTGATGTCGGCCGAAAAATAGCATTGACTAAGGTCGGCCGAAAACAGCCTTGGCCAATGTCACCCAAAAACTCCCCCAGCCGATGTCGGCCTAAAAATGGCTTTGGTTAAGGTCGACTGAAAATTGCCCTGGTTGAGGTCGGCAAAAAATTGCCCTGGCCGATGTCAGTCCAAAAACAGACTTGGCCGACGTAGTCGAAAATTGTCCCGATTGTCAGCTGAAAATTTCCCTATTCTAGGTCAGCCAAAAACTGTCATACTTGAGGTTGGCTGAAAAATGTCTTGGCCAAGGCTGGTCGAAAGAAGCACTAATTAAGGCTGGCCAAAAGAAATCCAGGCCGAAAAATACCCTAGCCGAGACTGGCCAAAAAATGCCCTATCTAAGGCAAGCCAAAAGATGCCTCAGTTGAAGTCGGCCAAAAAATACCCTAGGATTGGTCAACTGAAAAAATATTTTTGAAATTGTTAAAATTTGTGGGCTAGCCCTTCAAGACTTTAGTCCTAGCCCTTCAAGACTTTAGTCCTAGCCCTTTACAAAGTGGGGTTTTGTGGGTTATGGCTTTTTTTGGTCCTTTCATTAAATGGGCTAGAAAACTTAGGACTATTATAGTGGGCCAAGTGGACTGGCCCTAGGACTTAAGGCCAAATTGACAGTTCTACTCATCAATAAGAAGAAAATGATAGGCTGAAGAAACAGTATACCCACCAGAAGAATCCCTGATCCAAACAAGGCTATCATCCACGCCTTCTTTAAGTTGTATAGTATTGTTAATGTGGTTGTTGTTTTTCATTTTGTAACCATGAGCCTTTCTTTTCTCATCTTCAATCCATTTTTTCTCTTTTAACTCTCCTTTGACTTCATGCATGGGAGTGAAATGTCTATTTTTTACATCTCATACTGCAGCATCAAATGCTTCAATGAAAATCTTCATTCTGATTTTTTAATAAGCATACTTTTTTTTTTTGTTAAAAACAAAGGGTCTTTTTATGGAAGCACTTTTAGTATAGGATTGTTAGGACAAAAGGCAAATAATGTACCCTTAATTGTTTTAATTTAACAAAGAGACTTATGTAATAAGCTATGCCCAACAAACTATTCGTTTTGATTAACTATATTTTTTATAAGAAGTTTTGACATCAGACGTGCAACAGACAAAATCATTGTCTTTATATATAGAGAGAGGAGAGGAATTCACTTACTCCAAGGGTAAGTTTAATAGAGTTACTTTTTATCATCACCGTTCATTTTCTTGAAATCTAATGGTTAAGATTAATTAATCATTACAACCATTAGATTTCAAGAAAATGAATAGTGAAGATGAGGAGTAACTAATATATATATATATATATATATATATATATATATATATATATATATATATATATATATATGAGAAAAATGGCTATGCACTGACAGTGTACAAAAATTTTATACCGTCATCCAATCACAACCCACCATGTATACCAGCTTGTTGACTTTTAAGAAATTACCTTAAAAGTAATATCAATGGTGATTTATGATTGGATGATTGTGTAAAATAGTTTTATACCGCCAGTCTATCACTATTAAACTCTCTCTCTCTCTCTCTCTCTCTCTCTCTCTCTCTCTCTCTCTCTCTATATATATATATATATATATATATATATATATATATATATATATATATATATAATAAAGTTCACTTCAAGACTTTATAATAGTTCTCGGATGTAATTGGATTTAATGCTCGTAATTATGTGTATGTAATTGAATTTAATATTCCTAATAGAGTTCTCTCGTAATGGTCAATTGTAAGATATTATGATTTTTTATTATTATAAATTCAGACCAAACAAAGTAATAAATATTCATCATGTATAATAAATATAAAATAGATGTAAAGTATGCAATAATAGTATAATCTATCTATCTATTTATCTATCTTCTATATAGTAAAATTCACTTGAAGTTTTTCTAGTCATTAGATCGATCATTCAACTTTATAATACATGTTAGATGTAATTGAATTTAGAGAAAATTAATAACGTTTTCTTTTTTTAATTTAATGGAAAAAAAAGAAATAGTAACATATGAAAAATAACATGTAATAATATTAAAAAATAATAACACATCAATTTAATAAACACATAAAAAATAAAAAAATAAATCACATTGCATTGACAAAGAGTGTTCAATTTAAGTCGTAATGAAGTTAATCAATTCAAAACTTCAACAATATCATATAATTAAAACTAATATCTTTAAAATGGTTAAAATAAAATTTTAATTTTAACAATAAAAATATTTAAAAATTATAAATTATAAACACACAAAATTCAAGTACAATAACAAAAATGAATACTCAAATTTAAATAATTATAAATTTATATTTATTATATTTTTTTAATTTATACATTTCATATAGGTGTTACATCTATTACTTGGAGAAAGAACAAATCAAAATAAATTTCAACAAGCTTAATATTTTTTAAGACAACATCTCCTCAATTAAAAATATAATTTGTTATCTTCCTCAATTTTAATATAATTTTATTTAATATGCTACTAAATATTTTAAAATTTAATTTTATTAATATACATATTTTTTTTACATAAATACTAGATATAAATATAAACAAATATATATAATTTAATCGAACACGTGCATCGCATGGGTTTAAAATATAATTTGTACAAAACGTGTGTGCATGAATGAATAAAAAAAGTGCGTGCATGCACCATGACACCTAGGGATGGCAACGGAGCGGGTCGGGGACAAGTTTGACTTTCTCCATCCCCATCCCCACAAAAGGCGGGGCGGGTATGAGTTCGGGTATAAAAGATGCGGGTTTAAGATTTTAATACCCATCCCCGTCATGTTTTATCGGATTCGGGTATATCCACGGGTAACCTACTACACTATTTTTTATAATTTAATTTACTTATATATTTTTAAATAAATTATATATTAAGTTATTAATTATGTTTTAATTCAAATAATATATATAAAAAATGAATAACAAAGGAATTAAAGGCAAAGAATTAAGAATTAAATTATATTTTTAGTTAAATGTATAATTTTAAGTTTGTTATTTAACTATTATTATAATTTAAATTATTTAACTATTAAGCTATTTAATTTATATTTTTAAAAATTATAATGTATATGTTGTGACAAAAAATTTATAAAAAAAAATGTAACAGTGGTGGGTACGGGTACAGCTACGAATATAGTTTGATACCCATTCCCATTTAAAAAATTCGGACAATACCCGTACCTGTACTCGGTCAAAGCGGGTATTATTCGTCAAAGTCGGGATGGGTTGGGGGTGGTACCCAGGGGTAGAGGGTGGTGATTTGTTATCTTCCTCAATTTTAATATAATTTTATTTAATATGCTACTAAATATTTTAAAAATTAATTTTATTAATATACATATTTGCTTACATAAATACTAGATATAAATATAAAAAAATATATATAATTTAATCGAACTCGTGCATCGCATTGATTTAAAATATAGTTTGTCCAAAACGTGCGTGCATGACACCCCATTTATTGGCTATAAAAACGAGTGGTAGAGTATGCTCCTTGACATCCATTAGTGAATAAGTCAAGCGAGAGAAATATGTGTGGTCTACAAAATTGAGTATGTATGCCTCTTGACATCTGGTTATTACTCTATTCCTATTTCTATATACTTTGTTCATTTATATTTCTTTTAAGTCTTTTCCAACTAATTTTATTTATTTATACTTAACTGTAAGTTGTTGTTTTGCTCCTGTTAATTTTGTTTGTCTATATTAATTATAAGAATACTCTATTTCTATTTTAATTGTTTCATATTTATATAAGCTTCTATTGTCTTAATTTTGGTAAATTATAAGCATTTATTTTACCTCTAATTGTATTAGTTTTGTTGGTTTAATTTTAATTATTATTTTTGGTGAGTGGTTTACTTTTAATTATAAATTATTACTCTATTGGCCTATTCCTATTAATTTATTGATTTATATTTTTTTTAAGAATGATTTATATTTGTTATTCATATTAATTTTATTGTCTAATATTAGTTTTTTAAATTTTTCATTTGCTTGTTGAACTGACTTTTAATGTGATTTTTACCATGTTTATGACTTTTTAATTCAAATATCAATTAGGTTTTATAGTTTTCATGTTGATGAATCCAATGAGACAAATTTTACCTCTTGAATTAGTAAAAGAAATATTCAAAATTACGTTCCAAAATTGAAAGCGATAATTGTTTTGAAAAGATCAAATTAACCTAAATTTAAAAGATAAAGGACCAAAATGAATTTTAAAAATAAGATAAATGATCAAAAGTATAATTTAGCAAAAAAGTATAAGAGGCAACATTGAATTAATTGTGGTATGGTCTCTACTCTCTAGCATTTCGCATTCTTCACTAACAAATTAAATTGACACACAGGTAGAACATGTGTGAAAACACAATATTCGATAGATTTACTCTCACCAAAGATGATCTCTTTAGGCTTGTTGCATCTCCTCCGAATTCTTACATGCATTCTGCTTTTGACTCCATCATTTTCTGAAGATGATAGAAAGGTAAATAATATATATCTAATATTGCTTCACCTAGCAATTTAAACGGTTCGCCCTTTCAAAAATATACTTTTGCAAATATATACTTTAGGTATATCTTTTGAGTGTGTGTAGAATACTCCACTTCACATTATTATGAATTTTTAAAATAATTCTTATACATAAAAATTTTAAAGTTTAAAAAATATTGGATTATTTTTAAGTTAAGAAGAGTTTGGATTATTTTCAAAATGAACATAAAATTAACCTACAAATGATTTTATATGAGGTTGAATATAATCGTCTACATGGGCGATTATCCGAAGGGCGTGGAGTTCACAGAATCACTTCACACTAGTATGGTTCAAAGTGTCCTCGGCAGGTCATATATTGTTACCCAATAATAATTGCTCCCCTTTTCATTAAAATACATCATAAATGACTACCTATGTTTCAAATGTTAAAGCTTTTATATAATTGTCGCTTGTTTGGATCTTTGGAGATAGTGATCAATTCAATATGAACGTATATATTAAGAAGTGGAATATGCTAATTTTTATTAATAGTTAATAATAATTACCAAAAAAAATTAATAATTAATGATACAAATGGGTCAAACTAGGCTTACTTTAAATTAATAGGCCTAAATTGCTTTCTACCTCGAATGGGCGTAGTAGATTTGCAAAATTAAGGCTTAATTGGTTTAACTTTGTTTATTTGATAATATTTCTTTATTTAGAATTTTAAAGTATTATTAACTTGAAAGCCTATTTAAATGTTTATTTTATAAAATTTAATTTTTAAATAAAGTATCAAACTCTCCTTTTAAAGAGTTATTGGTTTTAAACCTTGATATATGTCAATAAATTTACACTTTTTAATAGATCAAGAAATATAAAATTTTAAGTTGTTAAAGTAAAAAATTAATACATATACATCATCAACGAATATAAAAGATTTCTCTAATAAGGACATTCCAGTTCCAAATGGTATATATCCATCTAGAAAATTTGGGTGAGAAAGAATATATAAATACTTAACTACAGTTCCAAATGGCATATATCCATCTAGAAAATTTGCACCAGATGCTTTGCTGCACAGCTACAAGAGTTTTAATGGGTTTGTGGCGAGGTTAACAAATGAAGAAGCAGAAAGAATGAGAGGTAATTTTAATATGCCTTTCAATCTATATATTACTCATATATGATGTATACATTTTGTAAAAATAATTGAGATATTTTTGTCCAGGAATGGATAGTGTGGTCTCTGTTATACCAAACACAATCCATCAGCTCCAAACATCAAGGTCTCCTGGGACTTCCTTGGCTTCCCTGAAAATGTCCCAAGAACAAGCGTAGAAAGAAACACAATCGTTGGAGTAATTGATACTGGAATTTCGCCTAATTCTGATAGCTTTGCTGGTGGAGGATTTGGTCCACCACCACAAAAATGGAAGGGAACGTGCAAGAACTTTACTTGCAATAAGTAAGTAATATTTGTTATATTATTCACACATATATGAATTTAATGGCTACGACAGTTTCATACTGTCAATCAATTAGAAATCACTAGTGATATGATTTTGAAAGTAACTAATGTAAAAATCAACAAATTTATCATATATACTAATTTATGATTGGACAATGCATAGCCTACTCTCTCTCTCTCTCTTTATATATATATATATATATATATATATATATATATATATATATATATATATATACTAATACGTGTATCCCGTGCGATGCACGGGATAAGTTTGTTGGTGAGTCAAAGTAAATTATTTTATTTTATATGTAATAATACATGAACAAATTTATATATTTAGTTTAAAAATATTTGATATATAAATCATATTTTAAGAAATTGTTTGTTAATAATAAGATTTTATAATTATTAATTTAATTTTAACTATTTCTAGTTTCAAAAAGTATTTATAATAATTTTAAAGTTAAAAATTTCAATAACACAGTTATAACAAATTTTAAATAATTAAATTATTAAATGTAAATTTAATTATTTAATTACTAATTTCTTTCTTTAAATATATTTTCTAAGTTTAATATATATATATATATATATATATATATATTGAAAATAAAAAATTTCTGAGTTTAAAAATTTTAATTTGTTAGTGAAGTAATTCTTTTATTAAAGAGATAATGTCTAATGAGAATAAATTAAAGAAATAAAATAATTATATAAAATTGAATATATTAAAATTAAAATTCACAAATTATATAAAAAAAATTAAGTTTCTTTTCTTGAATATCTTTTATGAATCTATAGTATATAATTTCCTTGAATAAATTTTATATATGAATATATATATATATATATATATATATATATTGATCGACATTTAATGTAATAAAATATATTAAAGTTTAAATTCATGAATCATATAAAATATTTTAAATTTGTTTCCTTGAATAATTTATATGAATTTATAGTATATATTTTCTTTGAAAAACTCTGTTTTTTCAAATTCATGAATAAGTTATAATGGTATATACTGGATTTAAATAATTAAGGTACAAACATTAATTCAAAGTAAATAATACATTTAATTAATCAAAATTATTTTAATAATTATTTAAATTTTTTAACTAATCCATTCGAGATTAAACGTTAATTGAGAAAAAAATATTCAATTTTTTATTTTGAATTATTTTTTTATTTTAATATTATATATATTGATTTTAAATAATTAAGGTTCAAAGACTAATCCAAAGTGAATAATGCATTTAATCTTTCAAAATAAATTTCACCAATTATTTAATTTTTTCAGACAATCGAATCGTGATATTTGTAACTGAGAAAGAATTTTTCAATTTTTTATCTTCAATAATCTTTGTTTTTTTTTTACATATAAATAATCTTTGTTATTTAATCTATATTTATATTAGTATATATTTAATCTACATTAATCTTTATTTTGTAATTTAGAATTTATTACAACAACTTTATTACTTTTATTAAAATAATTTTCATCAATGGTAATCTACTTTTATTAAACTAATGTTTTAGAAATCTTTATTTCAATATTAGTAACTTTATTATTGTTTTTTTTAAATGAACTTTATTATTGTTTGTAACTGTTAATTTAGTTTATTTGGTTACTAATACAGGTGAACAGAAACGTCAAGAGGGTTGTTGATGGAGGCTGGGGCAGCCGTCTGCCCCTGGCCCTTTCTAAATCAAGTTTCTTCACCTGTGAAGGAAGTTCCCAAAGCCACCTCTCCAACCACAAAGCCTAAATCTTTCGCCCAGGTTCTTTCAAAATCCTTCAGCTTTCCCCTTTGCCAGCTCCCAAAGCCATGTATCAAAGGGGAGGCAATATCCATTCGGATCTCTGAAGATGAATATTAGCAAGGCCTCCTAAGCTGCAAAAACAATCTACATGGTAGACTGATTCTTCCCAAGGGTTCAACTCCAATTAAAGTGAATGATTTAAAGGAAAAGCTCTCAAAGCTTTGGAACCCAGTTGCTCAGTGGAAATTGATACCACTCGGTAAGGGTTTTTTCGAAATCAGCTTTGCCTCAGTGGATGACCTCAGAAACATTTGGATGGTTGGCACTTGGAACCTCCAACCGGGTCTTCTTCGACTCTCTCAGTGGAGTGCTGACTTCAATCCGAGCAAAATGAGACAAACTCATGCTCAATGCTGGATTCGCTTATACAACCTTCCAATGGAATATTGGAGGCCCAAAACTCTCTGTGAGATTGCAGCTGGGGTAGGCACTCCAATTGCCTTAGATGAGGCCACCAAGAACAAACAGTTTGGTCACTTTGCCAGAGTCTTGGTGGATATAGATCTGGCTAAAATGTTGCTTGCTGAAATTCTTGTTGAAAGGGAATCTTTCGCTTTTTTTGTTTCTCTTGAATATGAGAAATTGCCTCTTTTTTGCAGCTTTTGTGGCTCCATTGGGCATTCACTGGAGCAGTGCAGGAAAAAAGATCCACAACCAATGAACAAACCAAAGATTGACAAGCCTTTTCAGAATAGCACAGAACATGCTCGTCAAAAGTCCGCACACACGGAGACAAAAGTTGTACAAGATACGCATGCTACAATTCCATTGAATCCCATGGATCACTTGGACAAGGTTCAAGAAATCAACAAAAACTCTGACAACACTTCATCAGATGAAGTGCAAAATACTATTATTGAATCTCAGGAGGATGTTAATCCTACACCAGCTCAAGTAGAGAACCAAATAGCTATTTTTCCTCCAGAGATTTCAAATGCTGATATTTCTGTACAAAAGCCATGTGGAGTGGTTTCTGCAGACTTCCAAGAGGGTCACCTTGAGATATTTCTCAATGGAATAGAGAATCAAGAGAGCACACAATCAGTTTGTGAAAAGGATGTTGCTGATGTTTTGCAGGTTCAACATCAACCTCCTCTAGAAATAGATCATGTCTCTCCTACTCAAGATGCGGATGGATGGAATGGTTCAAATGAATCCTCGGGTTCTACATGATATGCGCATTTTGTCCAAGTTCTGGGGTGATGTTGTGGATGAGACTGATGAAGACATACCCCCTGATAGGCCCTCTCAAGAGCTTAATCAGGATGTTAACTTCACCATGGTCCTCCCTAAATCCCAAAAACATAGGCTAAAAAAAGGAGCTAAGCAAGGTTCTAAGCATAAGGAGGTTAGAACCAGCTCAAGACACTAGGCTAGTCCTCATATCTCCTCTGTTTTTTGGGTTAAGATGAAGCTCTTTTCTTTTGATGATTGTGTGCAGTACTGATTGTTGTCTCCAAGCATCATGCAGAAATGACTGCTGTCTACCTCTTTGCAGCACATTTCTTTGTGGATTGAGTTAATTCCCTGCAACTATTTCACTGCATAGAGTTAACTAGTAATATGGATTCTTTTAATTGGTTTTTACAGGGTTTATTTTGGGTTGTTTCCTCACATTCAGCAGTGAGGAGTGCTTTTGTAAAAGCTAGATCTTCCTAGCTTTAGCCTTAGATAGCTTTTCTTTGTTTCTCTTTGCTCTTCATGGGTTTTGGCTATATCCCCCATGCTTTTGTTTCTTTTTCCTTTTTAATATATTTCTGGTATGCTACATGTAGCACATGTGCATGCCAGTTTTCGCTTAAAAAAAAAAAAGGTGAACAGAAACGTCAAAATTATACAACTTCAAAAATTAAAACTTCTAATTTTAAATATTTAGTTTTACAGCAGAATAAAATAATGAAATGTAAAAATTTTATTCAAATTTATAAGATGAGGACTTTCAATTTTGAATTATGTTTGGGTTTTGGTCAAAATTAACGGCCAATAATCTTGAAGGTTGTCCTTTCTTACATCAGAATCTCAAGTATGATCAATATTTTTTTCATCAAGGTCTCCCAATAAGATCAATAATTTCATTAGATGTATGCATATCTCGATATTTTATGTCAAATATTGTGTTTCTTTTTAAGTAGGAAAATTGAAAAACAATGGATACCAAAAAACACACATAAAATATATAGGGTGTATGAATAATTTGTAAATATTAATGTGCAATATTTTTGTAAATATTATAAACTATTAAACTGTAAATCGTAAACATGTAAAATCTTTAATTTTAAAGTGTAATATTTGCGTTTATAAAATTTTTCACCTTTTTAAATCACAAACTCAACATGCAATATATACTCTTCTTCAGTATTGAATTAAGAATGTCTGAGGATTAATTTATAAAAGTAAACAATAAAAATAATATAATAAAAGAATTAAAAGAATAGTTAATTACAGAAGTAAAATAAAATATATTTGCAGCATGAGTATTTTGAAATAGAAAATATTTGAAATTAGAACTGCGGAACAAAAATGATTTCATACACCTCATCAAGCTCTAGTCTGCAGAAGAAATTTGAGATCACAAATAATGTTATAAATATGAGCAAGCAACAACTAATCAAAAAATAAAAATAAAATAACTGCATGAAAGACCTTCTAAAATTTAATTTATCACTAATTCAAAATAATTAGAAAAATAATTGATAGAAAAAAAGGCAACCAAACAAAGAATGAAAAACATATAAAAAAGTTGATTTCAAATTGAAAATCAACAACAACAAAAAAAAGAACAATGAGAGTAAATTAAAATAAACTACAACATGAACACATCAACACCAAAAATATTTTGAAATACAAAAGGTTTGAAATTGTCATTTGGACAAAACTAACGTATGTTCTTCTGCATTTATTTTCTAAATTTAATATTCAAAATGTGTAATGCAATCACTCAACGTTTAACTTTAGTCTGCAGAAGAAATAAAATAATTAGAACTGCATTTCAAATTAAAAATGAGAGTAAATTAAGGGATTCCAAATTGAAAATCAAATTTTATGAATCAGTTTATGACTAGAGTTATAAGGTTATCTTGATGGTGAAAGGAGAAAGGAAGGGAGAGAGGTAGTGGGTTCGAATTCCCCACTAACAACTAATATTAATCGATAAAAAAATCAGTTTCTGATAATTTATAAAATGTAAAAGAATCATGGAGGTAGAAGAAAAGAAAATAATTAACATGGCATGTGTATTCTAATCGGTAGATTTAAAAATATTGAAAATTAGTTACTTAGAGACTTAAAAAAAGAATAAAAAAGAGATAATAAAACACACATGGGTTTATTAGTAAGTAAATATCTAAAATCAAAATGAGTTTTTAAATAAAAAATGACCAGTTTTAATACTTGGTTTATTATTAATTGGTAGATTTAAAAATTCAAAACGAACAGTTTTGAAAATCAAGCAAAGCAAGTAGGTTGAGGGCTTTCTCTTCCACCATTACCTTTTTCACACACAAAAAAATCTTAAAGAAAGAAAATTAAATGAAATTGAGAATGAGAAGAAGAAGAAGAAGAAAAGATTCATAACCCTGTCAAAAAAAAAAGAAGAAGAAGAAGAAGAAAGGATTCATAAATTATACACCCATCACCCATTGATCCATTTATGCAAAAAAGAGCAAGCAATATATGGTGAAAGGTTGTCCCGCTAGGTTGAGGGTAGATGGTCCATTTCTTGACTGAAAAGTTGTCCCGTTCCACTATGAAGACCAAAAAAACTCTGGAGACTCGAATCATGGCTGAAAAAAAAAGACATTTTATTTTTTAAAAAAAATATTCATATTGTATCTTATGTTATTGTAGAAGAAAAACAATCAAAATTTATAGGAAAAAATAGGAGAAACAACATAGTGTATAAACAATGTTCACCATGTAAAACAATTGCGCTTTTACTTGCCTAAAAGTGGTAAGAAACTCCAAGGGGCAAGAAACTTCAGATGGTGATCCAAACCGTGTAAATGATATAAACGTAGCATGAAGACACACCAAAGAGTCCTGCATTTTATAAAACTTATGCAAGTCTCTTAAATTGGTTTTCAAATGGCACATTAATGTGAAACCGTGGGCAGTATAAAGCAATTTTGTGGCATGCAAAGTCAAAATGAAGCGGTGGAAAAATCACCTCACCTGCAAATTAGTTGAATGGTAGAAAGTTTGCTATGGCATTTAATGCCTACGTTCCTGATTTTTTCTATAAATAGCGAGTCATCTTGCTTTGCTATTTATCCCCACTACAATTGTAATTCCTATTTAGAGAGAATTAGAAATACTAGTAGTGTGAGTTCTCCTATTATAAGAGAGAGTGTAATTGTTCTCTCCTTATAGTTAGAGAGAGGTTGTAATTTTCTTCCACTTAGTAAAATTATTTCTCTGGTCTTGCCCGTAATTTTTCCCTTATCAGTTGAGGGTTTTTCACGTTAAAATATTGTGTGTCAATTCCTATTTTTTTCTCATCTCTTATTTTAGTTGTGAGTTATTATTCTGTTACTCTGGTACCCAACAGTGGTACCAGAGCATATAGGTTCTGATATTGTTCTGCTGCGATACACGCTGGTACACTGGTATAGTGCTGGAGAAAATTCTTAGTATGCTCTGTGGTTGCGGTATAGTCTGATCTACCACATCAGAAAAGAATTATTCTTGTTACTGGATATAGAGTGAGGTAGTGTGAAAGTGCATGTCTAGGAAAGTTCTGGCTAAGGAAAGACTTGGTATTTAAGCGTGTCCGTTGGTGACCCACCTCTCTTTCCTGGGAACTTACCTGGTGCACTGGTTCACGGTCTACAGTCACTGTTCCAGTAAGCGGTACTATATACGATGGAAGTTGTGTAAGTCAGTTCTTTAGTGTGAGACCATGGCAGCAAAATACGAGATTGAGAAGTTCAACGGGAATAATTTCTCCCTGTGGAAATTGAGGATAAAAGCAATTTTGAGGAAGGACAATTGTCAAGATGCAATTGAAGGCAGACCTGCGGAGATCACTAATGAAAGGTAGAAAGAGATGGATGACAATGCCGTTGCCAATTTGCACTTAGCAATGGCGGATTCGGTTTTGTCCAGTGTTGCAGAGAAAAAGACTGCGAAGGAGATTTGGGATACTCTCCACAAATTGTACGAGATCAAGTCACTTCACACCAGAATATTCTTGAAGAGGAAACTCTACACTCTTCGAATGAGTGAGTCCACTTCGGTGACAGACCACATCAACAATCTGAATACTCTATTCGCTCAACTTTCTGCGTCAGATTTCAACGTAGAAGAAAATGAGCGGGCAGAACTTCTACTTCAGAGTTTACCAGATTCGTATGATCAACTCATCATCAACATAATGAACAACAATATTGTTGGCCGTCTAACTTTTGATGATGTTGCCGGAGCTATTCTTGAAGAAGAATCCAGGCGAAAGAATAAGGAAGATAGGCTGGAAAATTCCAAGCAAGCAGAAGCTTTAACGATGACGAGAGGCAGATCAACGGAACGTGGCTCTAGTGGGAGTCAAAATCATGGTAGATCAAAGTCTCGAAGAAGGAAGAACATTAAATGCTACAATTGTGGCATGAGAGGCACTTGAAGAAAGATTGTTGGAACAAGAAAAATGGAGGAAAGAATTCTGAAGCATCAACCTCTCAAGGTTGTGTTGCAAGTACCTTAGATAATGGAGAAGTCTTGTATAGTGAAGCAACAATTAGTTCTAAAGGCAGAAAACAACTTCATAATTGTTGGATATTGGATTCAGGTGCAACTTGGCACATGACTTCACGTCGAGATTGGTTTTGCACTTATGAGCCTATCTCGGAAGGATCTGTGTTCATGGGAAATGATCATGCCTTGGAAATTGCTGGAGTCGGTACTGTCAAATTAAAAATGTATGATGGTACTGTTCGCACACTTCAAGGGGTACGACATGTGAAGGGCTTGAAGAAGAATTTATTGTCCGTTGGACAATTGGATGATCTCGGGTGCAAGATCCATACTGAAGGTGGGATCTTAAAGGTAGTGAAAGGCAATCTTGTAGTGATGAAAGCTGAGAAGATCACAGCTAATCTATACATGCTTTTGGGAGATACGTTGCAAGAAGCAGATGCATCAGTTGCAGCAGCAAGTCAAGAAGAAGCAACGATGATGTGGCATCGTAGACTTGGACATATGTCAGAACGAGGCCTGAAAGTCCTTGCGGAACGTAATCTCCTACCTGGGCTCAAAACGGTCAATTTACCATTTTGTGAGCATTGTGTGATAAGTAAGCAACATAGGTTGAAGTTTGCTAAAGTAACTACTAGAAGCAAACACATACTAGACTTGGTCCATTCGGATGTGTGGGAATCACCAGAAGTATCCCTGGGAGGAGCAAAGTATTTTGTATCATTCATTGATGATTATTCCAGGAGATTGTGGGTGTACCTAATCAAGAAGAAGTCAGATGTGTTTCCAGTATTCATGGAATTCAAAGCACAAGTGGAGCTTGAAATTGGAAAAAGAATTAAGTGCTTGAGGACAGACAATGGAGGAGAATATGTAGATGGTGATTTTTTAGCATTCTGCAAACAAGAGGGTATTTTAAGACAATTCACAGTTCCACATACACCTCAGCAGAATGGTGTGGCAGAGCGGATGAACAGAACTCTCCTAGATAGAACAAGAGCTATACTGAGAACAGCAGAAGTAGCCAAATCTTTCTGGGCAGAAGCAGTTAAAACCGCCTGTTTTGTGATAAATCGATCACCATCAATAGCGATTGGTTTAAAAATGCCAATGGAGATGTGGAAAGGCAAACCGGCTGATTATTCTTCCTTATATGTGTTTGGATGTCCTGTGTACGTGATGTACAACTCCTAAGAAAGAACAAAGTTGGATCCAAAATCCAGAAAATGTGTATTCTTGGGTTATACTGACAATGTTAAGGGGTATCGCTTGTGGGATCCCACTGCCCGCAAGGTTGTTGTTAGCAGAGATGTAGTTTTTGGAGAAAATGAATTGTAGAGTGAGCAGAAAAATGACAGCACTACCAAAGACACCACTATAGTGCAGATAGAGAAGATGTCTGGAGAAGATGACTTTTCTGAAGCAAAACAGGAGCACGAAGAACAAGAGCCAAATGAGGTCAATGACGGAGGAGGTCTTCGACGATCAACAAGACAAAAATCTAAACCAAGTTGGCACTCACAATTTGTCATGGCAAGCCATGATGCGTACTGTCTTCTAATTGAAGAAGGAGAACCATCAACCTTTCAAGAGGCCTTGAGTAGTTCGGATGCTTCTCAATGGATGGCAGCAATGCATGAAGAAATGGATGCCTTGCATAGAAACAAGACATGGGAACTTGTTGAACTTCCAAAGGGTCGAAAAGCCATCGAAAATAAATGGGTATACAAGATCAAACTAGATGGCAATGATCAAGTGGAACGATATCGTGCAAAACTGGTGGTCAAAGGATATGCTCAGAAAGAAGGTGTTGATTTTAATGAGATATTCTCGCCAGTTGTTCGATTGACAACAATTAGAGTTGTTCTGGTTATGTGTGCTGCATATGATTTACATCTTGAGCAACTTGATGTTAAGACTGCTTTTCTCCATGGAGAACTTGAAGAGGAGATATATATGCTCCAACCAGAAGGCTTTAAAGAACAAGAAAAAGGAAACTTGGTTTGTAGGTTGACCAAATCTCTGTACGGTCTAAAGCAGGAGACAAGATGTTGGTACAAGAGATTTGATTCCTTCATGATTAGCCTTGGTTACAACAGACTGAGTTCAGACCATTGTACATACTACAATAGGTTTGATGATAATGATTTCATCATTTTGTTGTTGTATGTGGATGACATGTTGGTGGTAGGCCCCAACAAAGATCAAATCCAAGAATTGAAGGCAGAGTTGGCTAGGGAGTTTGATATGAAGGACTTGGGACCAGCAAACAAGATTTTAGGGATGCAAATTCACCGAGACAGAAAAGATAGGAAGCTTTGGCTTTCTCAAAAGAATTACTTACAGAAGGTCTTGCGGCGCTTCAACATGCAAGATTGTAAGCCAATTTCTACCCCATTTCCTATCAATTATAAGTTATCCTCAAGTATGAGTCCTAGCAATGAAGCAGAGAGGATAGAAATGTCTCGAGTACCGTATGCATCAGCGGTGGGAAGCCTTATGTACGCCATGATTTTGTACAAGACCAGACATTGCACAAGCAGTGAGAGTGGTTAGTAGGTTCATGGCAGATCCTGGCAGAGAGCACTGGAATGCTGTTAAGAGGACCCTTAGATACATCAAAGGATCCTCGGATGTTGCATTATGTTTTGAAGGATCGGAATTTATTGTCAGGGGCTATGTTGATTCAGATTTTGCAGGTGATCTTGATAAAAGAAAGTCTACTACTGGCTATGTGTTTACACTTGCAGGAGGGGCGGTGAGCTGGTTACCCAAATTACAGACTGTTGTAGCGTTGTCTACTACAGAAGCTGAGTACATGGCAGCTACCCAGGCATGCAAGGAAGCTATTTGGATACAAAGGCTATTGGAAGAACTTGGGCACAAGCAGCAGAAAACTACTGTGTATTGTGACAGTCAAAGTGCCTTGCACATTGCAAGGAATCCAGCCTTTCATTCTAGGACAAAGCACATAGGTGTTCAATATCACTTTGTCAGAGAAGTGGTAGAGGAAGGAAGCGTGGACATGCAGAAGATTCACACTAAAGATAACCTAGCAAATGTTATGACGAAGCCAATCAATACAAACAAGTTTACATGGTGTCGATCCTCCTTTAGCCTATCAGAAATGTAAGCAGCAAGGAAATGGCAAGATAGAGAGATATTTGAAAACACACAAAAGTAGCTTTAAGTGGGAGATTGTGAAACCGTGGGCAGTATAAAGCAATTTTGTGGCACGCAAAGTCAAAATGAAGCGGTGGAAAAATTACCTCACCTGCAAATTAGTTGAATGGTAGAAAGTTTGCTATGGCATTTAATGCCTACGTTCCTGATTTTTTCTATAAATAGCGAGCCATCTTGCTCTGCTATTTATCCCCACTACAATTGTAATTCCTGTTTAGAGAGAATTAGAAATACTAGTAGTGTGAGTTCTCCTATTATAAGAGAGAGTGTAATTGTTCTCTCCTTATAGTTAGAGAGATGTTGTAATTTTCTTCCACTTAGTAAAATTATTTCTTTGGTCTTGCCCATAATTTTTCCCTTATCAATTGAGGGTTTGTCACTTTAAAATATTGTGTGTCAATTCCTATTTTTTTCTCATCTCTTATTTTAGTTGTGAGTTATTATTCTGTTACTCGGGTACCCAACAATTAATTATTTGAATAAATGGAGTTAAATTTTTTACAGGTCCTCTACAAATGGTGATTGATTTATTCTCTCTTTAATAACCAAAATAAAAAAACACCATTTAATGTTAATTTTGATTTTTTAAGGACGTTAATTTTGATTAAATCTAATCAATTACTATTATTAAGTTAAAATTTTATTAAACGACCATAAAATCTACAAATAATAAAAAATTTGTTTGTAAGATAAAATTACTTAAAAAATAATTTTATTTAAATAGTATTTAATAAAATATAATGTATTGTTTAAATTTAATAATTAAAAATATAATTATATTAAATATTTTTTTTTTTATTAAATCTGTGCATGAATCTGATTTTATATTATTATAACGTGTTAATATATTAGTAATAGTATTTAACCAATTATCCTACAAAATTAAATATAACATGTCATCAATCATATTATTAATATATTAATAATTAATAATATATTATTTAGAAAACTATTAATTATTAATTAATAGAATAATTATAAAATATATTAAATCATCAAATATGTTATTTTCCGTGACTTAATTTTTTTGGTTATGGATTACCATACAATTTGTTGAAATTAAATGGTATTTATGGTGATAAATGATATCATTTAAATGGTAATAGAATTTAAATTTAAATTTATTTATTATATTTAATTCATTTTAATTATGTTGATCTTTTTTTTTAGAATGTAAAATTATATTTTTATCCTTGAATGGTCACGGGACTCATTGTGCATCCATTGCTGCTGGAAACCTAGTTAGGAATGCAAGTCTATTTGGGTATGGCTTAGGGACAGCCAGAGGAGGAGTTCCATCGGCACGAATTGCTGCATATAAAGTGTGTTGGACAGGCGGGTGTGACACTGTTGATATCCTTGCAGCATTTGATGAAGCCATTAGAGACGGTGTTGACATTCTTTCTGTTTCAGTGGGACCTTCAAAAGTGAGACACGTCCAATATTTTGAAGATGTATTTGCAATAGGAGCTTTCCATGCAATGAAGAGAGGCATATTAACTTCTAACTCTGCTGGTAATGATGGTCCAGACTCTTACTCAATATCAAATACTGCACCTTGGTTCGTTTCTGTAGCTGCCAGCACTACAGACAGAAGGTTTTTCACCAATGTCCAACTGGGCAACGGCCAGATCTTTCGGGTAATACCCATTAAAAATAACCGAGCTCAATACAATAATTTTAAGGTTAAATTAATACAACTTCAGGATCAATTAAAAAAATATATTTAGGGACCTATTAAAATACTAGCCTGCAATGATTTGGCAATTTTTAACTTTTATTTTTAAATTAAATTTCTGAATTTGTATTTATTTTTTAATTAGACCCAGAGACCTAATTCAAAAAATTAATACAAATTCAAGGATCCAAATAAAAAAAATTCAGAAATTTAATTAAAAATTATCAAATAGATCATAAATTTGCAGATTAATTTAAACTAATTTTAAATGAAATCCATAATTAATGTGCATAAAATATATTTTATAAAATATTTTAATTAATTAAAAATAAATTACAATATTTTTTATATTTTTAATATATTAAGTATTTTTTTTTGTATTATCTTAACTAGCTGTCTACAACTACAAGTAGTGTTAGTTATTATTTGCCTAAAAAATTCGAGCAATTTTTTAGAAAATCCCCAACTTGTGAAACTTATACATATAATGTTAAATTAATTTGCAGGTAGGTCTCTATATTTTTCCCAAATTTTTAATTAGGTTCTTGATTTTTTTTTTTCAATTGGGTCATTCATCTAATTGTAGTTATGAAAAATTAGTACTTAATTAGATGTGCACAGTGAGCTGATGCTTTTGGAATATATTGTAAGCACAACTGACTCAATTCTGAGAGTTTTTTTTTTTTGCAAAGTTTCAACCTTCTGTAGAGCCAAACAATTGTGAAAGAATGTTTGAGTTAATTTGACCTGTAGAGATTAAAACTTTGCATAAATCATTCAAAATTGATTCAGTTATGCTTATAACACATCCCAGAAGCATCAATTTACTGTCTGCACATCTAATTAAGTATCTGTGGTTAATTTTTTATAACGACAATTAAACCGAAAGATCCAATTGAAAAACAAATAAAAGTTCAAGGACTCAATTGAAAAATAAATAAAAGTTTAGGGATCCAATTAAAAGAAAAAAAGTTCAGGGACCAAATTAAAAATTTGGTAAAAGTTCAGGGACCAAATTAAAAATTTGGTAAGAGTATAGGGACCTGGAGAGTAATTAAACCTATATATAAAAAATAAACAGTGAGGATGAGAAATAACTCTAAAAAAGCAACTTGATGCCTCCTCATATATATAAGAAATGAGAACTATAAAATTAGACTATACAACTATATATGTTTGATCAAGATTAAAAAAGAATGCATATGATTTTTTTAAGTGGTTATGTGATCATCAACTAACTTTTAATTTTGATCATTCATCAATAGGTTGTATAGACCAAATTTATAGTTCTCATTTCTTATAATAACCAAGTGTTTTCACAGGATCGAGTTGTCTCCCCCCTCTCCCCCATCATGTATAATAAAATAACTTTTTTTTTACTGCATATATAATAAAATAACTAAATGAGTTTTTTTTATATCATTTAGCATGTATATTATTAGTTTTTTTTTACAGAAGCATATTATTAGTTAATCTCACAAAACAATTTCAATTTAATTTAGTTAGCTTATAAACTTTCAGTTAATTTTTAACTTATAGTTTTCAGCTAACCTATAGGCTAGATTTGTCAAACAAATCTTATAAGGATGCATTGAAGATCTATAAGGTATATCCGTTAAAGAAATCATGCATGGATACACGATAATTTTACATGAAATATTTTTTACGCGAGACTATAACTTTTTGTTAATATTGTGCAAATTTTATTTTTGATGCAATATATAAACGAGACATTATATAAATATCTTTTTTAGATATTAATTTTTTAAATAATATATATGATAACACATTATTAGATGAGATTGTAAAACTGTTTTCTTGAACAACAAAGTTAAATTCATATAAATTAATGTTCAAAGACACATGCATATATATTAATATAACTATATTTTCATTTTTTAAGTATATTTTAAATTTTAATTAACTGTTAGTGCAATTTTTACTATCATGCAATTAAAAAAGAACTTTACAAATTTTTTTTTCAAGTGTGCATAAAAGTCTTATCTACCTTAAAATATATGAAAGTCTAATCATATGAAATCAGTGGGTTTTGGGTTTAAGCATTTAGAAAATTGATTTTGCAAAAATTCATTTTGATTAAAATTTATTTTAATGTGAAGTGATTTATATTTGAGTGTTTTTATCCTAAAATAAAGTTGGTAGTAAAATTTAGTATAATTTTTTTTATTCAATGCAAAAATTACCTAAAATTTTTCAACTCAATCAATTTTGGACCCAAAATCAATTGTTCAATATGAAACCAAATATGTGAACATTTATACAAAAAAAAAATCAAATTAATTGGTATTTCACCATGATATTGGATCACTAAATCTGAACATGCACTTAAGATTAAATCAATATTATAAACATTCTTATTTATTTTAGACAGACTTACTTTAAATAATCTTTTTTGCTGCATTCAAGCATATATTATATCACGACCAAACTATTTTTTTTTTTTTTTGCATAAACTTTTTTATTTTAGTACATTTAAGGAGAGCGGTAAATACAAAAAATTAACCCCTTTGCCACAACTCTTTAGTAGATTTGTGGAGTATGCGAGGAGGGTGTGAATTCAAGTTTCATAATGTATCACTCCTCTTTTTCTGTTGATTTCACATAATTTTTGGAAAATGATGGGTAGACACTACTCATTATGAAGACACCTAGAGAAATAGAAAATAAATATAGATATAATAAGTGACATGATGTGATAAGGAGAGAAAGTTAGAGAAAAATAATAAATGTGAATGATATGTTTGAAGTGATGAGATATTCATGTATCATAATTATAATCTTTACTCCCTCCGGTGTCGTTCTAGATTTTTTTACACAGATCAAGAAAAGATATTAAATAGATGAAAGAGAGAAGTAATTTTACAAAACTAACCTTATTATTAATATTTCATTGAAAAGCTAAAGTAATACTTATTATGGGTATTAGTGGAAAAAAGTAATTAATATTATATTGAAAAGCCAAATACGACACTCATTTTGGGACAAATTTTTTTTCTTAATGCAAGACTTATTTTGGGACGGAGGGAGTATTATGATTACCTTTACATCCATTTAAAAAAAAAGGTCTATTTTTCTCTCTTCTATTTCATTGTGTTGGTTGAATTTGACAAGGAAAGTATGGAAAAATTATTGTAAGATTGCGACAAATTGTTCTTTTCCTTCTTTCTTCTTACAAGCCTTGCAAGGTTCCTTTGGTCCACACCAATGGGTGCATTCTCCTTTGATTATTTTTTTTTTAAAATTTATTATAGTTATTTTTTTTTTTTAAAAATATTAGAATATCTAACCTAAAAGATTTCACTCAATATATGCAGGGAGTTTCAATAAATACATTTGATCCAAGAAGTTATCCATTAATTTTTGCTGGAGATGCACCCAACATAAGAGGTGGATTTAATAGTTCCCAATCTAGGTACTAACATTTACAAATATCTCTTTTTTTTTTTTTGGTAGATAGTTACTAGTCTTTACTTTTTTTACAATTCAAGAATTAATTCATTCTAACATTATCATTGCTTAGGTATTGTTTTGTGTGAACGCTTTCCTCCTAAAGGATACTACCTCCGTTCCAAATTATATGACGTTTTAGAGAAAAAAATTTGTTCCAAAATAGATGTCGTTTTACAAAACCAATGCTGCATTAAATGTCTTTTTCCAGGACTACCCTTAATTAATACTTAGTGGGAGTAGTGTACTATGAGTAATTAATTAGAGAGATAAAGGGTATATTAGGAAGTTACCTAATATTTTCTAGGAAATTCAACAAATTAATTGCATTCCTTAATACCTGTGCCAAAACCTTAAACGTCATATAATTTGGAACGGAGGTAGTATGTTTATGTTTCTGGGGCTGCTGGTGTTATAATTTCAAATACATCTCCTTTAGTTCAGGCACAAATATATCCATTGCCAGCAATTCATATTAGCCTAAATGACGGGAGACTCGTATATTCTTATTTAAAGTCAACAAGGTACAAAACTTTTCAATAAGATCATATATATGCTAAACAATTTTGTTTAGTTTTGAATTGATTTAGTATATGTCACTGATGATTATTGCAGTAATCCAACTGCTACCATACTTAAGAGTTACGAAGGCAAAGATTCATGAACCCCTTACATCGCTTCATTCTCTTCTAGGGGTCCATCACTCCTGACATTCTTAAGCTAACTTAATTCATAGTACAATTATACAATCAATCTAACCACTTCAAGGTTATTTGCTTATTTCAATTATCTCTTGATGTTATAGCCTGATTTAACTGCTCCAGGAGTTGAGATTCTAGCTGCATGGTCTCCAATTTCTCCAATTATTTCTGGTGTTAAAGGAGATAGGAGAGTATCATTTTTTTTTTTTGGTGAAGGAGAGTATCATATTACAATATAATATCTGGAACATCAACGGCATGCCCTCATGTTACTGCAGCAGCTGTCTACATCAAATCATTTCATCCTAACTGGTCTCCTGCAGTACTTACAACATCTTTAGTGGTAGAACTCATTTTTGGTTCTTAAACTACTTTTTGTGGGTCCCACAATACTACATAGGATACAAGAACTCATCTCATTTTTTGCTCCAATGGTAGAACTTACTTTAGGTTCTTAACTTACTTTTTGTAGGTCCCACATTGGATCCCACATTCTTAATAGTTTTATTTAAAAATATTTTTAAATTTAAATTTAAATACTTATTCATATAAATTTTAATTATGAAACAAAAATTAAAAAGTAATATAAAAAATATTAATAATTTAAAATTTTTATTTGTGACTAAATACTAAATTGATGAGAAATACATAACATTGATGATTAAAAAAAATGCATAACATTGAGATTCAAAAAGAAAAATTAAATTTCATTATTCTCGTGACCGAAACGTTCCCAAATATGCTCCACCAAGTCTGTTTGAAGTTGTTGATGAATTCGTCTTGTGTGCATATAGCGTCTATTTTCCAAGTATGTAGCAAAATCGGGATGAGCACCATGAGATACTTCACCTACTGAAAAGTCATTGTCTGTATGATCATAATGAAAATCACTGCTTCTATTGTATGTATCTCGTTCATCTTCAACAATCATGTTATGCAAGATAATGCATGCCAGTATTATATCCTTCATTGTATCCATGAGCCAAGCACGTGATGGACCACGTATAATTGCGAATCGAGATTGGAGCACACCAAATGCTCGTTCCACATCCTTTCTTGCCGATTCTTGACATTTTGCAAATAATTTTCTTTTTTCTCCTTGTGGCATTGATATGGTCTTGACAAATGTGGGCCACTCTGGATAAATACCATCTGCAAGATAGTACCCCATATTATATGGGGTTCTATTAACTGTAAATTGCACTGGAGGAGCTTGTCCTTGCAAAATGTCACTAAACACATCAAATTGGTTTAACACGTTAATGTCATTGTTTGAACCTGCAACTCCAAAAAATGCATGCCAAATTCACAAGTCTTGTGACGCGACTGCTTCAAGAATGATTATGGGTTTGCCATGATTACCTCTAAGAAATTGGCCTTTCCACGCAACTGGACAATTTTTCCATTCCCAATGCATACAATCAATAGAACCCAACATACCTGGAAAGCCACGTGCCTCCCCAATTTGTAGTAGGCAATTGATGTCATTGTTATTAGGCCTTCTCAAGTACTCAACCCCAAATATCTCGTTCACACCCTTTACAAATCTTTCTAAGCATTGAATTGTAGTGCTTTCACCAATTCTAACGTACTCATCCACACTATCAGCAGGTGACCCATATGCCAATATGCGAATAGCAGCAGTGCACTTCTGCAATGGGGAAATACCCATTCTACCAGTTGCATCAGCTCTCATTTGGAAATACTCATCACGATTGCTAAGAGCATCTACAATTCGAAGGAACATATGCCTTCGCATTCGGAACCTTCGTCGAAACTGAGTCTCTGTGTATACAGGATTTTCAGAGAAGTAGTCATTGAACAATCGACTATGTCCTTCTCCACGATTGCGATCTATCATTGTTCTTCTCCGTCTGCGCCTAACGGTGTTCTCTGCTTGTTGTTGCATCTCGAGTAAGTACCTCATGATTTCTTCTTCAGTGTTGTCTTCAAGTTGTTCATCAACAATTTGTTTCCAAAGTCTACCAAAGTCAGAGTTTCGATCCATTATAGAAATGATTGAAGCTAGAGAAAATGAGAGAAGAAGATTGCACAATTTGCAGAAAATATGCAAGAATGAGGGAAGATTGAACAATTAAATAGCATGATGCACAACGACTAGTTTTATAACGGCTAGTTTCACAACGGCTAGTTTTACAACGGCTAGTTTCACAACGGCTACTTTTTACAACTGCTACTTTTATAACGGCTACTTTCACAACGGCTACTTTTATAATGGCTAATTAAAACAACATAATTACTCATTAATAATTAAAATAAAGTTACAACATAATGACTAATTAAAACAAAGTTACAACATCACTACTAATTAAAATAAAGTTACAACATTGGACTAATTAAAATAAAGCTACAACATAATGACTAATTAAAATAAAGCTACAACATAATGACTAATTTAAATAAAGCTACAACATTAGAGGAAATACCTAACTAAGGTTACAACATTAGACTAATTACCTAACTTGTGCCTAATATAACTACAATACAGTTCGTGGTCTCGGCGTTGACTCTCAGACATGGTAGATGTGTCCTTCATTAGGATATCGTACATCATCACTACGTTCTCTGTCTCCTTTGCCTCTGCTATCTTTGTGTTAACAACATTTTTTTCCCTTATATCATTTTCCATGCCAGACAAGTCGACATGGTTAGAAGACGTTGCAGCTCCTTTCCCCTTACTCTTCCTTTTGGCTGCCTTTTGTCCGATTGGGCGGGTGATTCGTGTTGGTGTATCATTTTCTGAAACTTCAATCGGCGTCTCTGGATTAGAAGACAATGAGTATTCCCCAGAAGCAGAAATCTTTGTTCTTTTTGAACAATTTTCTTTGAATTGTTCTAACCATTTAGGGTTTTCTTTTAGCAGTGACCATGCATGTTCTAAAGTAAACTCGCAATGTTCGTCTTGAGACCAAATAACATATGCATTAGTCAAGACGTCGTTCTCTGAGCACCCGCTTTTCTTCAATTGAACAGCTTGCTTGTAATGCCCGATGAACTTTTGCACGCCAAGATTTATTTTATGCCATCGACATTTCAGCTGACCACTTTCTCTTACTCGTAGACTCTTTCGAAAATTGTTGTAATTTTCCTCTATTCTCTTCCAAAAACTCTTTGCTGTTTGATCAACACCAATAATTGGATCTTTTGAAACGTTGAGCCATGTTTCAATGAGATGTGTATCCTCTTCAATTGTAAACATGAGTCGCGATTTCTTTTTTGTAGAATTCTCTCCTCCTTCCTCAAGTGTAATGTTTTGTAGACCAATTTGGGTAGAAAATTGTGGAACTTCCGTTTCAACTTCATCATTAGATGATTGAAACATGGTGGAGTTGTTTGGTTGTGGTGGAGATGTAGGAATACTTTGAGAATTTTCGGTAGAAGGGGAAACAAAATTTTGCATAAAATTCATTGGTGGTGGTGGAAACATGGGAAAAAAAGGAGGATTTTGAGAATTTTCGCTAGTAGGAGGAAATTGATAGTTTTGTAAGAAATTGTAATAAGCTTGCCAATTTTACTGATTTGGATCCATTTGGCAAGCCCGAAAAAAATTAGAATTGAAATTGGGATTAGAGAATTGAGATTGAGAAATTAAGAATGAGAATGAGAGTTGGTGTGCAAAATGTGGTCACTACTTATGCTATTTATAGGATTTTTTCATGTCTCATTTTTACATAATTTTAATATACTTGCTGTGTAAAAAAGTATATCACTCTACAAACTATCAAACGGTTAATTTTTGCAAGTGAAAACGGTAAAATGAGACAGCTATATGCTATATTGATTTACAAGACAAGACACAAATTGTGTCTCTCTTCACTCTCTGTGTGTCAGCCAATGGCTCTTTTCATTAAAAAAAAATTAACGTCTCTCTTTCTCCACTCACGATCTACCCCCTCCCTCACTTTCCCCTTTCTCTTCTCCTCACTCTAATTTGGAAAAAAATACATTCTCTTTTAAAATTTGTTGGACTCCTCTTCTCCCACCGTTCTCTCTTCCACACCGCCCCTTCCCTTTCTTCTTCCTCCATTTTCTCTGCTCCCCCTTCCCCACGACCCCTCCTTCTCCTCCTTCTTGGTGTCCAACGGCAACGACAATGCAGGGGAGGAGATCCTCATCTCTGTGCTTGCATGGGTCAAATGGACCAGATCTGTGCACAGCGGACGAGATCCGCGCACAGCGGACTAGATCCGCGAGCTTCGCGCGTCCCATGGAGTCCTTCTTTGCTCCGCTGAGTCCACCATCGTCAAAGCCTCCGTCGCCTCCTCCTTCGGCTTCATCGTCACCTTCGATGGCGTCGCCACCTCTGATGCCTTCGCCCAAGACGACTCCAATGTCGCAGCCTGGCTCATCCCAACGTCCCTGACATCAAGTCCAAGGAGATCTTCTTCTCCGAAATGGTGAATAAATTTTCAGATCTGTGTTGTTTGAATATTTTAATTTTTTATTGATTTTTTTTAATTTGTTGTTGGGATGAAAGTTATGAAAGTTTTCGTTTTGGATTCTGGGTTTGGATTTGTAATCCCAATTCATCAATTCTTCATTCTGGTCTTGTAATGGTTGGTTCGTTGGTTTCCCTCTTGAATCAGTTGAGAAAAAATATTTTTTTAATTTTTTGGAACCGTTCTTCAGAGTTCTTCTACAAGAACCATTCTCCACTGTGTCGTCCACATCAATCCACTCCAATGGGAAGAACTTGCCAAACGGTTCTTACTTCTCAAGAACCAGCGTTAAGAACCATCGTTGGAGATGGTCTTAAATCTGCATTAATGACAACTGGTAATGGTCTCTTCGATATCCACAGATATTGCAATCATTTTATGCCTTTTCTTGTCTCAATTAAAAAATATGCATGGTTAAAAAGTAATTCTTTTTTTCCACCTGGATTATTAGGCATATTTTGATTGAGTGAAATGGAATAGAAAAGAAATGTTTGAATTATAGTAGTGTAGTGAAAGTGTAAGACTCATTTCAAATTTTAAAAAGTTTCTTCTCAATTTTTTGTTACAGTAAAAGCCATGACGCTATGTTTGGTATTAGTGAAAGTGGAAGGAGTGAAAGTAGGTGCCAATGAAATGATGTGAAAGAAAAAAGTTGATGAAAATGTTTGTTACTGATGAAAGAGGGATGAAATTGGTACTTTTTCTATGGGTCCCACACAATAATACTTTCATTTCATTGAGATGAAAGACGATGAAAACTGCTCCCGTTTATTTTATTGCATCGTGGGACTCGTGCTTCTTTCATACCCATGACCAACATGCTCTTTGTTCTCATGACGCTATGTTTGGTATTAGTGAAAGTGGAAGGAGTGAAAGTAGGTGCCAATGAAATGATGTGAAAGAAAAAAGTTGATGAAAATGTTTGTTACTGATGAAAGAGGGATGAAATTGGTACTTTTTCTATGGGTCCCACACAATAATACTTTCATTTCATTGAGATGAAAGACGATGAAAACTGCTCCCGTTTATTTTATTGCATCGTGGGACTCGTGCTTCTTTCATACCCGTGACCAACATGCTCTTTGTTCTCTCTTCTCTGCTACTCGTGCTACTTATACAAGCGTCCAACAACATGATCGTGGTTTATAGGTTCACTGCTCTGCACGTTTTGTTTTTTGAAAACATAATCGATTACGCTTGAAAGCATAACCGATTATGCCTAGCATAATCGATTATGCTTGCATGCATAATCAATTATGTAAATTGTCATGCATAATTGATTATGCATGCAAGCATAACTGATTATGCTAGACATAATCAGTTATACTCATTAGCATAATTGGTTATGGTTTTATTTTGGAATGATAATTAGTTTTATCACTAATGTGTTTATTTGCTTGCAGTAAAATGGTAATTAGCTTAATCATTAAATTTTGTTTTTCTTTTTTTATCTACCAAACCACTTTGATTCAAATCTTTCATCTCTTTTACACTCTCTTTCATTTCAATCAAACAACCTTACTTTTCACTCTCTTTCAACTCTCTTTCATCTCTTTTCATTCCTACCACTTTTATCTCTTTTCTTACCTCTATACCAAACATAGTGTTAGTGTTTTTGATTTGTATACACGTTACTTTTTAAAAGAACTAGGAAAAAAGATAGGAAATGGGAATAAGCAAATTCGGTTTCATTCAAGTACAAATATATAAGATGTAGGTTTATTTTGTTGTGAGAGATCATACGAGTCACTTATAATCCTCGAATCAAAATTAAGGGACTGGTATGTATACAAAATATTAGGGATAAGGGTCTGGGACTTTGTACACACACATATACCTTTTTGTTACACTACATTTACACTCCTCATGTGATTTGAAAATTTGAGAGAAATTTAAATAAGTTTACTTCTCCACTTTATTTACTATAAAAGAAAAGGTGTGAATAACGTAGGAGAAATAAAGTTTGAAAATATTAATTCTCAATATATAAGAATAAAGATAAAATATTCTAACCTAGAAGCTTATACATTTCTACATGCAAGTTACCCACCTTACACATTTTTGTTGGGAAAAAATAGATTTATTTAATCCATGGAGTTGAAGGGGTTCAAATTGAAAAACACATAGTTATTTCAATTATTTCATGACTCAATTTAATAGGTTGATTAAGATTATGACCAATATTGTTCATTTGATTATTTACAGCTACCCCTATGAGTTCTGCACTTAATAGAGATGCTGAATTTGCTTATGGTGCGAGGCAAATCAATCCTATCAAGGCAGTAAATCCTGGACTAGTTTATGATGCTGCTGAACTTGATTATGTTAAGTTTCTGTGTGGACAAGGTTATAGTACAAGTCAATTGCGACAAATTACAGGAGATTATAGCAGTTGTACGCAAGCAAATCAGGGGTCTGTTTTTGACCTTAATCTCCCATCTTTTGCTCTATCTACAACTTTCTCAAGATATAAAGCCACAATAACTACATATCCATATTCGTTAAACATCCAAGTAGTGCCAAATGTTCTAGTCTTCTCATCTTTGGGTCAGACAAAGAATTTCACTCTTAAGATTGAAGGAGCCATTAATGCAAATCCAGTTTCTTCGTCTTTGATTTGGGATGATGGTACTTTTCAAGCAAGGAGCCCCATTGTTGTTTATGTTCCCCCATAATTTCCCCCATAATTATTGGCTTGCTTTTTCTTCTTCCTATTGAAGTCTTAGTGAATAAATATTCTGTGTAAATTGTACGCCAGAACGATGATCAAGTGCTTTGTAAGCCAGGAATAAAAATCAGGATGATAATTTACTTTCACCCAAAGTATTTTCCACTCGGCCTTCTTGAGTAATATTTTAATGTCATTGTTTTATTGTAAACATCCATAATTATTTGATGTGAGTTGGAAAGCAACCTTGACTAACCATCATTAGTGGTTAATAGTGGTCTTGAACTCTAATCACTATTACTAATCAGTAAAATATAGCTCCTCTGCATTCACACCTCTCCCATTGTGGATAAAATAAAGTAATTTTTATTCTTTATCTTTTTAAACTTTTTTTTTTCCCTAAAGGTAACAGTGTTTTCTCTTTTTCTTTTTTTAAAGTGAAATAAAATAAAGTCTCGAACAAATGTAGTATTCACACTTAGTAATTGCTAAAAGACATTTTTTTATCACATAAAGAGCATTAATTTTTAATAGAAGTTTTTCGAAGTTTAATTTGAATTAGAAGCATATATTGTCTCGATAAAAAATTGTTTAATTTTTTTTGTAAAAAAATATCATATAAACTTTAGAACAATTTAGATAAGGTTCGTTAAACATCTAATTCGGATTAATTGTATCTAAGAGAAGTTAAAAATTTGCAAGTGTCTCTTCCAGAAGTTTGGATAGGAAAAAAATAGAGCGAAAATTGAAACTTTGATCAATTGACATGCAACAATGCACCAATAAAATTTAATAATATTATTGATAAGAGAAAAAAGCTCATGGTAGTGACTTATTTGCATTCATTTCTCCGTAGGCTTACAATTACAAACTCAACTTTCATTTTCATTTATTTTAGGCTTAAATATATTTTAGGTCCTCGATAAATATGTTTTAGGCTTAATAAATTTTTTCGTTGCATTGAATTTCTGATATATCAAAAGTTTTGTTTTGAGTCACTATCAGTTAAGTTAAGTGATGACGCGACACCTTATGAACAAATCTTTCCAACATATATCAATCCTTGAGATGGTGACGACATGTCATCACTTAACTAACAGAGATCCAATGCAACAATTTTTTTTATTAAGGACCCATAACAAAAAACAGTTATTTATTAGGGACCTAAAACATATTTAAGACTTTATTTTATTTTGTTTCACGCACCTAGGATTGATCAATATTATTTGGTATCCCATAGACTACAATTGGGCTTCTAACTTGATGATTGCCATCATCCCAAATCAAAGAAGCAGATACTGTTTGCACATTAATTGTCCCTTCAATTATGACGTAAAATGACTTTTTCTGCCCTATAGATGTGAAGGAAAGAGTGCTGGGTTTCACTTGAATTTGTAACAAAGATGGAGCAATTACTTTGGCTTTATATGTAGATATTGCTGATCCCACATTTGTAACCGTTCTATGGTAAGCACGATCAAAAGTTGAGCCATTTACAAAGAGAGCAAATGATGGGAGGTTTAATTCATATACTGCTCTCTTGTTAGCTTGTCCTTTGCAACTACTATGATCATTGGTGAGCATTCGGAGCTCGTTATCTGTATAACCCTCTCCACATAAGAATTTTAAATAATCTGCTTCACTAATATCATATACTAAACCAGGATTTGCAGCCTTAACAGGATTAATTAGCCCTGCTCCGTATGCAAATTCAGCTTCAGGATTAAGAGTAGGACTCATTGGAGTAGCTGTCGAATGCAATAGAGATGGTCAAATTTTGTTGAGTAATTAGAAATCAATAAAGGATGATCAAGAAACTCCCACTCTTTGTGTGTAATTAATTACATACACACACTTATCTTAGAATAATTATATTAGTAAATTATAATTTTAGTATTTTTTTTTTAAATACACTCAAAGGTACATATATATTACTCATTCCGTTCCAGATTATAAGACCTTTTAGAGAGAAAAAATTTGTTCCAAAAATAGATGTCATTTTACAAAATCAATGTTGTATTAAATATCTTTCTCCAGGACTATCCTTGATCAATATTTATTGGTAGTACTCCCTCCGTTCCAGTTTATATAAGGTTTTGACACAAGTATTAAGGAATGCAATTAATTTGTTGAATTTCCTAAAAAAATTAGGTAATTTCCTAATATATCCTTTATCTCTCTAATTAATTACTCATACTATACTACTTCCACTAAGTATTAATTAAGGGTAGTCTTGAAAAAATATATTTAATGCAACATTGATTTTGTAAAATGTCATCTATTTTGGAACAAATTTTTTTTCTCTAAAACGTTATATAATCTAGAATGGAGGAAGTAGTATGTAATGAGTAATTAATTAGAGAAATAAAAATTTAACAAATTAATTATATTTTTTAATACCTATGTCAAAACCTTAAATGTCATGTAAACTAGAACAGAGGAAGTACTAATTAGTAAAGTCATTACCTGTGGGCATCAACGCAGACTTAATCATAGCAGGAGACCAATTGGGGTAAAATGATTTGATATATACAGCTGCTGCAGTTACATGAGGACAGGCCATTGAAGTGCCAGAGATTACATTATACTCCCTCCGTTCCAGTTTATATGATGTTTAAAGTTTTGGCACAGGTATTAAGAAATGCAATTAATTTGTTGAATTTCCTAGAAAATATTAGGTAATTTCCTAATTATCTCTCTAATTAATTACTCATACTACACTACTTCTACTAAGTATTAATTAAGGGTAGTCTTGGAAAAAAATATTTAATACAGCATTGGTTTTATAAAACGTCATTTATTTTGGAACAATTTTTTTTTCTTAAACATCATATAATCTGGAACAGAGGAAGTACTGTATAGTTCTTTTGTCTCCTTTGACCCTTGAAAGTGGGTTGAGTGGAGACCATGCAGCTGTAACTTCAAATCCCGGGGCAGTGATGTCAGGCTACAATATCAATAATTAATTCTAAATTTCTAATGAGATTTTGATAGATTGAAGATGATAAATTGATTTGGATTGTACTCCTTCCGTTCCAAATTATATGACGTTTAAGATTTTGGCACAGGTATTAAGGAATGCAATTAATTTATTGAATTTCCTAGAAAATATTAGGTAACTTCCTAATATACCATTTATCTCTCTAATTAATTACTCATAATACACTACTCCCACTAAGTATTAATTAAGGGTAGTCCTGGAAAAAGACATTTAATGCAGCATTGGTTTTGTAAAACGACATCTATTTTGGAACAAATTTTTTTCTCTAAAACGTCATATAATTTGGAACAGAGGGAGTATAACATACTATATTGAAGGTTACCTATAGGGTATTTGGCGTGATCGGATTTGGACCTCTCGATGGGAACGCACCTACGTATGGGAATATTAGCCCATCGTTTATTTCTTCACTCTTAAATATTGTAGCTGTTGCATTTCTAGTCATCTGTAAAATAATAAATGAGAAAGGTTGAATTCAATATATTCAAATTTTATTTAATAAAAGTTTGATTTTGAATCAGTACTATCACTTAATCGTGACACATGTACTACAACATTTCATTTTGGTATAGGACAGAACCTTGGAAGAAAAAGAAAAGAAAGAAAACCTAAATTTCAGTGTAACATCTCTTGTTTTCAACGAACATAATATAGGGGGAAAAAAAGGAGTTATTGTTTGTTATTGTTAAATGTTGATGTTCAATTTTTTTTTTTTCCTTGTAAACTGGTCAAAAATCCCTAAATGAAAGAAGACTTTTATTATAATGGCATGTCCTTATTTAGAGTTTTGTTTTGTTATATTATAAAACTTTAAATGTTATTTAATATAATTATATTTTTTATCTAATCAAATAAGAAAAAAGATTTTTTTTCCCTATTTCTTCCAATCTCAAAAACTTAAAATTATATTAATTTTCTCTCTTTTTTATTTCTTCCAATCTCCTTTTTATTTCTTTTGTTTTTTCTTATCAATTTCTTTTCACGAGATTAAAAGTACAGCTCTTGAACTTCTTTCTTTGAAAAAAAAGTTAGGGAGGATATAACTGATATGATTGGAAAAAGTAATGCCCTATTTAATTGGTTGGATGGAAATAGGTTGGGGAGAGTGAAAATAGGGATGAAGAAAATAATATTGATTGTTTGATTGAACAGAAATAAAGTGAAAATAGGGTGATGTCCGCTAGTATTTTTTTACTCTATTTTTTACTCATGTCTATTTTTTTTAGTTATCTCTATTTCTATTTATTTCTCTATCTCTTTCCTTATTTTTTCTCTCTTTGACTTCACCAAACACTTTTAATTTTTACTTTAATTCTCACCTATTTTTTCTCTATTTTCATCCACTCTATTTCTTTCCTCTTTACCAATTCTTTCAATTTTTTTTCAACAACAATTCTTGTAAACAATTGTACCAAAATCTAAAAAGTTCAAGTTTTTTTTATCGACAAATGTTAGTCGTTAATTTATTAGTTTTTGTTAGTAGGAGAGATTCGAATCTACGACCTCTCTCTCCCCCTTCTCCATTCAATCACCAAATCAATCTTATAACTCCTGTAAAAAATGTGGGGTTGAATTTGTGATATGTTAGTGAGACTTTATCTTAATTACTCTATTCCAGAAACTCCTTGGAGTAGCTTTTATTTTTCCCTAAAGAAATAAAGATGATATATGGGATTTATACCTGGTTGAAGTTATGTAAGAATGTATGAGTCTTTGATCCCACTGAGCAATCTTCAAAGCAGGCAGGGCATATGCTCCGGGCAAATCTTGATGTAAATTAGTTCCAAATATAACACCAGCTGCCCCAGATAAAAACCCCACGTCTTCAGAACTTTGAATGGTTTCACACAGAACAATCTTTCCCTTCACGAATGTGCATCCAAAGAGTCTTTTTCGCAATTCCTAAGCAATAATGTATGAAGTTGAAATCCATTTTTTTTAAAAGAAAAAAAATGTGTTTTATTCCATATACTTTCTATCAAATGTGGTTAAGATCTTTCTACTTTTATATTCATAAATTTGGTTCTCGAACTTGAAAAACATGATGAATTTTTAGAGAGAAGAAGCTAAATCCACAGTTTTTTTAAAGATTGAGCACCAAATTCATTAATATAAAAAGTATAAGGACCTTGATCAAGTTTTTATCAAAAATAGAGACACTAAAAACACAACCAAGAAAAATTAACATGGAACTCATTGGTTGATACCTGGATGTGGAGCTGTTATGTCCACCAGCAATGTTAGGTATATCTCCAGTGTAAATCAGTGGATACATTTTTTTCTTAAGATCAAATGTGTTATATGAAACCCCCTGTACATATAGGCAGAGTCGTCATCCATTAAACTTAGCCTTTATTTTTTTTTATATTTTGAGTTAAGATAAATTGAATTAAACAAATGATACCTGATAAACAGCCCGATTGCCCAACTGCACCTTGGTAACAATCTTTCTGTCCAAAGTGCTGGCAGCCACAGAAAGTAACCATGGTGCATAATTTGCCATAGTGGTAAGAGAGGGACCGGAATTACCGGCAGCATGTGACGTTAATATCCCTTTTTTCATTGCATGAAAACTTGCTATATCAATTATTGATTGGAAATACGGAACGTACACTACGCTAGTTGCGCCGAGGGAAGCAGAAATGATGTCAACACCATCACTAATAGCTTCATCAAATGCTGAAAAGATGTCTACCATGTTACCACCATTTTTGTTCCACAATACTTTGTAGACAGCAATTCTGGCAGATGGAACTCCTCCACGAGCAGTCCCTGAGGCCAACCCAAATAGACTTACAGAGTTAACTGAGTTTCCAGCAACTGTGGATGCACAGTGTGATCCATGACCATTTGTATCTCTGGGAGATATGATATCATCTTCGGCAAAGTCTTTTAATATATTAAAGTACTTTGCCCCAAAAATTTTGCTGCATAAGAATATTGACCAACTTTAATATAAAATGTGAATAAATTATACTCTGTGTAAGTCTAAAGATCTTTTACTCTTGTCGTTCTTCCATCACATACCATTGTAGAAGGTAAATTAATTTATCAATTTTTTTAAGGTTAAATTAATCAATAGGATTTTGAACTATTTAAATTTTTTTAATTAGGTCCTTAAAAAAAATTGTAATTGAGTCCATAATTTTATAATTTTTCTAATTGAGTCACTAAGGTTTTAACTATCACTATAAATTGTTATTTTCTGACAGTTTTAAAAAATCATAAATTATCTTTAAGAACCTAATTAAGAAAAAATTACAAACTCAAAGATCCAAATTACAAATATGATTAGTTTAGAAATTTAATTAAAAATTCTCAAAAAATTTAGAGACCTATTAATTAATTTAACCTATTTATAATAATCACTTTAAAAATATGATTTCTGATTAGTTGTTAGTATAAGCAATGCTAACTATATTAAGAGTACTGATTAACGTACCACTGCATTTCTACACCCAGTGTCCACCTCCCTACGTGGTTAATTACGTATAAAAATATGGTTAATTTTATTTTATAAATGGTTAAAAATAAATAAACATAGTTATATATAATTTAAAAATACAATATTAATAATATCATAAGGATATTAATTGTCACATGTGGTTAATTACATATATAAATATAGTTAACTTAGTTATTAACTCGTAAGATTATTAAGTTTCCACTATTTAATTATAATTAATTCACTATTTCACATAGTGAATGTCCTTAATTACTAGAATAATTTTCTAGCATCTACAAGTGTACTCCGTTTGGAGTTCACTTGCTTCCACATGAGAATAAATTATTCTTGTCCCCACAACCACAAAACATTGCAAACAAGTCACACGCACAAGAAAATTTCAGCATTCTTTGCCCGAAGATCACGCTCCTCCCGGTCTCCAATTTACAGTTAATAACATAATAATCATTAACAAACAATAATTCAATAATTCAACATAATCCATTAAACAACATTACACACACATTTTCAATAGAAATTTCCCTTTTGAGGTGAAATGTCCATTAGCAAATCCAACGAATGACATTAGGCACAATCACACAATTAAATTTCATGCATATACCTATAGCTGTGCACACACACCAAAACTTATTTAACTTAGCAAATTAACTTATAATTTAGTGAGATTTTACAGAGACATAATACATCACATATATTTAATTATATAATTTTCTTTTCCCAAAAATTCAATCCATAAATATTATTTTTGAATTACTTATGGTTTCTGGACAGGCTCTGTAAAGTGCACTTCTACATTTTTGGTAAATAGCAAATCAACTCTGTTTTCTGTTCCACTTCACAGAGAATGTCCCCAACATGTGAAAAAACACATGGAATTTTCTCAGCACCAAATTCCTACCTAAAATTCCCTTTTTATATTTCTAAAACATTATTGCTTCAGAACAGAGTTTTCCATACAAAAATATAAATAATTACAAAAAGTGTTCATAAAATTCTAAGAAAATTCATAGGCAGTAAAAATAGTCCAGATAGTGTTACAAAATTTTCTCAAAATAAAATTCTCATAAAAAAGATATTTCATATATTTAAATACTCTGTTGTCCAGTTTTTCGGTTTTCACAACATTAATTTCCTGAAAATGCCTCCCGATTTTTTCTGAATTTAAAAAAATTCAGGAATGACCCTCATAACATATAAATCGAAGTGATGAGACCATTTTTCCAAAAAAATATACCAAAAATTTTATAAATTTCGAAACAGCCCCTTTTACAGAATCAGCAACATTTGAAAATAATTCTAAAAACAATAGTTCCACTGTTCATAAAATTCTGAAAAAAATACCATGATATCTAGAGGTGCCAAAACATAGGAAAACATCTTTACATTGCAAAATAATGCACGAAAATATTTTCGAAAAAAATGAAAACAGCTGCAGTGCACAATTGACAAACAACACATTTCAACATGTTTCACATGCTCTTGAGACACCCATGGTGTCAAGAGACTTACAATCACATGAACAGCCCAAAAATATCAAGAGAAACAAGAAATAGCTAGAAAAAATAGAAACCCCTCCATACCTCTTTGGTTCTTCACTCAAAAGAAACAAAAATGGTGTTGTTGGGTAGCCCTTTCCCTCCTCAACAATATATCCGAATTTAATCGGTGGAAACTTTGATTTGAGTACTTGAATCTTAGAGAGAAGGTGCATAATTTTAGAGAGGAGGAGAAAATAAGAAACTTAGGGAAGAAGAAAAAGTGAAATGAGAGAAAAGCTCTCTTGCAAACCCTAAAAAGGAAGAGAGAGGAAAGTGAAAGTTTTAAAAAAAATTTCCCCCATGTCCTTAGCTAGGGTTTTTTTGTGTTGGGCCCACATGGGCCCTCTAGGTTTAGGGTTAGGATATTTTTCAGTTTAGGATTTTGGGTCTTTGCGGGATTTGGTCATCTGGTCTTTAATCAACGAGAAAAAGGATTTTTAATTCACTCTCATTCTATTTAATATTTTTCTAAAGCATATTTAATTAATTAATTAAATCTTCACTAAATTTATTTTTATAAATAATTGTATTTCTTTAATTAATTAAATACTAAGAATTAATCCAACAGTGAAATAATTAATTAAAGCCATAAATCATGTACTTGACTTTAATTCACACAAAGTTTAATTATTTTCATTTAATGAAAATAATTTCATATATTCTTAATTGAAATCATACAGCTTCACACATGACAAATATAACGAGTGTAAATTTTTAGGATGTTATAGCTCTCAAGTCTTAAGTGTATGGTACGAGATATGCTAATCTTAGAGAACTATTTTCTGTCTCAAAGGTTTAAACACTAGACATCATGACTGGGGAAAATGAACCCTCTCCAAAGGTATCCTTTTGTGTTAACTGGATTCATTCCATTCTCATCTAATCAAGATAAAATATTTGTTCTATAGAAATTTTTGGTTATTTTTCTTACAAATCGTATTTCCAATTTCTCGTTTCATTCTTTCCTTTTCGAAAAGAGTATTGGGAAATCACGTGCTCACTCCAAGATCAAATCATTCATTCCAACTACTGTTTCATATAATCACTCGATTTCTTATGTAAGTATACAGTTTTTATTCTTGTTCAATTTATGTTTCTTCTCTTCATGTTTGAGGGATTGTTATGTTCAATATTTTCCATGCCACATTTTTCTGCAGTAATTGTTAGCTTGTTGACTAAAATATCAAATCCTTGTCTCAGGTATGCTTCTTAAAAAGTTCAAATCTTCAAATTTCAAGTCAACATGAAATGTACTTACCTGTCATCAGTAAGTTCATACACCTGTCTTGACATGCATTTTTTACCTGAGCTTTATTGAAGGAAAATAATTTGGCATGACTTCTATAATATTTTCATAATATATTTTTATATGTATCTTGTCTCTTCTTGTAGGTTGTAACCTGTGGCCCCAAAGAGTACCTAGATGTGTATATGTCTAGACCGAATTATATGAATATAAAGGATTGGGTGAAAATTAGTGAATCCTAAACACCAGTGCTTCTCTTGGGGTTCTAGATACTCTGAGGTTAGTTTGTTCAACTCTCTAATCCAGTTCTGGTGGGCGGGTGGATACCTCACCTGAATCTAGTGGTAAGGAGGATTTTCCTCTACATCATATTGATATGATATATTCTTTCTGATTACTAAACTATATCAAGAATCAATTGTGCATGTATTGGCTTCGCAGGTGGAGGGAAGAACTGTGAAAGCTCAATTATGGGATACAACTGGACAGTAACAATACATAGTAATATGGTATGTGTTTTTTGACTTAACAAATTCCTCAATGTACTTGCTTTTACCAATTGTTTAATATATATAATTGTTTAATGATTCTCAATGATCTTAATTTATAGACAAAACATGAATAATTTTTTAACATTTTAATATATTAAATGATTTTATTTTTATTCAGTAATTTATTTATTTAATTTTAGCTCTTATATTGTTATAATTCTAGTCCCAAATACTAATGCATGACATTTTAAGTAATATTTGGCTTAAATCTTGATTGACAGGTGATAAAAAAAAATTATACCAAATACTATTGCCAATAGAATAGACATTAGTCAAGACAGTTCATCTGAATTTTTACCGGCAATACATAAAGGTCATTAAAAAGGCAGAAATGGGCCAATCAAACAATTACCTTCAGTGGGCATTAAAATAGTCACTAAAATCGCCACTAGAAGCTATAGTTTTACTGGCCATTAAATGGGTTTTTACCAGCATTCCATATAAATGTTGGTAATGGTTTTAGCGACCCTAGATACACTAGCCATCACTTGATTGCCGGTAAAAGAAATAGTAGCCATATAAATGGCCACTAAAGGACATAACAATGGCTACTAAAATTTAGTTTTGGTGTAGTGTCTTAAGAGATCGAAAAGCTTTGAAGGGGCTAAACGTGTGTCTATGCCGGTCTCACCAAAGAGTATTTATGGTGGAAGAAAATGAACCACCAACTTACAGATTGGCACGTGAATACAATACTCTCTAACAAAAATTCAAAAGGGTAATCATAAATATGCACTTATTTTCTTTTTGAGTGGTGATACATGAACCACTCATAATTTTAAATATCCCACTAATACCTTTTATTTCTTTCTATCTATCTCTTCTTATCATATTATATTACTTATCATACCTATATTTTTCTCTCTCTTATAGGGTGTAAAATAGCATTGTGGGTGCCTATTTATATTTTTCCTTTCTTTTCAATCACATTTCTACATCAGTTTTTTTTTTTCTTTCCTATTATATTATTTATTATATTTATCATTTTCTGATTCTTCCCTCCAAGAACCACATTCACACAACTATTTCTCATATTGACCATGACTCAATCATGTGTTTGGTAAGACACTCAAAGAGCTTATAAACTAGTTTGACCAATAATCATTAAACTATGAATCATTGTCTTAACAAGTTTAATGACCAGTTTACTTTTAAAAATACTCTCAAAAAATAAAATAAGTGTATATTTATATTTTTTTATTTTTATTATTTAGCTTTTTATTTTTCATTTGAAAAAAGTTTTCGTACTAGAGAAAAAATATTTTTCTTTGAATAGTAAGTATTAAATATATTTTATATTTTTAAGACATTAGATATGTTTAGTTATTTATAGTAAAAAGATTTATAAAAAAAAAAAAAAAAGAGTATAGCATTATTACTCATTTATGAAAATATGATACATCCATATCAATAATTGTTCTATGTTTGAAATAATGCATTTACTATTTGTCGAGTGTTGCAAGAGTCTGCTACTCTTTTGTCTTTTACCTATAATTAGATTTTGACACGTACGTTGCACGGGATTAATAGTTTAACATTTTTATTTGAATTTTATATTGTATGTAATGTAATGTGTTATATATTTATTTTCATATTTTCATAAAAAACTTAATTTCACCATAATAATTTAGATATCAATGTGATATCAGGTAAAATGTTTATCTCTATGAATTAAGTAAAAATTTTATACTTAGCTTTTATAAATAAAAAATGTATTCATATGTGTTATATTTTATATATAATTTTTATTTTAATATATTGTCATATAATATAAATTATAAAAGAAAATAAAAAATTGTCCAGCTAGAAGAAAATTATGAATAATTTATTTAAGTGACAAGATAATAAACAAAAAAAATAACTATTTGTTTAAAAATTAATTTTGGTCACTAATTTTGCATGGAGAAAATAACAGTAATTATATTGATATTTGATTTTTGTTATGTAATTAAATATATACTAATTATGTAAATTAAATTTTAATTTTGATTGGACAAAAATCTTTAATAAAAAAGTTTATCACTATGAATTCAGTGTAAATTTTTCTACTTGTTTTTATAAAAAAAAATATTTATCCACATGTGTTATATTTTATATGGTAAGTTAAATATAAATTTCTCTTGATACTTTCATTTAAAATATTCATCCCTATTTGTTATATCTTTTTTTCATACTTTCTATGTTCGTAAAATAAAATATTTAATAAATATTTAAATCAATAAAGAGACAGCCATAAAAAAATACATTCAAATTAAAATTATAATAATAAAAAAATATATAATTTCAACATAATAGATTAGATATTAATGTGACTTCAGCTAAATAATTCATTTCCTTGAATGAAGTGAAAATTTTTCTTTGAATAGTAAGTGTTAAATATATTTTATATTTTTAAGACATTAGATATGTTTAGTTATTTATAGTAAAAAGATTTATAAAAAAAAAAAAGAGTATAGCATTATTACTCATTTATGAAAATATGATACATCCATATCAATAATTCTTCTATGTTTGAAATAATGCATTTACTATTTGTCGAGTGTTGCAAGAGTCTGCTACTCTTTTGTCTTTTACCTATAATTAGATTTTGACACGTACGTTGCACGGGATTAATAGTTTAACACTTTTTATTTGAATTTTATATTGTATGTAATGTAATGTGTTATATATTTATTTTCTTATTTTCATAAAAAACTTAATTTCACCATAATAATTTAGATATCAATGTGATATCAGGTAAAATGTTTATCTCTATGAATTAAGTAAAAATTTTATACTTAGCTTTTATAAATAAAAAATGTATTCATATGTGTTATATTTTATATATAATTTTTATTTTAATATATTGTCATATAATATAAATTATAAAAGAAAATAAAAAAATTTCCAGCTAGAAGAAAATTATGAATAATTTATTTAAGTGACAAGATAATAAACAAAAAAAATAACTATTTGTTTAAAAATTAATTTTGGTCACTAATTTTCCATGGAGAAAATAACAGTGATTATATTGATATTTGATTTTTGTTATGTAATTAAATATATACTAATTATGTAAATTAAATTTTAACTTTGATTGGACAAAAATCTTTAATAAAAAAGTTTATCACTTTGAATTCAGTGTAAATTTTTCTACTTGTTTTTATAAAAAAAAAAATATTTATCCACATGTGTTATATTTTATATATTTTATATGGTAAGTTAAATATAATTTTCTCTTGATACTTTCATTTAAAATATTCATCCCTATTTGTTATATATTTTTTCAATACTTTCTATGTTCGTAAAATAAACTATTTAATAAATATTTAAATCAGTAAAGAGACAGCCATAAAAAAATACATTCAAATGAAAATTATAATAATAAAAAAAAAACTCTTTGTTTAAAAATTAATTTTGGTCACTAATTTTGCATGGAGAAAATAACAGTGATTATATTGATATTTGATTTTTGTTATGTAATTAAACATATACTAATTATGTAAATTAAATTTTAACTTTGATTGGACAAAACTCTTTAATAAAAAAGTTTATCACTATGAATTAAGTGTAAATTTTTCTACTTATTTTTATAAAAAAAAAAATATTTATCCACATGTGTTATATTTTATATATTTTATATGGTAAGTTAAATATAATTTTCTCTTGATACTTTCATTTAAAATATTCATCCCTATTTGTTATATATTTTTCAATACTTTCTATGTTCGTAAAATAAACTATTTAATAAATATTTAAATCAGTAAAGAGACAGCCATAAAAAAATACATTCAAATGAAAATTATAATAATAAAAAAAAACTCTTTGTTTAAAAATTAATTTTGGTCACTAATTTTTCATGGAGAAAATAACAGTGATTATATTGATATTTGATTTTTGTTATGTAATTAAACATATACTAATTATGTAAATTAAATTTTAACTTTGATTGGACAAAATACTTTAATAAAAAAGTTTATCACTATGAATTCAGTGTAAATTTTTCTACTTATTTTTATAAAAAAAAAAATATTTATCCACATGTGTTATATTTTATATATTTTATATGGTAAGTTAAATATAATTTTCTCTTGATACTTTCATTTAAAATATTCATCCCTATTTGTTATATATTTTTTTCATACTTTATATGTTCGTAAAATAAACTATTTAATAAATATTTAAATCAGTAAAGAGACAGCCATAAAAAAATACATTTAAATTAAAATTATAATAATAAAAAAATATAATTTCAACATAATAGATTAGATATTAATGTGACTTCAGCTAAATTATTCATTTCCTTGAATGAAGTGAAAATTTTTCTTTGAATAGTAAGTATTAAATTTATTTTATATTTTTAAGACATTAGATATGTTTAGTTATTTATAGTAAAAAGATTTATAAAAAAAAAAGAGTATAGCATTATTACTCATTTATGAAAATATGATACATCCATATCAATAATTGTTCTATGTTTGAAATAATGCATTTACTATTTGTCGAGTGTTGCAAGAGTCTGCTACTCTTCTGTCGTTTACCTATAATTAGATTTTGACACGTACGTTGCACGGGATTAATAGTTTAACATTTTTTATTTGAATTTTATGTTGTATGTAATGTAATGTGTTATATATTTATTTTCATATTTTCATAAAAAACTTAATTTCACCATAATAATTTAGATATCAATGTGATATCAGGTAAAATGTTTATCTCTATGAATTAAGTAAAAATTTTCTACGTAGCTTTTGTAAATAAAAAATGTATTCATATGTGTTATATTTTATATATAATTTTTATTTTAATATATTGTCATATAATATAAATTATAAAAGAAAATAAAAAAATTTCCAGCTAGAAGAAAATTATGAATAATTTATTTAAGTGACAAGATAATAAACAAAAAAATAACTATTTGTTTAAAAATTAATTTTGGTCACTAATTTTGCACGGAGAAAAAAAACAGTGATTATATTGATATTTGATTTTTGTTATGTAATTAAATATATATTAATTATGTAAATTAAATTTTAACTTTGATTGGACAAAAATCTTTAATAAAAAAGTTTATCACTATGAATTCAGTGTAAATTTTTCTACTTGTTTTTATAAAAAAAAAAAATATTTATCCACATGTGTTATATTTTATATATTTTATATGGTAAGTTAAATATAATTTTCTCTTGATACTTTCATTTAAAATATTCATCCCTATTTGTTATATATTTTTTTCATACTTTCTATGTTCGTAAAATAAACTATTTAATAAATATTTAAATCAGTAAAGAGACAGCCATAAAAAAATACATTTAAATTAAAATTATAATAATAAAAAAAATATAATTTCAACATAATAGATTAGATATTAATGTGAATTCAGCTAAATTATTCATTTCCTTGAATGAAGTGAAAATTTTTCTTTGAATAGTAAGTATTAAATTTATTTTATATTTTTAAGACATTAGATATGTTTAGTTATTTATAGTAAAAAGATTTATAAAAAAAAAAGTATAGCATTATTACTCATTTATGAAAATATGATACATCCATATCAATAATTGTTCTATGTTTGAAATAATGCATTTACTATTTGTCAGTGTTGCAAGAGTCTGTTGCTTCTCTGTCTTTTACTTATAATTAAAGGGATAGGGACAATATGATAACCCCACTTTCCTTTTTTTATTTTTATATACTTTTTTGAAGGAAACTTCACTTTCCTGTTCATCTTTGCCTCTAATTAAAGTTTAATAAGAATGTTATGGGACGAAATTAATTTTTTTTTAAGAAAGGGACGAAATTAATAAAACATATATAGATGTTTATTTTCTAACATCAAAAAGATACAGCTGTCAAAACAAAAAAAAACATCAAAATGATACAGAAAGGGAATAAAACATAAGGCCCCACCCAAACAGCTTTCAACGAGCCCCTCGTTTGATAAAATAAAACCCCCCTGATCATGCTGTTCGCATAAGCATAAATGCTGAGTCATAGTAACCCACATCTGTAATTTTCCAACAGTACCCCGCATTAATACTTAATTGCCATATCAACACTTTACAGCCCAAGCCTAATATACATAAACTTCGTTACAGGTAGACTAATGCATGGAACGATATTTGCAAATCTCCCTGCGCCACTACAAAACATATTTTCCAAAAGATCTAATTTCCCTGCGTGTGAATTACCTAGAATCAGAGCTATAAAAATTCCTATTTATGCACAGAAGCGGATTATTAGTATTATTATTGGTTCAAGATTTAATGGTGTATTTATCATAATTAAACTGTGATTAAATTAGTAAATATTAAATAATATTTTTAAAATTTTAATATAATATATTAAGAAATATTAAAACAATAATATAAGATTCATTTCATAACATAATGTTATATTTATATTTTTTAAATATGTTTATATTAAATTGAACCAATATTTTAAACAGAAATAAAATAAATAAATCATAATAGTAATTAAGACTAACTATATAATATTATATCATGTTATCAAGACATAATGCTTAAGTTGAGCTAATACGTATAATAAAACATTTTTTTAGATAGAAATTTTCTTTTTTTATTAAGGCCAACTATTATGTTTGAATGGTGTATTATTATTATTATTTAATAAATCATATGTTGATGATCAGGATATAATACGATAGTAAGATAGAAATTTTAGACAGTTACCTGCAATCAATTCAAAGCCTTTTTACTAAATTAATTAAACTTGGAGAATCACCGGGTTTTTTTTTAATAATTTTTTAACTAATTTTATCGGTTTATGAATGTTTCTTTTATAGAACGATTTTATGTACTTTAGATTAGATAATAGGCTGGTTCTTAGTCTAAATGGTTGAATATATAGTATAGAATATAGGTTCTGGCTAAGGTAAAAATTACGGATTCTGATGGATTTCTCTTTTATTTAATGAGTCTTTTTCTAGATTTAAAAGTAAAATCTAAAAAATATGTGATTTTTAATAAATTTTAATCAATAGTAACTAGAGAAAGTACTAAAAAGAGTGTTTCAGGCATTCATCATGGTAATTTTAATCTAAAAAGAGGAAATTAAAGTTGTAAAAAAAACAATGTCTACGTGTTTTATGTCTCATTCATCACTCGTTATCCCAAATTAAAAAGTTTATAATTATCAAAAGCTATTAAAGCTATCTCCACTCTTCCCTTTCCCATTATTAATATTTTATTTGTCGCTCGATTATTCTTCAGTAACACCCATGTGCTGTCTTTTTTTTTTTTTTTTTTTGTGTGACATCCATGTGCTGTCTATCATTTCATCTCTGATGTGAGAATATAGGCCAAGATTCACAAGTGATTTTTTTTTTTTTACGTTTTAAAAAAGCATTTGCTTTTGGTAGTGTATTAATCTTTGATTGTGTACTAATCAGGTAATAAAAATTATAACAGACAGTTCATTCAAGTGATCCATGTTTAATTGCTTTTAAGTAAGATTTTAAATTCAAATTGTGCATATGAAAAATTCGCTAAAATAGTTAGTCACTCTCACTGTATATTATAGGTATGTAATTAAAAAAAAACAATTTGCTAAATAGTTAATCACTCTCACTGTATAGGAATTTGTTAACGTGCATTCACTTATTTTTTTAGTCTGAGTATATTAACAAGCTACATCATTGACATATTTTAAGATATTTCTTAATTATAACTTGCTAATGTATTTCAAACCAAAATTAAGTAAGTGTACATTAGCAAATTCCACAAACATTTATTAATATACACTCATCTATTTTTTTAGTTGGAGTATATTAATAAACTACATCTATCATTGATTTATTTTAAGATAATCAACTTTCACCTATTTTGAAGTTTTTCACGCAAAGGAGATATTTAGGCGTGGGACTACATGGCGGCTGCACAGACTTTCCAAGTGGGTTTTAGCTGGTGCTTTGCCCCTCTTATCCTAATAAAAAAAATGAATAATAAAAACAGATGAATAAAAAAACAAAAAAATGCACATATTACGTCAGAACAATCCAAAAGGATTACGTCAGAACGATTAGCAAAAAAGATTACGTCAGAGTGGACAATAAGAAATAAAATTACAACGTTCCAATATTCGCAATGGTTGTGATAATTGGATCCAACTGGCAAATTACACTGGTTGAATTGAAACCAGTTACTACACTAATTTATTTAACTCTAAAAATTGATCTAATATATATATATATATATATATATATATATATATATATATATATATATATAATTGGTTGAATTGATTCAAAATTAGGCAAATTAGTTAAAAGTAATACAAAAAAAAAAACAGATTTAAATCGATTTATTTAGAAAATACTTCTTCCGGACTGAAATATAAACAAAAAAAAATTGATTCACACCCTTTATGAAAATTAGTTAGCATCATTTAATTTTGATAGTCTCAATAAAAAAAATAATACACTTCCTAAAGTACCCCTTGCATTTAATTGCATAGGACAAAAAAATAGAAGGTTGTTGGAAACAAAACTCTAATTAAATAAAAGACATTTTAGAGATGATATCATTAAATAGGAGAAAGTTAGTTAAAATTTGTTTATATTTTAGTCCAACACACATGCAATTTTTGTTACTTATATTTCAGTCCAGAAGGAGTAACTTTTTTATACTTCTTAATTAAAATACTCAAAGCTGTAAAAAAAAAAAAATACTCTAATCTTTGAATTTGTATCTCATTATCATTTTAGTCTCTGAAATTAAGAAAAATTCAAAGTCTGAAATTTTGTAAGATTTCATTTAAGTCATGAAATAATCCCTTTTTTTCATTTTGATAGTTAGTATGCAAACTTAAAATTAAATGATAATAATAATATAAGTTTAGGGACCAAAATGAAAAGAAAAGAGGTTAATTTTTGGAACTTAAATAAAATCCTAAAGAAATTCAAAGATTAATTTGAGTTTTTCTTAATTTTAGAAACTAAAATGACTATGAGATACAAAATCAAAAACTAAATTAACCATTTACTCGAATTTTTATTTGACGAAATAGATAATAGGAATGTGGTAAATTTTCTTGCTGAGCACAAAACTGAATGTGGTAAATGTTCTTTTGTGGATTAATAAGGTATATAAGTTATGTGATTCTTCTATTTTTATTTATTTAAAAAATAAGATATAAATAAAGAAATATAATTTATATTTTTATTTATATTAAATTTATTTTTAATTTCTAAATATAATAATAATTATTATTATTTATAATAAGTGTATAAAATATTTAAATATTAAATATAAAAAATTTAAAAGAATAATGAATATCATTTAAAGTTTAAAAAATAATTAATTATGACTTTGCATTGGAAATATTTAATTACATAGTATAGTTAAATTTAAAAATGAAATTTATATATTTTAGTTTTAGGCTTAAATATTATCTTTTTATCTCTAAATTTAGGTCTACTTTCTTTTTTGCCTCCCAAATTTAAATTGATTACCCCCCGCCGCCCCCCCCCCCCCCCCAAATTTGGAAATAGTTAGTCTATGGGGAGCTGAAATGACAAAAACAAAATCTTGAGGACGAAAAATGAGTTATTTTCAAATTAGGAAGACGAAAATAATTATTTTTAAATTTAGGAACCAAAAAGAAACTAAACTCAAATTTGATGGAGAAAAAGATATTTAAGCCTTAATTTTATTAACAAAGATTAAAAAAAAAACATTATACTTCCTACGCTAAAAACTACCAAGGATTTTCTAGTAGAGTGATTTTCATTGCTTTGTCAATGCCTTTATTGCAATGTACTAAACCTTCTAGTATTTCTTCTTCTTCTTCTTTCAAAATCGTAACCAAAGAAAGAAAAAAGACATGCCTATATTTTTTTTAAACAAATTATATTAACACCCTTGAGATTTTTTCGAATTACAAGTAATATTCTTCATTATTTAATGTTTACTACAACCTTTCTTATAGGGGTGTCCGGTAATATATAAGGGGTGTTAGTGTAATGTTTTCAAACATTAAGAGATGTTAGTATAATATATAAGGGGATGTCGGTGTAACGTTATTAAACATTAAGGGAGTTTGTGTGTGTGTGTGTGTGTGTGTGTGTGTGTGTGTGTATATATATATATATATATATATATATATATATATATATATATATGATGAGGGATCCATTTATTCCAAGAGTAAATATAAGAGACTTACTCTTCATCTTCACCATTCATTTTCTTGAAATTTAATGGTTAAGATTAGTTACTCATTACAACCATTAGATTTCAAGAAAATGAATGACGAGAATAAAAAGTAAACCTCTTTATACTTACTGTTGGAGTAAGTAGATCCCTCATATATATATATATATATATATATATATATATATATATATATATATATATATATATATATAAGAATGGTGTTGTGTGTAATTCGAAAAAAACATAGGGGTACGAGTGTAATTTGCTTTATTTTTTTTTATTGGAATCGAACTCAGGTACTAGAAATTTTCCAATAACTCATGCACACTGTTCAACTAATTGAGTTAGATTCTCTTGATAAAAACATGCCTATATAAAAAACATTGCTCAAAGACCAAGAAGTAAATGATGTTATAAAATTAAAAGACATATAAATGAAAATGAAATAGAAAAAAACTTAAGTAAGGTGTGTCTTAGATGATATTGGAATTGTTCTCCGATTAATTAAAATTAGAGTTTTATCACAATAAATAGCGTTGATCTTTTTATTTTATAAGTTATTGAAGTGAAATTCTAATTTTGATTAAGAGAATAATATCAAAAGCACTTAACATGTATTTAACTTTTGTCCGATGAAAAATTGTTTCTAACAATCTCGTGAGATGAGGTAGAAAAATTGTTTTTAACAATCTAGTGGTTTAAAAATTGATTAATTTTTTTATAGAAGAAAAAAGAAGAAAAGTAACTTTTAGAAACAAGTTGCACGCTTTAATCACTACTGAGTCGATGTTAAGAATGAGCGTGGGAATTGTGATCACTTTATTATTTTAGAATTATTTATAAATACTTTTAGTCTCTAAAAATAAGATTTATTTTGTTTTATTTATTATTTAATTTAATTTATTTTTAATCATTATATTAAATAAAAATAAAGCATTTTAAACGATAATGTCACATAAAATGGGGATCACAGAAAGAAACTTTTTTTTTATTCTGATCAATATTTAGATTTTAAAAGAAATCAAAATAAAGGGCAAAGGTTGGATTTAACTGGTTCACTACAAGCCAATGTCACGTTTGGTAGTCATTAAAAAAATAAAAACAGCACATAATCCTGCATATATGTTCTTAAACTAATTATTTTTCTTTTTGTCAAAACCACGCGTGTTGTGAATCGCGTACTTTTGCTCTCGGACAAATAAAAAGTTGATGCTTTAGCAAGTCTTATCTGTTGTTTGTTTCCATCCAAATATATGATTGAAATTGAAATAGAAAAGATGAAAGTAACATAGAAATGATCGACTTTCACTGTTTGTTTAGGGTTGAAATGGGGAAGAGATGTTTGAAAAGGTGGTGACCCCCACTCATGAAAAATTAATAAAACATATATAGATGTTTATTTTCTAACATCAAAAAGATACAGCTGTCAAAAAAAAAAAACATCAAAATGGTACAGAAAGGGAATAAAACATAAGGCCCCACCCAAACACCTTTCAACGAGCCCCTCGTTTGATAAAATAAAACCCCCCTGATCATGCTGTTCGCATAAGCATAAATGCTGAGCCATAGCAACCCACATCTGTAATTTTCCAACAGTACCCCGCATTAATACTTAATTTCCATATCAACACTTTACAGCCCAAGCCTAATATACATAAACTTCGTTACAGGTAGACTAATGCATGGAACGATTTTTGCAAATCTCCCTGCGCCACTACAAAACATATTTTCAAATGATTAACTAAGTTTTTAGTCTCTAAACTTTTTCAAAATTCGATTTTTAGTCTCTAAATTTTAGTTTGACTAGTTAAGGTTCCTAAACTTTTTACAAATTCTATTTTTAGTCCCTAAACTTTAATTTGACCGATCAAGGTCCCTAAACTTTTTAAAAATTCGATTTTTAGTCCCTGAAATCTCATTAATTCATGAACTAAAAACTGAATTTTTAAAAAATTTAGGGATTAAAAATCGAATTTTAAAAAAGTTTAGGGACTTTGACCGGTCAAAATTTTATTCAGGGACTAAAAACTGAATTTTTAAAAAGTTTAAAGACCTTGATCAGTCAAACTAAAGTTTAGAGACTAAAAACCAATTTTTGAAAAAGTTTATGGACTAAAAATTTAATTAACCCTTTACCAAAAGAGCTAATTTCCCTGCATGTGAATTACCTAAAATCAGAGCCATAAAAATTGCTATTTTATGCACAAAATTGTATCCGCATTTTTATTTCACTAAATTTGATATATATTATACTCCTTCCATTCCATATTTTTAGTTGTTTTAGCCTTTTATTTTTTTAGAGTTTCAAAGTCTAAATTAATGTTTTTTTTTTTTTCAAACATACCCTTGTTTAATACCCATTATTCATAGTGTCCTCATTTCTATTGCGCTATCATGTTTTTATTGCATTTAATTTGATATGTATTAATTAACACATATTAATTTTAGGTTGATAATTTATAATTTATATAACATAAGTTGAATAAATTAATTTTATATAATACAAAATCATGATATATGGTAAGTTTGTTGTCTTTTATAGTAACTACTTTAAAATTCATACCAACTATAATTTGTAATTAAATGATCGTGTAAAACTATTTAACGCTGTCAGTGTATGAGCATTAAAAGAAATTAATATATGTCAATGCATAATAAAAGAAATTATTACAATATATGAAATTTACCGTATTAGAAATGTAGATATACAAACACAAAACATTATAAATTAAAAAATTGTAATTTCTCTTGTCAGTTGTATGGATGGAAGTGGAACGACAATATAAGAGGTAATATATAATCTAGACATGTACAAAAATTTTAAAATAAAAAAGAGTTTAATGGTGATGCACTAACAATGTAAAATAATTTTATACTGTTATTCAATCACAAATCACCGTTGATATGACTTTTAAGATAATTTTGTAAAAGTCAACAAACTTACTTATCATACATGGTGGGTTGTGATTAGATGAGAGTGTAAAACTATTTTACACTATCAGTGCATAGTCTTTTTTCTCAATAAAAAATAGTAAAAAAGAAAAAAAAATAGAAGCCTTGGGGTCTTAGTTAACAAATTGGTAGGTTTTTAAAATTTTAATAATAAGCAATTTTAATTAATAAATTGGTAGGTTTTTAAAATTAAAAAAAAATGAATAGTTTTATTTAACAAATTGGTAGATTGTTAAAATTATATATATAAAAAGAGTAGTTTTAGTTAACAATTTGACAGTTTTTTAAAATTCAAAAACTGGGCATTTTTAATTAACAAATTGTTATGTTTTTAAAATTCAAAATTAAGCAATTTTAATTAACGATTTTGGTAAATTTTTAAAATTCAAATTAATGGACAGTTTTAATTAACAAATTAGTTAATTTTTAAAATTCAAAATGTTACCAATTTGTACAAATGAATCCTTATTCTTTGGTGGGGTTTCACATATTTTTATTTGCCAGATTTTTTTTTATTTGTGCATATACTATTTACGATAATTTATAACAGTATTTTTTAATACTGTATATATTTTTCTGATTTTTTTTCTAAGTCAATAAATATGATCATATTAAATGTGCTATATCTTTTTTATGCCATTTCCCAAGTGTTGATTTTTCAATATTTAATTTTTAATACTTGTATTTCCTTTTTTATTTTAAAATCTTTATTTTATAAATAATTCATGTAAATAGTTTTGTAATTTTTTTTTTTGGATCGGCAAATGTTAATTGTTAATTTGTTAGTTTTTGTTAGTGGGGGGATTCGAATACACGACCTCTCCCTCTCCCCTTTTCCCTTCAACTACCAAGTCAACCTCTCGTAAATAGTTTTGTAATGAGAGACAGTTTTAACAAAATGAAGCAACTCCTATTCTAAAGGAGGAAAGAGACTAAATCATTCATGAAGATTTTTTTTCTTTCTAAATTTTACCATTTATTGTCCCTGAATATATTTATCGATCATTCAGTACTTTGATTGCCTCATTCTATTACCTTAAGCAATTGTAGTTCCAGCAATTACTTTAGAAACATAAAAAATGACCGTAAGCTAAAATATCAAACGCTGAAACCTATTGTTACAACCTACATTGATAAAATTGAGATGACGGAATAATAGGAGTCATTTGATTTTTTAAAAAAATGTTTTTATTTTCATTTTCCTTTTACTTTTAAATATTAAAATATCAATTTTGTATTTTAATAATAATTTTATTTTTATAAAAGAATCAAGAGAAACGATGAAAAGTCATTTTCACCATATCTTGTACAAACTTTTTAAAACAAAAAGAATAATAAAAACAATGACAACTTTTAATTAAAAATAAATCAAGAAATAGAAACATAACATGCATTAATGTTACATGTTATTCTCGCAGAGTGAAACTATTCCCAGCATTGATGCCGTACACCATCCACCTATCACTAAAATAAGGTGAATCTCAAGGTATGATGCACAATTGCACATATAAAGTATCAACATTAGTAGCCGAAGAACTCCACTTGCAGACATGGCTTAGTTAAGAAACATTGCAAATGTAAACCATCAAGATAACATTAGTAGCCAATGACACATATGCACAAACCAACACTCCCCTTGCCTCTGTTCATTCACTTATCTTGATTAATTTCCAAGAGAAGATCTTAATTAAATTTCGAAAGAGGGACAATACTAACTAACCAATGGTCTCCAACTCCTGGAAATGCAGAAGCAAGATGTATGAGAATTGCTGCAAAGAAAAAAAATTCCGAAAAGAGATGCCAAAAATAAAAAAGAAAAGAAAAGATAATAAGTGGCTGTAGAAAATGAGAACAGCACGGGATGGCAGGGACATTCTGTTTGCATACACCTTGTGCTTCATCTTCATCTTTGTTTCTTAGTTGCCGATCATTCTGAGGATATGCACATCAGTTCAACTTTTGTGTATATATTTTTTCCTATTTTATCCTTTAACAACCATATTGGTGGAAGGGATTGCAATATATTATTAAAGGACAAAAATGTCTATCTAAAAATGGAGGCCAAAACAGTTATTAAAAGGGGTATCCCCTTTATATAATGGTATAGATTATTAGGCTTAATTGTAATTTTTATCCCAAATTTTTTAATTTTTGACGGATTTTACCTCAAACAAATTAATTTGTCGTATTTTATCCCTAACTTTTTAAAAAAGTTGTAAATTTTACCCTCCACAGTTTTGATGACGTGACATGCTATCAGTTTATATCTTGTTAGTTTGATAATATTTATTTAATACTTTGTATGAATTTTATTAGTTTATATCTTGTTACTTTGATAATATTTCTATTAACTTGATTCACTTACATATAATTATAAGTAGTTACTTTACCCCGACTCCTGTTAATTTTACTAAGTCATATTTAATCATATTTTGTTACAATAAATCTGTTAGTCTATATTTTTAAGATAATACTCTGCTTCAATTTTTATTGATTTATTTTTATTATAAGCTTCCGTTCTTCTTCTTTTTTTTTTGGAGAGAAATAATAAGCTTCCATTCTACTACTTCTATTAATTGTTGTAACTTATAAAATCCACAGCAAATTACATTTGCCCTTAAAGTGTTCCCTCAGCTGGCACGACATTGAAAAGCGAATTGCAAATATCTTCGTTCACTGGTTTTAGAAGGTGAAATCATAGGAAGGAAAAGAAAAGGAGCGGTATCACACCAGTGTAAAGTGAAAGAGTTTTCCTTAGACTCAGATATTGCATTACTCTACCTCTAATTATATTAACCTTTAGTTTATAATATTTTTATTAATTTAATGTTTGCATAAAGCACTTTAGCCCATGAGTTTTGAAAAAACTATGATTGGACCTTAATTAGTCAAAATTTATAAAATAGTTCATAGACTTTAACAAAATATCCAAAATCCCTATTATCCTCTTATAATTTTTTTAGATACTTTTATTTATTTAAAATAGCAAGGAAATATTTAAAATTAATTTATAAAATTTTAAAATTAAAATCAACTTCTAAAAAATATAAAATAAAATTTAAAATAATTAAATATTAAAATATTTAACTAAATTGTATTACTATAATAATTTATATGTATTTTTTTTTTTGTGAAAAAAGTTAAAGTTAGATGCAGTTTTTTTAGTGCTTTTGATATTTTGTTTTTTGAATTAAAGTTAGAGTTTTACTTAACTAATTTGTGCTGTAATAAAAATTTACATTAAATATCAATATAATTTGTTAAAATAAAACTCTAATTTTGGTGGGAAATAACTCCAAAAGTATTTAAAGAAGTGTATCTAATTTTTTTATGAATTTTAGGGTGAATTACCTTTTGAATAGTGCATCAGGGGAGCACAAATAATTATATATAATGTTTCTTTAATGCAATGTTAGATATGTTAATTTACGGGTAACTTGTTGGCTTTAAAATGTATTAATTACAAAATAGTCTTTAAATATTTAATGAAAATTGCAAGTCGAGTAATGATATTTGGACATCTTATTATTTTAAGTACCCCATCAACATTTCTTATTTGTTTCTATTTTTCTCTTCTTATCACATCACACCACTTATTATATTTATAATTTTTTTACTTTTTTTCTCTCCCACTATGTGTTAAATAGCATTTGAGCAAGGTGTTCAAGTACATTTTTTTCTTTTTCTTTTTCAAGTACACTTTTTTCTTTTTCTTTTTCTTAAATGTTAAATAAGTGTTATTTGTGCAAAACGTGGGTGCATGAATGAATAAAAAAAGTGCGTGCATGCACCATTGACACCCCATTTATTGGCTATAAAAAGGAGTGGTAGAGTATGCTCCTTGACATCCCATGAGTGCATAAGTCAAGCGAGAGAAATATGTGTGGTCGACAAAATTGAGTATGTATGCCCCTTGACATCTCGTTATTACTCTATTCCTATTTCTATATACTTTGTTCATTTATGTTTCTTTTAAGTCTTTTCCTACTAATTTTATTTACTTATATTTAACTGTAAGTTGTTGCTTTGCTCCTGTTAATTTTGTTTGTCTATATTAATTATAAGAATACCCTATTTCTTTCTTAAAAAAAACTCTATTTCTATTTTAATTGTTTCATATTTATATAAGCTTCTATTGTCTTAATTTTGGTAAATTATAAGCATTTATTTTACCTCTAATTGTATTAATTTTGTTGGTTTAATTTTAATTATTATTTTTGGTGAGGGGTTTACTTTTAAGTATAAATTATTACTCTATTGGCCTATTCCTATTAATTTATTGATTTATAATTTTTTTAAGAATGATTTATATTTGTTATTCATATTAATTTTATTGCTTGATATTAGTTTTTTAATTTTTTTTGTTGTTCGTGGAACTCACTTTTAACGTGATTTTTACCATGTTTATAACCTTTTTAATTCCAATATCAATTAGGTTTTATATTTTTCATGTAGGTGAATCCAATGTGACAAATTTTACCTCTTGAATCTGTAAAAAAAAAGTTCAAAATTATGTTCTAAAATCGAAAACAATAATTATTTTGAAAGGATCAAATTGACCTAAATTTAAAAGATAAAGGACCAAAATAAATTTTAAAAATAAGATAAATGATCAAAAGTATAATTTAGCAAAAAAGTATCAGAGGCAACATTAATTGAATTAATTGTGGTATGGTCTCTACTATCTAGCATTTCACATTCTTCACTAACAAATTAAATTTACTCACAGGTAGAACGTGTGTGAAAACACATTCGATCATTTTCGCCACCACCATCACCACCACTGGCACCATTGTTGTCACTACTATTGTTGTCGCCATCATTGATACCACCACCACCTATATCATTCATTGTTTGGTTCGTATCATGGTGTGCACCAAACATTGGATAGGATTAAATCTTTTCCTACTTTTATCTTATTATGTTCTTATCCCACTCTTATATCCTATCCTAACCCTTAGTGTCAATTTTTTTTAACTAATTAGAAATTTCCATAAATATAACTTTTAAAATAATTATTACAAAACTCAATAATTTTACAATACATGACAATTTATAATTAAATGATTGTGTAGAAAACCTTTACATTGTCTGGTTCGTATCATGGTGTGCACCAAACATTGGATAGGATTAAATCTTATCCTACTTTTATCTTATTATGTTCTTATCCCACTCTTATATCCTATCCCAACCCTTAAGGTAGTTTTTGTAGAAATAAATACTTACCATACATAATGATTTCTGTTAGATGACAATGTAAAATCTTTACATTGTTTGTGCATAGATTATTTTATTTATTAATTATCTAGTAAAATTGTCATGTTGAATATTAACTTGAATTTAATTAGAATGTACTTTTTACATTATTATCCAGTTATAAATTGACATGTATGATAATATTATTATTTTTGTAATAATCATTTTAAAAGTCAAATAAAAACATTTTTTAATTAATTAAACTTCTTAACAAATTTTACATTCATTGTGTATGAAAATTAAACTCTATCAACTTGTAACAAATTGTGACACTGTTTATTTTTTTTAGGGCAAAAGGACATGTAAAGGCATAACAATAGGGGCAACCATCCCAACAAGGTAGGCACTGCTACCCTTAACTATCACTTGCAGCATGCCTAAATTTTATTAAGATAGATGAAAAGAAAACATCACAAGGCCATGAGAGACATAAACCAAACCCATGATGCAAACTATGTAAACCTGTAACTAGAGAGATAAATCCTACAACGATTGAACTCCTCATATATGAACAAAAGAATGTTATCCCACCAAAAAAAATCTTGAATATGAATAACATGAAAGACAAGTCTATCTACACACTTATGTCCCTCCCTATAAATAAAATAATTTTGAAAACTATTATCTATTATTTCTGTTTTATACAAACAAAGCTTAAGTACAATTTTGATGTTTTTTAATATTATTTTCTAATTAAAATTAAATTTTTGTTTATTTAAAAATTATTATTAAAGATTTACATTTTTAATTTTGTAATTTAATTTTTCCATGCAACACAAGGATAATATACTAATTAATTAATAAAAATAAGCTATTGAATTATTCATCAAATTAGTTTCTTGAGTGTAAGTTCGAACTATAAGATATTTCTTCCATCTTTCTGTTCTTTGTTTCTAACCTTTCTTTTGTTTTTATTTTTATTTTTATCTTTGAGTAAAGTATTTAACTCCTTAATTTATTATTTAACCATTACTTTTCACTTTTGAATTTCATTTACTGCAATTTGCTTCTTAGCTGGATCGATCGTCAGGGTCCAGCTGGATAAAGTAGGTGTCTTTGTCTTTTCTTTCTGCTTGTCTGCTTCAAGGTGTTGGTTCAGACAAGTAAAGAGACGAACTGGATAAAAAAGATGACACTACGAAAGGTCAAGAAAAATGGAGTTATTTTATAAATTAAAAAAAATATTTATGTGGTGTTGATTTTCAACCATGATTCAAAATGACTTATGTATATACTAAGTTGATATATACTAAATTCATTAATGGAATGTAAATCCATAAGTTGATATATATAAATCTTAATATGAAATTTAGTTAAATCTAAAACTTTTTGTCCTCTGCAAAAATGTGATTTGTCTAATTTTTTGCAGAAATTAGTCATTAACAAAGTCGATAAATACTTCAAAATAATAACATAATAATATAATATAATATAATATAATATAATATAGATTCATTGTATATTTTCATAATTAATCATTCAATATCTTCATCTTAGTATCAAAAAAAAAAATTATTTAGTGTCGCCTACAAAATAGATGCTCTAATGTAATAATAATGAATAAGGTAGGTGCTTCACTAAAAAAATAATTATTTTAAAATCTACTGCTTTATCAATTATAATTTTAATAATAACTTAAAATAATATAAATATTTTTAAAAAAAACTAAGTAATTGTGTCTTAATTTATTATTTTTAATTTTAAATTTATTATATGGGATAAAGTATAATTTCTCAATCTCTCTCTCTCTCTCTCACATTACAAAATACTGATGTATAAAAAAAAAATTGAAGCCCGGTGAGTTTTACATTACATTACATTATCTAATTTAATTATAAATTAATAGCATGTAGTATACTTTTAATAATATAAATAAACAAAAAAAAGTATTAAGTAGTATTATTGAATGTGTTTTCTTTCAAGGCATTAAAGAAAAAAAAAAGACAGTGATAACTAAAAATTAATAATAAATATATTAAAACTTATAAACAAATAATTCATTTTTATTATGTTAAAAATTAGATTATATTCAGTATTTATAATTTTAATATAGCAATATATATCAGATTTATTTTGAATGAAAATAAAATATATATTTGATTCTAGGGTAATAATATAATAGCTGTATGAAAAAATAAATAAAAAGAAGAATGGGTGATTTTTTTCTTAGAAAGTAATACATATACATGCCATTGAGGTGAACACTTTTGGTAGAAGTAATAACCATTAAAATATATATAGGTCACAATTGTACAAAGGGGAGGAATGGGCGGGAAAAATTTTTACAAGTGAAATATGGCATTGAGGTGAATGCTTTTAGTAGTAGCAATAATAATAATAATACTTTTAGTAGTAGTAATAATAGATAATAGATCGTCAAAAAAATATAAAATGGAGTAATAGATAATAGGTATTAGATGGGATACCTTTGTCTTTTAGGCAAAAGATTCTCAACTGTATCATATACATTTCACATGTTAAAGTTAACAGTCATTTAGATTAAGATAAAGTGCAATAAAATATATTAAATAAAAGGTGCATTGTATTCATACTATATGATAATTAAAAGTGTAATTAGATTGTAAAAATGGGGAAAAAGTATTTTTATCCTTTATGTTTTTGTACTTTTTTTTACTAAAAGTAAACGTATTTTTTCTTTTCTTTTTTTAAAAAGTAAATTAAAATAAAAACACCAAAACAAAGAAAGAAGGAAAGAAAATAAAGAAAGAAGTAAAATTTTGAAATTTGAATTAAAGAAAAATGAAATGATTTTTTTTTTTAAAAAATTGTTTATAAAAGTTTATAAAAGTTAATTTTGTCTCTTCTTTTCCTTTATTTTATCTTCAACCAAATAAAATAAAATGTACCATTATCTATATATTTTCTTTATTTTTCTATTTTTAATGACTTCTTTATTTTCTATTTTTTTTCTCCTTTTCCAAACATATCATTAAATAACATCAAATTTTTAATGGATTTTTTTTTTCAGTTTAATTTGAATTAGATGCAGATATTTTCTCAGTAAAAATGTTTTGTTTAACTTTTTTTATTTAAAAACATTAAGTAAAAGACAAAAGCATATAGATCAAGTTCGTTTGGATGAGTGTTTAACTCTTCCTTGTACACAAACATTTTTATCATCCTAATTTTGTTTTGAGGGGACCATCGTTTTGTGGTTCACAATTGAACATTATTTTGAATTTTAAAGTTCTTCTTTGCAAAGAAAAAAGGTCATAATAATGCAAACATTTTTTTATGCAAGTCATTAGGTGCAACATCCTTTATTTACTGATATATTCAAATAAAAATCTAATACCAATTAGGTCCAAAAATCTAATCCCAATTACATTTCTTGTAATTATTATACTTATTTTTTATTTTTAAAACTCATAAGAAAATATTAATAATAAATTTAGAATTTTTAACATTAAACTAGTGTTATTATTGTTGTTGTTGTTATTATATACTCCGATTCCTGTTAATGTTACGTATTCATATTTAATGCTATGTTATTACTATAAACCTGTTAATTTTATTTGCCTATATTTATAAGATAATATTCTGCTTCAATTTTTATTGATTTATTTTTTATTATAAGCTTTGATTCTATTTATTAGTTGTGGCAAATTATAAAGAGTTTAATGATAATGGATTTATAGTATTAAATAGTTTTACACTGTCATCCAATCATCATTAGTAAAGTTAACAAACTTATCATACATAACAATATACGATTGGAGTGTAAAATAATTTTACATTGTCAGTATATAACTTTTTTTTTTTCCTCAATTATAAATTGCACAGCAAATTACATTTTGCCCGTAAAGTATTCCTCAGCTGACAGCCTGGCACGACATTGAGAAGCGATCTTCACTGGTTTTAGAAAATGGAATCCTAAGAACGATCGGAAAGAAAAGGAGAGGTATCACATCAATGTAAAGTAAAAGAAATTTCCTTAAACTTCTACCTTAATTTTTTTTATTAATTTATTATTTGCATAAAGCACTTTAGCCATAAGTTTTGAAAAACTATGAATGGACCTTAATTAGTCAAAATTCATAAAATAGTTCATTGACTTTAAAAATTATCCAAATTCCCTAAAATCCTCTTATAATTGTTATATCTACTTTTATTTATTAGAAATAGTAAGGAAATATTTAAAATTAATTTATAATTTTTTTAAATTAAAATTAACTTCTTAAAAATATAAAATAAAATTTAAAATAACTAAATATAAAAATATTCAACTAAATTGTATTACTATAATAATTCATATGTAAATTTCTTTTTTTAAGAGACAAAACTTAAATGCAATTCTTTAAGTGATTTTAGTATTGTTTTCCAATTCAAATTGGTGTTTTACTTCAATACTTCATGCATTTAATAAAATTTTACATTAAAAATCAACTAAGTTACTAAAATAAAACTCTAATTCTAGGATAAAATAATTCCAAAAGTATTTAAAGAAGTCTACCTTATTTTTCCCTTAGATGTTAAATGTACAAAGATAAGTGCTAACAACAAAATCTTCTAATACATACTCTTCTATTGGTCGTAAATATTATTGAAAATTATAAAATCATGAGATGCTTATTAAATAAGATGTAAGACCCACAAAATTTTATAATTTTTAGTAAATTTTAATCAATAAAAAAAATGTATTCAAAAGAGATGTTTTAATATTTCTCATGTTCAAAAGGTGCACCATAACACCATCCCGTTGATTGGCTATAAAAGGTGATGTAGAGTATGACTCTTGACATCCCGTGAGTCAATATGTGTGGTCGACTAAATTGAGTATGCCCCTTGACATCCTGTTATTTCTCCATTCCTATTTCTATGTACTTTGTTCATTTGTATTTATTACATATCTTGTTCCTACTAATTTAATTTTTTTTTTCTATATTTAACTGTACGTAAGAGACAACGGTCTCTACTCTCTAGCATTTCACATTCTTCACTAACAAATTAAATTTACTCACAGGTAGAACGAGTTGAAAACACATTTGATTATTTGTCAAGATTTACCCTCACCGAAAGATGATCTCTTTAGGCTTGTCGCATCTCCTCCAAATTCTTACCTGCATTCTACTTTTGACTCCATCATTTTCTGAAGATGATCGAAAGGTAAATAATATATATCTAATATTGCTTGACCTAGAAATTTAAACGGTTTGCCCTTTAAAAAAAAATACTTTTTGCAAAAATATGCTTTAGGTATATCTTTTGAGTGTGTAGAATACTCCACTTGACATTATTATGAATTTTTAAAATAATTCTTATACATAAAAAATTTAAAGTTTAAAAAATATTGGATTATTTTCAAAATGAATAAAATTAACCTACAAATGATTTTATATGAGGTTGAATATAATTCCTTCTTTATTCTTTTTTAATTTATCTTTCTCATATCTAATCATATTTTATATATAGATATATATCGTCTACATGGGCGATTATCCGAAGGGCGTGGAATTCACAGAATCACTTCACACTAGTATGGTTCAAAGTGTTCTTGGCAGGTCATATATTATTACCCAATAATTGCTCCCCATTTTCATTAGCATATAAATCATAAATGACTACCTATATTTCAAATGTTTTTTTTTTTTTTTTTTTTTTTTACAGAATCTATATTTCAAATGTTAAAGCTTTTATATAATTGTCGCTTGTTTGGATCTTTGGAGATAGTAATAAATTCAATATGAAACGTATATATTAAAAAGTGGAATATGCTAGTTTTTATTAATAATTAATAATAATTACCAAAAATAATTAATAATTAACGATAGAAATGGGTCACACTAGGCTTACTTTAAATTAATAGGCCTAAATTGCTTTCTACCTCAAATGTGCGTAGTAGATTTTCAAAATTAAGGCTTGGTTTAACTTTGTTTATTTGATAATATTTCTTTATTTAGACTTTTAAAATATTATTAACTTGAAAGCCTATTTAAATGTTTATTTTATAATTTAATTTTAAATAAAGTATCAAACTCTCCTTTTAAAGAGTTATTGGTTTTAAACCCTGATATATGTCAATAAACTTACACTTTTTAATAGATCAACAAATATAGAATTTTAAGTTGTTAAAGTAAAAAATTAATACATCATCAACAAATATAAAAGATTTCTCTAATAAGGACATTCCAGTGAACAAAAAATTCAATTAAGAAGTGCTTTCTCTTTCGGGTGAGAAAGAATATATATATTTTTATTATAAATACTTAACTACAGTTCCAAATGGCATATATCCATCTAGAAAATTTGCACCAGATGCTTTGCTGCACAGCTACAAGAGTTTTAATGGGTTTGTGGCGAGGCTAACAAATGAAGAAGCAGAAAGAATGAGAGGTAATTTTAATATGCCTCTCAATCTATATATTACTCATATGATGTATACATTTTGTAAAAAAATTGAGATATTTGTCCAGGAATGGATAGTGTGGTCTCTGTTATACCAAACACAATCCATCAGCTCGAAACATCAAGGTCCTGGGACTTCCTTGGCTTCCCTGAAAATGTCACAAGAGCAAAAAGCGTAGAAAGTAACACAATCGTTGGAGTAATTGATAGTGGAATTTCGCCTAATTCTGATAGCTTTGCTGGCGGAGGATTTGGTCCACCACCACAAAAATGGAAGGGAACGTGCAATAACTTTACTTGCAATAAGTAAGTAATATTTGTTATATTATTCACACACATATGAATTTAATGGCTACTACAGTTTCACACTGTCAATCAATTAGAACTCATTAGTGATATGATTTTGAAAGTAACTAATGTAAAAATCAACAGACTTATCATATATACTAATTTATGATTGGATAATGCATAGCCTATTCTCTCTATATATATATATATTTTGTGTATTTTGATTGTGGACAACAAAAATTACTTGTATCAATTTATTAATGCATGTTTCATGAAATATTGTTTGTAGCAAAATAGTTGGAGCAAAATATTCTCGCATTAGCCGTGTGTTTGCAAAAGAGGACATCATATCTCCATTGGATACGAATGGTCACGGGACTCATTGTGCATCCGTTGCTGCTGGAAACCTAGTTAGGAATGCAAGTCTATTTGGGTATGGCTTAGGGACAGCCAGAGGAGGAGTTCCATCAGCACGAATTGCTGCATATAAAGTGTGTTGGACAAAGGGTTGTGACAGTGCTGACATCCTTGCAGCATTTGATGAAGCCATTAGAGACGGTGTTGACATTCTTTCTGTTTCAGTGGGACCTTCAAAAGTGAGACACGTCCAATATTTTGAAGATGTATATGCAATAGGAGCTTTCCATGCAATGAAGAGAGGCATATTAACTTCTAATTCTGCTGGTAATTTGGGTGCAACCGGCCCTTACTCAATATCAAATCTTGCACCTTGGTTCGTTTCTGTAGCTGCCAGCACTACAGACAGAAGGTTTTTCACCAATGTCCAACTGGGCAACGGCCAGATCTTTCGGGTAATACCTATTAAAAAAAACCATGCTCAATACAATAATTTTAAGGTTAAATTAATACAACTTCAGGATCAATTAAAAAAAAAATTTAGGGACCTATTAAAATACTAGCCTGCAATGATTTGGCAATTTTTAACTTTTATTTTTAAATTAAATTTCTGAATTTGTATTTGTTTTTTAATTAGACCCAGAGACCTAATTAAAAAATTAATACAAATTTAAGATCCAAATAAAAAAAAATTTCAGAAATTTAATAAAAAATTATCAAATAGATCATAAATTTGCAGATTAATTTAAACTAATTTTAAATGAAATCCATAATTAATGTGCATAAAATATATTTTATTAAATATTTTAATTAATTAAAAATAAATTACAATATTTTTTATATTTTTAATATATTAAGTTTTTTTTTTATTCTCTTAACTAGCTGTCTATAACTACAAGTAGTGTTAGTTATTATTTGCTTAAAAAATTCGAGCAATTTTTTAGAAAGTTCCCAACTTGTGAAACTTATACATATAAGGTTAAATTAATTTGCAGGTAGGTTCCTATATTTTTTCCAAATTTTTAATTAGGTTCCTGGTTTTTTTTTTCAATTGGGTCATTCATCTAATTGTCGTTATGAAAAATTAGTACTTAATTAGATGTGCACAGTGAGCTAATGCTTTTGGAATATATTGTAAACACAACTGAGTCAATTTTGAGAGTTTTTTTTGCAAAGTTTCAACCTTCTGTAGAGTCAAACAATGTGAAAGAATGCCTGAGTTAATTTGACCTGTAGAGATTAAAACTTTGCAGAAATCATTCAAAATTGATTCAGTTATGCTTATAACACATTCCAGAAGCATCAATTTACTATCTGCACATCTAATTAAGTGTTTGCGGTTAATTTTTTATAACGACAATTAGACCGAAAGATCCAATTGAAAAATAAATAAAAGTTCAGGGACTCAATTGAAAAATAAATAAAAGTTTAGGGACCCAATTAAAAGAAAAAAAATTCATGAACCAAATTAAAAATTTGATAAAAGTATAGGGACCTGGACAGTAATTAAACCTATATATAAAAAATAAACAGTGAGGATGAAAAATAACTCTAAAAAAACAACTTGATGCCTCCTCATATATATAAGAAATGAGAACTATAAAATTAGACTATACAACTATATATGTTTGATCAAGATTAAAAAAAATACACATGATTTTTTTAATTGGTTATGTGACCACCAACTAACTTTTAATTTTGATCATTCATCAATAGGTTGTATAGACTAAATTTATAGTTCTCGTTTCTTATAATAACCAACTTTTTTCACCCCTCCCCCCATCATATATAATAAAATAACTAAAATAAATCTTTTTATATCATTTAACATGTATCAAATAGCATATTATTAGTTTTTTATTTGACTGAAGCATATTATTAGTTAATCTCACAAAACAATTTCAATTTAATTTAGTTAGCTTATAAACTTTCAGTTAATTTTTAACTTATTATAGTTTTCAGCTAACCTATAGGCTAGTTTTGTCAAATTAATACATCTTATAAGGATGCATTCAAGATCTATAATAAGGTATATCCGTTAAAGAAATTATGCATGGATACACAATAATTTTACATGAAATATTTTATACGAGAGACTATAACTTTTTGTTAACATTGTGCAAATTTTATTTTTAATGCAATATATAAACGAGACATTATATAAATAACTTTTTTAGATATTAATTTTTTAAATAATATATATGATAACACATTATTAGATGAGATTGTAAAACTGTTTTCTTGAACAACAAAGTTAAATTCATATAAATTAATGTTCAAAGACACATGCATATATATTAATATAATTATATTTTCATTTTTTAAGTATATTTTAAATTTTAATTAACTGTTAGTGCAATTTTTACTATCATGCAATTAAAAAAGAACTTTACAAATTTGTTTTTCAAGTGTGCATAAAAGTCTTATCTACCTTAAAATATATGAAAGTCTAATCATATGAAATCAGTGCGTTTTGGGGTTAAGCATTTAGAAAATTGATTTTGATTAAAATTTATTTTAATGTGAAGTGATTTATATTTGGGTGTTTTTATCCTAAAATAAAGTTGGTAGTAAAATTTAGTATAAATTTTTTATTCAATGCAAAAATTATCTAAAATTCTTCAATTCAATCAATTTTGGATCCAAAATCAATTATTCAATATGAAACCAAATATGTGAACATTTATAAAAAAAAAATCAAATTAATTGGTATTTCACCATGATTTTGGATCACTAAATCTGAACATGCACTTAAGATTAAATCAATAGTAAAAACATTCTTATTTATTTTACACAGACTCACTTTAAATAATCTTTTTTTGCTGCATTCAAGCTTTTTTTTTTTTTTTTTTTTTTGCTGAATTCAAGCATATATTATATCACTACCAAACTATTTTTGCATAAACTTTTTTTTTATTTTTTATTTTAGTACATTTAAGGATAGCGGTAAATACAAAAAATTAACCCCTTTGCCACAACTCATTATTAGATTTGTGGAGTATGCGAGGAGGGTGTGAATTCAAATTTCATAATGTATCACTCTTCTTTTTCTCTTGATTTCACATAATTTTTGAAAAATGATCGGTAGACACTGCTCATTATGAAGACGCACCTAGAGAAATGGAGAATAAATATAGATATAATAAGTGACATAATGTGATAAGGAGAGAAAGTTAGAGAGAAATAATAAATGTGAATGATATGTTTGAAGTGATGAGATATTCATGTATCATAATTATAATCTTTATTATGATTACCTTTACATCCATAGAAAAAAAAAATAAAGAGTCTATTTTGCTCTCTCTTCTTTTTCATTGTGTTGGTTGAATTTGACAAGGAAAGTATGGAAAAATTATTGTAAGATTGCGACAAATGGTTTCTTTTCCATCTTTCTTCTTACAAGCTTTGCAAGCTTCCTTTGGTCCTCACCAATGGGTGCATTCTCCTTTGATTAAAAAATGTAAAATTATTATAGTTGTTTTTTTTAAAAAAAATATTGGAAAATCTAACCTAAAAGATTTCACTCAATATATGCAGGGAGTTTCAATAAATACATTTAATCCAAGAAGTTATCCATTAATTTATGCTGGAGATGCACCCAACATAACAGGTGGATTTAATAGTTCCCAATCTAGGTACTAATATTTACAAATATTTCTTTTTAATTATTTTGGTAGATAGTTAGTAGTTACTAGTCTTTACTTTTATTACAATTCAAGAATTAATTCATTCTAACATTATCATTGCTTAGGTATTGCCTTGAAAATTCTTTGGATCAAACTTTGGTGAGGGGAAAAATTGTTTTGTGTGAACGCTTTCCTCCTAAAGGATATGTTTATGTTTCTGGGGCTGCTGGTGTTATAATTTCGAGTACATCTCCTTTAGTTCAGGCACGAATATATCCATTGCCATCAATTCACATTAGCCAAAATGATGGGACACTCGTACTTTCTTATATAAAGTCAACAAGGTACAAAACTTTTCAATAAGATCATATGTACGCTATACAATTTTGCTTAGTCTTGAATTGATTGACTTATGTCACTAAACAATTTTGCTAAACAATTTTGTTTAGTCATGAATTGATTTAGTATATGTCACTGATGATTATTGCAGTAATCCAACTGCTACCATACTTAAGAGTTACGAAGGCAAAGATTCATCAGCCCCTTACATTGCTCCATTCTCTTCTAGGGGTCCAAATAAAATCACTCCTGACATTCTTAAGGTAACTTAATTCATAGTACAATTATACAATCAATCTAACCACTTCAAGGTTATTTGCTTATTTCAATTATCTATTGATGTTGTAGCCTGATTTAGCTGCTCCAGGAGTTGACATTCTAGCTGCATGGTCTCCAATTTCTCCTATTTCTGGTGTTAAAGGAGATACGAGATTCTCAAATTACAATATATTATCTGGAACATCAATGGCATGCCCTCATGTTACTGCAACAGCTGTCTACATCAAATCATTTCATCCTAACTGGTCTCCCGCAGTACTTAAATCCGCATTAATGACAACTGGTAATGGTCTCTTCGGTATCCACAAATATTGCAATCATTTTATGGCTTTTCTTGTCTCAATTAAAAAATGATACTTCTGTTCTCTTTTACTATAAGAAAAAGAAAAACTCACTTTTTTTCTCTCTCAAATATTAGAAAATTTTAACTACTTTGTCTTATTTAATAAAATTATCTTTAAAATACCCTTCATTTAATAGGGGATTTATACTTGATATCAAGTTCCAATGAAAGGTAATTTAGGAAAAAAAATTATTTTTAATTGAGAATGATACAATTTAATGAAGTTAACTAATTTTTTTAATAAGTGTGAAATCAATTTTTTGTTATTTATTAAAGAAAACAGAGGAATTACATGGTTAAAAAGTAATTCCTTATTTCCCACCTTGGTTATTAGTATTTTTTATTTGTATACATGTTACTTTTTAAAAGAACCGGGAAAAAAGATAACAAATGGGAATAAGTAAATTCGGTTTCATTCAAGAACACATATAAGAAGTAAGGTTTATTTTATTGTGAGAGATCATACGAGTCATGCATAATTCTTAGAGTAAATTACACGGACCTTCCCTGATGTTTGCTCTTATTACATTCGATACCCCTCCATTTTTGAACCCTACAGAAACCTCTCCTAATTTTTGAACTTTCGTTACACCGACCCCCCCTCTTAAGCGTAAATTGTTACACCGACCCTTCCTCTTAGGTTTGAAAAATCTTACACTAACCCCCCTTAAGGGTACTCAAAGTAATCTAAAAAAATGGAGGAATACTAGGTGTAATAAGAGTAAATCTTAAGGGGGTTCGTATAATTAACTCTAATCCTTAAATCAAAGTTAAGAGATTGGTATGCATAAAAAAATAAGGTAGTGGGACTTTGTACACACACCCTCATTTGATTTGAAAAATAGAGAAAAATTTAAATAAGCTTATTTCTCCACTGTATTTACTATAAAAGAAGAGGTGTGAATAATGCAGGAGAAATAATTAAAGTGTGAAAATATTAATTCTCAATATATAAATATAAAGATAAAATATTCTAACTTAGAAGCTTATGCATTTCTACATGTAAGTTACCCACCTTACACATTTTTGTTGGGAAAATTAGATTTACTTAATCCATGAGTTGAAGGGGAACAAATTGAAAAACACGTAGTTATATCAATTATTTCATGATTCAATTTAATAGGTTGATTATGTTTATGACCAATATTGTTCATTTGATTATTTACAGCTACCCCTATGCGTTCTGCACTTAATAGAGATGCTGAATTTGCTTATGGTGCGGGGCAAATCAATCCTATCAAGGCTGTAAATCCTGGACTAGTTTATGATGCTGCTGAACTTGATTATGTTAAGTTTCTGTGTGGACAAGGTTATAGTACAAGTCAGTTGCGACGAATTACAGGAGATAACAGCAGTTGTACACAAGCAAATAAGGGATCTGTTTGGGACCTTAATCTCCCATCTTTTGCTCTATCAACAACTCGCTCAAAGTATACTAATGTCACTTTCAGTAGAACTGTTACAAATGTTGGATCAGCTACATCCAAATATAATGCCACAATAACTGCATATCCATCTTCGTTAAACATCCACGTAGTGCCAAATGTTCTGGTCTTCTCATCTTTGCGTCAGACAAAGACTTTCACTCTTAAAATTGAAGGAACCATTAATGCAAATCAAGTTTCTTCGTCTTTGGTCTGGAATGATGGCACTTTTCAAGTAAGGAGCCCCGTTGTTGTTTATGTTCCCCCATAAGTTCTCTGCTACGGCCTACGAGCACTTGTCAATGAAGAAACAAGCAACATGAATGGCAATGATTGTGTTATTTATTGGTTTGCTTTTTCTTCTTCCTAGTAAATAAATGTTCTGGGTGTGATGTAAACCAGAATTGATGATCAAGTGCTTTGTAAGTTGGGAATAAAAATCAAGATAATGATTTGCTTTAATCCGAAGTATTTTCTACTCAGCCTTCTTGAGTAATATTTTAATGTCATTATTTTATCGTAAACATCCATAATCGTTGGTCATGAGTTGGAAAGCAACCTTGGCTAACCATCATTAGTCGTTAACAATGGTCTTGAAGTCTAATCACCATTACTAATCAATAAAATATAGCACCTTTACATTCACATCTCTCCCATTGTGGATAAAATAAAGTACTGTATTTGTTATTCTTTATCCTTGTTTTTTTTTATATACTAAAAGTAACAATATTTTTTCGTTTTTAAAGTGAAATAAAATAAAGACTCAAACAAATTTAGTATTCACAGTTAGTAATTGCTGAAAGACAATTTTTTTTTCACACAAGGAGCATTAATTATTTAATAGATTTTTTTTAAGTTTAATTTGAAATAGAAGCATATATTAAAAAGTTGTGTTTAAAAAATTAAAAAAACCAAATAAACGGCAGAACAATTTAGATAAGGTTCGTTTGGATAAGTATTTAACTCTTCTTTTTGCTATACACAAACTTCTTTATCATCCTAATTTTTTAGGGAATCATCATTTTGTGGCTCTCAATTCAACATCCTATTTCAATGTTAAACTTCTTCTTTTCAAAGTAGAAATTTCATAATAATGTTATTATTATTATTTTTATTTTTTTGCTAGTCATGAAGAGTAACATCCATTATTTTAATAAATTAAAATATATATTTTTATTTATTATTCAAATAATAGTTTTCTATTAGTTCTTTTGCTATTTGTAAAATATTCTAACTCATAAGATTTGAAAAATTATGATTGAACCTCAGCCAAAATTTATAAGGTAAACTCATAAGCTTTGAAAAATAACTCAAAAGTCCCAAAAATCTAATTCCAGTTACTTACAATTATTATGATTATCATTTAATTATTAAAAAATAACTTTAGATTTTTTTTCAAATTAAAATTAAATTCCAAAAAATGTAAAATATGATTTTAAATAGGTAAGTATTATTTGCATTATTATTATAGTAAATATCTTTGATAAAAAAAAAAAGTGTAAATGAAAACCATAACACACTACAATAAAAATGGCCTAAAGTTACAAACACTTTTACGTATATATGGACATGATTTAGTGTTGGTAAAATCCAAAAAAAAAAAAAAAAAAAACTTCTACCTACGAATATTTAGCATATACAGGTAAAATTCTTCCAATATTCTAATAAATACTAAAAAAAACTTCTACTTACATACACTTGGTATAGGTAAAACTTCAAAAGATTTTTACCTGTGGGTACTTAGTGTAAGTAAAATCTCAAAAGACTTTTACCTATGGATGCCACCATTTGATTTAATTTTTGGAAATTTATTATTCTTGCAGCTATTGGAAACTTCTTGTTTAAAATATTTTAGTTTTCTTTTATTTTTCCTCATTATTTCCGTGCTTAATTCAAAATTTTCCCCTCTAATTTGTATCCAAAGAAAAGCTAAAGGATAAGTCTGTTAACTTCGCTTCAATCTGATGGCTTTATGTAACTGGTCTGCAAAAAGAGATGCATCCACATTACATTTTAACACTCCATGCGTAGGTGCCATATCCATCTAGTGGAAAGTCTTCCTGTTCTCCTCCCTCATGCCTGGTGTAGCATGCTTACGATCGAGCCTCTCTCCATTCCTCCAAGACAGCCTGGGCCCTATTAACTGCTTGGGAAACTGACTCAGCCTTTCCTTCCCATAGCCTGATATTGCCACTCTTCCATAAGCTCCAGAGTCCCTCTTGTTCTCTAATTTTTTTTTTTTGGTTAAATAAACTTTTGATACTTATAAAATAGGTTTTTTTTAGTCCTTTAAATATTTTTATTTTGATTTTAGTCCTTTCAAATATATTTTTTTCGTTTTAGTTCCTGCTGTCAAGAAACAATATTAAATGATGACATAACAATGATGTTAACAGCCTATTGACATGTCACACATTCAAGAGTCTAACAGGATAATCACGTGTAATTTTTTTTTTGTAAACTATATTTTTAAATCTCTCGTCAACTAATTTGAAATCATCAACTATTTTGAATATATGAGGATTTGAAAACATAGTTTACTAAAAAAAAAAATTACACATGATTGCCTTGTTAGACTCTTTAATGTTTTGACAAGTCAATGGACTGTCAAGATCGCTATTACGTCATCAATTAAAATTCTCACTTGACAGTAAGGACGAAAAAACATTATAGAGACTTATAAAAAACTTTAATTGACTAAAACCAAGAATAAGATATTTTATAGGAATCAAATTGTTATTTAAGCCTGGTTAAAAATATAAATATATAAAACTAATAATAACTTACTATAGTAGCTTTGTTAAAAAAAAAAGGAAAAAGAGTATTAAGCCCCCTTAAACTTTATTCATTTTGTAAATAGGCACCCTAAACTTTAATTTTATCTCAATTAATCCTTAAACTTTTCTTCTTTTGCAAATAGACACCATGAACTTTAAATTTATTGTGATTGATATTTAAACTTTAACTTTTATGTAAATAGACACCTTAAACATTAATTGCATTTCAATTGATCTTTAAAATTTATCCTTTTTACAAATAGTTCTTTTTTCAAGTTATTTTTCTTAAATGTTAATCATTCATTAATTTTTTTTTTGGTTAAAACTTAATTTTCCATATTTAAAATATAATAAAGAATATGAATTTAGAAAATATATATAAAAAGAGAAATAATAACATTAAGAAAAAAAAGTATTTATTACATTTCTAAATTTTAATATGTTTTAATGTTTGAAAAAATGATTTATAAAAATAAAACTATTAAATAGTTGAGATTAAATAAATAAACAATTGAGATATTTTTTGTTAGTAATTTAACTCCAATTTAATATAAGAGATTATTTATGAAAGGGGCAAATTTTAAGAATTAATTGAGGTGTCTATGTGCAAAAGAGGTAAAGTTTAAGAATTGATTTAAATGAAATTAAAGTTCTTGGTGCCTATTTGCAAAAGAGATAAAGTTTAAGGATCAATTGAGACAAAATTAAAATTTAAGGTGTCTATTTATAAAAAGAGAAAAGTTTAAGGGGGTTAAATACTTTTTTCCCAAAAAAAAAAAACTTACTATAGTAGCTTTTTCCATACATGTAGAGCTTCACGCTGTTATGTTGGCAATCGAATTGGCTTTTCAAAAAACTAATTATACTACTCGGACTCGACACTCCACCAAATAGTGGACTTGACTGAGTAGGAGAAGCCTACTTGGACAAAGGCAATTATAACGGAAAGTATATCTTACTAAAAGATAAGATATACAAAGATTGAGACACAAGATCATGATAGAAGATAAACATATCTCTATCACAATTAACGAGATTCGATAGGAAAATAACCCTATCTAATCTATCTTTTTACAGTCTATAAATATGAATGTACTCATTCCAATTAAGGTACGAAATTCTATATCCAATTGTGATACATGTCTCCTACTTCTGCGCCTCTAACTTGAGCGTCAGAGTGTCTTCACAGGTACACGCCCTACCTACCGTTCATCAAGGAGATCCCGGCGGAACCACCACACTCAAGACTTACCAAATCCGGTAAGAATATGGACCAAGATTTAGCTTGAATGTGACTCAAAGTTACCTTAGCTTTTTCCTCTTTACATACAGTACCTTGGACATTCAAAAACAAGTGGAAAAACTGTCTTCATATTTCTCAACGAATGGATCTGCGAATCTCTCATATTTTTCGGGAAGCAAACACATGTGCCGATCGACAAGTTGGCATTCTTTGGAGTTTCATCACAGTGTTTTACTTGGTGGGATCTACCTCCAAGCATTATTTATGCAAAATTTTAACCGTAACCGGTTAGGCCTCCCTAGCTATAGGTTCTCCCTAAGCTTGTTTCTTCATAGGTTTTGGTCATTGTCCTCCATGTCTTTATGATACTTTCTCTTTTTTTAATAAATTTTGGTGTGTTGTAAATGATGGATAGGATATGAGGTGCCAACATAATTCGGATTTCTTTCCCTATTATGATGCCTATGCACATCATTTGGATAAGAAAAAAATACTATAGTAGCTATTTTACTGTGTCCATCGATGGAGAAACCGATCTTCTTAATAAAACTCATGCAAAGACAAACAATAAAGTGTGTATAATCTTGTGTCCTACAAAGTGGCATTACTGTTTAAATAAGGTCGGCATGCAAAAGCATCACAATAGAGCAAAGCATCCCAACAAGTTGTCACCAAATCTTTACCTATCATTTGCAGCGCACTGAAAAGATTTATTGAAAAAATAAGACAAGTAACAAAGGACAAATGGGGGGACTAGACCAGAACTCACTAACAAACAAACATTACGAAAATCTGTAGTTAGGAAGCCCTAATCTATTCTTAAGAGTATCTCTACCAATAAAGCTAGGAGCCTGATCCCACCAAAAGAAGCCTGACGAGAAAATGGCAAAGTTAGCAAGCTTATCCGCACTACTATTACCTTCTCGGAAGATATGAGAAACTCCAAAGTCCATACGACGCAAAATTGAAAGACAATTCATCTAACGATTACGGACGCGCCACACTGAAGCCATAACTTAGACCACCCTTCATCAAAATCCACTTCAATAGCGATCATAGCAACAATCAGCTCAGCAAAAATTGCAGAGGAAACCCCCAGATTTTGAGCAAAACATCCCTTAAACAAACCATGGCAATCCAGGACATCCCCTGGCTGCGCCATCTGTATTACATTTGATCCAACCAAGCAAAGGAAGATGCCAGTCAACTTGAATAATCTTTGGCGCCTTGTCCACATGACCAGCAACATGAAAGTGGCATTATTGAATAAAGGAAACGTTCCAAAATTCTATAATTTGTTAATGATATTATTCCCACATTGCAGGGTTTCCTCAATTAATTAGTTAGATCCAAATATGGTGAAGGGTAAAATTTTTCTCTGCGAGGGCGGAAGCAGAGGGATTGCCCCTTCAAAGCAGGTGCTGTTGGTTTCCTGACACAAGGTCAAAGTTCAAGAGATACTCCATTATCTTTTGTCTTGCATGCCTGGATATAATATAACCTTGAGTTGAAGGATGGTGTGTCAATGTATAAATATTATGACTACATAAACTGTACAATTAAGAGGTATCAACACTGTATGTTTTGGATACAGTACCCACCAACAACAACCATTTAGAGTACCACACTTATCTAAAGTGGATTAATTTCTTCAAACACCATGCAGGACTCCAACTGCAACGATGTTTAAGAGCAATGATTATTAAGGGTTCAAATTTAGTTACACCTGAAATTCTCAAGGTACATTTCTGTGAATGAATAATCAAAGTATCAAACATATATCTCTATCAGGTAACAATATTTGTCACATGACTTTTTCTTTTGAACCAGTACCATGATGACTAGGTTGATGCATTGAATAAGGAGAAGCATATGCATTGCAAGTTTGCATAATGCATTGCAAAAGGAAAATATGAGCCTATGCACATTCCCATTACGTAGTGCAAAATGGAATAGTCGTGGAAAAAGTTTGCATGACCGGGTTTTAAGGTCATGCATAACATTCTACTCAACTTTCTCTAAAGATGTCTCTCTTTGCTATCCTTCTCTCCCAACTCCTAACTGTCTAAACCATCACTTTTGCATCAGACGTAAAGCATAATTCAGGTGATAACATAAAATAGTCAAAATCACAGTAAAATCCACCAAAAATATCAAAGATAACAGGCAAAATAACGGTTGAGAACAGTAAATTTCGTTTGGGTCTTTCCTTCTTATTTTTACTATGATTTTATTTATGTATATTTTTCTTTATAACAACAATAAAATTATTATTTCAATAGGTTAGGTCAGTTATATATGCATTATGCAATGCCATCCAACTCATGACCACCATCCTCACGGGACTCTCACTCTCACCATGCCCACTCATCAATTTCACCACATGCCCATATACACAGACACGTGGCATCACTCTTTCAACAGTTTGTCTCACTTTTTTCTATTTACAGAGTTTGTCTTTTTTATTTTATTCTATTTTTGAGAGGAAATGGAACATCCCGTATAGCAAATAGTTCTCACCGGAAACCATGGCGGCAACTGCCGCTATTTGCCCTTGGTCTTTCCTTTGCCCATCTTCTGATTCACCAAGGCCTATCAACTCTGCTCAACCTCCCCCTATCATACGCAAATCCTTTGCCCAAGCCTTATCCAATTCGTGTGACATCCCTTTGAGCCAACTCCTCAAACCTTGTGTTAAAGGAGATGCTATTTCTATAAAAATTTCAGAGGAGGAGTACCAACAGGGACTCCGCTCCTGCAAAAACAACCTTCATGGACGCTCGGTTTTGATTAAAGGTTCCAAACCTATTACCTCTCAGGAACTTAGGGAAAGGCTGTTGAAGCTCTGGAAACCAATTGATAACTGGAAACTGATTCCTTTAGGGAAAGGTTACTATGAATTCAACTTTGCTTATGTAGAAGACTTGAGAAGTGTCTGGACAGTGGGATCATGGAATCTTCAACCGGGTTTGTTGCGTCTTTACCAGTGGAGTCCGGATTTTAATCCGAGCACTATGAGGCAAACACATGCCCAGGTTTGGATTAGAATCACTGATCTCCCTTTAGAATATTGGAGGCCAAAGATTTTATTTGAGATTGCTAGTTGTGTAGGAACCCCAATTGCTCTTGATGTAGCCACCAAAAACAGAACATTGGGGCATTTTGCTAGAGTTCTTGTTGATTTGGATTTATCTGCGAAACTTCACTCTGAAATTTTGGTGGAGAGGGAATCCTTTGCTTTCTTTGTGGGCATTTTGTTTGAGAGGCTTCCTCCATTTTGCACTTTCTGTAAAACTGTTGGACATGGTTTGGAGCACTGTAAGAAGGAAAGTTTTCATCAGAAACATAAGCCACACAATGGAAATCAATCATTGCATCCTGGTAATCGAGTCCACTCTTCAGGGAACTCATCTGAAATCTTCCCAACAAATCAACTGAACCAAATGTTCAATCTGACCCCTCAACTGTTCGACAAAAGTCCCCAGAGCATTCTGCCTTTGGCATAGAGCAAATCAATGCATCAGAAAATCAACCTAACCCTGAGGCTACTGAAGTTATCAATGAGCGCATTGAAGTTGTTCCATCAAGTTTGTGCACTCATGTTAACTCAGGAGAAGTGCAGGATATTGTTGTTGCACCGGATACAGCGGCTGGTCTCTCTATTAATGTTTCATTACAAGATTATGCTTTGCAACCTTTAGTTCACAATGACATCAGAGCCTTGTCCAAGTGCTGGCCAGATATGATTGATAATAATTCAGAAGAGGATATATCAAATTCAATTAACGCAGAAGATGAGAGTGACAACTCTCATAACTTCCAATTAGTTCTTTCTAAGTATCAAAAACAGAAACTGAACACAATAGGGAAGCAACAACAGGCTGGTTCTATTTCATCCTTTCCAGAAGTTGTTCAAAAAGACCTTCAAATCCTTTCAAAATTTTGGGGTGATGAACAAGATGAGGAAACAGATATGACAGCAAACAACAACCTCTCTGCAGCCACTGCTAACAATTCAAAAACACAGAGAAAGAGGTTAGCCAAAAATAAGAAGACATAATCCTGCTTGCGACTTCTCTTTTTCAGAAGTTGAGACAATTTTTTGATGCCACCTTATAGACTCTATGTCTACAGTTCTTTCTCTGATAGTTTTTAAGGAGTTTTTCCTATATCAGATGGCATTTTAGCTTTATAGGACATATCCTTTTCTTTTAGAGATAGTTTTCTTTGGTTGCTATGGTGTGTAGCTGCACAATCTTTTTGATGTTTCTGTTTCTTCTTTTGCTTGGAGGAAGTTTACATAATAGCTTAGGCTTTCCTAGCTATAGCTCCTCTTGCTTTATTTTCATGGGTTTTGGTTTGGTCCCCCCATGATTTCTTGTTTTTTTTTTTTTTTTCTTTAATATATTTTATTTTGCTTTAAAAAAAATCACATATATATATATATATATATATATATATATATATATATATATATATATATATACATGGACACTCTATTATTTTAAATACTATATTGATGTCTCTTATTTTTTTTATCTTTTTTTTCTTATCATATCATATTATCTATAATATCTATTTTTTTTTCTCTTTTTTCTCTATCTCACTGGATGTTGAATAATTTGGAGTGTTCAAGTATATTTTTCCTTTATTTACTGTGCTCATTTTGTTATGATGGTTCGGTCTGATTGGTAAAATGGACCAAACTGTTGTTCGTAAGTCATATTGTAAATAATTGGGCCAGAATTTTGTTTGAAGAGTAACGGACCAAATATCTTCTGAATTTCCGGGCCACTGCTTAGGGTGCTGAATTTATTTTCATAATGTTGAATTCTATCAATGTTTTAGAAATTAAATTTTGGAAGCATGTAAAATTTTCATACTTTCCAAATTTAATCTTGTCAACTTTTACACGTGAGAAGACAGTGCAATACTTTGCAGATGAACTATCTAGATTAGCTTTTATGTTTCATGAGAGATATTGGATTGAGGATTACCCTCACCAAGTATCTACTCTTTTAGATTCTGATGTAAACTTTTCTTCTACTGTCAGTGTTTAATAATATCAGAATTCTGCTTCAAAAAAAAAATTATCGAAAATGATTTTTACTTGACAAATAATTATTATTTGAAATTATTATTGATGGATAAATAATTATACAATTAAAATTACTAGATAAATAAAATAAGATCAAATATTACAGAATTAAAAAGAAGAGCAAAATACTAATATAAATCAAATATCACTTTACCTTAGAGGAAGACACCTTCAATGCAACTCCTCTTTTCTTTTTATTGGATTCCTCATCTTCAACAATTCTGTTGAGCTCCAATTCATGCTTTTGAACTTCAGAAATAGTTTCACCATTTCTCATATGAAACATTTCATATTCTTGAACTAGTGTGTGTTTCTTAGCCCTTTTCACATCAGTAGTTTATTCGTGTGACTTGTAATGTGTCTCGCATTTCCTTAGCGGATGAGCATTGTGAAACTCTAAAGAATTAATAAAATGTTAATGTGGTTGTTATGATGTTTTTCGCTTTGTAACCATATTGAGCCTTTCTTTTCTCATCTTCAATTCATTCAGTCTATCTTTTCTCTTTTAACTCTCCTTTAATTAACTTCATGCATGGGATGGGAGTGAAATGTCCATTTTCTACAATGTCTCATATTGCTACATCAATTGCTTCAATGAAAATCTTAATTCTGATTTTTTAATAAGCATACTTTTCTTCGTTAAAAACAGTGGGTCTTTTTATGGAAGCACTCTTTCTATATGATTGTTAGGACAAATATGCGTTTTGATATAACTATGTCTTTTATAAAAAGTTTTGAAATCAGACGTACAACAAACTAAGCCATCGTCTTATGATCAGACGAAGTACCATATATATATCATTTTATGCTTCAATGACTTCGAATCATTTTTCAAAGAAAAGGCTTGAATAACTATCTAGATACCTACTCTCCCATACCACGTACTTCTTAGACAAAATGATGGGATCCAAGAGAGGATGAATTGGATCTTTAAAAAGTTTTAAGGTCCATCAAAGTTTTCCTCAAATCTTTAAGAAAATATTTTCTAAAGATTTTTAATCTCAATTGATTCGCAGTAGGATGTGGAAGAAAATACCCAAATGTAGTTCCTAATTCAAAGACTAAATGATCAATGAATGTACAAATGCAACATGTTCCGTAATCAATAAAAGAATCAACTAGTAAAAGAGAGGAGGATAGAAAGAATAAAGACACAAGAAATTTTATAGTGATTTGATCACTTCACTGTGAACTGCGTCCGGTCCTCAATCAATACGATTGAGAGTTTTCACTAGTAATTCAAGTGTTTACAACACACAATAACAAACACATAAGATTCTTGAGTCCTTCACGACACTTTTTTTTTGTCACCACAACATTGGTGCAAAATATTTATCGGCTTCACTTATGACTAATCTTTGTCAGAAAACTTGGTTGGTTAACTTTAGTAGGATCTACTCTCTCAACCATATTTTTTATCTACAAGACTCAAACTCGAAACATTACTTAAGAAGACTGAATCTAATTCTACTTAGACCAGTAATTTATTGATCTCTTCACAACACCTTGGTAACACACATGTAGAATCCGTTCTACAAACATGTCTATTGGATGAAAAAAATAGTACAATAAAATGTATTAAATAAAGATGTAATGTAAAGTGAAAAAAATATTTTTTTATCCAAAGATAAATGAAAAAGAGATAAAAGAAAAAGAATAAAAAGAAAAGGAAAGGAAATTTAAGAAAAATCTTGATTGAATTTTGCACTTGTGACCGACTCACCGTTAAAGACATAGCCCCCATCATTATCGATCTGAATATCTGTCCCCTCTCTCATTGTCTCTGTGCCAGCTACACGACGTGCACACTATCTTCACTGCCAATTGCTAAACCAAGTCATGCCATCACAGGAGGAGGACAAGCACTTCACGTGTGGATCTTGTTCGCCTCACTTATAGATAAAATCTATCCTAATTTAGTCTAACCTGTAGCAAATAGATAAAGATAAAATCTATCCTAATTTTATCTTTATCTAGCAAATAGATAAAGATAAAGTCTATCCTAATTTAATCTAAAATATAACAATTAGATAAAAATAAGATCTATACTAATTTTTATTAAACTGTAATAAAAAAAGTTAAAGTCAAAATCATTGTATTATTAAAGAAGGCACTTAAACACAAGGTGTATGTGTTTGATTTCCTCCGTGTGCAAAATTTTCTTGGATCAGTAGCAGTCACGCACCGCGAGCGGGATTAGTCTCTGGTCAGTGGATTGAAGGCCACCCGTGGTCTTTGACCCATGACAAAAAAAAAAAAAAAACACAAGGTGATCAAACACATGATGATCAATAAGAACAAGGTAAATTGAAATAATACAGAAAAACTAAACACAACCAAATTACTAACAACTAATAAGTATTCCTTTTGTACTGTACTAAAAAAAACAAGTATTAATAAAAAGGAAATATTCATGGAACATCAAAGGAATATCCTTCGTACATTTTAATTTGTAAACAATTATTTGAATTCCTCAATGCCATAATTGCAAGAAATTTATTGGGGGGGGGGGGGGGGGGGGGGGGGTGGATAGGAACTTTAGCAGTTGTATTAAGCAACCTTCCAATCTTAATGTCAAATTACAAACTAGATCTCTCTCAATTTTTCAGAAAAATAGAGTCTCTCTTTTCCGCTCAATTTTTCGTTGTATAGTTATGGTTAAAAAGATAAAACATAGACTAATATTACCATAACCTTTTTTTGACCAAAATATTACCATAACCTTAATGATCCGATTATTGAAAAACTTGAGACCTGTAAAAATTTCTAGAAGATGGAAAAGAATTTAAAAAAAAAAAAAAACATTATTTTTCTTTTCAAGGAAAGCTAAAGCCCACTTAAAAGACATTATTACTGCAAACGTCGGTTTCAAGTCTTGAACACGTGAAGGTTGTTGTCGTCTGGCCTTGAGAGGGATTTGAGGCTCGTCAGAGGTACAACTTTGTTTGTTTGCCGAGAGAATAAGAAGTTTTTGTCTCCCAACATGGTTTATTCTATATCTAAAGTGATATCACCAGAATTCGAATCATGCACTACTTGGTTAAGGGACACAAGTCATTACCACTTATGCCAACCAATGTTGGTAGAAGTTTTTGAAATTTAAATTAGAGAAAAAATTTAAAATCTTGTTTACTAAAATTATTTTTCCCTCTTTATTTTTCATTGATAAAAAATTATCATTATTTGTATTTTTCTCTCTCTTTCTCCTTAATTAAACATAATTCTATGAATTTGATTTTGATATACTTTTATGACCCATTTGGTGTATTTGGTGTTTAAGATATCTTATCTTGTTGTAATAAATTGATTGATGCATCAACACGATATGATTTGTTTATCCTATTGTGTATCTTATCCTATTGATGCAGCGTATTTCTTATCTCATGGAGGATCTGGGTTAGAAAGCAATAGGATACGATAGTCTCTCTCTCCCTCCCTCCCTCTTTTAGACCACCCTCACCCCACCACCATTACCATTATCCCCATCATCGTTGTCATTGTCTCTACCATCGTCATCACCATTGTCTTCATTATTATCGCCATCTCCATCGTAATAATCACTATCACCATTGGTGCCACCATTATCACCACCATTACTATAGCAACCACCACTATTGCCACCATTCCCACCACCATATCCATTGTCGTTGTCACACCATCATTGTCACCACAACTGCCACCAATGTCACTAGCACTACTACTACCACCATTGTCATCACTACCAGCATTGTTGTCGTCATCATCATCACCCATCACTATCATTGTCGTCACTACTAGCATTGTTGTCACCGCCGCCACCATCACCACCACTACCACCATTGTTGTCACTACTATTGTTGTTGCCATCATTGATACCACCACCACCTATATCATTCATTGTCTGGTTCGTATCATGGTGTGCACCAAACATTGGATAGAATTAAAGCTTATCCTACTTTTATCTTATTATGTTCTTATCCCACTCTTATATCCTATCCTAACCCTTAGTGTCAATTTTTTTTGTTAACTAATTAGAAATTTCCATAAATATAACTTTTAAAATAATTATTAAAAAATTCAATAATTTTACAATACATGACAATTTATAATTAAATGATTGTGTAGAAAACCTTTACATTGTCAACTAATAAAATCATGGGAAAAGTATGAATTTTAAGGTAGTTTTTGTAGAAATAAATACTTACCATACATAATGATTTCTGTTTAGATGACAATGTAAAATATTTACATTGTTTGTGCATAGATTGTTTTATTTATTAATTATCTAGTAAAATTCTCATGTTGAATATTAACTTGAATTTAATTAGAATGTACTTTTTACATTATTATCTAGTTATAAATTGACATGTATAATAATATTATTATTTTTGTAATAATTATTTTAAAAGTCAAATAAAAACATTTTTAATTAATTAAACTGTATAACAAATTTTACATTCATTGTGTATGAAAATTAAACTCCATCAACTTGATCATTTTGTAACAAATTGTGATACTGTTTATTTTTTTTTTAGGGCAAAAGGACATGTAAAGGCATAACAATAGGGGCAACCATCCCAACAAGGTAGGCACTGCTACCCTTAACTATCACTTGCAGCATGCCTAAATTTTATTAAGATAGATGAAAAGAAAACATCACAAGGCCATAAGAGACATAAACCAAACCCATGATGCAAACAATGTAAACCTGTAACTAGAGAGATAAATCCTACAACGATTGAACTCCTCGTATATGAACAAAAGAATGTTATCCCACCAAAAAAAAATCTTGAATATGAACAACATGAAAGACAAGTCTATCTACACACTTATTTCCCTCCCTATAAATAAAATAATCTTGAAAACTATTACCTATTATATTTATTGTCTATTATTTCTGTTTTATACAAACAAAGCTTAATTAAGTACAATTTTGAAGTTTTTTAATATTATTTTCTAATTAAAATTAAATTTTTGTTTATTATTATTAAGGATTTACATTTTTAATTTTTTAATTTAATTTTTCCGTGCAACACAAGGATAATATACTAATTAATTAATAAAAATAAGCTATTGAATTATTCATCAAATTAGTTTCTTGAGTGTAAGTTCGAACTATAAGATATTTCTTCCATCTTTCTGTTCTTTGTTTCTAACCTTTCTTTTGTTTTCTATTTTTTTTTTTATCTTTGAGTAAAGTATTTAACTCCTTAATTTATTATTTAACCATTACTTTTCACTTTTGAATTTCATTTACTGCAATTTGCTTCTTAGCTGGATCGATCGTCAGGGTCCAGCTGGATAAAGTAGGTGTCTTTGTCTTTTGTTTCTGCTTGTCTGCTTCAAGGTGTTCAGACAAGTAAAGAGACGAACTGGATAAAAAAGATGACACTACGAAACAGTGCTATGAAAATCGTATCGGTTATCGATCCGATTGAGGTACTGAATTGATAGGTCAGTGATCGAATTAGTGGATCATTAATTGATCCGGTTTGACTTGGTATACAATAAAAAATTAAAAATATATATATAATATAGCTAACAAAATGTGATCAATTCATAATTCATACTCTAAAATTAAAATCAATCATGATCAAACTATAAATATTACATAATCATTTATTGTTATAAATTATTTTGTTGAATATTATCATTAAATTATTAAAGAAATTCTTGTTATTTTTCACGGCTAAATATAAAAGTTGTCGGAAAGCCATGAGCAAGTATGGTGAAAATGTATAAAACACATAATTATTAAATCAAATCAAAATTAAGATAATAATAATTAGCTATTATATATTATTGTCAACATCAAAATAATATTATAGGGACATATTATTATATACTATTAAGCAATTAGCTATTAACAATTTAATTAAAATGTTATAGGAGCATATTATTATATTATATTATACTGTTTAACAATTAACTTTTGTCATAGATTTCAAATGATACTATGGAAAGAATTCCAAATAACTATGTTGTTTACAAGAATTGTTAAAAAAAAAAAAAACCTTAGCAGAACCGGTTCAACCTCGGGTCAACCGGGTCCAGGTCACCGGTTTTCTACCAAACCCGACCGGGTCAAACCGGGCTGATCCAGGTCAACCCGGGTTGATCCGGGTCGATGATATATCTGGTCCGATAGCTGAACCGGACCGGTCAAGCCACCGGTTTTCAGTCAAACCGGTCCGACCGGCCTGTCCGGTCCAATTTTTATAACTATGCTACGAAAGGTCAAGAAAAATGGAGTTATTTTATAAATAAATAAAAATATTTATGTGGTGTTGATTTTCAACCATGATTCAAAATGACTTATGTATATACTAAGTTGATATATACTAAATTCATTAATGGAATGTAAATCCGTAAGTTGATATATATAAATCTTAATATGAAGTTGAGTTAAATCTAAAACTTTTTGTCCTCTGCAAAAATGTGATTTGTCTAATTTTTCGACAGAGATTAATCATTAACAAAATTGATAAATACTTCAAAGTAATAATATAATATAATATAATATAATATAATATAGATTCATTGTATATTTTCATAATTAATTATTCAATATCTTCATCTTAGTATCAACAAATTTTTATTTAGTGTCGCCTACAAAATAGATACTCTAATGTAATAATAATGAATAAGGTAGGTGCTTCACTAAAAAAATAATTATTTTTACAATCTACTGCTTTATCAATTATAATTTTAATAATAACTTAAAATAATATAAATATTAAAAAAAAAACTAAGTAATTGTGTCTTAATTTATTATTTTTAATTTTAAATTTATTATATGGGATAAAGTATAATTTCTCATTCTCTCTCTCTCTCTCTCTCTCTCTCTCTCACATTACAAAATACTGATGTATAAAAAAAAAAATTGAAGCCCGGTGAGTTTTACATTACATTATCTAATTTAATTATAAAATAATAGCATGTAATATAATTTTAATAATATAAATAAATAAAAAGTATTAAGATGTAGTATTATTGAATGTGTTTTCTTGCAAGGCATTAAAGAAAAAAAAATACAGTGATAACTAAAAATTAATAATAAATATATTAAAACTTATAAACAAATAATACATTTTTATTATGTTAAAAATTAGATTATATTCAGTATTTATAATTTTAATATAGCAATATATATCATATTTATTTTGAAGGGAAATAAAATATATATTTGATTCTAGGGTAATAATATAATAGCTGTATGAATAAATAAATAAAAAGAAGAACGGGTGGTTTTTTTCTTAGAAAGTAATATACATATACATGGCATTGAGGTGAACACTTTTGGTAGTAGTAATAACCATTAAAATATATATAGGTCACAATTGTACAAAGGGGAGGAATGGGCGGGAAATTTTTTTACAAGTGAAATATGGCATTGAGGTGAATGCTTTTAGTAGTAGTAATAATAAATAATAATAATAATAATAATAATACTTTTAGTAGTAGTAATAATAGATAATAGATAGAAGTAATAGATCGTCAAAAAAATATAAAATGAAGTAATAGATAATAGGTATTAGATGGGATACCTTTGTCTTTTAGGCAAAAGATTCTTAACTGTATCATATACATTTCACATGTTAAAGTTAACAGTCATTTAGATTAAGATAAAGTGCAATAAAATATATTAAATAAAAGGTGCATCGTATTCAATTTAATACTATATGATAATTAAAAGTGTAATTAGATTGTAAAATGGGGAAAAAAGTATTTTTATCCTTTATGTTTTTCTACTTTTTTTTACTAAAAGTAAATGTATTTTTTATTTTCTATTTTTTAAAAAGTAAAATAAAATAAAAAGACCAAAACAAAGAAAGAAGGAAAGAAAAAAAAGAAAGAAGGAAAATTTTGAAATTTGAATTAAAGAAAAATGAAATGATTTTTTTTAAAAAAATTGTTTATAAAAGTTTATAAAAGCTAATTTTCTCTCTTCTTTTCCTTTATTTTATCTTCAACCAAATAAAATAAAATGTACCATTATCTATATATTTTCTTTATTTTTCTATTTTTAACGACTTCTTTATTTTCTATTTTTTTTCTCCTCATCCAAACATATCATTAAACAACATCAAATTTTTAATGGATTTTTTTTTCAGTTTAATTTGAATTAGATACAGATATTTTCAGTAAAAAAGTTTTGTTTAACTTTTTTTATTTAAAAACATTAAGTAAAAGGCAAAAGCATATAGATCAAGTTCGTTTGGATGAGTGTTTAACTCTTCCTTGTACACAAACGTTTTTATCATCCTAATTTTGTTTTGAGGGGACCATCGTTTTGTGGTTCACAATTGAACATTATTTTGAATTTTAAATTTCTTCTTTGCAAAGAAAAAAGGTCATAATAATGCAAATATTTTTTTATGCAAGTCATTAGGTGTATCATCCTTTATTTTCTGATATATTCAAATAAAAATCTAATCCCAATTACATTTCTTGTAATTATTATACTTATTTTTTATTTTTAAAACTCAAAAGAAAATATTAATAATAAATTTAGAACTTTTAACATTAAACTAATGTTATTATTATTGTTGTTATTATTATTATTATTATAATATACTCCGATTCCTGTTAATGTTACGTATTCATATTTAATCCTATGTTATTACTATAAACCTGTTAATTTTGTTTGCCTATATTCATAAGAAAATATTCTGCTTCAATTTTTATTGATTTATTTTTTATTATAAGCTTTGATTCTATTTATTAATTGTGGCAAATTATAAAGAGTTTAATGGTAATGCATTGACAGTATTAAATAGTTTTACACTGTCATTCAATCACAAATCATCATTAGTATAACTTTTTAAAAGTAAAAGTTAACAAATTTCTTATACATAACAATTTGCGATTGGAGTGTAAAATAGTTTTATACTGTTAGTATATAATTTTTTTTTCCTCAATTATAAATTGCACAGCAAATTACATTTGCCCGTAAAGTATTCCTCAGCTGGCACGACATTGAGAAGCGATTTGCAAATATCTTCACTGGTTTTAGAAAATGGAATCCTATCGGAAAGAAAAGGAGAGGTATCACATCAATGTAAAGTAAAAGAAATTTCCTTAAACTTCTACCTAATTTTTTTTTATTAATTTATTATTTGCATAAAGCACTTTAGCCCATAAGTTTTGAAAAACTATGAATGGACCTTAATTAGTCAAAATTCATAAAAAAGTTCACTGACTTTAAAAATGATCCAAATTCCCTAAAATCCTCTTATAATTGTTATATCTACTTTTATTTATTAAAAATAGTAAGGAAATATTTAAAATTAATTTATAATTTTTTTAAATTAAATTAACTTCTTAAAAATATAAAATAAAATTGAAAATAATTAAATATAAAAATATTCAACTAAATTGTATTACTTTAATAATTCATATGTAGATTTCTTTTTTTAATTGACAAAACTTAAATGCAATTCTTTAAGTGATTTTAGTATTGTTTTCCAATTCAAATTGGTGTTTTACTTCAATACTTCATGCATTTAATAAAATTTTACATTAAAAATCAACTAAGTTACTAAAATAAAACTCTAATTCTAGGATAAAATAATTCCAAAAGTATTTAAAGAAGTCTACCTTATTTTTCCCTTAGATGTTAAATGTACAAAGAGAAATGCTAACAATAAAATCTTCTAATACATACTCTTCTATTGGTCGTAAATCTTATTGAAAATTATAAAATCATGAGAGATGTTTATTAAATAAGATGTAAGATCTACAAAATTTTCTAATTTTTAGTAAATTTTAATCAATAAAAAAAATTTATTCAAAAGAGATGTTTTAATATTTCTCATGTGCAAAAGGTGCACCATAACACCATCCCGTTCATTGGCTATAAAAGGTGATGTAGAGTATGACTCTATACATCCCGTGAGTCAATATGTGTGGTCGACTAAATTGAGTATGCCCCTTGACATCATGTTATTTCTCTATTCCTATTTCTATGTACTTTGTTCATTTATATTTATTACAAATCTTGTTCTTACTAATTTTTTTTTTTTATATTTAACTCCACGTAAGAGGCAACACTGAATTAACTATGGTCTCTTTTCTCTAGCATTTCACATTCTTCACTAACAAATTAAATTTACTCACAGGTAGAACGAGTTGAAAACACATTTGATTATTTGTCAAGATTTACGCTCACGAAAGATGATCTCTTTAGGCTTGTTGCGTCTTCTCCAAATTCTTACCTGCATTCTGCTTTTGACTCCATCATTTTCTGAAGATGATCCAAAGGTAAATACTAAAATATATCTAATATTGCTTGACCTAGCAATTTATACTGTTTGTCCTAATTTTTGCAAACATATAATTTAGGTATATCTTTTGAGAGTGTAAATACTCCACTTTGTATTTGAGATTTTTCTCTCCTAATTTTCTCATTTTTATTTATCTTGAGAACTTATAATTTTCAGAAAACTACTCTTAGTTGCTTATTTTTTTATGATTTTTTAAAACAATTCTTATACATTAAAATTTTTAAGTTTAAAAAATATTGGATTATTCTTAAGTTAAGAAGAGTTTGAATTATTTTCAAAATCAATATAAAATTAACCTAAAAATGATTTTATATGAGGTTGAATATAATTCTCAGTCTCTGAGCACTTATATGCAGTTAACTTAGTAGGACTATTACGTTTAAATTCCTTCTTTATTCTTTTTTAATTTATCCTTGCTCATACTCTAATCATATTTTATATATAGATTTACATAGTCTACATGGGAGATTATCCAAAGGGCGTGGAATTCACAGAATCACTTCACACTAGTATGGTTCAAAGTGTCCTCAGCAGGTCATATATTATTACCCAATAATAATTGCTCCCCATTTTCATTAGAATACATCATAAATAACTACCTATATTTCAAATGTTAAAGCTTTTATATAAATGTCGCTTGTTTGTATCTTTGGAGATAGTAATCAATTCAATATGAACGTATATATTAAGAAGTGGAATATGCTCATTTTTATTAATAATTAATAATAATTACCAAAAAAAAATTAATAGTTAATGATAGAAATGGGTCAAACTAGGCTTACTTTAAATTAATAGGCATGAATTGCTTTCTACCTCAAATGGGCATAGTAGATTTTCAAAATTAAGGCTTGGTTTAACTTTGTTTATTTGATAATATTTCTTTATTTAGACTTTTAAAATATTATTAACTTGAAAGTCTATTTAAATGTTTATTTTATAATTTGATTTTTAAATAAAGTATCAAACTCTCCTTTTAAAGAGTTATTGGTCTTAAACCTTGATATATGTCAATAAATTTACACTTTTAAATAGATCAACAGATATAAAATTTTAAGCTGTTAAAGTAAAAAATTAATACATCATCATCATCATATCTTTCCCCCCCTTTCTCTCTCTCTCTCTCTCTCTCTCTCTCTCTCTCTCTATCTATCTATCTTTCTCTCTATCTATCTATATGATTAAGTGGGAAGGGAGTTGAATAACTTATATGAAGTTCATTCAAACCCAAAGGTTAATGTTACTATTGGGAAAAGCAAACTCCTCAAAGTAAGACATTACATGTCATTAATCATTAATTACACAAGTATTTAACAGTTTGACTTAGACAATAGTATATTGTAAAGATTTCTCTAATAAGGGCATTCCAGTGAAAAAAAATTCAATTAAGAAGTGCCTTCTCTTTTGGGTGAGAAAGAATCCATTTTTTTTTTATTATAAATACTTAACTACAGTTCCAAATGGCATATATCCATCCAGAAAATTTGCACCAGATGCTTTGCTGCACAGCTACAAGAGTTTCAATGGGTTTGTGGCGAGGCTAACAAATGAAGAAGCAGAAAGAATGAGAGGTAATTTTAATATGCCTTTCAATCTATATATTACTCATATGATGTATACATTTTGTAAAAAAATTGAGATATTTGTCCAGGAATGGATAGTGTGGTCTCTGTTATACCACACAGAATTCATAAGCTCCAAACATCAAGGTCCTGGGACTTTCTTGGCTTCCCCGAAAATGTCAGAAGAACAAACATAGAAAGTAACACAATCGTTGGAGTAATTGATAGTGGAATTTGGCCTGATTCTTATAGCTTTACTGACGGAGGATTTGGTCCACCACCACAAAAATGGAAAGGATTGTGCTATAACTTTACTTGCAATAAGTACGTAATATTTGTTTATATACAGTGTAAAATGATTTTATATTGTTAATCAATCATAAATTATTAGTGATATGACTTTAAAGGTAATTAATATAAAAATCAATTAATTTATCATATATTGTAGTTTATAATTAGATGATAGTGTAAATGTATAGCATATTCTCTCTCTATGTATTGTGCATTTTGTCTGTGGACAACAAAAATTACTTGTATCAATTTATAAAGAGAAAATAGGTTATGCATTAATAGTGTAAAAAAATTTCATAGCATCATTTAATTACAACTTATTATCATATATAGTAAATTTGTTGATTTTTATAATAATTATTTTAAAAATCATTTGTAATTGAATGACTGGATGTAAAACTGCTTTACAAGTGCATGACCATTAATGCGTGTTTCATATTTCATGTTTCATGAATTGTTTGCAGCAAAATAATTGGAGCAAAATATTCTCGCATTAGTGGTGTGTTTGCAAAAGAGGACATAATAAATCCAACGGATACGACTGGTCATGGGTCTCATTGTGCATCCATTGCTGCTGGAAACCCAGTTAGGTCTGCAAGTCTATTTGGATATGGCTTAGGGACAGCCAGAGGAGGAGCTCCATTAGCACGTATTGCTGTATATAAAGTGTGTTGGACAAAGGGTTGTGACAATGTTGACATCCTTGCAGCATTTGATGAATCCATTATAGACGGTGTTGACATTATTTCTATTTCAGTGGGACCAACAAAAACGAATCACAACCAATACTTTGATGATGTATTTGCAATAGGGGCTTTCCATGCAATGAAGAGAGGCATATTAACTTCTAAAACTGCTGACAATGTAGGTCCATCCCCTTACTCAATATCAAATACTGCACCTTGGCTCCTTTCTGTAGCTGCCACCACCATAGACAGAAAGTTTTTCACCAATGTCCAACTGGGCAATGGCCAGACCTTTCAGGTAATACCCATTAAAAAAACAAACCATGCACAATACAATATTATAGTTACTTTTTTTTAAAAAAATATTAGAAAATCTAACCTAAAAGATTTCACTCAATATATGCAGGGAGTTTCAATAAATACATTTGATCCAACAAGTTATCCATTAATTTATGCTGGAGATGCACCCAATATAAGAGGTGGATTTAATAGTTCCAAATCTAGGTACTAACATTTACAAATATTTCTTTTTTATTATTTTGGTAGCTAGATAGTTACTAGTCTTTTCTTTTATTACAATTCAAGACTTAATTCATTCTAACATTATCATTGCTTAGGTATTGCCTTGAAAATTCTTTGGATGAAACTTTGGTGAGGGGAAAAATTGTTTTGTGTGACGACTTTCCAGATCCTAAAGGATATGTTTATTTTTCTGGGGCTGCTGGTGTTATAATTTCAAGTACATATCCTTTAGTTGTGGCAGATATATTTCCATTGCCAACAATTCACATCAGCCAAGATGACGGGACACTCGTATATTCTTATTTAAAGTCAACAAGGTACAATAAGATCATATGTACGCCATACAATTTTGCTTAGTCTTGAATGGATTGACTTATGTCACTAATTATTTCAGTTATCCAACTGCCACCATATTTAAGAGTTATGAAGGCAAAGATTCATTAGCCCCTTACATTGCTCCATTCTCATCTAGAGGTCCAAATAAAATCACTCCTGACATTCTTAAGGTAACTTAATTCATAGTACAATTATACAGTCGATCTAACCACTTCAAGGTTATTTGCTTATTTCAATTATCTCTTGATGTTGTAGCCTGATTTAGCTGCTCCAGGAGTTGACATTCTAGCTGCATGGTCTCCAATTTCTTCTATTTCTGGAGTTAAAGGAGATAGGAGAGTATCATATTACAATATAATATCCGGAACATCAATGGCATGCCCTCATGTTACTGCAGCAGCTGTCTACATCAAATCATTTCATCCTAACTGGTCTCCTGCAGTACTTAAATCCGCATTAATGACAACTGGTAATGGTCTCTTCGATATCCACACATATTGCAATCATTTTATGCCTTTTCTTGTCTCAATTAAAAAATGATACATGGTTAAGTAATTCTTTCTTTCCCACCTGGATTATTAGGCATATTTTGGTTGAATGAAATGGAATGGAGAAGAAATATTTGAATTAAAGTAGTATAGTGAAAGTGTAGGACTCACTTCAAATTTTAAAAGTTTCTTCTCAATTTCTTGCTATAGTAAAAGATCCAAACAGCCCATTACATTATGTTTGGTATTAGTGAAAGTGGGAGGAGTGAAAGTAGGTGCCAATTGAATGTTGTGAAAGTAAAAAGTTGATGAGAATGTTTGTTATTGATGAAAGAGGGATGAAAGTGATACTTTTTCTGTGGGTCCCACACAATAATATTTTCATTTAATTGAAATGAAAGATGATGAAAATTGCTCCCGTTTATTTTATTGCATCATGGGACTCGTGCTTCTTTCATACCCATGACCAACATGCTCTTTGTTCTCTCTTCTCTGCTGCTCGTGCTACTTATACAAGTGTCCAACATGATCGTGGTTTATAGGCTCACTGCTTTGCACTTTTTGTTTTTTGAAAACATAATTGATTATGCTTGAAAGTATAAACGATTATGCTTGCATGCATAATCAATTATGTAACATTGTCATGCATAATTGATTATACATGCAAGCATAACTGATTATGCTAGACATAATCGGTTATACCCACTAGCATAATTGGTTATGGTTTTGTTTTGGAATGATAATTAGCTTTATCACTAACGTGTTTATTTGCTTGCAGTAAAATGGTAATTAGCTTAATCATTAAATTTTGTTTTTCTTTTTTTATCTACTAAATCACTTTAATTCAAATCTTTCATCTCTTTTACACTCTCTTTCATTTCAACCAAACAACTTTACTTTCCACTCTCTTTCAACTCTCTTTCATCTCTTTTCATTCCTACCACTTTTATCTCTTTTCTTCCCTCTATACCAAACATAGTGTTAGTATTTTTGATTTGTATACATGTTACTTTTTAAAAGAACTAGGAAAAACGATAGGAAATGGGAATAAGCAAATTTGGTTTCATTCAAGTACAAATATATAAGATGTAGGTTTATTTTGTTGTGAGAGATCATACGAGTCACGTATAATCCTTGACTCAAAATTAAGGGACTGGTATGTATAAAAAAAAAAAAAAAAGGGATAAAGGTCTAGAACTCTGTACACACACATATACCTTTTTGTTACACTACATTTACACCCCTCATTTGATTTGAAAAATTGAGAGAAATTTAAATAAGTTTAATTCTCCACTTTATTTACTATAAAAGAAAAGGTGTGAATAACGTAGGAGAAATAAAGTTTGAAAATATTAATTCTCAATATATAAATATAAAGATAAAATATTCTAACCTAGAGGCTTAAACATTTCTACATGCAAGTTACCCACCTTACACATTTTTGTTGGGAAAAAAATTTACTTAATCCATGGAGTTGACGGGGTTCAAATTGAAAAACGCATAGTTATTTCAATTATTTCATGATTCAATTTAATAGGTTGATTAAGTTTATGACCAATATTGTTCATTTGATTATTTACAGCTACCCCTATGAGTTCTGCACTTAATAGAGATGCTGAATTTGCTTATGGTGCGGGGCAAATCAATCCTATCAAGGCAGTAAATCCTGGACTAGTTTATGATGCTGCTGAACTTGATTATGTTAAATTTCTGTGTGGACAAGGTTATAACACGTATCTGTTGCGACAAATTACAGGAGATTATAGCAGTTGTACGCAAGCAAATCAGGGGTCTGTTTTTGACCTTAATCTCCCATCTTTTGCTCTATCTACAACTTTCTCAAGGTATACTAATGTCACTTTTCATAGAACTGTTACAAATGTTGGATCAGCTACATCTAGATATAAAGCCACAATAACTCCATATCCATCTTCGTTAAACATCCAAGTAGTGCCAAATGTTCTGGTCTTCTCATCTTTGGGTCAGACAAAGATTTTCACTCTTAAGATTGAAGGAACCATTAATGCAAATCCAGTTTCTTCGTCTTTGATTTGGGATGATGGTACTTTTCAAGCAAGGAGCCCCATTGTTGTTTATGTTCCCCCATAATTTCTCTACCACATGCACCTGTCAATGAAGAAACAAGCAACATGAATGGCAATGATTGTATTATTTATTGGCTTGCTTTTTCTTCTTCCTGTTGAAGTCTCAGTGAATAAATATTCTGTGTGAATTGTAAGCCAGAATGATGTAAGCCAGGAATAAAAATCAGGATGATAATTTACTTTTACCCAAAGTATTTTCCACTCAGCCTTCTTGAGTAATATTTTAATGTCATTATTTTATCATAAACACCCATAATCATTGGTCTTGAGTTAATTGGATGTGAGTTGGGAAGCAACCTTGGCTAACCATAGTTAGTGGTTAACAGTGGTCTTGAAGTCTAATCACCATTAATAATCAATAAAATATAACACCTCTACATTCATACCTCTCCCATTGTGGATAAAATAAAGTATTTGTTATCCTTTATTTATTTATTTTTTACTAAGATGGCGTTTGGTAGAGGAGAAATTTTTAGATTCTCAGGAATGCTAGGTTGGGAATGTTAGTTTTTCATGTTTGGTTTCTATTTAAAAAAAATAAGATTCCTAGGAAAGGATGTTTCTTGGGAATGTTTTTTAATCAGTTTCTCATGAAAACTTTCCCACAAGGGAAGGTGGGAATCTAACTTTTCCGACTAGAGGAAAAGTTTTAATAATATGAAAAGACTACATTACCCATTTTTTTAAGTACAAAATATCCTCACCTAGGGTTCATCTTTATCTATAAGCTTATATCCATTGTTGAATGTTGTACTTATCCACGTGATTCTATCTTTCTTTAATTTTGAAAAAAATATTAATTTTAAAATTTGTAATTTTTTATCTTTATCTTTTTTTAAAACATAGATCAACTACTTTATTATCTAAGTTTATCTCATTATTTATTATTTCATCTTTTGTATTATTATATTATAATATTATAATTCAACCTCAAATATGATAGTAATTCATAATAATATTATTATATTAATGAAGTTATTTTAATAAAGGGTATATTTGTAAAAATTTCTTATATCCCCAGAAAAGTTCTATTGTAACCAAATATAGGAAACTTTAATTCCCAGGAAACATATTATGACCAACCAAACATATTTTAACCATTCTTAGGAACCATGATTCCCATGAATTGACTTTTCCTGGAATCATTATTTCTGAGTATGAAAAAACTTCTCTCCTACCAAACGGCCCCTAAAAGTAACAATATTTTTTTTTAAGTGAAACAAAATAGAGACTCAAACAAATTTAGTATTCACACTTAGTAATCGCTAAAAGACAATTTCTTTTTTTCACACCAGGAGCATTAATTATTTAATAGAATTTTTTAAAGTTTAATTTGAATTAGAAGCATATATTGTCTCGATAAAAAGTTGTCTTTTAAAAAAATAAAAATAAAAACATCAAATAAATGGTAGAACAATTTAGATAAGGTTCATTTGGATAAGTATTTAACTCTTCTTTTCCCTATACACAAACTTTTTTATCATCCTAATTTTTTTTAGGGAATCATCATTTTGTGGCTCTCAATTAAACATCCTTTTTCAGTGTTAAAGTTCTTCTTTTCAAAGCGGAAATTTCATAATAATGTTATTTTTTTTTTCTCAAGTCATGAAGAGTAACATCCCTTATTTTTAATAAATTAAAAAATATATTTTATTTATTATTTAAACAATATTTTTCTATTAGTTCTTTTGCTATTTGTAAAGTATTATAACTCGTGAGATTTGAAAAGTTATGATTAGACCTCAGCCAAAATTTATAAGGTAACTCAAGCTTTGGAAAAATAACTCAAAAGTCCCAAAAAAACTAATACCAGTTACTTATAATTATTATGATTATCATTTAATTATTAAAAATAACTTTAGAAGTTTTAAAAATTAAAATTAAATGAAAAAAAGGTTATGCAATAACAATGTAAAACAATTTTATGTTGTCATCCAATTACAAACCACCATATATGATTAGTTTGTTGATTTTTATAATAATTACCTTAAAAGTAATACCAATGATGAATTGTTATTAGATGACGGTATAAAACTTGTACTGTTAGTGCATGATCATTAAATTTAAATTAAATTCAAAAAATATAAAATAAGATTTTAAACAGGTAAGTATTATTTGCATTATTATTATAGTAAAATATCTTGGATAAAAAATGTGTAAATGAAAACCATAACACACTACAAGAAAAATGCTCTAAAGTTACAAAAACTTTTACATATATATGGAAATATGAATATTTAGCATATATAGGTAAAATTCTTCCAATATTCAAATGAAAACTAAAAAGGCTTCTACTTACATATATACTTGGTATAGGTAAAATTTCAAAAAGACTTTTTACCTGTGGGGTGCTTAGTGTAGGTAAAACCCTAAAAGACTTTTACCTATAGATGCCACCATTTGATTTAATTTTTGGCAATTTATTATTCTTTCGCTATTGGAAACTTCTTGTTTAAAATATTTTAGTTTTCTTTTATTTTTCCTCATTATTTTCCCTGAAAAGTCCTTAATTCAAAATTTGCCCCTCTAAATTTTAGTTTGAATTCCATAATTGCTTTCTATAGAAAAGCTAAAGGATAAGTCTGTTAACTTTGCTTCATCTGATGGCTTTATGTTTGTTGTAAACTTTATACTGTTGCCACCATAATTTGTTGATTATTTGTTTTTCTTTGATTTTATGTTTTTATTTTGTTAATTTAGTTAATTTTGTGTTCATCTACAGTGTTATAAATATAATAGCAATGAGTGTGGTTATTATGTCACGAGACATGATCATCATCCAAGCATGTATTGTTGACTCATTTGAAGTAATTTTCTTTTTTACAACTTAATTAGTCTTGATAAATACTATTGAAATATCATATGCTATAGATTATTTAATCATGCCTTTGAAATTGCAGAGATTCAACAATCATGATCCCTTCTTTATATGGAGGATATTTATGTTGTAAAGAATCGTTTGACAAGTTACTTCATTAATAATCACTACCACGTCCCCCTAATTAGAAGGTATCATATATTCAGTTTGATTGATTTACTTAGGCTATCATAATGTGCATATATAAAAATGTCAGTGTATGAGTTTTATGAATTCATTACTTAGTAGTGAAAGTAGTTTTATGTGAATTGGTTTTGTCAAACTGACTATGAACGTATATGTATATATGTAAATGAGAGTGTATATAACAAGTGTTTTTAATTATGTAAATTGGTATGTCAAAATGTAGTTTCGTGGTCTATTTATTGTGTTCAAATTGCTTGTGAAAGTGTAGTTCTTTTATTTGCAGTTAGGTATTTGGGAAGCTGTATGTTTTAATACATTTTTATAAAAAAATAGAATTTTACATCGATTATGATAAGAATCGATGTAAAAAATAAACTTTCTATATTATTTTTAGCTACAATTGAGTAAAAAGTAAATTTTTTAGACCAATTCTCATCAAAACTAATCTAGAAAATAACTTTCTACGTCAATTCTAAATCAACTTAGAAGATATTAAGTTTTTATATTGACTAAGTCTACATTTCCTTGAACCAATCTTAAAAGTCAACAACTGTTAAAACCCTTTTATTTATTTATTTATTTATTACTATATAAAAGTATTGGAAATTTGTTCCAATGATACATATTCAGTTCTGGAGTACCGAATCAAAAAAAATATTCAGTTCTGGAGTGACATCGTTCAATTGGTCCCGTTTCTATGTTTCTAGAAAGCTTTAAGAATAGAAAGAATTGGCATATATGGAATTCCCGGGTTGTCGGGGCATATCGCAATCATCAAATGCCATCCAAATTTGGATAGGAATTTTCCTTTTTCTTAATCATATTGTACGTACGGTAATTATTATTAATTTTAAATTAACTAAAAAACAGTGAGAGAAATGATCCCATTCCAATGTTAGATATTAGATATAATACAAATTTCAGCAAACATTTAAAATAATATTTTCAAAATGTTTTTTATTAAAAGATTTTTATAGCGATATTAGTGCATGATGTTCTGTTTGAGTTTGTAATATTATTTTGTGAATCAACTTTTTATTTTATATAATTAGTGTTTTTCGTGCTCTTTACTGAGTTAGAGCTTGGTCTTTAGCCTCTTCACCTTCATATTCAAGGTGTGTCTTTAGAGTTTTAGAAGAGTTAAAGTTCGATTTTTGGTTTCTTTGCCTATAAGCTTAAAGTTGGAGGGTAGTATATTTTTCAAATTCTTTAGCCTACTTAGAGCTTGATTTTTAGCCTTTTCGTCTTTAAACTCAAAGTTGAAGAGTTGTATATATTCTCGAATTTTGACTGATCTCTATGGGTCGAGTTGTCGTGAATTTAGTGAACTAAGCAAGTACCCTTATGGTTTGTTATCCAATTTATACCAAAAAAGTGTTAGGATTAACAGTTGAGACACGTACGCTAGCAATTGAAGACCATAAGAAAAATGATCGTGCTAGAACCCCCTCCACTACGCAAGTAATCACATTGTAAGAGACGTGTGTCTTCAAATAAATTGAACTCCTGTTAATTTGTTATTACTTAATCTAACAGCAAACTCAAAATTAGGTATTACTACAATCAAAGTATTTTTAGTTCTATAAACTTCCACATTTCAATATACTTTTCACGGAAAATTGAAAAGAAAATACCATTATTATAAATGACGTAAAATTAAAGAAAAATGATATATTCAAGTGACAAAACTCGGTGACAAGAATTTATTTTTATCTGTTCCTAAAATCTTGCATGACCTTGCATTAATCTTTCGATATATATGGAAATAGTAATTTCACATCTACAATAATTGGAACGATTGCTACTTTTTAAAGGTCAAGAAGGGAGCTCTCATTACTCGAACAAAGATCAGGTATTTACTTTTTGTCCGAGAATGCAATGGGAGTGAAACAGCAGAGAGAGAGAGATGAGACGGCGAAACGGAAGTGGGGAGAACATCGGAGGGATAGGAGAGATCTAACAACTTTCTTTTTTGCAAGATTCCCGTCATCTTTTGAAAAGCTAGACCTCTGGAAGGTTTTTCAGAGATGGGGAAAGGTTTGGGACGTCTTTGTAGCAAGAAAGAGAAACAAAGGTGGTAATCGCTATGGCTTTGTTACGTTCTTGAATGTCCGAAATGCTAAGGAGCTGGAACTCCAGTTAGATAAGATTTATATAGGGACAATCAAGATGTACGTGAACTTACCTCGGTTTGGGAAAGGAGGAGGGAGGGATAAGGGAGATATGAACTTAGAGGTGTGAAATATGGTTGATTTACCAAAAGGGATAGAAAACGAAACTAGAAAGTTTAAGGAGAAGGGAGAAGGAACCTCAAGAGTAAATAATACTTATGGTCAGGTGCTTCAAAGGGGACCCAAAGGTAATAATTTAAGGTGGAGAAAGAAGAAAAATGACCAGAAGGTGCGAGGTGATACTGCATGGAATGGTTTGGACATTAACATTCTTGAAGTCAACAATGAATGGTTGAGTAAGTGTTTTGTGGGGAGGCTGGAAGACCTGGCTCTTTTTGACAAACTGCACGAGGTCTATATTCCAGAGGAGAATGGAGAAATCAAGTTGAAATACTTGGGCGACGACATGGTCTTGATCATGGGCACGGAGGAGAGTAAGATCGAGGAAAAATTCCGAAACGGCAGGGAGGACTTTACGTCAATATTCCAATCATTTCAAAAGTGGTCGCCAGATTTTATCTCGGGTAACAAGTTAACGTGGGTCAGATGCTCCGGTGTTCCCTTACACTTGTGGGGAGAGGAAAGCTTCTCTAAGGTGGTTAGTGTGTTTGGTACATTTATTAAGATGGATAAGAGGACTGAAGACATGGAGTCCTTTGAATATGCCCGTGTTTTGGTAAGGGTTGCATCCTTAGAATCTGTTATGTTTCATAATAACGTCAGATTTAATGGGGTGGTACATCGAGTTAGGGTGGTGGAGGAGGTGGCACAAAAGACAAATCAGTGCAAATGTTGGCTTTGGCACACTACAAGCTCATCGGGAGATGCAGGTTCTCTACAAAGTGACATTGGTTATGACGTTAGATCTTCGTTTTCAGAATGCTCAAGTGATCCCATTATGGAAGATAACATGGAGGTAGCGAAGGAGGGACAAACGGTGGTTGGGAACACACGGCGGAGGTATGGGGAAGAAGCGTCTATCAATTATCCAGCGGTCCTCCAAGGGGTAGTAGATAATAAAGTGAATCAAAGTCTGCATGGTACAACGGAAGTTAGCCTTTTTGAAAAAAGTCATAAGAAAGTGGTATATGGGAAGAGTGTGCAGGAGGAGGGAGCAGAAATAAGTCATGAAAAAGGAAGGCTAGAGACTAGGGTAGCGGAAAGTTCTGACAAGGGGTCTGGTTTTGATGTACAACACGCAAAGTCAGATGAAGTATATGATGGATTGTACATTGGGTCACCAATTACAAAGAATGCTGCAGGGGAAGAGCTAGAAAAGATGACTGAGGTACGCGGTGATAAGAGGGGAGTTGATATGCAAGAAGGAGAACGAGGTAATGGGGGGGGGGGTCCCACTATGATAAAGGTTTATCTCAAAATGGGGAGGAATTGAGAATTGTCTTAGAGGAGACAGAAGTGGAGCCCGATCTAGAAAAGCTGGCTTTGGAGAAAAGTGTATTAGGCTCGCCACGTAAGGCCCAACCTGATCAAATGGGGGGAAATTATGTTGGGCTTATGTATAATAACAACAACAGGTTTGAAGTGTTAAGGAAGACTTATAGAGAGAAGACCAAAGATAAGTCTTCCAAGGAGGATGTACCAATTGAGACTGAAAAGAACTCCGTCACGGTATCACAGAGAAAGAAGGAAATTTTGGTGGGGGCAACAATTTGTAGAAGTCAAAAGTCGAAAGATAGTATGGAGGCCCAAATTGAAGGGGTCACTCGTGGACCTGTTGATTGCAGGTTTGTAAGCAATGGTGTTTCCTGTTTGGAGAAGTCAGATGTAGCGGGACAGTCTAGCAAGCATATAAAGGACACCTTGGAGATGAAGAAAAATGTAGAAAGGTCAGATATACATGAACTCAATAACTCTTTGTCCGATGGTTGTGTTGTGAATTGCAATAAAATATTCTGGTTGAAAAATGATGTTGAAGAGGCAAGAATTTTATGGGAACTCGGAAGATGTTTGGGGGTGAATTATGAAGGAAGTGAAGAAGAAATTGTCAAAAAGTTAGTTGATATGGAAAAGAGAGATCAGAGTGGGAAGGAGGAGGTAATAAAGAGTCATTTGGAGGGAAGAAGTAAGGGTTCATCATGAGAATTCTATCATATAATGTTAGGGGGTTGGGGGGTAGGGTGAAATGGAAGAGCATCAGGCAGTTGGTTATTAAAGAAGGTATTCAAATAATGTGCTTACAAGAAACAAAAAAAGAAGAGATAAACATGTCTATGTGCCAATCTTTGTGGGGTGGGAATTATGTGAGTTGGGAGGTGATTTCTGCTATTGGCACAACTGGTGGGTTATTATGTGTTTGGGACCATAGCTGCTTGGAGGTCACGAATTCATTCAAAGGCCACGGGTATATTGGTCTACAAGGGGTGTGGAAGGAGAATGGAAGTTTGGTGGTTATTGTAAATGTATATTCACCAAATGATCAGAACAGAAGAGTTACATTGTGGGAGGAAATTCTAGAGAAGAAACATAGGAGCAATATTAATACATGGTGTCTTTTGGGGGATTTTAATTGCGTGAGAAGAACTTGTGAGAGAATGGGAGATGGTGATGGTAGTTATGGAAGAAGGGAGACAAATAAATTTAATCAGTTTATTATGGAAATGGAGTTGGAGGATATAAGTATGGTGGGAAGGAAATTTACGTGGTATAGACCGAATGGTAGAGCAAAAAGCAGAATTGACAGGTTCTTGGTGTCAAGAGACTGGATTAACAGGTGGCCTGGAAGTACTCAATATGTTCTTGACAGAGACATATCAGATCATTGTCCGATTGTTATGAAGAACATTGTTATTGATTAGGGGCCCAAGCCGTTCCGTGTACTAGACTGTTGGCTTACAGAAAAAAAATTTTGCTAAATTTGTGGAGGAGACTTGGAATGGAATGGAGATAAATGGGTGGGGGGCTTTTGTTCTTAAAGAAAAAATAAAGAGATTGAGAGGAAAATTGAAAGGGTGGAATATGGAAAGGTTCGGAAACGTGGAAATTAGTTCTAAAGATATCAAGGTTCGCATGAATAATCTTGACAAGAAGGAGGAAAATGAAGGACTTTGTGAAGAAGAAATTATTGAGAGAGTAAAGCTACAACAAGAATTTTGGAGAGTTGCAAAACACAATGAGTCTCTGTTGAGACAAAAGTCTAGAGCAAAGTGGTTGTTGGAGGGAGATAGAAACACAAAATATTTTCATTCTATGGTAAATTGGAGAAGGAAGAAAAATTCACTGAGGGGATTATATATTGATGGAGTTTGGAGTGAGGAGCCTAATAGGGTCAAAATGGAAGTGAAAAATTTCTTTGAAGAAAGATTCAGTGAACAAGTTTGGAGGAGACCTACTTTGGAGGGTGTCAGCTTTAGTCATATATCATCAGAGGATAACCTTATGTTGACTTCTTCTTTTGGGGAGTTGGAGATTAAGGAGGCAGTGTGGGATTGTGGGAGTCTAAAGAGTCCAGGGCCAGATGGACTTAATTTTAATTTTATCAAATCATTTTGGCATGTCTTGAAAGAGGATATTGGGAGATTCTTGATGGAGTTCCACCGGAATGGGGTTTTACCAAAGGGAACTAATGCATCTTTCATTACTTTAATCCCTAAAGTTGATAATCCACAACTTTTGGGGGAGTATAGGCCGATTTCTCTAGTAGGATGCATGTATAAAATCTTGGCCAAGATTTTGGCAAACAGGTTGAAAAAGGTGTTACCGGGGGTCATTGATATGAGACAAAGTGCTTTCTTAGGAGGGAGGTATCTTTTGCATAGTGCTCTGATAGCTAATGAGGTTATTGATGAGGCAAGGAGGAAAAAGAAAAAGTGTGTGTTTTTCAAAGTGGATTATGAGAAGGCCTATGATTTAGTTTGCTGGAAATTTTTGTTCTATATGTTACAAAGACTAGGTTTTTGTCATAAATGGGTCTTGTGGATAAAGGAGTGTTTGCTTTCTAGTAGTGTTTCAGTTTTGGTCAATGGAAGCCCTTCTCCCGAGTTCAAAATGCACAAAGGTCTTAGACAAGGTGATCCTCTTGCACCTTTTCTATTCACCATTGTTTCGGAAGGTCTCGCGGGGTTGATGATGGAAGCTATTAATAAAGATTTATTTAAGAGCTTTTTGGTTGGCAAGGAGGGTTTGGAGGTTAATTTGCTTCAATATGCGGATGAGACTTTGTTCTTTGGAGAGGCATCCCTAAGTAATGTTTTGCTTATTAAGAGCTTACTTAGGTGCTTTGAACTTGTCTCCGGTCTCAAAGTTAATTTTTCAAAAGTAAGTGTGGTGCCCTAGGGGTGGATGGAGAGGTGTTGGAGAGATTTGCGGGGGTTCTAAATTGTGGATTGGTATCTATACCTTTTACTTATCTTGGTATTCCCATTGGTGCAAATCCAAGAAGGGAGGAGGTGTGGAATCCAATCATCAAAAAGTTTTCTAAAAAGTTGTCTTTATGGAAGCATAGGATGTTGTCTTTTGGGGGAAGGATTTGCCTTATTAACTCTGTGTTGTCTTCCTTACCACTTTTCTATCTATCCTTTTTCAAAATGCCTAAAGGGGTAATTAAAAAAGTGGTGAGCATTCAAAGGCGTTTTTTTGTGGGGTGGACAAGATGAAAGGAGAAGGATAAATTGGGTGAGTTGGGAAAAATTGTGCCGTCCTAAAAGTCATGGCGGTGTTGGTATTAAGGATATATCTTCGTTTAACGATGCTCTTTTAGCTAAGTGGAGGTGGGGAATGAAACACCAACAAGAGGTTTTGTGGTGTAAAGTGATTTTTGCTAAATATGGTGGGTGGAGGGGGCTGCAACAAGAACAAACTCTAAACAATTGTTCTATTTGGTGGCGAAATCTTAAGAAGGTTTGTGGTGGAGAATGTGATAATTGGTTTGACTCTTTACTTGAGTGGAGGGTTGGACAAGGGGATATCTTTAAATTCTGGGTTGATCCATGGACCGGGGGTGAAAGTCTTGCAAGTATTTTTCCTAGACTATTTGTAATCTCTGAACAACAACAGGGTCTTATTTGTAATATGGGTGAGTGGGAAGGCCAAAACTGGGTCTGGAAGTTTTGGTGGCACAGAGAGCTCTTTGAGTGGGAAAAGGTGTTAGCGGAGGAGTTGATGGACAGGCTAAATTCAGTCGTGATTCAAAAGGAAAGGTCGGATTGTTGGTTATGGAAAGGGTTTCGTCTGGGGAATTCTCTGTTAGCTCTGTATATTATTCTTTGTTCAGCAGTGTCACAGGATCACAATCAGAGGTTTGGACTTCTCAAGTGTGGAGCTTAAAAGTACCTCCGAAGGTAAACTTTTTTATTTGGAGGTTGCTTTTAAATAAGTTACCAACAAAAGACAATTTGGTGAAGAGAAATATACAGCTGCAGCAACAAGATTTACTCTGTCCTTTCTGTGCTTCTGCGTTGGAGTCTACATCTCATATTTTTTTCACGTGTAAAAAGCTGGTGGAGATCTGGCACACTTGTTATTCTTGGGGAAACTTTATAACTGTGTTGCCTATGGACCCTTGCATGCATTTTCTACAACATGAAGGGGGATTGGTAGGAAGTACTGTCAAGGAATTTTGGTATGTCATCTGGAGTGCTGTTGTTTGGTCATGCTGGTCCACAAGAAATAAATGCATCTTTAAAGGTGGTCATTTTGAGAAGGAAAGGCTGGTGCAGGATATTTTATTTGTTGCGTGGTCATGGCTTAAGGATATTACACCATCTTTTTGTTACTCCTTTACCCAGTGGCAACTAAACCCGGGTGCATGTATAAATTTGGTAAGGGATTCGTGATGTTCTGGTGGGACCACGTCATTGTGTAGTGGTGGTATTTTATGACTTTTTTAAGTGCCTTGTTTCGCTGATTGGTAATATGTTGGTATTGTTGGTGATTTGAGATGAGGTTATTGATAGTTGGAACATGGGTATCTAGATGTAGGTGGGTAGTAATATTTTCGTGGGCTTTATAGTGTGAAACGTGTTTTGTATCATCGTTAGTTTTTATTTATACTTATACTATGGGTGTAAATAATATCTAACCAGTGATAAGGTGGGGACTTGTAACGTGGACCAGGTTCTTGTATAAGGGTTTGGGTACCCCTTGTACCTATTTTAATAGATACTTTCTTTTGCTGATAAAAAAAAAAAACATCTACAATAATTGATTTTAGTCACTATAGTGAGGTTCATTTGTTTTAAATTCTAAGGCTCGTTTCTTTGAGATTTAACAACAGTTTTAATTAAAAATATATTAAAAAATTATAATAATTAAACGAGTTTGTTTTAAAAAAAAATTATTTTAGTAATTTTCTTAAAAGATAAGAAAATATAAAATAGTACTCTTAAGCAAATATTATATCATAAGATTACCTTTCACTAGCTATTTATCCAAACACACATTAAAATATTGCATTTCTTAAAATGTTTTTGATAAGTTAAATACATAATTATATAATTACATATATACTTATATAATAATTTTATTAACAAAAGTAGTAATTTTAAATATAAAAGGTATAAACAATAATGATATATATATATATATATATATATATATATATATATATATATATCATTTAATCAATTATATTTATTTACTATTCATGTTTCAAAATTATTCATTTTTATTAAAATAAAACTTAACATCTGCCATTTAATATTATTATTATCCCTAAAACTTCCGTAGAGCCTTTGCTTCTTACTACCCTTGTCTTTCTTTTTTTCGTTTATTTTTATTTTTACATCTGTTTTTATGCAACAATTTGTTCAAGGCAGAAAATTAAACACTAAATGTGATTGTATATCTTAACAAATTCGAATTATACTACCTTCGTCCATATTTATAAGATGTTGTTGATTAAATTACGCTTATTAAAAAAGTTAGTTAATCTAGGTATTAATAATAAATTTGTGTGTAACTATAATATTTTTCTAATTTTACCCTTGACATTATTGGAATTAACAATGAGAGTCTATTCATCTTCTCCAATCTTCATAGGAGAGAGAAAGAGACATTCAGAATAACATTCAATTAATATATTATAATAAATAAGGGTATTTTAGACAAAAAATAATTAGGCTTAAATGCAATTTTGGTCCCTCTATTTTACACATTCCGCAATTTTAGTCCCTCTATTTTAAAATAGAGACATTTAGTCCCTCTATTTTGCACAATCCTCAATTTTAGTCCCCCTATTTTAAAATATAGACATTTAGTCCCTCCATTTTGCACAATTCGTAATTTTAGTCCCCATATTTTAATATAAAGACATTTAATCCCTCAATTTTGTAAAATCCGTGATTTTTGTCCTTTCGTCAAATTAAAAGCGTTGATCATTAAGAGATTAACGTTGACTACGATGTGGTATGTGCTTCAGTGACGTGAAATTTGTTTAAAATAAATTATTAAGACTCGTGATTTTCATATTATGACTTACGACTACTATTGGCCATTAAAATAAATGGTTTTACCTTTTTTTAAAATATGTTTTTCATCAATTATTCTACTCAGTATTTAGAATAATTAAAAATTAAACAAATAAATTTGTATCACATCACTATATAGGCTGATGTTAATCTTTTAACGATCAATGCTTTCAATTTGATGGAAGAACCAAAATTACGGATTTTACAAAATTGGGGAACTAAATGTCTTTATTTTAAAATAGAGGAACCAAAATTGCGGATTTTACAAAATTGGGGGACTAAATGTCTCTATTTTAAAATAGAGGAACCAAAATTGTGGATTGTGCAAAATAGAGGGACTAAATGTCTTTATTTTAAAATAGGAGGACTAAAATTACAGATTGTACAAAATAGGGGGACCAAAATTGCAATTAAGCCAAATAATTAATGCATAAGATAGTCAAAATTGAGTCTTATAAAAAGGGATAAGAAATTTTTAAAATAACGTCTTATAAACAGGGACGGAGGTAGTAGTTCATAATTATTCATTTTGATATCTTTATTTTATTTTGCTTTTTTCTTTTAAAAAAATTCTCCCTTTTCTTCATTCTTTTCCCTTTACCTCTTTTTTAATAATCTCCTTTTTGTTTCTTTCCACCGTTTTCTTGTTCTTCCCTCTTTATCTAAACTTGTTGTCTCTTTCTTTTATTTTCTGTCTGCTTTTGTCAATTATGCATTTTCATTCAAAATTTCTTTTGAATGTTCTCAAAATTTTGTTCTTTAATCTGCGTGCATGCATCTATTTCAATTTTCTCAAATTTTCCGTCCAAGTACTATTTAAAATATTATCTGGTCTTATATATAACTTATAATTTATTGTTATTTTATTTTATTTATTATACAAAACTTTAAGATTTTTTTCATTTATCTTATTTTTATTATTATACTATTTATTTTAATTAAATTTTCTATTTAATATTACACTATTTATTATTTTTAATAAAACATTTTCAAAAAGATAAAAAAGTTTAAAATTAACAAAAAGATCCTATAGACATATTACCTAAAAATATATTTGTCTTCAACATAAATATATTAGTGGTGTGTGATGTACGAAATCTTTTTTCATCCTAAGAATCATTTTTTGGAAATTATATTTTCTAAGAATCATGTTTGAGAATTTTGAAAATATGTTTAATATGTCTAAAATATTTTTAGGAATAAGAGACATAATTGTATTTTAATTTGTTGATTTAATAACTTTTAATTAATTCTCAATTAAAATTAACGTTTATTAACTTTCAACTTTAATTAAGTTATCAACTTTCAGTTATTTCTTCAACTCTTTTTTTTTTTGTTAAATGACTATAACTATATATTATTTCGCTGGATATTTCGATTAGAAAAAATTTAGTCAAGTCCACGGAACAATGGCCATATCTTTAAATTAGGCACATGTATTCTAGATAAAAGTCTGGCGGCTAGATACGGCCGGCCTAGTAGAAAGATACAATTCTGACAAAATTGGAAGAAAAAAAAAATGGAATGATGTAATCTGATAACAACTTTTTTTTTTTTTTTTTGACTTAATTATAAATTTTACCATCAAACTTTCATAATTTTGTGAATTTTATCACCTAAGTTTTAATTTTGCAAATTTTACCATCTAAGTTTTCAATTTTTGCATATTTTACCACTCTGATATTTTACAAAAAAAAAAGTTAAAGAATTCAAAAAAAAAAAATTGTGAAACATCAGGGTGGTAAAATACGCAAAAATTAAAAACTTCGGTGGTAAAATTCACAAAATGATGAAAGTTGAATGGTAAAATTCGTAAAAAAAACTTGGGTGGTAAAATTCACAAAATTATGAAAGTTGAGTGGTAAAATTCGTTAAAAAAAAATTTAGGTAATAAAATTTACAAAATTATGAAAGTTTGGTGGTAAAATCTGCAATTAAACCTATTTTTTTTAAGAGATGTTTAAATTATATTATTTTTTATATTTTAAAAGTCACACTTTTTCTTTTAAAAATTGAAATATTTTTTTTTTATTCTACTTTAAAGTGAATGCATTTTTCAGGACCAAATTTTTTTTTTCTACAGTTTCAGCATCATTAATAACTTCTGAATTTCTTTATTGACTTCAAAATTTTAATAGATGAAATTAATATGATGTGATATGATTGACATATAATTATATACCTCTTAAACATGGGATTAAAAGTTTGATTTCATTTGTTTTAAATTCTAAGGCTCGTTACTTCGTTACTTTGAGATTTAACAACAGTTTTAATTAAAAATATATTAAAAAATCTTTATCTTTATATATATAAAAGTAGCTGGCATGGTCATTTAGGTAATTTTCTTTTTTCGGCCCAAACTGCAGGGTATTTTTATAAAAATTGAATTCCTTATATTTGTACCTTAATTGTGAATGAATTTAATTATATTTCAGTAAATATAGAATTAATTATATTTGAATGAGAATTAATGATAATTAATACTTCTATAAATCAATCACCGTTCAAAAAATAAATTAACTTTTAAATATATATTGAATTTGTTATTAACTTTAAATTCAGGATTTTCATGTATAGATATGGATAAATTAACTTTCAAATATATATTTGAATTCTGTCAAAAAAATATATATATTAAATTTGTTAGCTTAAATTGTGGTGGACAATAACTATTTATATTAAATTTGAATAAGAATCTATGTTATTAACTTTAAATTAAGGATTTTCATGTATAGATATGGATAAATTAGCAATTTCAGTAAAAAAAAGCATTTAAGTATAACAAAATATAGAAACATACAAAACCAAAAGGTTGTCTAATGTGTTTTTTTTTTCTGGATACATGGTAAAAAAAATACATAATATGAGATTCTTTATTAAAAGATTAACACGAAGACCACAAAATAAATGAGTTTTAAATTTGGAAGTAGAATGGACAAATACTAATATTAGTAATTTCAAAAAATATGTGTTAATTTCCTTAATTGATAGTTAAAATAATTGTCAAAATACTTATTGAATTTGTATATTGAATAATCAAATTAATTTCAAATAATAATAATAATAATAATAAAATTTACATAAATGGAACCAAATATAATTATTTATTAAACAAAAAATTATAGTACATCAAAATAATTTTCAATACATTACCGATAATATATTCTATGTTACACTAATCCACATTTATATTCATCTGTCACACAGGTAATCATACTGTGACAAATCTATTGGGATTGTTTAATTTTTTTATAATCATTGGTTTTTTTATGTTAAGAGACTCTTAGATATTTATATTCAAATTTAATTTATAAAGCTTTTATATAAATGATGTTTAAATTTCTTTTATATCAAAATATCCTTCATATTTTTAAATTGAAAGTATAAAAATTATATTTTTTTAAACTATTCTATATTCTATTTATGTTGCACCAATCCATATTTATATTCATTTGTTGCACAGGTAACAATACTAGGGCAAATCCATTTGGGTGATATTTTTATTTTATTTTTTATAATCATTGGTTTTTTTGTGTCAAGAGACTCTTATATATTTCTATTTAATTTTAATGTATACAACTTTTATATGAATGATGTTTAAATTTCTTTTTTATATCAAATCCTTCATTTTTTTAATTTGAAATTATAAAATAAATTATATTTTAAACAATCATATATTCTATTTATGTTGTGTTAATCTATATTTATATTCATCTGGTAACCATACTAGGAAAAATTCATTTGAGTGGTTAATTTTTTTATATTCATTAGTTTTTTTTATGTCAAGAGACTCTGAGATATTTATATTTAAATTTAATATGTACAACTTTTATATGAATGATGTTTAAATTTCATTTTATATCAAAACATCCTTATTTTTTATTCATTTTTTAATTTAAAAGTATAAAAAATTGTATATTTTTTAACAATTATATTCTATTTATGTTGTGCTAATTCATATTTATATTTATTAGTCGCAGGGTAACAATACTAGGGAAAATTCATTTGGGTGCTTAATTTTTTTTTAATAATCATTGGTTTGTTGATGTCAAGAGACTCTTAGGTATTTATATTTAAATTAATGTATACAACTTTTATAAGAATGATGTTTATATTTACTTTTATATCAAAACATCCTTCATATTTTTAATCTAAAAGTATAAAAAATTATTATTTTTAAACAATTATATATGTTATTTATGTTGCGATAATCCATCTTAATACCCATCTATTACACGGATAATCATTCTAGGATAAATCCATTTGGGTAATTAATTTTTTGTTATATTTATTAGTTTTTTTTTATGTCAAGAAACTATAAGATATTTATATTTAAATTTAATGTACAAACTTTTTTATAATGATGTTTAAATTTCTTTTTATATCAAAACATCCTTAATTTTTTTATTCATTTTTTTAATTTGAAGCTATAAAAAATTATATATTTTTAACAATTATATTCTATTTGTGTTGCGCTAATCCATATTTATATCCATCCGTCGCACGGGTAACAATACTAGGGCAAATCCATTTGGATGATCTTTTTTTTATAATCATTGATTTTTTGATGTCAACAGGCTTTTAGATATTTATATTAAAATTAATATATACAACTTTTATAAGAATGATGTCTATATTTCTTTTTATATCAAAACATCCTTCATATTTTTAATCTGAAAGTATAAAATATTATATGTTTTAAACAATTATATATGTCATTTATGTTGTGTTAATCTATCTTTATATTCATTTGTCACATAGGTAACCATACAAGGCAAATCCATTTGACCATACAAGGCAAATCCATTTGGGTGATTAATTTTTTTTATTTTTTATAATCATTGGTTTTTTTTATGTTAAGAGACTCTTAGATATTTATATTTAAATTTAATTTATACAACTTTTATATGAATGATGTTTAAATTTCTTTTTATATCAAAACATTATTCATTTTTTAATTTGAAATTATAAAATTGAGTCTCTTAAATATTTATATTTGAATTTAATGTATGCAACTTTTATATGAATGATGTTCATATTTCTTTTTATATCAAAACATCCTTCATTTTTTTTTAATTTGAAAGTATAAAAAAAATATGTTTTTTAAACTATTATATAATATGTTTATGTTACACTAATCCATATTTGTTTCCATCTATCACACAGATAACCATACTAGAAAAAATTCATTGGGGTGATTATTTTTTATTTATTTATAATCATTAGTTTTTTTATGTTAAAAGACTCTTAGATATTTAAATTTAAATTTAATGTATACAACTTTTGTATTAATCATGTTATATTTCTTTTTATATCAAAATATCCTTCATATTTTTTAATTTAAAAGTATAAAAATTATATTTTTAACTATTATATATTTTATTTATGTTGCGCTAATCCATATTTATATTCATCCATAGCACGGATATCTATACTAGGGGAAATCCATTTGAATGGTTTTTTTATTTTTTATAATCATTGATTTTTTTTATGTTAAGAGACTCTCAGATATTTATATTTAAATTTAATGTATACAACTTTTATATAAAATGATGTTTAAATTTTTTTTATATCAAAATATTCTTACTTTTTTAATTTGACAGTATTAAAAATTATTTTTTAAACTATTATATATTTTATTTATATCATGCTACTCCATATTTATATCCGTGCATTGCACGGGTAATCATATTACGGTTAATTGATTTGGGTGTAATCATTCTTTTTTATAATCATAGATTTCTGGAAGTCAAGAAAGTATTCCATTATATTCATGGATAAAAAAATATATATTCTAAAGAATTTATTAGCTAAAATTCACAAGCCTAAAAAGTAATATTTTTTTTTATAAAAGTTGTAGTTGTAAGAATAACTATAAGACAAATATATTCAAATACACTCCTTTTATCTATCCAAAATTTCAAATGTGCTCATAAAAAACGTGACAACTTTATAACATATATGAGATTTACTTCAAGAGATTTTTGCTTTCAGGCATATAAGTTTGGACGTTTAATCATGGCAAAAAAAAAGTAAAATTTATCATGTTTTTTGGCAGACGTCTATATCTATTTTTACAGTTAAATAAAAAAATAAAATTCAAATAAAAAACCCTCAAATTCTCAAAAAACTAGTTATAATAATTAAACGAGTTTGTTTTAAAAAAATTATTTTAGTAATTTTCTTAAAAGATAAGAAAATATAAAATAGTACTCTTAAGCAAATATTATATCATAAGATTACCTTTCTCTAGCTATTTATCCAAACACACATTAAAATATTGCATTTCTTAAAATGTTTTTGATAAGTTAAATACATAATTATATAATTACATATATACTTATATAATATTTTTATTAACAAAAGTAGTAATTTTAAATAAAAAGGTATAAAAAATAATGATATATATACATACATATATATATATATATATCATTTAATCAATTATATTTATTTACTATTCATGTTTCAAAATTATTTATTTTTATTAAAATAAAACTTAACATCTGCCATTTAATATTATTATTATCCCTAAAACTTCCGTAGAGCCTTTGCTTCTTACTACCCTTGTCTTTCTTTTTTTCGTTTATTTTTATTTTTACATCCGTTTTTATGCAACAATTTGTTCAATGCACAAAATTAAACACTAAATGTGATTGTATATCTCAACAAATTCGAATTATACTACCTCCGTCCCTATTTATAAGACGTTATTGATTAAATTAAGCTTATTAAAAAAGTTAGTTAATCTAGGTATTAATAATAAATTTGTGTGTAACTGTAATATTTTTCCAATTTTATCCTTGACATTATTGGAATTAATAATGAGAGTCTATTCATCTTCTCCAATCTTCATAGGAGAGAGAAAGAGACATTCAGAATAACATTCAATTAATGTATTATAATAAATAAGAGTATTTTACACAAAAAATAATTAATGCATAAGATAGTCAAAATTAAGTCTTATAAAAAGGGACAAGAAATTTTCAAAATAACGTCTTATAAACAGGGACGGAGGTAGTAGTTCATAATTATTCATTTTGATATCTTTATTTTATTTTGCTTTTTTCTTTTAAAAAAATTCTCCCTTTTCTTCATTCTTTTCCCTTTACCTCTTTTTTAATAATCTCCTTTTTGTTTCTTTCCACCGTTTTCTTGTTCTTCCCTCTTTATCTGAACTTGTTGTCACTTTCTTTTATTTTTATTTTCTGTCTGCTTTTGTCAATTATGCATTTTCATTCAAATTTTCTTTTGAATGTTCTCAAAATTTTGTTCTTTAATCTGCGTGCATGCATCTATTTCAATTTTCTCAAATTTTCCGTCCAAGTACTATTTAAAATATTATCTGGTCTTATATATAACTTATAATTTATTGTTATTTTATTTTATTTATTATACAAAACTTTAAGATTTTTTTCATTTATCTTATTTTTATTATTATACTATTTATTTTAATTAAATTTTCTATTTAATATTACACTATTTATTATTTTTAATAAAACATTTTCAAAAAGATAAAAAAGTTTAAAATTAACAAAAAGATCCTATAGACATATTACCTAAAAATATATTTGTCTTCAACATAAATATATTAGTGGTGTGTGATGTACGAAATCTTTTTTCATCCTAAGAATCATTTTTTGGAAATTATATTTTCTAAGAATCATGTTTGAGAATTTTGAAAATATGTTTAATATGTCTAAAATATTTTTAGGAATAAGAGACATAATTGTATTTTAATTTGTTGATTTAATAACTTTTAATTAATTCTCAATTAAAATTAACGTTTATTAACTTTCAACTTTAATTAAGTTATCAACTTTCAGTTATTTCTTCAACTCTTTTTTTTTTTTGTTAAATGACTATAACTATATATTATTTCGCTGGATATTTCGATTAGAAAAAATTTAGTCAAGTCCACGGAACAATGGCCATATCTTTAAATTAGGCACATGTATTCTAGATAAAAGTCTGGCGGCTAGATACGGCCGGCCTAGTAGAAAGATACAATTCTGACAAAATTGGAAGAAAAAAAAAATGGAATGATGTAATCTGATAGCAACTTTTTTTTTTTTTTTTTTTGACTTAATTACAAATTTTACCATCAAACTTTCATAATTTTGTGAATTTTATCACCTAAGTTTTAATTTTGCAAATTTTACCATCTAAGTTTTCAATTTTTGCATATTTTACCACTTTGATATTTTACAAAAAAAAAAGTTAAAGAATTCAAAAAAAAAAAAATTGTGAAACATCAGGGTGGTAAAATGCGCAAAAATTAAAAACTTCGGTGGTAAAATTCACAAAATGATGAAAGTTGGGTGGTAAAATTCGTAAAAAAAAACTTGGGTGGTAAAATTCGCAAAATTATGAAAGTTGAGTGGTAAAATTCGTAAAAAAAAAAATTTAGGTAATAAAATTTACAAAATTATGAAAGTTTGGTGGTAAAATCTGCAATTAAACCTATTTTTTTTAAGAGATGTTTAAATTATATTATTTTTTATATTTTAAAAGTCACACTTTTTCTTTTAAAAATTGAAATATTTTTTTTTTTATTCTACTTTAAAGTGAATGCATTTTTCAGGACCAAATTTTTTTTTTCTACAGTTTCAGCATCATTAATAACTTCTGAATTTCTTTATTGACTTCAAAATTTTAATAGATGAAATTAATATGATGTGATATGATTGACATATAATTATATATCTCTTAAACATGGGATTAAAAGTTTGATTTCAAGGTTCGTGTATATGAAAAAATATTTATTGAAAAATATATTAAACCTTTAAATAGATCTCTAGGATTTAAGAAACTAGTTTTTAACTTTCAGTTAGGGGATTCTCTGAGTAAAAAGAAAAAAAAAATTAAAAGATGAAATAAAGAAATGCCCATGATAAATCAATATTAGCGTATATTTTTTGTACAAATATTTTTTGGTACGAGGATATTTAAAATTTCATTTCATTTTCTAAAATCTTAAAATTAATAATAATTAGGTGTTGTAATTAAAATTGATTGCTACTGACAGTTGAAAGCTGTAAAGTAAAAAAAAAATGTCACAAAAAACTACTTTATAATTGTTTACAAGAAATGTTAGTAACACAATCTCTAGTACTCTCTATTATTGATTGAAATTTATTGACAATTACATTTTTTTTGTGAGTTTCGCTATTTATATAACGAATTTCTATTATGATTTTATAGTTTTTTAATAAATTTAAACTAGTGATAAAGTGTGTGTTAAAAAGAATATGTTAAAAAGTGTGTTGTTATCAATCCTCATTATTTATTATTGTTAAAAGATTTATTTATAATAAATCAAAATGCAACACGTTTCTTCTCTTAAATATAATATAATCTTTAAAATTATAAGATAAGACAAATGTAATTCAATGCTTCCTAAAGAAAGAGGCTCCCTATAAAAAGGGTACCGGAACACATTCTCAAATTAACTACTTGGGAAAATATCGAAGTACACATTACTAAATATTATAATCAAATTGTAGCTTCTGTAATATGGCGAACAAAATGAGTGCAGTGTTTGTCATGGGGCTTGTCATTGTGAGCCTTATCTCAGTTACATCTGCCATTTCTGGAACTGCCACTTATTATAATGTTTACACACGTGAGTACCAAATATTCGTTCTGCATACGTATAGCTATTAACTACCATAGATTATTTTCTGTTTTCTTAATTATATTGTTATATAAAATGCATCTTATATGAGTCTTTCTTTCTTTTGTTAAATATCTTATATGAGTCTATGACAGTTTATGAATCGACCCAGCACATAATTAACCAACCAAAATTTTCACACTATATATATCATTTTCCCCCAAATTTTTGCTTATAAGCCTATCAGTGACGGCCATCAGAACCTCTTTAGTTTGGTGTACGTAGCTAAGAGTCAGCCGTCGTAGTGCCTCGAAATATAAGAGTATGCATGATCCTGAAGCCAAGGCATGTATCAAGAACATCAGTGTTTGTTAATATAATTAATAAAGGAACTATATATCTCTTGCACTCCTGAGAATATGCCTTTTTCTTTCCTTTCCTTTTTTTTTTTTTTTTTCTTGATAAAATCATAATAACAGGTTATCCGATATCATTCGGTGTCTAAGGGGCATATATTGAATCCCAGAAAGACAAGTAAATTGATTCAAGAGGAGATTATTAGAAATAACCCTATATTTACGAGGAAACTTCTTAGAAATAACCAAGGGCAGAGTTTCCTTGAGCTTGAGGGGCATAGATTTTAAATTTTATTTATTTTGTAAATATTTTTAAAGTAAAAGTCAATGTTTTATAATTTAATTATTTATTTTAATTTTTTTTGTGGGTTTGGTCATTGCGATTAAATTTAATTCCTTATTTTAGTGATGTTCTTTGTGTCTGTTCACAATTAAGTCATTCTAATTAACTCCGCCACAGAAAATAACTACGAAAAAGTAAGACTGACGTGAATTCAACTCATGTTCTAATCTAACCTATGGCAAAACATATGCTTTGTTTTAAAATCTACGCATCATATTCCATCCCTATAGTTTGTCAAATTGACTTCACTTCCAAATTAACCATATGTATATATGACCACTAAACACACTCGAGGCTTTTCCATATTTAATTTGACTTATTTAAGTAAACATATTTTAATTAAGCACATTTTTATGAAATAAGAATTCATTCATATGCTTAGTTGTAAAACTTAATAAAAATAAGTTCAGAAATAGATTGTTTCAATAAATTTCTTAGCAACTTATTAAAATGAGTTTTAAAAAAAATTACAAGATTAATGCTATAAATCATTTTCATAAAATCAAACAAATTCTTCTGAACGTCTCCTTTATCATATAAACTAAGTTTAATAGCCATGTATTGTTAGTAGTGTAAAAACCTTTACACTATAAACCAATCAAAAAATATTATTAGTAAAACATAATTATTATAAAAGTCAACAAACTTATCATATATAATTGTTTGTAATTAAATGTTTACATTGTTAGAACATAGTTTATTTTCTCATAAACTAATTGTATACATATGAAGATGATAATATGTGAATTGGTATTTTACTTGGCAGCATCTGCATGCTACGGGTACCAAGATCAGGGCACGATGATAGCTGCTGCAAGCGACGCAATATATGCGAATGGAGCTGCATGTGGTCAAATGTATAAGATCACATGCACAGGTCCTACAAACCAAGGTGTGCCTCAGCCATGCAAGGGTGGGAGTGTTACCGTCAAGATTGTGGATCGTTGCCCTTCCCCGGGTTGCCAAGCCACCATTGATCTCTCCCAAGAAGCTTTCTCTGCAATCGCTGACCTCAATGCTGGAAAAATTAATATTGACTACACCAAGTAAGCACATTAATTTGTGTCTCCTTCAATGTGTTATTTTCAGTGGGGCTACACTCATGAAGCTTACCTATTTATTTATGCAACTGACTTTGTTTCTTTACCATGTGTCGTTAATTGTGTTCAGGGTGTGACGCTCGTAGAAGAGGTTTGCAGGTGCAGGGGGCTATTTGAATTGACATTGTAATGTCTATCACTAAATAAATTTGAATAAACATAGATAAGAATAACTTGTATGAGATGTTGTATATGTGATGGAAAATAAAACTTCTTCCATTGCAGCTGTTGCATCAATAAAATATATATACGATCCAGTAATACTGGATCCAGTAGCACTTAAAGTATATATTGTATTTAAGATTTGTCTGGTGAAAAATTGTCTTTGGAAAATTTGAATTTTGAAAAAATCTTAAATGGTGAAAGAAGAAAGAATGGTATCTAAGAGAAGTTAAAAATTTGCGAGTGTCACTCAGAAGTTTGGATACGAAAAAAATTGAGCGAAAATTGAAACATTGATCAATTGACATGCAACAATGCACCAATCAAATTGAATACTAATATTATTGATAAGAGAAAAAAGCTCATGGTAGTGAGCTTATTTGCATTCATTTCTTCATAGACTTACAAACATCACTCAACTTTCATTTTCATTTATTTTATTTTGTTTCACACATTTAGGATCGATAATCAATTATCTGGTACCCCATATACTACAATTGGGCTTCTTACTTGATGATTGCCATCATCCCAAATCAAAGAAGCAGAGACTATTTCCACATTAATTTCCCCTTCAATGAAGAGTGAAAATGACTTTTTCTGGCCTATAGATGTGAAGGAAAGAGTACTAGGTTTCACTTGAATACGTAACAAAGATGGAGCAATATTTACTTTTGCTCTATAAGTAGATGTTGTTGATCCCACATTTGTAACCGTTCTACGATAAGCTGATAAGTGTTAATTTTGCATACCTTTAGTAAGCAAAATGAAGCTCTTATCTCACTTTTCCTTTCCTTTTGAACCTTGTTTTAGCACATTTTAATTTAGTTTTTAGTATTTTACAAGATTTAGCTAACTATATGTATTTTTTTTTATAAACATCTAACTTTTGTTAATCCTTAGTGTGTAGGAATTGGAGGAAGAATGTTGGAAACTTTTTGGAGATCATGAGAGAGCATTTGGAAGTTATTTTGGAATTGAAGAAAGTCAAGGCTAGCTTAGCCGGTGCTCTCTGCAACTTAGCCAGTGCCTGTGGAGGAAAATTCTGTCTCCGAGCTAGCTAAGCAGGCTATAGAGTTAGCTTAGCGAGTTCACTGACAAAGAGTAACCAAATTTTGCACGTAGTTGTCTAGCTTAGCGAGCTTACTCCATGGCTTAGCGAGGGCGCATAAAAATTTACTTTTTGGTTGCTCGAAATTAGATGCTTTAAAAGGGCCCAAGTGTCATAAATGAGGGGGTCTTCAATTTCTTCAGACCAGCAGTTCCACGACAGTGAAGAGAAGCTCTCTCATGCCTCCATTCATCTTCTTCTTCATTTCTTCTTGTATTTTGATGCTACACATGACAATGAGTAGCTAAATCCTCCATTGTTGGGGTTAGATGTAACTAAACTACACTCTCTTGTATATTTCTTTTTTATATATCATCTACTTTGTTCTTCAATGTTGGTGTTTTATTTCTGCGCTTCATGCTTGTTGTGGCTTAATCACCCATTACATGATTTGTGACTTGAAAGTGATTGGAAAATGCTTTTGTGGTCTTTAACTGAGATAAAACACCCAATAAACCATGTATCTAGGAATGGGTCTTGGTTTATTGGTCATCTTATGGTCATTGAGCTTAAAGCAAGCTACTTTGTTAAGTTATCAAGGGAATGGAGCTTAACAATGGAGTTTAGGATCCTTTCACCTAAGGGATTAGGGTTAGGTGATTTTCCATGATTGATGTCAATATTGAAGTGCAAAAATATGCTTGTAACATGTTTTGAAAGAGAGTGATGTTTAGTGAAGTCTAACCCCAACAATTCCATCTCATTTGCAAAACCTATCTTTTTCCACATATCTTCGCATTATAAAAATCCAAAAATAGTTTCAAAGTTTGTTTATTTGTTTTATTTTCTTTGTTACAACTGAAATCTCATTTTCATCCTTTTATCATAAAATTTGTTAAGTTTAGTTAGTGTAAATTTGTGAAATTTGCCAAGTATTACGTGAGTCCTTTGGGAGAACGATACTTATATATTTATCGATTACTACTGATGACTTGGTACGCTTGCCGATGAGTCAACATAAGCAGAACTAAAATCTGAGCCATTTACAAAAAGAGCAAATGATGGGAGGTTTAATTCGTATACAGCTTTCTTGTTAGGTTGTCCTCTGCAACTGCTATGATCTTTAGAGAGGATTCGAAGCTGTTTATCTGTATACCCCTCTCCACACAAGAACTTTTTCGCTAATATCATATACTAAACCAGGATTTGCGGCCTTGACAGGATTAATTAGCGCCGCTCCATATGCAAATTCAGCTTCAGGATTAAGGGCACAACTCATTGGAGTAGCTGTCATTAGAATGCAATAGAGATGGTCAAATTTTGTTGACTAATTAGATGAGATAACAATGGAGGTTGGTAAAGAAAGTCCTACTCCCTCCCTGTGTATAATTGATTACATACAGTCATACACACACTTATATCTTAGGAGAATTATGTTAGTAAATTATAATTTTAGTTTTTTTAAATACAGTAGGTACATATTATTACTAATTTAGCAAAGTCATTACCAGTGGTCATCAATGCAGACTTGATCATAGCAGGTGAGGAGACCAATTAGGGTGAAATGATTTGATATATGCAGCTGCTGCAGTAGCATGAGGGCAGGCCATTGAAGTGCCAGAGATTACATTATATTGTACTTTTCTTTTGTCACCTTTAACACTTGAAATTGGGTAGAGTGGAGACCATGCAGCTATAACTTCAACTTCCGGTGCAGCAATGTCAGGCTACAATATCAATAATTAATTCTAATGAGAGTTTGTTAGATTGAAGATGATAAGATTATGTAACATACTATACATATAAGGCTACCTTAAGGGTATTTGGTGTGAAAGAATTTGGACCTCTTGATGAGAATGAACCTATGAAAGATGTTAGCCCATCATTGATTTCTTCACTCCTAAATATTGTGGCGGTTGCATTTCTTGTAATTGGTAGAACAATAAATCAGAAAAAATGAATCGATTAATAGATTTAAAATTTAGTTAATAGAAGTTTGATTTTGAACCAATACTATCATTTAATTGTGACACGTCTTTAACATTTGGTAGGACAAAAGCTTCAAAGAAAAAGAAAGAAAGAAAGAAATCCTACAATTTCAATGTAACATCTCTTGCTAATTTGGAAACAGCATAATATATAGGAATAAAACAGTTATTGTTAATGTTCAAAATCTTTTCTCTAAACTGGGTAGAAATCCTTAAAAGAAGACCTTTTATTATAATGACAAAAATGTCTTTATTTATAGTTTTGTTTTATTATATTATAAATGCTTAAATATATTTTGATCTCTCAAATTTAGGTCATTATTATTTTTAGTGTCCTAAATTTAAATGGTTTTTTTTAGTTCCTCAATTTCAAAATTTGCTCTTTTTAGCTCCTCATGACTGATTTTTTGTGGTTTGAATGCACAATTTATGATATTTTTTACTGTAAGAAAAATGAAAAAGAATATTTTTCAAAATTAAGAAACTAAATAAAAAAAATTTAAATTTAAGGAACCAAAATCATATTTAAACCTATTTTAAAACTAAATGTTTTTCAACATAATTATATTTTTTATCTAATTAAATAAAAAGATAGAATTTTTTTTCTATTTTTTATTTGTTCTAATCTAAACAACTTAAAAGTATATATATTTTTTTTCTTTTCAATTTCTTTTCTCTTCTAAACAACGATCATAAGTACAACTCTTGAAACTTTTTTTTCCCCGAAAACAAGTCAAGGAGGATTGATAACTGATAGGACTGGCAAAAGTAAAGGAAAATATAGGAAAATAATTTTTTAACATCCCAAAATTATAAGTGATATAATATGATAAGAAGTGAGAAATAAAGAGAAACAATAAAGTTATTTAGGTGTTTAAAAAAATTGGATGTCCAAATTAAAATTATTGCTCAATAATATATTATGGGTTTTCAATCTACATAATTTTCTTTTCCACATATATTTTACTATTCTAACAACAAACGTCACAATTTCCGTCTCAGTTGGGTTCAGTACACATACTCTCCGGAATCAAAATTCCTTAGCCACGAAACGCCATTCTCCAACAGAAAAAGAAAACAAAGGATGCCACCTAACACACTCACAGTCACAGGTGTTATTACAGTGGCTTGCGTACCTAACAGAATAGAGTAAAAATTTTGGGTTAGGAAACTTTATATATCAACCCAACTATACTACTAATCCAATCTAATCTAACACTAACCATCTCACTTAATTAACTAATACATTCTTATGTCTCTCTCATTGTTTAATTTAACTTCAATTAATTATTTTCATACACCTACAATAATTTTTTATTGACAACCTTTTTATATTAAAACTTTGAAATTTTATGTTAATTTATTTAAATCCATAATATATTCCCCAAACTAATTAATGTAATTTCTTTTAATTAGTTGAAATGAGTTGAATATAATGGCAACACAATTATTAAACTATTAATTAAAATAGTAGCAAGCAAAAATAAAATAAGATGCTTATTTATTTTTTGCAACTAAAGAAAATATAAAAAGGAGGATGTTACAATATCTATTTTTGTTCATTAAAAATAGTAATTAAATATTTAAAATTAATTTATAATTTTTTAAAATTATAATTAACTTCTTAAAATATAAAATAAAATTTAAAATAATTAAATATTAAAATATTTAACTAAATTGTATTACTATAATAATTTATAAGTAATTGTTTTTTAAAAAAATTACAAAACTTAAATACAGTTACTTAAGTATTTTTAGTGTCATTTTTCAATTAAAATTGAATATTTACTTCAATAATCAGTGCATGTAATAAAAGTTTACATTAAACATCATCATAGGTTACCCAAATACTCCTAAAACTCTAATTATGGTAAAAAATAACTCCAAAAATATTTTAAGAAGTATATATAATTTTTTTCCTTTAAAAAATATTAAATGTGCAAGATATGGGAAACGTCCACCACGGGTATCGCACTAGTAAGTTGGCTATAAAAAGGAGTTCTAGAGTATGCCCCTTGACATCCCTGAGTTAATAAGTCAAGCGAGAAAAATATGTGAGGTCGAACAGTCGAAGAAATCGAGTATACCCCTTAACTTTCTATATACTTTAGTCATTTATATTTAGTTATAAGTCTTGTTCCTGCTAAATTTTGTTGATCTATATTTAACTGTAAGTTGTTAATTACTTTGCTCCTGTTGTCACTTTGCTCCTCTTAATTTTGTTTGTCTATATTTATAAGATGATACTCTACTTCTATTTTAATTGTTTCATATTTATATGAGCTTCTGTTAAACTTTCTATTAATTGGGGTAATAAGCATATACTTTCCTCTCGTAAAGTATACATGTGATTCATACTAAAAAAATATATACTTGACCTCTAATTATATTAATTTTATTAATTTACTTTTAATTATAAATTATTACTCTATTGCCCTAATATTCCTTTTGGTTTATATTCTCAACCTTGAACTTTAAATTCTACCTATGCAAGGAGTTTTGGATTTGGACATATATACAACTCCCTCTTCATGGACTTTAAAATTTTAAATTACTTATGTATGCAGAAAGTAAAACTTGCACATGTAATTCATATCTTGAAGAAAAAAAATTCTAAAGAAAATTTTGATACTAGTTTTTCTCTTGATGGTTTATTGCTTAGTCTTTTTCTATTTATAATTATTATTGTTGTTGTTGAGATATATTTATGATTTTGATTTGCCATGAAAATTACTTTTTGTGATGATTATTTATGATAAAATCATTTATGGACACTGAAGTAATGATCCTCTAACAGAAGGGTGAACTTTGTAGGGAAATGATTCTCTAATAGTAGTAGTTGAGTTGCATAATTCTTGGAACAAAGGTTCCTAGTCATCACAGAATGCCTTTGCATTCAAATAGAACTCTAAGTCCCAGTTGAAATATGCAAAAATAAAGATATAAAGTTAATTATCAGAGATAACAAGAGAGAGTAAAAGATTAAGAGTAAATGCTTTAGTTATTTTAATTACTATATGTGTGTGGTATCAATGTTTTTTTTTTTTGAGGAATAATATCAAAGTTAATATGAAACATTATAATTAGTGGTATTAATTTCTTGAGACGACGCACTTGTTTTTATGGTATGTTTTAATTTTGCTTATTCATAATGCTTATAGAGATGCACTTGAAATGTTAAATTTTTTTTTTTTTAAAAAATGTTAATTAGTAACAATGCCTTTTAATTGGTATTTTTTTTAAATCAGCAAGACTTTTGAAAATCTTATTGAAAAAGTACTTAGCAACTTTTTTAATATTAATTTTTTATAAAGAAAATGTTATTTATTAAATAATAATAATGTTATGGAAAAAATATTCTATAACATTACTTAAATATTACTAAAGATGATAAAAGTATTGTTATTAACTTCATTTTTTGGGATGTGTTTCAAATTAATATTAAATTTACTAAAATGTTATCAATATTAATTAATAGGTAATACATATTGTTTTTAAGTTTTGCAAATTAAAAGAAATATATATTATAGTGCCAATATGTTATCATCTATGCACATGCATTAAAGCTAGTATAACTCGTAAGAGGCAACATTGAATTGTGGTATGGTCTCTACTCTATAGCATTTCACATTTCACTTACAAAACTTACTCACAGGTAGAACATGTGTGAAAATACGTTCAACCATTTTGTCAAGATTTATTCTCACTGAAAGATGATCTCTCAAGGCTTATCGCATCTCCTGACATGCTTTCTGCTTTTGACTAAATTATTTTATAAAGATGATCGACAGGTAAATAATATATATCTAATATTGCTCGACCTACTAGCCAATTAAACGGTTTGCCCTTACAAAATTATACTTTTGTAAACATATTTTCAAGTACATCTTTTTGAGAGAGTATAATACTTCACTTTGTATTTGATTTTTTTTTCTCCTAATTTTCCCTTTCTTTTTTGTCTTGAGAACTTATATCTTTAAAAAAATAACCCACAATTTCTTATAATGTTATGGTTTTTTAAAATAATTCTTATACATATAAATTTTAAACTTTTAAAAAAATATTGGACTGTTTTTAAAGTTAAGAGTTTGGATTATTTTCCAAATGAATATAAAATTAACCTAAAAAAATGATTTCATGAGGTTGAGTATTTTTCTCAATCTCTGAACACTCACATGCAATACTAGCTAGTATATTGTGTTTAAATTCCTTTTTTTCCTTTTTTTTTCTCTTAATTTATCTTGCTCATGCACTCTAATCATATTCTATATATACAGAGTTACATCGTCTACATGGGCGATTATCCAAAAGATACGGAATTTGGAGAAATACTTCACACTAGTATGGTTCAGAGTGTTCTCGGCAGGTCATATATTATTACCCAATAATTGCTCCCCATTTTCACGAGAATACATCTAAAATGACTACCTATATTAGTCTCACATTATCAATATTTCAAATGTTAAAAGTTTTTATATAATTGTCGCTTGATTGGATGTTTGGAGATAATAATCAATTCAATATTAACGTATATATAATTAAGAAGTTGAATATGCTATTTTTTATTATTATTAACTAATAATAGAAATGGGTCCAACTAGGTTTACCTTTAAATTAGTAGACCTAAATTGTTTCAACTTTAAACGGAAATATATAGTAGATTTTCAAAATTAATTAAGGCTTAGTTTAATTTTGTTTATTTAATAAAATTTCTTTATTTAGTTCTTCAAAAAAAAAAAAAATTCTTTATTCAGTGTTTTAAAATATTAACCTGAAAGTCTATTTAAATGTCTATAATTTATTTTTTAAATAAAATATCACACTCTCCCTTTAAAAAGTTATTGGGCTTAAACCTTGATATATGTCAATAAATTTAAACACTTAATAATAGATCAACGACATAAAATTTTAAGTCGATTAAGTAAAAAATTAATACATCATCATCATGATTATGTCATCAACTTAAAACTTCTTTGTAGTTTGATCTATAAATGAATGATATGGACTTATGATTATAAAAAAATGTATTTTTTTTTTGTCTCTCTAACAAGTCCAAAACCCAAGCCATCTTGTTAGACTTAAATGATACTTAGAAGAACTTAAAGAAAACACAGAATTAAAGAAATCATTCTTAAGAAAATGTACTTTAGTTAATTCATTATTCTAATTTCTTTTAATTTAAACTTACTATGAATACAAATTACCCACATCTAATATAGTAGGTTTGTTTTAAGAAAAAGGTAACTAGCCTCAACTTATATTGGATTTGGTAAATTATATATTATATATATTAATATTATATGAAATTTATTCAAACCCAAAGGCCAACTACTGTGAAAAACAAACACTCCTCAAAGTAAGATATTATATAGATTAGTCTAACAGTTTGATTTAGACAATAGAATAATGTATAGATTACTCTAAATTAAAATAAGGGCATTCTAGTGAAAATGTTTTCAATTAAGAAGAGTTTTCTCTTTTGGGTGAGAAGAAATACTTTTTTATTATAAATACTTACAATTCCAAATGGCATATATCCATGCAGAAATTTTGCACCAGATGCTTTGCTGCATAGCTATAAGAGTTTTAATGGATTTGTGGCGAAGCTAACAAAAGAAGAAGCAGAAAGAATGAGAGGTAATTTTAATGTCTTTCAATCTATATATTACTTATATATGATGTATAAATGCATTTTGTAAAAATAAAATGAAATATTTGTCCAGGAATGGATAGTGTGGTCTCTGTTATACCAAACAGAATCCATAAGCTCCAAACGTCAAGGTCCTGGGACTTCCTTGGTTTCCCCGAAAATGTCCAAAGAACAAACATAGAAAGCAACACAATCGTTGGAGTAATTGATAGTGGAATTTGGCCACATTTTGATAGCTTTAATGACGATGGATTTGGTCCACCACCACAGAAATGGAAGGGCACTTGCCATCAATTTACTTGCAATAAGTACGTATAATATTTGTTATATAATTATACATATATATGTGTTGTGCATTTTGACTATGGACAACAAAAATCACTTGTAGCTAGCAATTGATTAATGAATTGTTTGTAGCAAAATAGTTGGAGCAAAATACTTCCGCATCAACGGTGTGTTTGAAAAAGATGACATCATATCTCCATTGGATACGAGTGGTCACGGGTCTCATTGTGCATCCACTGTTGCTGGAAACCCAGTTCAATTTGCAAGTTTATTTGGGTATGCCTCAGGGACAGCCAGAGGAGGAATTCCATCAGCACGAATTGCTGCATATAAAGTGTGTTGGTCAGAGGGTTGTGACAAAGTTGACATCCTTGCAGCATTTGATGAAGCCATTATAGACGCACTACAAGAAATGAATGAAATAGTGACAAAATTTAGTAACGAAAAATCATTTTTCGTCACTAATATCAGCATCACTAAAGTTTTACCGATGATTTTTTAAAAATTATATTTAAATTGTTTCGTCACTAAAATTAATTATTTTTGTAGTGTACGGTGTGGACATTATTACTATTTCAGTGGGACCTACAGACGTGACACACGACCAATATTTTGATGATGTATATGCAATAGGATCTTTCCATGCAATGAAGAGAGGCATATTAACTTCTAAAACTGCTGACGATGTAGGTCCATCACCTTACTCAATATCAAATACTGCACCTTGGCTCCTATATTTAAGAGTTATGAAGGCATAGATTCATTAGCCCCTTACATTGCTCCATTCTCATCTAGAGGTCCAAATAAAATCACTCCTGACATTCTTAAGGTAACTTAATTCATAGTACAATTATACAGTCGATCTAACCACTTCAAGGTTATTTGCTTATTTCAATTATCTCTTCATGTTGTAGCCTGATTTAGCTGCTCCAGGAGTTGACATTCTAGCTGCATGGTCTCCAATTTCTCCTATTTCTGGTGTTAAAGGAGATAGGAGAGTATCATATTACAATATAATATCTGGAACATCAATGGCATGCCCTCATGTTACTGCAGCAGCTGTCTACATCAAATCATTTCATCCTAAGTGGTCTCCCGCAGTACTTAAATCCGCATTAATGACAACCGGTAATGGTCTCTTCGATGTCCACACATATTACAATCATTTTATGCCTTTTCTTGTCTCAATTAAAAAATGATACATGGCTAAAAAGTAATTCTTTCTTTCCCACCTGGATTATAAGGCATATTTTGGTTAAGCGAAATGGAGTGGAAAAGAAATATTTAAATTAAAGTAGTATAATAAAAGTGTGGGACTCGCTGAAAATCTTAAAAGTTTCTTTTCAATTTCTTGCTATAATAAAAGATCCAAACAGTCCATTACACTATGTTTGGTATTAGTAAAAGTGGGTGCCAATGAAATGTTATGAAAGTAAAAAGTTGAGAATGTTTGTTATTGATGAAAGAGGAATGAAAGTGGTACTTTTTCTGTGGGTCCCACACAATAATACTTTCATATCAAATTGAGATGAAAGACGATGAATGAAGGCACAAAGGATGCATTTTTTCCATTTGGCCAAAATTGCCCCCGTTTATTTTATTGAATCGTGGGACTCGTGCTTCTTCCATACCTGTGACCAACCTGCTCTTTGTTCTCCCTACTCTGTTGCTCGGGCTACTCATACAAGTGTCCAACAACAAGATCATGGTTTATTGGCTCATGGCTCTGCACATTTTGTTTTTTGAAAACATAACCGATCATGCTTGAAAGTATAATCGATTATGCTTGCATGCATAATCAATTATGTAACATTGTCATGCTTAATTGATTATGCATACAAGCATAACCGATTATACTAGACATAATCGGTTATACTCACTAGCATAATTGGTTATAATTTTGTTTTAGAATGATAATTAGCTTTATCACTAACATGATTATTTGCTTGCAGTAAAATGGTAATTAGCTTAATCATTAATTTTTTTTTTTTTTTACTTTCCAAACTACTTTAATTCAAATCTTTCATCTCTTTTACACTCTATTTCATCTCAATCAAACAATCTTACTTTCCACTCTCTTTCATCTCTTTTCATTCCTACCACTTTTATCTCTTTTCTTACTTGTATACCAAACATAGTGTTAGTGTTTTTTTTATTTGTATACATGTTACTTTTAAAAAAACAAACGGGAAAAAGATAGGAAATGGGAATAAGCAAATTCGGTTTCATTCAAGTGCAAATATATAAGATGTAGGTTTATTTTGTTGAGAGATCTACGAGTCACGTATAATCCTTGAATCAAAATTAAGGGACTGGTATGTATATAAAAAATAAGGGATAAGGGACTGGGACTTTGTACACACACATATACCTTTTTGATTTTTTTTTATAATTTGAAAGGCAAAACAGGATTTATTTATTCACAAGGCCACGAAATGTGACCCAAGAAGGGAAACAACATATAGTCTGCTATAAGAACTAAAACAGTTACAATAACCCCAATAATCATAAAAAAATCCCAAAAGCAACGTAAGGGATTATTTAACCAATATGATAAAGTAACACCAGGAGATAAAGAGACTTTATGCTTAAACCATGTCCATGAATGCTGCTGAATATGTGACACATATACCTTTTTGTTACACTACATTAATTTATACCTCTCATTTGATTTGAAAAATAGAGAGAAATTTCAATAAGTTTATTTCTCCACTTTATTTACTATAAAAGAAGAGGTGGGAATAATATAGGAGAAATAAAGTGTAAAAATATTAATTCTCAATATATAAATATAAAGATAAAATATTCTAACCTAGAAGCTTATACATTTCTACATGTAAGTTACCCACCTTACACATTTTTGTTGGGAAAAAATAGATTTACTTAATCCATGGAGTTGAAGGGGTTCAAATTGAAAAACACATAGTTATTTCAATTATTTCATTATTCAATTTAATAGGTTGATTAAGTTTATGACCAATATTGTTCATTTGATTATTTACAGCTACCCCTATGAGTTCTGCACTTAATAAAGATGCTGAATTTGCTTATGGTGCGGGGCAAATCAATCCTATCAAGGCAGTAAATCCTGGACTAGTTTATGATGCTGCTGAACTTGATTATGTTAAGTTTCTGTGTGGACAAGTTTATAGTACAAGTCAGTTGCGACGAATTACAGGAGATTATAGCAGTTGTACGCAAGCAAATCAGGGGTCTGTTTTTGACCTTAATCTCCCATCTTTTGCTCTATCTACAACTTTCTCAAGGTATACTAATGTCACTTTTCATAGAACTGTTACAAATGTTGGATCAGCTACATCTAGATATAAAGCCACAATAACTACATATCCATCTTCGTTAAACATCCAAGTAGTGCCAAATGTTCTGGTCTTCTCATCTTTGGGTCAGACAAAGACTTTCACTCTTAAGATTGAAGGAACCATTAATGCAAATCCAGTTTCTTTGTCTTTGATTTGGGATGATGGTACTTTTCAAGCAAGGAGCCCCATTGTTGTTTATGTTCCCCCATAATTTCTCTACCACAAGCACTGTCAATGAAGAAACAAGCAACATGAATGGCAATGATTGTATTATTTATTGGCTTGCTTTTTCTTCTTCCTATTGAAGTCTCAGTGAATAAATATTCTGTGTGAATTGTAAGCCAGAATGATGATCAAGTGCTTTGTAAGCCAGGAATAAAAATCAGGATGATAATTTACTTTTACCCATAGTATTTTCCACTCAGCCTTCTTGAGTAATATTTTAATGTCATTATTTTATCATAAACATCCATAATCATTGGTCATGAATTAATTGGATGTGAGTTGGGAAGCAACCTTGGCTAACCATCGTCATTGGTTAACAGTGGTCTTGAAGTCTAATCACTATTACTCCTTCCGGTTCTTTTTATAAGAAAATGATATTTTTTTTGTCCTAATTATAAGAAACATAGATTCACTTTAAGATGTATTAATTGTTAGTTTTTTTTTATCCTTCATCTTGTGAAATCTATTAATGAGACATCTACTCATTTCTCATGTATTTATTGGTCTATTAACAATAGAAGTTACACTTATTGGTGGAGGTATGGTGGATGTACAATGTCATTAATATAACCACTATTTAAACCAATCAATTTAAGGGGTACTTTTGGAATAAAATTAAAATTTATGATATTATTAATTATAACTAAATAACTTAACTATTTTTATTGATTTTTGATGATTTAGTTATTTGTTTTTTGTATAAAGGACCGGAGGGAGTACTAATCAATAAAATATAGCTCCTCTGCATTCACACCTCTCCCATTGTGGATAAAATAAAGTAATTTGTATTCTTTATCTTTTTCAACTTTTTTTTCCCCTAACGGTAACAGTATTTGTGGATAAAGAGTATTAATTTTTTAATAGAATTTTTTCGAAGTTTAATTTAAATTAGAAGCATATATTGTCTCGATAAAAATTTGTTTAATTTTTTTTTATAAAAGAAACATCATATAAACTTTAGAACAATTTAGATCAGGTTCGTTAAACATCTAATTCGGATCAATGGTATCTAAGAGAAGTTAAAAATTTGCAAGTGTCTCTTACAGAAGTTTGGATAGGAAAAAATTGAGCGAAAATTGAAACTTTGATCAGTTGACATGAAACAATGCACCAATCAAATTTAATAATATTATTGATAAGAGAAAAAAGCTCATGGTAGTGAGCTTATTTGCATTCATTTCTTCATAGACTTACAAACATCACTCAACTTTCATTTTCATTTATTTTGTTTTGTTTCACACACTTAGGATCAATCAATTATCTGGTGCCTTATTATATACTAAAATTGGACTTCTAACTTGATGATTGCCATCATCCCAAATCAAAGAAGCAGATACTGTTTGCACATTAATTGACCCTTCAATTATGACGTAAAATGTCTTCTTCTGCCCTATAGATGTGAAGGAAAGAGTGCTGGGTTTCACTTGAATTTGTAACAAAGATGGAGCAATTACTTTGGCTTTATATGTAGATATTGCTGATCCCACATTTGTAACCGTTCTATGGTAAGCACGATCAAAAGTTGAGCCATTTACAAAGAGTGCAAATGATGGGAGGTTTAATTCATATACCGCTCTCTTGTTAGCTTGTCCTTTGCAACTACTATGATCATTAGTGAGCATTCGGAGCTCGTTATCTGTATAACCCTCTCCACATAAGAATTTTATATAATCTGCTTCACTAATATCATATACTAAACCAGGATTTGCAGCCTTAACAGGATTAATTAGCCCTGCTCCATATGCAAATTCAGCTTCAGGATTAAGAGTAGGACTCATTGGAGTAGCTGTCATTAGAATGCAATATAGATGGTCAAGTTTTGTTGACTAATCAGATGACAATAAACCATGATAAAGAAACTCCCACTCTTTGTGTGTAATTAATTACATACACACACTTATCTTAGAATAATTATATTAGTAAATTATAATTTTAGTTTTTTTTAAATACACTCAAAGGTACATATATATTAATAATTAGTAAAGTCATTACCTGTGGTCATCAACGCAGACTTAATCATAGCAGGAGACCAATTGGGGTAAAATGATTTGATATATACAGCTGCTGCAGTAACATGAGGACAGGCCATTGAAGTGCCAGAGACTACATTATACTGTATAGTTCTTTTGTCTCCTTTGACCCTTGAAAGTGGGTTGAGTGGAGACCATGCAGCTGTAACTTCAAATCCCGGGGCAGTGATGTCAGGCTACAATATCAATAATTAATTCTAAATTTCTAATGAGATTTTGATAGATTGAAGATGATAAATTGATTTGGATTGTATAACTTACTACTTCGATCCTATTATAATTATCATCTAGGTTATTTTACATAAATCAAGAAAAACTAATAAATAGATGAAAGAGAATAATAATTTTATAAAATTAACCTTATCATAATTAATTCACTTTTAGTTTTTGTTACCTATCATTAACATTATAAGGTATATAAGTGGAAAAAAATAATTAATTTTACATTGAAAAGGTAAATTGACAATTATTTTGAAACATTTTTTTCTTCTTACACGACGATTATTATGTGATGGAGGAAGTATATTGAAGGTTACCTTTAGAGTATTTGATGTGATTGGATTTGGACCTCTTGATGAGAAGAAGCTACGAAAGGGATTAGCCCATCGTTTATTTCTTCACTCTTAAATATTGTAGCGGTTGCATTTCTAGTAATTGGTAGAACAATAAATGAGAAAGGTTGAATTCAATAGAATCAAAATTTAGTTAATTAAAGTTTGATATTGAATCAAGGCAAAATGCTAAAGGCACTGGCTAAAGAAGTAAAAGAAAAAATATTTTTATTAGAATGCGGAAAAATGCACTTCCCTATGATTTTAAAATGAGTTCTCATAAGATATTCATTAAAACCTTTCCTTTTTTAATTTCTCAATCAATGTCCTTAAAACACTAGTTAGCGAAATCCTTGAATCAATACTATTATTTAATCGTGACGCATGTATTGTAACATTTCAAAGTAACATCTCTTGTTTAGAACCAACATAATTTAGGGAAAAAAGAGTTATTGTTAATGATCAAAATCTTTTTTCTATAAACAGGGCAAAAATCTCGATGAAAAAAGATTTTTTATTATAATGACAAAAATGTCCTTATTTAGAGTTTTGTTTTTATTATAGACTTAAATATATTAATTTTTAGTCTCCCAAATTTGAGATAAATTTGTTTTTAGTCCTTTAAATTTAAAATTGATTTTTTATTTCCTATAATTTGAAGAAAAAAAAACATATTTTAGTCCCTATGCTCAAACACTCTTTGTCTAAACATCGTAAAAATGAATACTTTGAAAAGAAAACAAACATATGATAAGGTGTTTGATAATAAGAATGCAAAATCAAAGTTGGTTGTCATTTAACAACTTGTAACTGGTTAGCTTTGTAAGTGAAATCTTTAATAGTATTTGGGGCAGAGGAACTAAAATAAACTTTTTTTAAAACTACAAGAACTAAAAATATCAATTTAAATTTGGGGGACTAAAAATAAACTTATCCCAAATTTAAGGAACTAAAAACACATTTAAACCTTTATTATATTATAAAACTTTAAATGTTATTTAATATAATTATATTTTTTTTATCTAATCATATAAGAAGAAAGAAAACTTTTCTTTTTTCCCTATTTCTTCCGATCTAAAAAACTTAAAGCTATATTTATTTACTCTATCATTCAAATAATGTTTTTTGTGTGCAATAACAACTATGAAATTTAAACCTAAATCTACATACAAATTACTCAGACTTCACATCACTAGATCAACTTTAGTGTGCATGTATTCCAAACAAATATAAATCTAAGTAAGAAAATGATCTAAAACAGTAAAAACTTTTAGACTCAAAGAACACATATAGATAACTTTCATTTACTTTATCTAAAAAGATAAGTGAGGGGTTGAATTCGTGATATGTTAGTGAGACTTTATCTTAATTACTCTATTCTAGAAACTCCTTGGAGTAGCTTAAATTTATTTTTCCCAAAAGAAACAAAGATGATATATGGGATTTATACCTGGTTGAAGTTATGTAAGAATGTATGAATCTTTGATCCCACTGAGTAATCTCCAAAGCAGGCAGAGCATATGCTTCGGGCAAATCTTTAGGGGAATTTAATCCAAATATAACACCAGCTGCCCCAGATAAAAACCCCACGTCTGCAGAACTCTGAATGCTTTCACACAGAACAATCTTTCCCTTCACTGAATGTGCATCCAAAGAGTCTTTTTCGCAATACCTGAGCAATAATGTATGAGATTGAAATCCTTTTTTTTTTTTTCCTTTTTCTTAAAAAAAAAAAGGAAAAAAAAATATTTTTAGTCTATATACTTTTAGTATGTAATTAAGGTCTTTCTACTTTTATATAGATGAATTTGGGGTCCTCAAACTTTAAAAAAAAACTCATGGATTTAGTCCTTTCCAACTTTAAAAAATATAATGAATTTTTATATAAGAGAAACCAAATCTATGTCTTTTAAAGATTGAGCACCAAATCCATTTATATATAAGGGACCTTGATCAGGTTTGACCAAAAGTAACACTAAAAACTCCTCCCCTCCAAAAAAAAAAAAAAAAAAAAAGCACAACCAAAAAAATTAACATATATAGAATTCATTGGCTGATACCTGGATGTGGAGCTGTTATGTCCACCAGCAATGTTAGGTATATCTCCACCGTAAACCAGTGGATAGAATTTTTTTTTAAGATCAAATGTGTTAATTGAAACCCCCTGTACATATAGCCACACTCATCCATTAAACTTAGCCTTTCTTTAAAATTTTCAAGATAAGATCAATTCAATTAAACAAATGATACCTCATAAACAACCCCATTGCCCAATTTCACCTTGGTAACAATCTTTCTGTCAAAAGTGCTAGCAGCCACAGAAAGTAACCATGGTGCATAATTTGTCATAGTGTAAAGAGACGGACCCAAATTACCGGCAGATTTTGACGTTAATATGCCTTTTCTCATTGCATAGAAACTTCCTACATCAAATCCTGATTGGAAATACGGACGGTGCTGTATGGCAGGTGACCCGAGTGAAATAGAAATGATGTCAACACCATCGTTAATAGCTTCATCGTATGCTGCAAGGGCATCGATTTCAAGACAACCTTTGTTCCAACACACTTTGTAAACAGCAATTCTAGCAGAGGGAACTCCTCCACGGGCAGTTCCTGAGGCCAACCCAAATAGACTTGCAGAGTTAACTGAGTTTCCAGCAACTATGGATGCACAGTGTGATCCATGACCTTGTGCGTCTCTTGGAGATATGATATCATCTTCGGCAAAGTTTTGGAAAATATTAAAGTACTTTGCGCCAATTATTTTGCTGCATAAAAATATCGACTTACTTTAATAAAGAATCTACTTTTTTGACAGAGTGAAAAACCATTTATGTGATATATAAAAAATATTAACAAATAATACTCATGGTGCAAGTCAAAGATATTTTACTCTATAATTCAGTTATAAACTATCATATATGATAATTTTATTAATTTTTATAAGATTAAATTAATCAGTAAGTCTCTGAAGTGTGAATTATTTAGAAAATTTTAATTAGGACCTCAAACTAAAAATTGTAATTAAACCATTGATTTTATAATTTGTTTTTAATCACCACAAACAAACTTTAGGATCTAATTACAAAAATTTTACAAAGTGGACGATCCAATTATTAGTATTTTTAATTAAGGGACTTAATTAAAAATTTCCAAATGATTTAAAAACCTACTTATTAGTTTAACTTTTTTATAATAATCACTTTAGAAATCATATCAAACATAATTTTTTATTAGTTGATAGTATAAACAGTGCATCACTGTATTAAACCCACAAAAATGATTACTTGTTGCAGGTAAAGTTATGACATGATCCTTTCCATCTGCTTGGTGGAGGACCAAATTCTTTGTCACTGAAGCTCTCAGACTCCGGCCAAATTCCGGTGTCTAATACTCCCACAATTATGTCACTCTCTGTGGATGCTCTTTTCACATTCTGGGGAAAGCCTAAGAAGTCCCACGATCTTGTTGTGTGAAGATGGTACTTGGTGTTTGGGAAAACAGAGAAAACGTTGTCCATTTCTATTGCAATTCCAAAGTAACACAGTGCTTTATTTTCCATGAACATATAATGAATAATTAAAGTATAGTGGTGTAGAAAGGAGACTATAGTACCTGCCATTCTTTCTGCCTCCTGTTCGGTTAACTTCAAGACGAATGCATTAAAGTTCTTGTAGCTGTGAATCACAGCTTCGGGTTCGAAGTCGCTGGAGGCATGCACATTTGGATTATCAGTTTACTGTACTCTTAAGATAAGAAACAAAAATAATAAATGTAGATCTATTCCATTATTGCAGTTAAGCATTGATTACTTTATCCACTACTAATTAAAAAAGATATTGAAGTTGTAGTGCTATTTTCAAGACTTGTGAATGATGAAGTTAATTGCCAACTGAAATGCCTTGCTAATTCTGGAATCTAATACAAACAAGACTTATCATAAATGAAAATGTCATCATCAAACATATATATGTTGAACCTGCCAAGGACTTTTTGAGCCATGGCCGTATGAAGAGAAGGTACGGAAGTGGAGTCCATACCCCTAGGATGATCACCCATGTAGACAATGTATGCCTGTATTCAGAAAATGATAAGATTTAATTAAAGGGAGGAATTGAAATTTAAGCTAGCTAGATACTAAAAGAAGGAAATTAAACAACAGGACAAAGGAACATATGCAAGTTTTGTTTTTTTCTTTTTGGTTTGTGGAATAAGAGGAGATATATATAAGTGGGTATTTGCCTTCCGATCATTGTTGGAATGCGCATGATTAATTATCGCAATGCAGAGAAGAATGAAAAGAAGGCATGGCCTTAAAGAGACCATATTTGCCACTCTTAAGTGATCGAAAAGCTTTGAAGGGGCTAAACGTGTGTGTCTATGCCGGTTCCACCAAAGAGTATTTATGGTGGAAGAAAATGAACCACCGACTTATAGTTACAGTTTGGCACGTGAATACAGTTCTCTCTAACAAAAATCCAAAAGGGTAATTATAAGGATATTACTTTGTTTTTTTTTGTCTTGAAAGGCCAAATGAATGATTTATTTATTTAACTAGGCCACGAAATGTGACCCATCAAGGAAGCTAGATATTATAAGTAATTCCGGTAGCCATCAACCCATCATAAGAATCTGCCTATATACCAATAATCTGTTGAAACTAAAAGGAATCCACCTATACATAAAAATTACTGAAACAACTGAGTGAAATCTTAAATCACGAAGAGGTCAGAAGACTATCCATAGGATTAATGCACCAGCTTGCAAAATTAAGACCAGAAGATGGGACCCTTGTATCCGAGCCAAGTCCAAGAAATACCTTGTATATATGTGACAGAACACTTGGAACATCAGGAGCAAGACCTTGAAAGACAACTTTATTACGATACAACCAAAGGCACCAGCATGTAGCATGCCAGACCACATAAAATTTTAACAAATTTAAACTCTTAAATAGATCAACAAACATTAAATTTTAAGTCGATTAAGTAAAAAATTAATATATCATCATCATGATTATGTCATCAACATAAAACTTCTTTGTAGTTTGATCTATCAATGAATGATATGGACTTATGATTATGAAAAAATTATAATTAATTTCTTTTTTTGTCTCTCTAACATGTCCAAAACACAAGCCATCTTGTTAGACTTAAATGATACTTTGAAGAACTTAAAGAAAACAGAATTAAAGAAATAATTCTTAAGAAAATGTACTTTAATTAATTTATTATTCTATTTTCTTTTAATTTAAACTTACTATTAATACAAATTACGGACCCACATCTAATATAATAGGCTTGTTTTAAGAAAAAGGTAACTAGCCTCAACTTATATTGGATTTGGTAAATTATATATATTAATATTAGCATGAGTTAGTGGGAAGGGAGTCGAGTAATTACCGAAAAGGGAGTTGAATAATTTATATGAAATTTATTCAAACCCAAAGGCCGACTACTGTGGAAAAAAAAAACACTCCTCAAAGTAAGATATTAAAGGTCAACAATAAATTACACAAGTATTTAACTGTTTGATTTAGACAATAGAATAATGTATAGATTACTCTAAAATAAGGGCATTCTTGTGAAAATGTTTTCAATTAAGAAGTGTTTTCTCTTTTGGGTGAGAAGAAATATTTTTTTATTTATTATAAATACTTACAGTTCCAAATGGCATATATCCATGCAAAAATTTTGCACCAGATGCTTTGCTGCATAGCTATAAGAGTTTTAATGGATTTGTGGCGAAGCTGACAAAAGAAGAAGCAGAAAGAGTGAGAGGTAATTTTAATATGCCTTTCTATCTATATATTATACGATGTATACATTTTGTAAAAAAAAAAAAAATGAGATATTTGTCCAGGAATGGATAGTGTGGTCTCTGTTATAACAAACAGAATCCATAGGCTTCAAACATCAAGGTCTTGGGACATTCCAGGCTTCCCTGAAAATGACAAAAGAACAAGCATAGAAAGCAACACAATCGTTGGAGTAATTGATAGTGGAATTTGGCCTAATTCTGATTGCTTTATTGACGAAGGATTCGGTCCACCACCACAGAAATGGAAGGGCACTTGCCATAAATTTACTTGTAATAAGTACGTAATTTTGTTATAGGCTTAAATATATTTTTCGTTCCTGAACAATTTTTTTGCTTTTCGTCTTTGTAATTTTGTTTTTTTGTTTTAGTTCTTATAAATTATATATTTTTTTCTTTTCATTCCTACCGTTAATCTTCGTTACAAAAATGATTATGTGACAAATGAACTAATGACGCTATCATGCCACGTCAGCACAAAGTATCACATCATCATTAATTTACAAGGATGAAAATAAAAATAAATATAACTTACAGTGAATAAAATGAAACAATGACATATTTGCAATGATGAACAAATATTAAAGTTTTAAATTACATATTAAAATAAAGATGACACTTGCCAAAAATTTACTTGTAATAAGCCCATAATATGTGCAAGTGTCTCTTACAGAAGTTTGAATAGGAAAAAAATTGAGCGAAAATTGAAACTTTGATCAATTGACATGCAACAATGCACCAATCAAATTTAATAATATTATTGATAAGAGAAAAAAGCTCATGGTAGTGAGCTTATTTGCATTCATTTCTTTATGGACTTACAAACATCACTCAACTTTCATTTTTATTTATTTTAGGATAAAATATATTTTTGATCCCTCATTTTATCTTGATTTCTGTTTTTAGTCCCTTATAATTTTTTTTACTATTTTTAGTCCCTCATAAATTGTTCTGCTTTTAGTCCCTGACATTAATTTCAACTGTTAAGTGATGACATGACATGACATGACAGACATAAACTGTGTGTGTGAAAATTTTCTAATTAAGTTTCTAGTGACTTTTAACTGTTACAAATTTTTTGACGGTCAGAAATGTTTACTTTTGTAACATTTCTCGTAATTTCAGAAAATCTGGTGTTCGAGATTTTTATTTTTTTAATTATTTTTTTAACATTTCTAACAGTTTTAGTTTGCCAGAAAATTTGCAGTAGTTAAAAACCGTTTGAAACAAATTTTTCAAGTACAAATTATGCTCGTCATGACATCACTTAACAGTTAAAATTAATATTAATATCAGGGACTAAAAACAAAAGAAAATAACTTTTTAGGGACAAAAAACACAGAAAAAATTATGAGGGACTAAAAACAAAAATTTAAATAAAATGAGGGACCAAAAACATATTTTATCCTTTATTTTATTTTGTTTCACACACTTAGGATCAATCAATTATCTGGTGCCTTATAGACTACAATTGGACTTCTAACTTGATGATTGCCATCATCCCAAATCAAAGAAGCAGATATTGTTTGCACATTAATTCCCCCTTCAATTATGACGTAAAATGACTTTTTCTGCCCTATAGAAGTGAAGGAAAGAGTGCTGGGTTTCACTCGAATTTGTAACAAAGATGGGGCAATTACTTTGGCTTTATAAGTAGATGTTGTTGATCCCACATTTGTAACCGTTCTACTGTAAGCACGACCAAAAGCTGAGCCGTTTACAAAAAGAGCAAACGATGGGAGGTTTAATTCATATACCGCTCTCTTGTTAGCTTGTCCTTTGCAACTAGTATTCTTATCGAAAGTGAACATTTGGATCTCTTTATCTGTATACCCCTCTCCACATAAGAATTTTATATAATCTGCTTCACTAATATCATATACTAAACCAGGATTTGCAGCCTTAACAGGATTAATTAGCCCCGCTCCATATGCAAATTCAGCTTCAGGATTAAGAGTAGGACTCATTGGAGTAGCTGTCATTAGAATGCAATAGAGATGGTCAAGTTTTGTTAACTAATTATGAGATAACAATAAAGGATGATAAAGAAACTCTCACACTTTGTGTGTAATTAATTACATACACACACTTATCTTAGAATAATTATATTAGTAAATTATTTTCAAATACACTCAAAGGTACATACTATTCCTAATTAGAAAAGTCATTAATTTTTATTTTATCGGCAAAAAACTTTTATTATGTGGCACCAGAAGTACCAAAGTGATAAATACATACGTAAAAACCCACTTATATACATACGTAAAAACCCACTAAAAGTCATTAATTAATTACCTGTGGTAATCAACGCAGACTTAATCATAGCAGGAGACCAACTGGGGTGAAATGATTTGATATATACAGCTGCTGCAGTAACATGAGGGCATGCCATTGAAGTGCCAGAGATTACATTATACTGTATAGTTCTTTTGTCACCTTTGACACTTGAAATTGGGTTGAGTGGAGACCATGCAGCTATAACTTCAACTCCCGGGGCAGCGATGTCAGGCTACAATATCAATAATTAATTCTAATGAGATTTTGATAGATTGATGATGATAAATTGATTTGGATTGTATAACATACTATATTGAAGGTTACCTTTAGGGTATTTGGTGTGATAGGATTTGGACCTCTCGATGAGAACGCACCTACGTATGGGATTAGCCCATCGTTTATTTCTTCACTCTTAAATATTGTAGCTGTTGCATTTCTAGTCATCGGTAAAATAATAGATGAGAAAGGTTGAATTCAATATATTCAAAATTTATTTAATAAAAGTTTGATTTTGAACCAATACTATCACTTAATCGTGACACATGTATTATAACATTTCATTTTGGTATAGGACAGAACCTTGGAAGAAAAACAAAAGAAAGAAAACCTAAATTTCGGTGTAACATCTCTTGTTTGCAACGAACATAATATAGGGGGAAAAAAAGAGTTACTGTTAAATGTTGATGTTCGATTTTTTTTTCTTTTCTGTAAACTGGTCAAAAATATTTAAATGAAAGAAGACTTTTTATCCTAATGGCAAAAATGTCCTTATTTAGAGTTTTGTTTTGTTATATTATAAAACTTTAAAGGAGATATAAAGTTGACTTAATGGTTGGGAAGGAGGGCTTAAGGGTGAAAGTAGAAAGGGGAGGGAGGGGTTGCAGGTTTTGAAACTAACATTTGTCGATAAAAAAATATATTATAAAACTTTAAATGTTATTTAATATAATTATATTTTTTTTATCTAATCAAATAAGAAAAAAGATTTTTTTTTCTTTTTTCCCTATTTCTTCCAATCTCAAAAACTTAAAATTATATTTATTTTCTCTCTTTTTTATTTCTTCCAATCTCCTTTTTATTTCTTTTGGTTTTTCTTATCAATTTCTTTTCACGAGATTAAAAGTACAGCTCTGAACTGCTTTCTTTGAAAAAAAAAGTTAGGGAGGCTATAACTGATATGATTGGAAAAAGTAATGCCCTATTTAATTGGTTGGATGGAAATAGGATGGCGAGAGTGAAAATAGGGATGAAGAAAATAATATTGATTGTTTGATTGAATGGAAATAGAGTGAAAATGGGGTGATGTCCAATGTAAAAAAGTCAAGTTTTTTTTAATAGATAAGTGTTAATTGTTAATTTGTTAGTGGAAGGGATTCGAACCTACGATCTCGCTCCCCATTCTTTCTTCAACCACCAAACCAACCTTATAACTCTGGTAAAAAAAAAGTTATATACTGGAAGAAGAATTTCAACTTTTTTTTTTAATGTGGGCCCGGATTTAATAAAAGGGATTTTTTGAAGGGTGATACTAGCAAGGTTTCTTTGCGCACACATGAAAGTTTAGAGAATTACTCTTAAGATAAAATGGGTCAGTTGTTATGATGGCAACGTTATGTGATATGCTGACAAATTGCTTGCCTGACTTTGCAAAATTTTAGCAATCTTTGTTTTGAGAGTACGAGCATCTCTTAGTTGTATTATTACTTTGTTAACTCCATATTTTCATTTTACAAAACTTTTAAGTAAGAAAATGGTCCAAAATAGTAAAAACTTTGACTCAAAGAATACATATAGATAACATTTACTTTATCTAAAAATATAAGTGAGGGGTTGAATTTGTGATATGTTAGTTAGACTTTATCTTAATTACTCTATTCCAGAAACTCCTTGGAGTAGCTTTTATTTTTCCCTAAAGAAACAAAGATGATATATGGGATTTATACCTGGTTGAAGTTATGTAAGAATGTATGAGTCTTTGATCCCACTGAGCAATCTGCAAAGCAGGCAGGGCATATGCTCCGGGCAAATCTTGATGAACATTAATTCCAAATATAACACCAGCTGCCCCAGATAAAAACCCCACGTCTGCAGAACTCTGAATGCTTTCACACAGAACAATCTTTCCCTTCACTGAATGTGCATCCAAAGAGTCTTTTATGCAATACCTAAGCAATAATGTATGAAATTAAAATCCATTTTTTTTTAAAAAAAAAAGTGTTTTTATTCCATATACTTTCTGTCAAATGTGGTTAAGATCTTTCTACTTTTATATTGATAAATTTAGTTCTCAATAAAAACATGATAAATTTTTAGAGAGGAGAAACTAAATCCACAGTTTTTTAAAGATTGAGCACCAAATTCATTGATATAAAAGTATAAGGACATTGATAAGGTTTTACGAAAAATAGAGACACTAAAAACACAACCAAGAAAATTAACATGGATTTCATTGGCAGATACCTGGATGTGGAGCTGTTATGTCCACCAGCGATGTTAGGTACATCTCCAGCGTAAATCAGAGGATACATTTTTTTCTTAAGATCAAATGTGTTATATGAAACCCCCTGTACATATAGGCAGAGTCATCCATTAAACTTAGCCTAAATTTCTTTGAATATTTTAAGTTAAGATAAATTGAATTAAACAAATGATATATACCTGATAAACAGCCCGATTGCCTAACTGCACCTTGGTAACAATCTTTCTGTCAAAAGTGCTAGCAGCCACAGAAAGTAACCATGGTGCATAATTTGCCATAGTGTAAAGAGACGGACCCAAATTACCGGCAGCATGTGACGTTAATATCCCTCTTTTCATTGCATAGAAACTTCCTATGTCAATTATTGATTGGAAATACGGAACGTTCTCTACTCTAGTTGCCCCGAGTGAAGCAGAAATGATGTCAACACCATCATTAATAGCTTCATCAAACGCTGAAAGGATGTCGACCAAGTTACCATTACCATTTTTGCTCCACAATACTTTGTAGACAGCAATTCTGGCAGATGGAACTCCTCCACGGGCAGTCCCTGAGGCCAACCCAAATAGACTTACAGAGTTAACTGAGTTTCCAGCAACTGTGGATGCACAGTGTGATCCATGACCATTCGTATCTCCGGGAGATATGATATCATCTTCGGCAAAGTGTTTTAACATATTAAAGTACTTTGCGCCAATTATTTTGCTGCATACAAAATATTGACTGACTTTAATAAAGAATCTACTTTTTTCACAAAGTGAAAAATCACATCATGAGATTTATATGATATATAAATATAATATGAATAAATTATACTCAGTGTAAGTCTAAAGATCTTTTACTCTTGTCGTTCTTCCATCACAGGCCCTTGTAAATGGTAAATTTATCAATTTTTATAAGGTTAAATTAATCAGTAGAAATTTACAAATTCAAAGATCCAAATTACAAATATGATTAGTCTAGAAATTTAATTAAAAATTCTAAAAAAATTTAGAGACCTATTAATTAATTTAACCTTTTTATAATAATCACTTTAAAAATATGATTTCTGATTCAACGCTAACTATATTAAACCGACAAAAATGATTACTTGTTGCAGGTAAAGTTATGACATGATCCTTTCCATCTGCTTGGTGGAGGACCAAATCCTTTGTCACTGAAGCTCTCAGACTCCGGCCAAATTCCCGTGTCTAATACTCCCACAATTATGTCACTCTCTGTGGTTGCTCTTTTCACATTCTGGGGAAAGCCTATGAAGTCCCAAGATCTTGTTGTGTGAAGATGGTACTTGGTGTTTGGGAAAACAGAGAAAACGTTGTCCATTTCTATTTCAATTCCAAAGTAACAGTGCTTTATTTTCCATGAACATATAATGAATAATTAAAGTATAGTGGTGTAGAAAGGAGACTATAGTACCTGCCATTCTTTCTGCCTCCTCTTCGGTTAACTTCAAGACGAATGCATTAAAGTTCTTGTAGCTGTGAATCACAGCTTCGGGTTCGAAGTCGCTGGAGGCATGCACATTTGGATTATCAGTTTACTGTACTCTTAAGATAAGAAACAAAAATAATAAATGTAGATCTATTCCATTATTGCAGTTAAGCATTGATTACTTTATCCAGTACGTAGTTACAAAGATATTAAAGTTGTTGTGCTATTTTCAAAACTTGTGAATGATGAAGTTGCCAACTGAAATGCCTTGCTAATTCTGGAATCTAATACAAACAAGACTTATGATCATAAATGAAAATGTCATCATCAAACATATATATGTTGAACCTGCCAAGGACTTTTTGAGCCATGGCCGTATGAAGAGAAGGTACGGAAGTGGAGTCCATGCCCTTAGGATTATCACCCATGTACACAATGTAGGCCTGTATTCAGAAAATGATAAGATTTAATTAAAGGGAGGAATTGAAATTTAAGCACCATTATCGTCTTAATAAGCTAGCTAGATACTAAAAGAAGGAAATTAAACAACAGGACAAAGGAACATATGCAAGTTTTGTTTTTTCTTTTTGGTTTGTGGAATAAGAGGAGATATATATAAGTGGGTATTTGCCTTCCGATCATTGTTGGAATGCGCATGATTAATTATCGCAATGCAGAGAAGAATGAAAAGAAGGCATGGCCTTGAAGAGACCATATTTGCCACTCGTAAGAGATCAAAATGCCTTGCAGTTTGAAAAGAAGGGGCTAAATTAATGTGTCTATGCCAGTTCCACTTCCACCAAAGAGTATTTATGGACTATGGTGGAAGAAAATGAACCACCAACTTACAGATTCGCAAGTCAATACAGTACTCTCTAACAAAAATTCAAAAGGGTAATTATAAGTATGTACTTATATTTTTTTTTTAGTGGTGATACATGAACCACTCATAATTTTAAATATCTCACTAACATTTTTTATTTTTTTTATCTCTCTCTTTCTATCACATTATATTATCTATCATACCTATATTTTTTTTCTCTTTGTTTTCTCTCTTACTAGGTGTAAAATAGCATTGCGGGTGTCTATTTATATTTTTCCTTTCTTTTCAATCACATTTCTACGTCAGTTTTTTTGTCTTTTCTATTATATTATTTATTATATTTATCATTTATTCACTCTTCCCTCCAAGAACCATATTCACACAAGTGTATATCAGACTGATCATGATTTAATCATGTGTTTGATAAAATACTCGCAGAGCTTATAAACTAATTTGACCAATAATCATTAAACTATGAATCAATGCCTTAACTAGTTTAATGACCAGTTTAGTATTAAAAATGCTCTAGAAAATAAAATAAGTGTATATTTATATTTTTTTATTTTTATTATTTATCTTTTTATTTTTCATTTGAAAAAAGTTTTCGTACTAGAGAAAAAAAATATTTTTCTTTGAATAGTAAGTATTAAATATATTTTATAGCTTTAAGACATTAGATATGTTTAGTTATTTATAGTAAAAAGATTTATAAAAAAAAGTATAGCATTATTACTCATTTATGAAACTATGATACATCCATATCAATAATTGTTCTATGTTTGAAATAATGCATTTACGATTTGTCGAGTGTTGCAACTTGCAAGAGTCTGCTGCTCTTCTGTCTTTTACCTATAATTAAAGGGACAGGGTCCACAGGGAGAATATGATAACCCCACTTTCCTTCTTTTTTTTCTAAGGAAACCCCACTTTCTTCTTCATCTTTGCCTCTAATTAAAGTTTAATAGGTATGTTATGGGACGAAATAAAACATATATACATGTTTTGTTTAATATTTGATCAAAACTTTAAAAATTGGATTAATTGTTAAATTGATAATAATTTTTTTTTTTTTTTGAAACAGCCAACAAATTTTATTAAATAGAATTGGTGTAGAGAAAAGCACAAGTAGTGCCCCTCTAACATCAAAATGATACCGAATGGGAATGAAATAGGGGTGTTCACAGGTCGGGTTGAGCCGGATTTGGCTAAATCCGTTACCCGATCCAATCAAAATTTTACGGGTTGGATTGAATCGGATTTGTGCAATTTTATTGTAAAATCCGATCTGATCCAACTCGTTTAAAAATGGGTTGGGTTGGGTCGGGTTGAATTGATCGGGTCAGAACATTTAAAAAATATTTTTCATTTTGTAAAAATTAGAATTTGTTAGAACAATAATTTGTTTTTTCCCAGAGCTTTGCAAATATATAATTTCTACATGTCCTCCAAAAAAACCAAATTGTGACAATATTTAATTAATAAAATGAATGATTTCAATACTAATACAAATATTTTATTTTAAATAGATATTAGCATGAGAAAACATAAACAAAATCAAGACAAAAAATAGAAACAATTAAAATGCAAAATCCGTTACCCGACCCGTATACTAACAAGTTGGATCGGGTTGGCTTCGGGTATGATCCGAACTCTAAAAAAAAAAATCCGATCTGAACTAATCGGATCGGATTGAATTCACTGGTTACCCGTACTCGTCAACACCCCTAGAATGAAACATAAGGCCCCACCCAAACACCTTTCAACTAGCCCCTCGTTTGGAAAAATCCCCCTCATGATCATGCTGTTCCCATAAGCCATGAGCACAAAATGCTGAGTCATAGCAACCCACACCTGTAATTTTCCAACAGTACCCCGCATGAATACTTAATTTCCATATCAACACTTTACAGCCCAAGCCTAATATACATAAACTTCGTTACAGGTAGACTAATGCATGGAACGATATTTGCAAATCTCCCTGCGCCACTACAAAACATATTTTCCAAAAGATCTAATTTCCCTGCGTGTGAATTACCTAGAATCCGAGCTATAAAAATTCCTATTTTATGCACAGAAGCGGATTATTAGTATTATTATTATTATTATTATTATTGGTTCAAGATTTAATGGTGTATTTATCATAATTAAACTGTGATTAAATTAGTAAAAATTAAATAATATTTTTTAAATTTTAATATAATATATTAAGAAATATTAAAACAATAATATAACATTCATTTCATAACATAATGTTATATTTATATTTTTTAAATATGTTTATATTAAATTGAACCAATATTTTAAACAGAAATAAAAAATAAATCATAATAGTAATTAAGACTAACTATATAATATTATATTATGTTATTAAGACATAATACTTAAGTTGAACTAATACGCATAATAAAACATTTTTTTAGATAGAAATTTTCTTTTTTTCTTAAGGCCAATTATTATGTTTGAATGGTGTATTATTATTATTATTTAATAAATCATATGTTGATGATCAGGATATAATACGATAGTAAGATAGAAATTTTAGACAGTTACCTGCAATCAATTCAAAGCCTTTTTACTAAATTAATTAAACTTGGAGAATCACGGGGTTTTTTTTTTTTATCATTTTTTAACTATTTTTATCAGTTTATGAATGTTTCTTTTATAGAACGATTTTATGTACTTTAGATTAGATAATAGGCTGGTTCTTAGTCTAAATGGTTGATTACATAGTATAGAATATAGGTTCTGGCTAAGGTGAAAATTACAAATTCTGATGGATTTTTTATTATTATTTAATGAGTCTTTTTCTAGATTCAGATGTAAAATTTATAAAAATGTATGATTTTCAATAAATTTTGATCAATAGTAACAGGAGAAAGTACTAAAAGGAGTGTTTTAGGCATTCATCATGGTAATTTTAATCTAAAAAGAGGAAATTAAAGTTGTAAAAAAAACAATGTCTACGTGTTTTATGTCTCATTCATCACTCGTTATCCCAAATTAAAAAGTTTATAATTATCAAAAGCTATTAAAGCTATCTCAACTCTTCCCTTTCCCATTATTAATATTTTATTTGTCGCTCAATTATTCTTCAGTAACATCCATGTGCTGTCTTTTTTTTGTGTGTGTGTGTGACATCCATGTGCTGTCCATCATTTCGTCTCTGATGTGAGAATATAGGCCAAGATTCGCAAGTGATTTTTTTTTTATGTTTTAAAAAGGTTTAATTATAATTTTTATCTCCAATTTTTTAATTTTTGATAGATTTTATTTTCAATAAATTATTTTGACACATTTTATCCCCAATTTTTTAAAAAAGTTGTAAATTTTATTCTCCACAGTTTTGATAATGTGGCATGCTAAAATAATTGTATTTTTTATCCCTAATTTTTTACTTTTTAGCAAATTTTACTTCTAACTTTTTCATTTTTGACAAATTTTATCCCTAACTTTTTACTTTTTGGTGAATTTTACCCCCATTTTTTATACTTATGTCAGTATGTCACGTCATCAAAACTGTAGAGGGTAAAATTTGCAATTTTTTTAAAAAGTTGAGGGTAAAATGCGTCAAATTAATTTGTTTGGGGTAAAATCCGCCAAAAATTAAAAAGTTGGGGGGTAAAAATTGCTATTAAGCCTTTTAAAAAAGCATTTGCTTTTGGTAATGTATTAATCTTTGATTGTGTACTAATCAGGTAATAAAAATCATAACATACAGTTCATTCAAGTGATCCATGTTTAATTGCTTTTAAGTAAGATTTTAAATTCAAATTTTGCATATGAAAAATTCTCTAAAATAGTTAGTCACTCTCACTGTATATTATAGGTATGTAATTCACCGAGGGGATCTAGCTCAGTTGGTTGAGCAAGGTGCGTGAGTTATTGTAAATCCCCAGTATCGCGTTCGATTCCTACGGATAAAAAAAAAGTATGTAATTAAAAAAAAAACAATTTGCTAAATAGTTAGTCACTCTCACTGTATAGGAATTTGTTAACGTGCATCCACTTTTTTTTTTAGTCTGAGTATATTAACAAGCTACACCATTGACATATTTTAAGATAATTTTTAGTTATAATTTGCTAATGTATTTCAACCCAAAATTAAGTAGGTGTTCGTTAACAAATTCCACAAGCGTTTGTTAATATGCACTCATTTATTTGTTTAGTTGGAGTATATTAGTAAACTACACACACCATTGATTTATTTTAAGATAATTTCTAATTATAACTTGCTAATGTATTTCAGCTAAAAAAAAAAGTGAGTGTACATGAACAAATCTCATATATATATATATATATATATATATATATATATATATATATATATATATATATATATATTCAAAATGGATAACAAAGGGCTAAATAATATTCATCTATACAAAGACCATATATGTGCCTATATCTTTATTTATCTCCGAAAAATATTTTAGATAAAATAAAATAAAAATATAAAAAAAAGTAGGTTAAAATTAAGGGTTTAATGGTGATGCACTGACAATGTAAAAAAGTTTTATGCGGTCATCTAATAACAAATAACTGTTAATATGACTTTTAAGATAATTTTGTAAAAGTCAACAAACTTACCATACACAGGGGCAGAGGAAGGGGGGACTAGCAGGGCCATGGTCCCCCAAGATTTTTAAAGTATGTATAAATTATTATAAAATTAATTTTGTGGCCCCCTTAAAATTTATAAAAAAAAATATTGAAAAATAATACATAAAATTACTATGTTAGTTGACATATAAGAAGAAAAAGTAGAAGAGATAAAAATATAGATATGATAAGTAGCATTATATGATAGAAAGAGGGATAAACAAAAGATTATAAGTTTTAGTGGAGTATTTGTGATGTTGAGATGTCCATGTATAATTACCCGAAATTATTTTATCTATCTAATTTGTTTTTTCTCATATATTACCTATATATATAAGAAATAAATAACTAATTTATTAAAACCAATAAAAATAATTAAGTCAATTAATTTTAATAATGTCATGGAATTAAATAGTTTAAGCAAAATTTATATTTAATAACATTATTCGTAATTTAAAGAATATTTTTTCACTAATCAATACGACTTAAAATGTTAATATCTAGTAAAAAATGTTAATAGGTCAATAAATACATCTACTTGTGAAATGATTGAGTGTCTTAATTATTAATAAACTTCATAAAAAATTAAGGATATAAAAGAAAATATACAAATAATACATTTAAAATGAATCTATATTTCTATAATTAGAACGAGAAAATGTATCTATTATTTCTTATATAAAGAATCAAAGATAATATTATTTTTTTACTTGATATAGTTATATTTTTTATTTATAAAAAATATTATATAATATATTAAAGTATTTTTTGTATGTGCTGATGTGCATGCAAAAATTTAAATTTTATTTATAAAATTATATTTCTTTTCTTGGCCCCCCTCGAGCTAAATTTCTGGCTCCGCCCCTGATCATATATGATGAATTATGATTGAATGACGATATAAAATTATTTTACACTGTCAATGCATAATTTTTTTTCTCTAAAATTAATTTTGACCTATTTTGAAGTTTTTCACGCAAAGGAGATATTTAGGCGTGGGACTACATGGCGGCTGCACAGACTTTCCAAGTGGGTTTTAGACTTTTAGGCTTTAGCTGGATGTTTTGCTCCTCTTATCCTAATAAAAAAAAATGAATAAAAAAACAGATGAATAAAAAAAACGAAAAAAATGCACATATTACGTCAGAACAATACAAAAGGATTACGTCAGAACGATTAGCAAAGATTACGTCAGAGTGAACAATAAGATATAAAATTAAGCTTAAATATAATTTAGTTTGCTTTTTATCCTTGTAATTTTTTTTTTAATTCTTTCAAATTATGTTTGTTTTATTTTTCATTTTTAAAGTGATTTAGATAGTACTTTGAATAATGAAAAAAAGTGTTGAATTGGATCCAACTGGCAGATTACACTGGTTGAATTGAAACCAGTTACTACACTACTTTATTTAACTCTAAAAATTGATCTAATAAAAATATAGATATAAAATTGGTTGACTTGATTCAAAATTAGGAAAATTAGTTAAAAGTAATACAAAAAAAAAACAGGTTTAAATCGATTTATTTAGAAAATAACTTTTTTATACTTCTTAATTAATATACTCAAAGCTGTCAAAAAAAATTAAAATACTCAAATCTGTTTCAATGAATGCATGTGAGAGCAAATTTTTAGGGTATATGGCAAATTTAGTCCTTGAATTTGTATATCATTATCATTTTAGTCTCTGAAATCAAGAAAAACTCAAAGCTTGAAATTTTGTAAGATTTCATTTAAGTCCCTAAAATAATTCCTTTTTTTCATTTTGATCATTAGTCTGGAAACTTAAAATTAAATGATAATAATAATATAAGTTTAGGGACCAAAATAAAAAGAAAAGAGGTTAATTTTTGGGACTTAAATAAAATCCTAAAGAAATTCAAAGACTAATTTGAGTTTTTCTTAATTTCAGAAACTAAAATGACTATGAGATACAAAATCAGAAACTAAATTAACCATTTACTCAAATTTTTATTTGACGAAATAGATAATAGGAATGTGGTAAATTTTCTTGCTGAGCACAAAACTGAATGAGGTAAATGTTCTTTTGTGGATTAATAAAATTAAATGATAATAATAATATAAGTTTAGGGACCAAAATGAAAAGAAAAAAGGTTAATTTTTGGGACTTAAATAAAATCCTAAAGAAATTCAAAGACTAATTTGAGTTTTTCTTAATTTCAGAAACTAAAATGACTATGAGATACAAAATCAGAAACTAAATTAACCATTTACTCGAATTTTTATTCGACGAAATAGATAATAGGAATGTGGTAAATTTTCTTGCTGAGCACAAAACTGAATGAGGAAATGTTCTTTTGTGGATTAATAAGGTACATAAGTTATGTGATTCTTCTATTTTTATTTATTTAAAAAATAAGATATAAAAAAAGAAATATAATTTATATTTTCATTTATATTAAATTTATTTTAAATTTCTAAATATAATTATTATTATTATTATTATTTATAATAAGTGTATAAAATATTTAAATATTAAATAAAAAATAAAATAATTTAAAAATAATAATGAATATCATTTTAAAGTTTAAAAAATAATTAATTATGACTTTGCATTGGAAATATTTAATTACATAGTATAGTTAAATTTAAAATTGAAATTTATATATTTTAGTTTTACGCTTAAATATTATCTTTTTATCTCCAAATTTAGGTCTACTTTCTTTTTGGCCTCCCAAATTTAAATTGATTATCTTCCCCCCCACCCCCCCCCCCCCCCCCCCCCCCCCCAAATGGAAATAGCTGGTCTAGGGGGAGACGAAAATAATCACTTTTAAATTTAGGAACCAAAAAGAAACTAAACTCAAATTTGATGGAGAAAAAATATATTTAAGCCTTAATTTTATTAACAAAGATTAAAAAAAAAACATTATACTTCCTGCGCTAAAAACTACCAAGGATTTTCTAGTAGAGTGATTTTCATTGCTTTGTCAATGCCTTTTTTGCAATGTACTAAACCTTCTAGTACTTCTTCTTCTTCTTCTTTCAAAATCGTAACCAAAGAAAGAAAAAAAGACATGCATATATATATATATATATATATATATATATATAAGTAAATTATATTAACACCTCTGAGATTTTTTCGAATTACAAACAATATTCTTCATTATTTAATGTTTACTACAACATTTCTTATAGGGTGTCCGATAATATATAAGGAGTGTTAGTGTAATGTTTTCAAACATTAAGAAATGTTAGTGTAATATATATGAGGGTGTCAGTGTAATGTTATTAAACATTAAGAGAGTTTGTGTAAATATATATATATATATAGAGATAGAGAGGAGAGAGATCCACTTACTCCAAGAGTAAGTTTAATAGACTTACTCTCCAACCTCGGCATTCATTTTCTTGAAATCTAATGATTAAGATTAGTTATTAATTACAACTATTAGATTTCAAGAAAATGAATGCTGATAACACACACACACACACATATATATAAAGAATGGTGTTGTGTGTAATTCCAAAAAAACATAGGGGTACAAGTGTAATATGCTTTATTTTTTTTTATAAGAATCGAACTTAGGTACTAGAAAGTTTCCAATAACTCATACACATTGTTCAACTAATTGAGTTAGACCCTCTTGATAAAGACATGCCTATATAAAAAACATTACTCAAAGCCCGAGAAGTAAATGATGTTATAAAATTAAAAGGCATATAAATGAAAATGAAATAGAAAAAAACTCAAGTAAGGTGTGTCTTAGGTGATATTGGAATTGTTCTCCGATTAATTAAAATTAGAGTTTTATCACAATAAATAGCGTTGATCTTTATTTCATAAGTTATTGAAGTGAAATTCTAATTTTGATTAAGAGAATAATATCAAAAGCACTTAACATGTATTTAACTTTGTCCGATGAAAAATTGCTTTTGACAATCTGAATTTTGAAAGAATGTTGAAGGATGAAAAAAGTAAAAGGCTCATGGTAGTGAGCTTATTTACATTTATTTCTTCATGGACTTACAAACATTACTCAACTTTCATTTTCATTTATTTTATTTTGTTTCACACACTTAGGCTCAATCAATTATCTGGTGCCTTATAGACTACATTTGGGCTTCTAACTTGATGATTGCCATCATCCCAAATCAAAGACGCAGAGATTATTTGCACGTTAATACTCCCTTCAACTATGACGTAAAATGACTTTTTCTGCCCTATAGATGTGAAGGAAAGAGTACTAGGTTTCACTTGAATACGTAACAAAGATGGAGCAATTACTTTTGCTTTATATAAGTAGATGTTGCCGATCCCACATTTGTAATTGTTCTTCGATAAGCACGACTAAAATCTGAGCCATTTACAGAAAAAGCAAATGATGGGAGGTTTAATTCGTATACAGCTTTCTTGTTAGCTTGTCCTCTACAACTGCTATGATCTTTAGTGAGGATTCGAAGCTCTTTATCTGTAAACCCCTCTCCACACAAGAACTTGATATAATCTGCTTCGCCAATATCATATACTAAACCAGGATTTGCGGCCTTAACAGGATTAATTAGTCCTGCTCCATATGCAAATTCAGCTTCAGGATTAAGAGTACGACTCATTGGAGTAGCTGTCATTAATTAGAATGCAATAAAGATGGTCAAATTTTGTTGACTAATTAGATCATGAGAATTGAGATAACAATAAAGGATGGTAAAGAAACTCCTACTCTCTAATTGATTACATACACACACTTATATCTTAGAAGAATTATGTTATAAAGTATAATTTTAGTTTATCTTAAAATACACTTAATGGTACATACTATTACTAGTCTAGTAAAGTTATTACCAGTGGTCATTAACGCAGATTTGATCATAGCAAGAGACCAATTAGGGTGAAATGATTTGATATATGCAGCTGCTGCAGTAGCATGAGGGCAAGCCATTGAAGTGCCAGAGATTACATTATATTTAAGCAAAAAATATTTAAGCCTTAGTTTTATTAACAAAGAAAAAAAAAACATTATATTTCCTACGCTAAAAACTACCAAGGATTTTCTAGTAGTGATTTTCATTGCTCGGTCAATGCCTTTATTGCAATGTACTAAACCTTCTCGTATTTCTTCTAACTTAAATATGTTTTAGGTTCTGATAGATGATTGATTTTTGTTTTAAGTCTTTAATAAATTTTTTAGCTGAATTGGATTCCTGATATATCAAAACTTTTGTTTTGAGTCTCTAATAAATTTTTTCGTTGAATTGAATCCCGATATATCAAAACTTTTGTTTTGAGTCTCCGTCGGCAGTTAAGTGATGACGTCATCACTTAATTGACGGCATGGACTCAAAACATATATCAGGGATCTAATGCAACGAAAAAATTTATTAGTGATCCAAAACAAAAATTAGTCATTTATCAGGGACCTAAAATAGTTTAAGCCTAAAATTAATTATAAGTACATCAATCAATTTAATGGTTGGACTGACTCTAAATAGTGCAGCTTAAACATGTGTACAAATGAAAATTTTGAATTTTGCATAAAAAAATATGCACTGACAGTGTAAAACAGTTTTACAATGTAATTCAATCACAAACTATCATGTATAGTAGGTTTGTTGATTTTTATAATAACAATATTAAAAGTTATACCAATGATGAATTGTGATTAAAAAATAATGTAAAATTATTTTACACTGTTAGTACATGACAATTAAATTTAAAAAATAAAATGTAAAATAATTATATTCATGTGTCGTGTTTTTTATGGCTATGAATGAAAATAATATATTTGATAAGCATAGGGTATATTGATATTACAGTTTCGTAGACTTTGAGTACGCCTATTATAAAAACAAAAATAGAAGCACGTCGATTCATATATAGTGACATTGATTTGAGTTATGATGATCAACTTGCATAAACCTTTTGTTTTCTACTCTTTTGTATTTATTTTTATGTTTTTTGAAGGAATCAACTTCATGTCTTGAGATATTGAGACTGCATTAGCCTATGACTATTTCAAAGTTCAATTATCATTTTAAGTTTATCCCAGAAAGACAGGCAAATTATTATTATTTTTTCTTTTTTTTTTGTGTTTTGATTTGATTTTTCAATAAAAAAAATATTTAAAATAAATATAAAAATAATATATAATTTGATTTAGTTCGATTTAAATATAATATTAAATTTGAATCAAACGAAACTAATATTTGACAGTTTAATTTGAATCGGAAAAAAAATCGATCAGTTTAGGAGTATTTATTTTTTAAAATTTATTTTTATATGACCTTCAATTTGAGTTGTGATAATCCTTAAAAATGATACTTACATAACTATAAACAATAAAGAATTGTCAAAAAAAACTATATACAATAAAGTAAAAAAAAATACACAAAATTATTTTAAGCAACTGAAATCTAAAATAATTAGGAAGAAGAAGAAATAAATAAGTTAAAATACCAATACTCCAAGTCCCCAACCTCTTTCCCTCTCTCTCTCTCTACTTTTTAAATGATATAAGAGACCAATTAATTAATTGTCAATCGTGTTGGATAAAGAAAAAAGGGATGTTTATGTATAATTCCCGAACTAAACAGAAAGTGGATATGAAGATTAATTATATAGGCACCACCACTTGCTGAATCGCCACATATACGTTCCTAAAGGGTCTCAAATTACTTTTACTATATTTGGCAGTGATCAACTTAATATGCAAAAACGATTGGTTTAAGTATTTTTAGATCCCTGATAAATGATTGATTTTGATTTTGAGTTTCTAATAATTTTTTTCGTTGAATTGGATACCTGATATATCAAAACTTTTGTTTTAAGTCCCGCCGTCATTTAAGTGATGACATAGCACATTCTGAATGGATCTTTCCAATATATATTAATCGTTAAGATGATGTCACGTCATCACTTAACTGATGGTAGAGACTCAAAACAAAAGATTTGATATATCAAAGATCCAATGCAACAAATTTTTTTATTAGGGACCCAAAACAAAATCGATAATTTATCAGGGACCTAAAACATGTTTAAGCTTAGAATTAATTATAAGTACATTAATCAATTTAATGGTTGGACTGACTCTAAATAGTGCAGCTTAAACATGTGTACAAATGAAAATTTTGAATTTTGCATAAAAAAATCATGCGCTGACAATATAAAATAGTTTTACAATGTCATCCAATCACAAATTATAATGTATAGTAGACTTGTTGACTTTTACAATAATAATATTAAAAGTTATACTAAATAGTGCAGCTTAAACATGTGTACAAATGAAAATTTTGAATTTTGCATAAAAAAATCATGCGCTGACAATATAAAATAGTTTTACAATGTCATCCAATCACAAATTATAATGTATAGTAGGCTTGTTGACTTTTACAATAATAATATTAAAAGTTATACTAATGATGAATTATGATTAGAAAATAATGTAAAATTATTTTATACTATTTTTTTTTTGGTAAAGAAATTATTTTATACTATTAGTGCATGACCATTAAATTTAAAAAATAAAATGTAAAATAATTATATTCATGTGTCGTGTTTTTTATGGCTATGAATGAAAACAATATATTTGATTAGCATAGGTTACATTGATATTACAGTTTCGTAGACTTTGAGTACGTCTACTATAAAAACAAAAATAGAAGCACGTCGATTCATATATAGTGACATTGATTTGAGTTAAGGTGATCAACTTGCATAAACCTTTTGTTTTCCACTCTTTGGTATTTATTTTTATGTTTTTTTTGAAGGAATCAACTTCATGTCTTGAGATGTTGAGACTGCATTAGCCTATGACTATTTCAAAGTTCAATTATCATTTTAAGTTTATCCCAGAAAGACAGGCAAATTATTATTATTTTTTCTTTCTTTTTTTTTTTTTTGCATTTTGATTTGATTTTTCAATAAAAAAAAAATATTAAAAAAAATATAAAATAATATATAATTTGATTTAGTTCGATTTGAATATAATATTAAATTTGAATCAAACGAAACTGATATTTGACAGTTTAATTTGAATCGATAAAAAAAAATCAATCAGTTTAGCAGTATTTATTTTTTAAAATTTATTTTTATATGACCTTCAATTTGAGTTGTGATTAATCCTTAAAAATGATACTTACATAACTATAAACAATAAAGAATTGTCAAAAAAAAACTATATGCAATAAAGTAAAAAAAAATACACAAAATTATTTTAAGCAACTGAAATCTAAAATAATTAGGAAGAAGAAGAAATAAATAAGTTAAAATACCAATACTCCAAGTCCCCAACCTCTTTCCCTCTCTCTCTCTCTCTCTCTACTTTTTAAATGATATAAGAGACCAATTAATTAATTGTCAATTGTGTTGGATAAAGAAAAAAGGGATGTTTATGTATAATTCCCGAACTAAACAGAAAGTGGATATGAAGATTAATTATATAGGCACCACCACTTGCTGAATCGCCACATATACGTTCCTAAAGGGTCTCAAATTACTTTTACTATATTTGGCAGTGATCAACTTAATATGCAAAAACGATTGGTTTAAGTATTTTTAGATCCCTGATAAATGACTGATTTTGATTTTGAGTTTCTAATAATTTTTTTCGTTGAATTGGATACCTGATATATCAAAACTTTTGTTTTAAGTCCCGCCGTCATTTAAGTGATGACATAGCACATTCTGAACGGATCTTTCCAATATATATTAATCGTTGAGATGATGTCACGTCATCACTTAACTGATGGTAGAGACTCAAAACAAAAGATTTGATATATCAAAGATCCAATGCAACAAATTTTTTTATTAGGGACCCAAAACAAAATCGGTAATTTATCAGGGACCTAAAACATGTTTAAGCTTAGAATTAATTATAAGTACATTAATCAATTTAATGGTTGGACTGACTCTAAATAGTGCAGCTTAAACATGTGTACAAATGAAAATTTTGAATTTTGCATAAAAAAATCATGCGCTGACAATATAAAATAGTTTTACAATGTCATCCAATCACAAATTTTCATGTATAGTAGACTTGTTGACTTTTACAATAATAATATTAAAAGTTATACTAATGATGAATTATGATTAGAAAATAATGTAAAATTATTTTATACTATTAGTGCATGACCATTAAATTTAAAAAATAAAATGTAAAATAATTATATTCATGTGTCGTGTTTTTTATGGCTATGAATGAAAACAATATATTTGATTAGCATAGGTTACATTGATATTACAGTTTCGTAGACTTTGAGTACGTCTACTATAAAAACAAAAATAGAAGCACGTCGATTCATATATAGTGACATTGATTTGAGTTAAGGTGATCAACTTGCATAAACCTTTTGTTTTCTACTCTTTGGTATTTATTTTTATGTTTTTTTTGAAGGAAGCAACTTCATGTCTTGAGATGTTGAGACTGCATTAGCCTATGACTATTTCAAAGTTCAATTATCATTTTAAGTTTATCCCAGAAAGACAGGCAAATTATTATTATTTTTTCTTTCTTTTTTTTTTTTTTGCATTTTGATTTGATTTTTCAATAAAAAAAAATATAAAATAATATATAATTTGATTTAGTTCGATTTGAATATAATATTAAATTTGAATCAAACGAAACTGATATTTGACAGTTTAATTTGAATCGATAAAAAAAATCAATCAGTTTAGCAGTATTTATTTTTTAAAATTTATTTTTATATGACCTTCAATTTGAGTCGTGATTAATCATTAAAAATGATACTTACATAACTATAAACAATAAAGAATTGTCAAAAAAAAAACTATAAACAATAAAGTAAAAAAAAAAACCATACATAAAATTATTTTAAGCAACCGAAATCTAAAATAATTAGGAAGAAGGAGAAATAAATAAGTTAAAATACCAATACTCCAAGTCCCCAACCTCTTTCCCTCTCTCTCTCTCTCTACTTTTTAAATGATATAAGAGACCAATTAATTGTCAATCGTGTTGGATAAAGAAAAAAAAAAAGGATGTTTATGTATAATTTCCAATGTTTTTAAAATCAGACCAGTCATTGAACCGGTCAAGACACTGATTCAAGGTTCAATGGTTCAACTGTGGTTGAACCGTGATCTAATCGGTATTAATAAAATAATAATAATAAAATAATTTATATAATAATATTAAATAAATATAATATCACATAACTTTAAAACATTAAAAACTAAATTAAAACCTAAAAAATCATTTTACAAGTTTTTAACATTCAAAATATATATAAAAGTCTAATCAAATATACTATAATACTTAAGTTCAAATTTTAATAAAATACAATAATGTTTTATTAACAATAACAAGTTTACATTTAGAATAAACAAAAAAATGACAAATTAATAAAATATAAAATTATCAAAAATCAAGATATAATTTTTTAAAAAAAAAATTAAAATGAGCAAATTATATGTTTTACAAGAAAAAATTAATAATAATTGATAAAACAATTTGTATCTATTTGAAATATTTATTAAATATGTGTTTTTATTTATCTTTAAAATATTTTATATTAAATTAAAATTTTCAAAGAAAATTAAAAAAAAATACCGGTTCAAACTGATTTTTAGCACCAGTTCTTGACTGGTTTTGGCCAATTTTATACCGGTTTGACTGGTTCTTGACCGGTTCTCACCGGTTCTGAAATTCTCTGGTTTTATAGAGTATTTGGACCGATCACCAGACCTGTTCCCGGTTGAACCGGTCCAACCAGCTGGTCCGGTTCGATTTTGATAACATTGATAATTCCTGAGCTAAACGGAAAGTGGATATGAAGATTAATTATATCCACTTGTTAAATCGTGTAACACCCCGAAAATTACAACCTAATAAGTATGAACGTGAGAGATTAAATTAGAAAATTTTCTTGTTGGGGATAATTGTAATGTTGTGGTTTTTCTAATTGTATGATTAAGTGTTTGATTAATAATGAAAGAGCAAACTAAATTTAAATTATGTTGATTGATATAATAATTAACTTAAGTTCTATATTTTGTTACGGGCCATAGTGTTATTGTGAATTTTTTTTACTTTTACGTGAGTTCCGTAAGTTGTAGAAAAAGAAAAAAAAAGAAGAAGAGGGGCGTCCTTAGAGGAAGGGTGGGTACAAATAGTAAAACTTCAAAGCAAAAGCTTCTTCTCTCTCAGCTGAACCTCAACAAAGGTGAGAGAAACTCTTTGTGTATTCTATTTTTAGTCTAAGGGTGGTTGATAGTTAGGGGGCTCAACTACCTACAGCATGCATGCCCCTCTTTGGCTGTTGTGTGTGCTTTGTTTGAATGCTTGAACATGAAAAGTTGATGAAATGGGTTGGAAACCCTTTGACAGTGGCTGTGTGAGCGCATGTCCTGGCCTTAGTGTTGTTTTTGTTCTTTTGAAACTGATTGGGAAGGCCCCTAGAACAAGGGAATCCATGCCCAATTTTCGTAAAATTAATTGATGAAGGTTGCATGTTGAAAACAAACCCCAAAACAATGTAACAGTGGTTGTTAGGTTCGAGTGTCCCTGGACAGCTCCCACCGTTTTGCGATTTTTGGGAGATCTAACCTTTGGTTTTTCATGAAATTTATTTTGAATGAAAATAGATACAAAAAGGAAAACTTTTATTCTGATACCATGGAGAGAAAACCTCGTCTTTAAGTTCATTCGTGGCTTTAAAAATGGCTGTTCTGTTTTCAACTTTCCCTAGAACATGTCTCGGTTTTTCTCAAATTCCCACTTGTGTGCTTAATGTTTCTTTTTAGTTTTTGAACCATTAAAAAGTAGACAAAACAATCTTTTTAATCATATAAATTACATAAATTATCATATCCAATTTCTAAAATAACTTTTTAAAAATAAACAGGGCAAGGGTTTTTGAGCTTTGTTTTGAGTATGAAATTTAGGCTGTTAGAAACAAATTTACTAGGAACACTAGGAAAATAATTTGGGGACAAGGGTTACTTTTTTAGAAATATAAATATGTTATCTTTCTAATGTAAAAAGTTCAGCTCAAAACAAGTTTGGGAAGTGGGAGAAATTTGCATTTCTTTGAGCTATGTTTAGTGAGCACTCAAAATTCAGGGCTGCTGACTTAGAATAAAATTGTCTAGATGTTGATTTTATAAGTGAGATACATTTCTATAAAATAGATTTCAAGAGCTTCGATTTGATATAAAAAATTTTAAATTTTGAGGTCATTTGCTTGTATCAGTGAGAGCTCACATTCAATATTATCAAAGAGAAATCTGTCTTTTTAGTCAATTTTGTTACTATATGTGGATTATTTTGAATTGTGGCAATTATAATTATTAATTATGATTTTGTAAGGTAGTGGATATGTAATATCCATGGACCTATTCTGTTTTGGGTTTAAGTCTTAGAGATGTGAATATTGGGCACTTAATCTTTGAAAGTGTGGTTTTGTGTGCTTTTGTGATACAGGCATTTGGACTGTAGGTTGAACTTTGTGATAAAGTTGTTTGTCTGTATGATGTGTTGTCCACAAGACTCGGTTGCAAGTACTTGTGAGGACTAGAACTATGTTCTAGTGTTTGTGACTAGATTGCCATGTAACAGATAGATGAAACTTGAATAGTGAGCACATTAATTAGGCTACAAAAAATTATTTTATTTTTATTAAATAGAAATTAATTAACGAACTCTTTATTTTATGCATTAGACATAAAAAGAATTTAGCACCTTTGCGTGGAGGAATAAATGATAAGTTAATTTTTATAAAATTGTAAAGTTTTGAGAGAGCAATGAAATACATAAAACATAATAAATTTGTCTACGCGTAGTGTATCATGTTGGGTTAAGAGTCGTACAAGGATGATACGAGTGTACGGCAGATTGCTGGAATTACAAGATGGCAAGAGAGTCGAATTGGGTGTTCCAATTGTGAGAATACCAAAGAGAGGGAGCAAAGTTCGAAAGACGTGTCAAGACGTAATGTGACGGTCACCCATAGAAAGGTGATGGAGGCAATGTCCTCGTGTGTGTGTGTATATATATATATATATATATTTTTTTAGCAGAGACGGGGTCTCAAGCTCGGCGTCTAGTCAACCGTCCAGCCATGTGCAGCGGAACCCCACTGTGACGAGAAAGAATAATCCCGGTGAGGAGGGTTGTTGAGGAGTTAGTCCTCGGAGTAATGGATGACCATATTTGGTACCTGGGAGATGTTCGTAAGGCAGGTTGTTCTTTGAGGGTAAGGCATTGAGTTGTGACGATAGATCACGTAGCTGACTCGGCCACCATGACAAAAATACGAGACATCGTCGGTTGGTGAGAGCCCGCCATAGTACCATGGTGAGAGGTGTACTCCCAACAGTCATCCAACTCAAAAATGTGTAAGACCACTGAGTTCTGGGAGTTCCAGTGGCAGCTGGCCAGTGTGAAATAATTTACAAGAATAGTTGTGGAAACGAATAGGTTTCGGGTGTGACCGTTAGAGAACCACATCGTGGTGGCTAGTAGGATTGTGTATATGACTGTCCAGTCATCATGTGTGTACTGCTTGATGAAGCTGAGAGTTCACCCTCTGTTTATTTTTCTTTTAGGAACCGGTGGCAGTACCTGTAGATGTCATAAAGACGTTATCTTCATCAGCTTCGTCATTTTTTGTTTGGAGGTTGGTCTAACATGCAGGGTTGGGTATTAGTGATGTATGCTCTGAGTCCTAGGACCCTTTTTCCTTTTCATGTATCTTGGCATGAGTAGACCTAGGTTTCAGATTGTTGGCATGTATATTCAGTTTTCGTACTCTATTATCCTATGTATTTGGTATACGCTTTGGAAATGTATATATTACTATTACTCCGAAAAATATTTGGGTTATGAAATTCTCTATTTCATGGATATATGTATAGACAGGGTTATTTAATTTATTTATTATATTTTACTCATTTTGAAATGTATATTTATATTTAAGGTGACGATAAGCAACTTCCGAAATTAATTAATAAAAAATTTTAAAAATTTAGTAAAATTACGATCTATGTTTTATTAACTTCACAGTTTTTTTGAAAAAATTAAAGTTAGTTAACATGCATATTGAATTAAAATAAGTTTGTAAATGAGAATATATGTAAAACCAGATTTAGGGTGTTACAAATCGCCACATATACGTTCCTAAAGGGTCTCAAATTACTTTTACTATTATTGGCAGTGATCAACTTAATATGCAAAAACGATTTACCCAAAACCTTAGTGGCCAAAAGTTTTAGTTGTTGAAGTAAATTGGATTAGCATTACTTGAAGTTTCTACAATTTCTTCGTAGTTTCAGTGTGAGAAAAATAGGAGTTGCTTTAAAATTGGAAATCCCCATTTAACCATTCATCTAAAATTGGAAAATTATAATTTTCAATCTGCACGATAATGCCACCTAAAATAGGAGTATTTGATCACAAAGGAACCAAGAGAAGGAGAGAGGGGGCAAAATAATAAATTATATAAACTTTTTTTATTTAGTTAAAATTTATATAAGAAAAGGGAAGAAAATGGAGGTGGTCAAAATTTCTCTTATTAAATTTTAACTTTCCTAAAAATTGGGGAGACTTGAAGGAGGGAAACTTGTCTAATTTAATTGAATTAATCTTTTAACTTAGGCTTAAATAACTTTTAAGTCCCTCTTAAATTTCTGAATTTTGCTTTGGTCCCTGATAATTTTTTCCGTTGTTTTAAGTCTCGTATATTTTAAATTTTTTTTTGAATATCTGCTGTCAGTTAAGTGATGACGTGTCCATTAAAAATTTTAAGATGTGATTTATGGCTGTTCGAAAACCGCTACTATTTATTTTGAATTTTAAATTACAATTTCTAGCTGTTAAAAATTGCCAGAATTAATTACAAAAAAAAAAAAACAAATCTCAAATCAATTAAAAAAAATTTCACAAACAAATTTGATATCAATTAATGAAAAAAAAGGTCAAATTACTCTTTTGGTCCTTGGCTTTTTTTCTAACATTTATGCAGGTGCTAATAATTGCACAACAAATGACTTGATAAGCCGTACCATTCCAGCTTTGGTTACACCACAGGATAATTGCTTTCTTACGAATGTTCCTTCCAGAGATGAAGTTAAAAACGCCGTGTTTAACATGAATGGTGATGGGGCACCTGGCCCAGATGGTTTCGGAGGATGTTTCTTTCAAAAGTACTGGCACATTGTTGGGGATACTGTTTTTCAAGCGGTACTTCAGTTTTTTCAACAGGGATGGATATTGCCCAACATGAATTCTAATTTGGTGGTTTTGATTCCAAAAGTTCCAGAAGCTGATAACATAGACCAATTCCGTCCTATTGCTTTGGCGAATTTTCAGTTTAAAATTATAACTAAAGTCTTAGCTGATAGACTTGCAGAAATTGCTCCAAAAATTATTTCCCCTCACCAAAGGGGATTTGTGAAAGGTAGGCAAATAAGTGACTGCATTTGTGTTGCGTCCGAAGCTGTGAATCTTCAAAAACATCGCACTCTTGGAGGTAACTTGATGATGAAGTTTGATGTGCATAAGGCATTTGATACGCTGGATTGGAATTTTTTAATTCAGGTCCTTCAAGCTTTTGGTTTTGACAGCAAATTTGTTCAGTGGATTAATGTTATTCTGCACTCTGCAAAGTTGAGTTTTTCTGTTAATGGGAAGGCAGCTGGCTTCTTTTCCTGCAAGATTTTCTGTTTGGCAGAAGATGTCCTTAGTCGGGGTATTTCTTTGCTTGTGGAACAGGGACTTTTTACACCGATTTCTGGTCCTAAAAATATTTGCACCCCCAGTCATGTTTTCTTTGCGGATGACATTCTGGTTTTTGGTAGAGGGCTCAAAAAAATATACACTGCTTAATGTCTCTCTTTCAACAGTATGGAGAAGCCTTTGGTCAGCACCTAAATTTTTTGAAATGCACTTTTTACTCAATGCATGAAGGTAGTCGCTTGAGAGCAATCAAAGAAGCCTTGGGATTTTCTCAAGGTTCTCTCCCTTTTACTTATCTTGGGGTTCCATTATTCCAAGGGAGACCCAAAAAGCTGTTCTTGCAAGCTACTGTTGATAAAGTTAGAGCTAAGTTGCAGGCTTGGAAAGGCTCTCTTCTTTCTTTCATGGGCAGGATTCAGGTAGTTAAATCTATTATCCAAAGTATGCTTCTTTACAGCTTTCTTATATATGCTTGGCCATTGGCAACTTTGAACTCCATTGACTTGTGGATCCGTAATTTTATATGGACGGGAGATGTGGTAAAACGCAAGTTGGTTATTGTTGCATGGAATACCCTTTGCCAACCAGTGGATTCGGGTGGGTTAGGGATACGACCTCTTAAGCTGATTAATAAGGCTGCTCTTTTAAAGCTTAGCTGGTCTTTAATTGTCTCAAATTCCCATTGGGCTTCCTTACGCAGAAGTAGATTCTTTAAAAATGGAGTTCCTAAAAATACTCATGTTTCTTCCTCCATTTGGACTGGTATTAAGCCTTGTATCTCAATCATTTTGGAGAACTCAACATGGCAAATTGGTGATGGCAGAATTATTTCATTCTGAACAGATAAATGGATGTCCAGGAAAGTTGCGGATATGTTAAATATTCCTGCAGCTGTTCAGCTAAATCTCCAAGCCACTGTGTTTGATTTTATTCATGATAAACAGTGGAGGATTCCTCCAATTTTTGAACAGAGCTTCCCTCATTTGGTACCTGAGATAAAGGCTTTTTCTATTCCTCTTGATGATGTTGCTGATAAACGCGTTTGGTCTCCTTCTGATTCAGGTTTACTCCTTTTTAAAGATGCTATTAGCTACTATCAACCTTATGCTCAACCTGTTGGGTGGAGTAAAATTATTTGGCGTAATTGTATTCCTCCTTCAAAATCTTCTATGTTTTGGAGGTGGATTCTTAACCGTCTTCCTACTGATGATAATTTGCATAAAAGTGGTCTAGTTTTTGCTTCAATGTGCTCTCACTGTGGATCATGCATTGAAACATCTTATCACTTATTTTTGGAGTGTCCGTTTGCCTCTGATCTTTGGACATGGTTGGGTCATATTCTACAACGTCGTCTTGATGTCTCTTCCCCTTTGAGGCTTTTGGAGATCTGTCATATAGCAACCAGCTCTCAAGCTAAGGACGTTTATATTTCTCTGGTGATTCATATCCCGAATTTCATTTGGCTTAGCCGAAATCAAGCCCGTTTTCATGACAGCCCCATGACAAAATATAATATTCTGAATAGAGTTATTGCTGCAGTGTCGATAACAGGAAATTTTTCTTCTGGGATTATGTCTAATGCAGTGGAAGAATTCACTCTTTTTAGACAGCTTCACATTGTGGGGCACAAAAGACGCGCTCCCAAGATTATTGAGGTTTTTTGGAATCCACCTCTTGTTGGTTGGGTTAAGGCCAACACAGATGGTGCTGCGAAGGGATGTCCCGGTCCAGCTGCTTGTGGTGGCCTCTTTAGAAATAATAATGGTGAATTATTAGGCTGCTTTTCTCAATCTCTTCCAATTTCCTTTGCTTTCCATGCTGAATTACAAGCGGTTATTTTTGCCATTGAGACAGCGCATAGAAAACGATGGGGGATGCTCTGGATAGAATGTGACTCTATGTCTGTGGTTCAAGCCTTCAAGACAGTGGATATGGTGCCTTGGAAGCTTAAAACGAGATGGCAAAATTGCATTGCTCTTACAAAAAAAATGTCGTTTGCAATCTCTCACATTTATCGTGAAGGAAACAGTTGTGCTGACGCTCTTGCTAACTATGCTTTTCGTGTTCCTGGTTTTTATTGGTGGGACTCCATCCCATCTTTTCTTTGTGATTCCTTCCATAGGGATAAGCTTAGACTACCTTGTTATAGGTTTTGTTAATATTTGTTCTTCATGGGTTTTGGTTTTATGTCCTCCCATGATTGTTCTTTCTTTTGTTTATTTTTTAAATAAAATTTGGTTTGCTGGCAGGGGATTGGTAGTCCTCATGGTGCCAACCTAGTTGGGATTATGTGGATCTACTTTGATGCTCTTGCAAACCTTTGCATTAAAAAAAAAAAACAAACTCTTTTGGTCCTTTAATTTATTTTTTAAGTTCAATTTGGTCCTCTTATTATTTTAAGGTTCAATTAGGTCTTGTGTTTTTTTTTTTTTTAAATTGTTCAATTAGATCATTTATTTTTAAAAGATTCAACTAGTTCGGTACACGTGCCTACGCACGGGTGACATATATGCTTACGCATGTTTTAAAAGCAAGTAATAAACAATGAAATACATATTTAATTTAATGAGATTATCACTGTTAGAGATGTTGTTGTTTATGTTGCTAATATATTGTCTACAACTTGGCTAAACTATGAAGTAAAAAATTGAAATTGTTAGCATATTAATATACATTCATGATAGATAAATTGAAGAGCAATTGAAGGACTGTGATTTGGAACATCATCTTGACAATGTCATATGATAAATTGACCTAATAAAAATATGTGAACCGATCAAAGTGATTTTTTTTTAATTTAGAAAACAAAATTAAAATAAAAAAATAAAATAAAAAGACTAAAAATATATTTTAATCTTATCATTATAAATAATTATTAAAAACAAAAAAAAACATAAGTAATGGTTGTGAAATTGGCATGACAACAAAGTGGAAGGGGACGAGTATGTCGCTCCCCGTCCCAGTCGCTGCTCCCCAACATCGTCCCTATCCCTATCCTCAATTCTTGATGGCAATAAATTTTTGTACCATTCCCTGTTTCTGCTTGGGGGTCAGGTATACTTGCCCTGTCCCCATTCCCACCCACTGAAAATGGGTACTACTTTATAACAATATATTTGTACATATTTTATGTCTAATTTTAAATTTAAAACTAATTTTAGATGTTATTAAATTGAATAAGTCATAAAAATGTAATGATTCATAACATAAACTAAGCACATTACAATAAAAAAGATGTTAAGTCTTGAGTCTATATTCAGTCAAAGCAGGCATTCCCTATCAAAGCTAGGGTAGAGGTTCGGATGAATACTCCGAGTATGAGAATTCTTGCCATTCCTAGTATGGTTATTCAAAAGTAAAATATTATCTTATTACACTGTAACATGTTTCTTATAAATAGGTCTGGATGTAGTATTTTTTAAACGATTTCACAACTTGTGAAGTTGTTTAAAAAATATTTTACTTTTACAATTTTTTTTTATGAATTTATATATCAATTTTAATTTAAATAATTTATTATTTTTTAAATAAATATGATGTTAGTAAATCATACATTTTTTAGAACAAATACTTTTTATATTATATTAAACAAAAATTAGTTTTCATATTTCACAATCTAATGTCATAATGTACAATGTAATAATAACAATAACAATAACAATAATAATAATAATTTTCTAATAATTTGATAAGGTTTTACTTTTTCGGTCCTAAACCACGTCTTATAATTTTTTTTTTAAAAATGAAATCTTATTATATTCATTTGTGACTCAAACAAAAAAAACTATTTAATAAATAGGTTTAATTGCAAACTTTACCATCAAACTTTCAATATTTTATGAATTTTATTACCTAAGTTTTTTTCTTGCAAAAATTTTACCACTCAAAATTTCAAATTTTAAGCATTTTACAACAATTGATTTGTCACAAAAAAAAGTTAAAGAAAAAACAAAACGACATCGTTTTGTTACCAATGTGATGGTAAAGTATGCAAAAATTGAAACCTTGAATGGTAAAATTCGCAAAATCATAAAAGTTGAGTGGTAAAATTAGCGGAAAAAAACCTTGGATGGTAAAATTTGTAAAATGATGAAAGTTGAGTGATAAAATTCGTGAAAAAAAAAGTTAGATGGTAAAATTCACAAATTGATGAAAGTTTGATGATAAAATCTGTAACTAAGCCTAATAAATAATCTTATAATTTATATAATATTTGAAATTGGGTAATCCAAAATTTATACAAAACTGACAAATAGTTATAAGTTTTGAAAACATAATTTATTTTTAAAATATAATTTTTTTAACACAATACAAAATAAAATACTTTAGTCATAATAATTAATATATTTGAAAATATCAAATATTTTATTAGTGGTTAAAGATGTACTACCAATTTATATTAATTTTTTAGTGTCTGATATTGCACTTTGAGCATATTTTATTCCAGTGTAATCAGCATTTCATAAAAAATGTTGTAAGGTCAAAATTGCAAATTGATTTTTCTTAAAGACTACACTTATACCACCAAGCACAGTGTCTGTGTACGGACTTGTTATTCATTCAACATTTGAATTCAAAGGCTTTGAATTAAGCTGTAGCTCAGAAGAAAAAAACATCTAATTTTTTTTATAAGCTAAACTTTACTATGTAAAAGTACAGTACAAGATGTACTCTATTAAGAATACACTACTATCGTGCCTACGTTTTTACTTTCACCAAAAGTCCCGATCGCCACTTGTAAGGTGCAGCCTCTAGCGAAAACAAAGACATATTCCTTTCTCGTTGAACTTTGCGTTGCTTTCTTGTGTATTGGTTCATGTTATGTAGACCAAAAAGCCCTGCAGTATTTAGATAGATATATTTTATTGTTTCCTATCTTCTCCAATCTCCAGAATTGATCCATCAATGCAGTAGAAAAATGCTTCTTATCTAGGAAGCAGGGAGAGCACTGATGTTATATAAATTACAAAGACTAAAAGATGCAGAAGCATAACCCTTTGGCCAGACTTGAATTTGCAGATTCTTATCCAGCTTTAATTACTGGTAAATGTCAATTTACCTAATGTTTGAACTCATTTCTTGAGTGCAAATTAAAGGTTCACAATCAGCAAAGCTCTCTTTCCAAATGTTACATTTACCTAATGTTTGAACTCATTTCTTGAGTGCAAATTAAAGGTTCACAATCAGCAAAGCTCTCTTTCCAAATGTTACAACATTTTCACTTTTGGCATCAATTAGAACATGAGTTGGAGCCCCTAGTTGCCTTCCACTACTCCTTCTGTGAATAGGGGTAGAGACAGTCGGGACCTAAATTTCAGCTGCAAGTTTCTACCATGAAGACCTTAAATCATTTTTTGAGACCTGGAATTTAAAAACTGTTGGAAGAAAATACCAGACTGACTGGGGTACTAAATTTAAACATGACAAATGCTATTGTGGAGTTGAAAAGGTAATTGTTGAAGTAGTTGAAATGAATATATTTGAAAGAATGGGCATAATATCAGAAGGAAAAAAAAAAGGTAAATGGAACTTTTGTAATGTAATTTTCTCAATAATTAAAAAAAAAAAAAAAACACAACACAACACAACACAACACAAAACAGAAACCATTCTCCAACTTGGAGTACCTGCCTACCTTGGGGGCAACATAAATCACCGATTATTTATATGTTAAGAAGAAACTATGGCAATATCCCTATGTATACACTGTTTGCAAATTGATACCTATATGCAATAACTTACTTTAGTTGGTTAATTATATCTCCATTCGATGACTTAGAAGGAAGCTTTATCTCTAAGTTTCAGACAGAGATGGATGACATAAAGTATCTTGATATTCTCAGAATGCTTACTACAACTCAGCTTGTTTTGGTTATACATATGGACACCAATAAACAAAAATAAATAGGGATATATCACATAATAGATGCAACCGATAGGACTGGAGTGTCTGGGGTTAGTCCCAGCACCTTCAGATTTAAGTGTTCCCCCTTCATCACTGACAGGTCACCTCTTCTCCACACAGTAACATTAACATGTACTCTTTCTTTCCATATTTTTCTATCCATACCATCATAGTGGATAAGCATAAAATTAAGTATCTGGTGGGTAAATACGATGCAAAAGGACCATTGGTGAGGGAACATCTGCAAAAGGTGAAATTTGCAAGTAACTCCAGACTGGGGAGCCTGTGGCTCTCAAGATTCTTAACAAAGAGAAGGTTCTCAAGCATAAGATGGCTGAGTAGGTAGTTCAAAAAAAAATAAAACATTTGTTGGAAAATTGATTCACACTCTTACTCTGCCTTTGTATTTAGTATAAAGGCATACAATTTTATGTGATAATTAGCCAATAGGAAAAGGTTAGCTTTTCTAGAGAAGTTACTCCAGTCAAATAACCTTTGAATACTGCTGTAGAGACCGAACCTACTCCCCAAGCTATAACAACCTGCGACATGTCATCATACTTTAGTAAATGTTTCAAATATGGACTAAATTAAGGCAATTTATTAGTCTAATGAACTGTAATAAATAATAACAAAGATATATGGACTTCAAAAGAACCAAATGGTCACACAGAGGAAAGTATCTACTGGTTAATATAACTATTGGTTTGCAATAGTAATCATGACTCAAGCATTTTTACAGATATATCTTTCAGTCAAGTCTAGCCTATACCAGAGATTATAGAAATGGCAATGAGTGAAATCACTTGAAGATTATAAATATGAATTTATTTACAATATTTATATTAATTAGAAACAAATATATATATATATATATATATATATATATATATATATATATATATATATAAAAGAATGTTTTAAACCATGATGCATTTTAAACAAAGTTGGGAAAATTAGATTACCATCCAGTAACTAAAACTACATGGTCACGGTTACTATAATGTGATATACAGAGATTCAAAGAGATCATCAACATAAGAGCAATTACCCATATGCACACCCAGCTTTGATAATAAAATCTTACCCACTTGAGAAAAAGCAAGTACTGGAAAGGAACTTAAGCAACTTTTCCGTAGTGAAATGACAGGAAATAACCAAACAAACCATTATAGGCCAAATGTAACCCCCCTTCTAATATAAATATTTAATTTAACTATTAAAATTTTTCAATACAATCTATAAAAATACATTATATTTAAACTTTTACATTACTAAAATTTTCTAATACGATGTTACAAAAATAATTTTAAGTACTACAATTATTATATACCCAAAATGTCATACTACAAAATGATCTAAATATTTCTTTAACTATTGTTAGCCCAAAATTTCCCAATCCTATAGCTCTGGTGACCTCTACATCTTCTACTTCTCATTACTCTTCATTCACCTGCATTTACACTTTCCTAGAATCTAGGGACAAAATTTACTGGATCAGGCATTTAATTTCTCATACAATTGAAAACAATTTCAACCAGATACATTTCATATAATAATTAATAAATCACATAAATAAAACAGATGCAGTATGATTTATGCAAATGCAGTTTTTGACTCAAAATCATTTTTGACCCTGCTCCATCGAGACTTTCCCTTTGAGTGTTTAGTAAGAAACTAGCCTACCATTACACACTGCAATTCAGCTATCAGCCCCTACTAAACGCGATTAAGCTAAACAGAATTAGGAGATCAAGATACCCGGAAGGCCATCACAACTGCATCTCAGTCCAGATTCCGGCCACATGTGGGATTGCCAATACCCTTCACCCCACAGACTATACAGTCCTGTCTAACAAATTCTGCTCACCCCAAAATCATTTCTCAAATATCAAAATCATTTCTTATGACTACCGCAGTCCCGGTTAGTCAACATAATTTTTCTTTTAAAATTCATGGCTACCACAGTCCTGGTTAGCCCACAGTAATCACTTTTCATTTGAGAATCTTTAGAAAATCTCCCAAAAAGACTCATGTTATGAAATATGATAATGATTATAAACAAATAACAATACTAAACAATTTATATTATAACATTAATATTTTACTAAATACTAATTAAATGCTTACTATGTAAAATTACTAAACTACCCTTAATCTTTTTATGAAATTCCAATTATGTCCTCAAATTGTGAAATTACCTAATTACCCTTATTATTTTCTAAAATTTCCCATTTTACCCTTGATCTTTTTATCTGAATGTGTCCCTAATTCTTCTAGAACTTATGAAATTACTATTTTACCCTTTATCTTTTTATAAAATCCCCAATATGTCCCTACATGTGAAATGACTATTTTGCCCTTGGTCTTTTCAAAAATTTTCACATAGTATCCCTTGTAAACTCAACATGGCCGAATGGCCTATATGCCATTTCCAACATTTTCTTCCAAAACAACCAAGCCAAATTCCAATCAATAATCAACCAAATCAAGTTTCAATCAAAATCAAGCAATCCAAGGTTCCATTCATCACATCTTGAAGTTAGCCCTATCAACATGTTTCTCCTAATTCCTAGGGTTCAAAATTGAAATTAAATGCCAAGATCCTTACCTAGAATCCTTAGTTTGAAGAAGAAACCCTTGAATCCTCTTCTCCCTTTCTCTTTTGTCTTCTTGAATTTTAGAGCTTTTCTCCCAATTTCTTCTCTTTTGGCCAAAGCTATATTGAAATTTGGGAGGTTTTGGTTGGTTTATTTCTTGATTTTAGAAGAAAGGAAGAAGTGTTAATGGAGGGGCTGCAGCTGCCCAACTCACGGTGGTGGGAGCTTTGGAGGGCTAGCTTTTTTAGTTCTTTCTTTAACTTTGTTTTCTTATGTTTTTATAACAATTTTATCCACCAATTTTAATTGTAACCTCACGTCCAACTGCAGGTCCATGGGCAGTCCATTTGCTCACAATTCATAGCCACTTGGACGGTCCAATTTAGTTGCCTAGGTGATTGGCTAATTGTGTGGTCAATTAGTAAAAAAGTGTAGAATTTTGTAGAATTTTCTAGAATATTTTAGGGTTTTTAATTATCTTACAAACTAATTTGAATTTGAAGAAACTAACACCACCATTGAATTCCTCACTATCAAAAACCTTGGGTTAGCATCTTAATTATCTCTTAATCAAAGCCTAATTAGCTTAATTTAATTATATTAGAAACTTTGAGTTGTCAAAATTTGATTGACTAACACTTTTATTTTTATTTTTCTTAGTTAAATAATTTTAATAATTATTCTAAATATATTATAATTAATAGAAAATTCCATATGTCTCATACAAATTTTATCTTAATTTTCTACCTTAGAATTTTATCGTAATAATTTCTCAGAGTTCTAACATTCAGAAAATTCTAATAATTCGAAATTAGCATTTTACTTTTGCAACTGTATATATTTTAAACCTATATTCAATTATCTATTTATTAGATTAAAGTTTACTCCAAAATTTTACACTGGAAAATTTATCCTAGACAGCTGTCTGACACAACGGTCCAGTCAACAAGTAATTCATTTCTCAACTGTAGATATTTTAAATCTACATTAAATTCTTTTTTTATTAAAGTACAGTTTAATCCAAAATGTTATACTGAAATTTTTTATCCTGGACAACTGTCTGATACAACTGTCTGGTTAACAAGAATTTTAGGCAGAAACAAAAGTATTAAAAGACTCAGAAAATTTCACTGAATAGAACTATATTAATTTTATCATGAAAATATGTACAGAAAGTTTCTATAAACTACAGTACATAATTTCTCATAATATTTATATAAATAAAATATGTATAAGTAGTAAAATAAAATTGAGGGTGTTACACCAAACCCAAGTGGGTTGACTTGCTAACCTGCAACAACAACAAAAATGAGCAAGGGTGGAAAATTTTAGATGAGAACAAAAGAGGAGATTTGTCACTTCATTAATTCATAGGAGATTATTTGCAAGAAAGAAAAATACCATGTTGGAGTTCTTTTTTGTTTTGTGCATCTGTCATCACCTGCATATGTATTTGAATTGTTTGAATACTTATATGTAGGGAGAAATATATTTTTCCTTCATTCATTCCATCCTTTAAAGACTCGACCTTACCTATGCTCTATACACAGCTGTAAGAAAAAGATATAAAAAATGATCAAGTACATTTAGAAAATTAGAAGTAATATGAGAGGAGCAAAGTTCAATCAGATGAGCAGAAGTAGGAATCAATCCCTTATCAATGTTAGATTATACTTAACCAAATGGATAGAAGTACGAATATGATAACTAAGAAATAAAATAAAAGAAAATACAACTGAAAAATTAAAACAATGGATTTTTAGATAGGCATCCTGTTGGTGAATGTTGTTGTACATCAACAGCAAATAAGAGTCTCATCTTACTTGACACGTTCTCTCTCCTAATTGGTAATTACCTTTATCTCATTAGGTAACTTTGGTCTCCCTATCTTTGGAGATACTGTCATCCAAGGCTCAAATTTTAATTTGAAAAGTATATAGCGTTATTATATCTTAAAAGTGAGGAACTGTTTAAGATCTTGAAAAGGTGGTACTTAGAAGATATCTGAACACAAATTCTCAATACTCATCCTCACATTGTCTCTTTTGTCACTGGTTTAAATGAACACAAATGCAAGTTGGATATCAGATGCACGTTGGAAAAACTTTTGGTTTTCTTCTCAAAATAAGGCACTTTGTAGAGTAATAAATTTCTAATCAACTTTGTAGATGACATTAAAGCTTCCACACAAACTACTATCTAACTCAAAAGCAAAATATCATACATATTAATCTTTTCACAAAACCAAAGAATTCATTAAAGAAAACATAGGCCTCAAGACACCTTGAACATAAGCCTCAGAACTTCTCCCGATTGGTGAAAATGCTAATTTTCTTTTCTAATTATCTCTTCATAGACAAACACATCTTTCTCTAATCTCCTTATTTTCCTCAAAGTGGTATCAGAGCTAATCCAATGCATATGTCTTAATACCTTTTTCTAATTTCATCAATTTGTGGGCAGAGAATGCAGTGCAATGAAAAAATAAGAAGCCAAATAGTGAAACATGTGTTTTATATAAGCAAAACATGTTGAACCTAATGATTGAAGCACATGGAATGTGTTTTAACATTTTAATGAGCAAAAAAATTAATTCAGAAAAAGGTCAAGTAGCAATAGCAGAGAAAGTGCTATACTTAATGCATGGAATAAGTCTCTTTCATTTAGTCTTCTTTGTTTGGAACAAAATAAACCAACAATAACATTGCTGCCAACCTACTAAAAAAATAAGCATAAATGCATTATGATAAAGGACACTGCGAATTTGAAAACAGTAAGGTATAAGGAAAGGAAGACAAAAGTGAATTTGTGAATACATAATAGCTAGTGTTATCTGTGAATACAACAACAATAGAACAATATTTTAAAGAACAATGTACTTGCAGATTCCAAACTATCTTAATTTTCTATCTCAGTAGTTGTGCCGAGTTCAAAATGTCACAATTCATGTTATGAATGTGATTAGAATGTATTCGTGTTTATTAAAAAAGAATGTATTGGTGGTAGTAGGTGACTCATGCATGCTTTATGGGTACTTGTTAGAATGCCAAATGTGTGAATAGTTCATTGTATATAGTTCATTGGAGGACACTAATTCATTTAAATAACTCCTTAACCATTAGAATTAAAAAGCTTATTACTAACATGAGCTTCAGTCAGCGACTAATTAAAGTAAGGACAACCCAAAATTATCAATTTAGTATTGAAAACTTGTTGCCAAGGTGCATATATTATTATATATACATAAAACAAATTTTGAAGAATGATACCTTTAATCAAGAACCAATTGAAGAAAATTTTGAAGATTTGGACATCTTTTCTGGAAGTGGACCCAAAAAGGCTAGCTACGAAAGGACATTTGGAAGCACTCAATAAATCTTGATGTTCAGGAACCAAATCAGTAAAAGCCATAATAAAATAACCCAAAATAAAATAACCTGGAGGAGTGATGTAGCAAAGCAGCTCCGTTGCATAGTAAAAAAACTTCTAAGTTACATCCTTACCACCTTCTATGTTAACAAAATTCGTAGCATGCAGCTTTGTGCTAATGAAATTGACTCCTAGATGGAAATACCTTTGCCAATCTACAAATATTAGTAGCATAAGTAAAAGCCATTCACCCATGTCATAAATCTATTTGGAAAAAATATGCAGCAAGGTTTAGCAAGATAATCAGGGTGCAATCTAAATAGAGTGTCATACTTTGGCAGGAACTTAAACATAAATATAGGTATGATTCATTTATACCACATAAATATACTAATTATTCAAAAATAAAAAATAAATAAATAGAATAGTCACTTGAACCTACAATCTCATAGATCAAACAAAGATGTAACTTACCCAAATGTTCCATTACACATGTAGTCACATGTTTACATGAATCCAATGTCATTTTTGTCGAAGTATATCGTTACCAAGTTTTCAAAACATCGTGTAACATATTGAACTTCTAATGTTTCTAACAATTCCAATGTCAAACACCTGGTATTCAAAATAAGTAGAATAATTAGAACAAACACATTAGGAGAAGCAATAACATATCAAGAATATTAGAGAGATTGAAAACAATATTGATATGCTAACAAATAAAACTAACAAAACAAACAAATAGATTAAGTTAGTAACCTTCAGTTGCAAAATATCTAAACATCATGTAACATTTTGGACTTTCCAATGATTCTAATAGTTCCAATATCAAACACCTGGTGTCCAAAATAAATAGATTAATTAGAATAGACACAGATTCTATAGGAAATCTATAATAAAAGATTTAGAAAATTAGTATGAGATAACAAACCAAGAAAACCAAAGAAAAGAAAAAAGCTGAATAAAGTAATTGTGAAAACAAAACCTAAAAACAAACATATATACTCCATAAACCTATAATAAAGGGAGAAAGTAGAATGAGAAAAAAGAAACCCAAAAATTTAGCACCAATGTTACAGAGTAAACCCACAAACAAAAAGAAAGAAAAAGGAGTGAGAAAAAAATTTCACCTGATTCTTTTTTGTTACAGCCAGTCAAGAAAAAAACAAAAAGAATGAAGAAAGTGAGTACACAATCCTTCCTTTAACATTAAAGCAAATTAGAGAAAGATGAAGAGCAAGTACCTGGCGAGTTTCAAAATGGTATTTAGCTAGACTGGTTGCAGAAGAGCATTGAAAAGAGAGAATAAGAAGAACACAGGGGTTTGGAATTTGGGAGCGGAGCGGGAGAGCTCGGAGGGGTGGAGGGGAAGAGGTTGAGGGAGGGGAGAGAGTGGTCGAGGAGGAAGGAAAGGTTAGGGCGGAGGCGACGGTGGGCAGTGAAGGTGTGGAGGCTGGAAGGTAAAGCAGAGAAAAAAGGGTTTTGGATGAGAGAAGTGGGAGGCGTGAAGGAGAAAGACGAGACGCAGAGAAGAACCAAAAAATAAAGAAAAAAAGGAGAAAAAAATGAGCGAGAATTTTTTTTACCAAAGACTAACATGTGTCCAACCAAAAGCTTCTTTTATTAATAGAAATAGATTAGGTCCTTTATTTTTTAAAAATATATTCAATTTGGTCCTATTTGAAATCAATTTTGGTCTTATTTTTAAAAAAATTTCAGAGCAAATAGAAGAATAATGGGACCAAATTGAACCCTTTTAAAAAAACAAAGGACCTAATTGAACCTTTTAAAAATAAAGGACCTAATTGAACCATTTTTAAAAAATACAGGACCTAATTGAACCTTAAAATAGTAAAAGGATCAAATCGAACCTAAAAAATAAATTAGAGGACCAAAAATATAATTTAACCAAAAAAGAAACATATTTTGTTTTTCAGCTCTTTCTTTTTCTCTTGTAAGCAAACCCTTCTCCCTCTCCTATCTAAAACCCATCGTTGCCACCGTCCTTTGCTGCAGCCTCCACCCCCTAACCATCAAAGACATTCACAAGATCATGCAATCGTTCTAGAAAATGTGATCCAGATCCCATCTCCTTCTCACCGCCTCCCTCCTCCCTTTCTTCCTCTGCCACCCACCTCCCATCCAACCGTCGCCCCTCTCCCTCCACCGCCTCCTCTCCACAGCGTGGCCTACGTACGCGGTAGCTCTAGACATGGCGCCCCTAGACCCAAATAAGCTCCAGACGCTGCACCTCTTCTCCTCCTTCTTTGTGTGCATGATGACATTTCTCTCAGTGACCTCCTTTTTCACACGCGCGGCAGCCTCCTCGAGCTTCGCCACGCGCCTCCGTAGTCGCGTGATCTCCTCTATCGTGGCGTCGATCTGCTACATCAGGTGCTTCTCCTCCGCCTGCCACGTATTCCAGTGCGACGCGAAGATCTCCAACCACCCAAACCCTCAGTTTCCCTACAAATCAATGAGAAGGAGAAGAGGTTTCAGATCTTCAAAGATAACCAGATTTGAGAGGAATCCGTAGTAGGGACTCGGCGGTGTGTTTTAGGATGGGAAGAAGAAGCGCCCCAGGAAGATCTTCCTTTTTCATATATGCGATTTCCATATCTGAGATTTCATATCTACTCAGATCTAAGGCACTCATGTTTACTTTGTGGTTACAATTTTTTCTTCTTTACAATAGTCTGAGATCTTGTAAATTGGTGATTTGATTTAATTGATTCTTGTTAAAGGTAAAGAAAAATGTTGTGTTTGATCCGTAATTGAAATTGTAGTGATGAAGGAGAAGATGAAACCTAGATTTGTTTTTTTTGTTCAATATTATTTTTGTCCTTTATGTTTTAGTGTTTTTTTATTTTGGTACATTAAGTTTTAAAAGTCTCATTCTAGTCCTTTATGTTTTTGAAAGGTATCATTTTAGTCTTTTCTTCAAGTTTTAACACCGTCAGTGTTTTGTTAACACCGTTAGTATTTTAAATTTTAAAATAATTAAATTAACATAGTAACAGCTAAAAATCGCTATGTGTTTTTGTAGAAGAAAAAAAATGCTCTACTCTCCTCTTTCACTTTCTCACTCACCCACACTCCCAGTGACATCTAAAATGCTCCACTCTTCCACCGTCAGTTTTACATACCAATCCTAGTGACATCTAAAATATGCTCCCCCAGTGAACAATGAATTTAGCAATGGTTGGATTATATTTAACACCCACTTGTGCAAATATTGGATAACCATCGTTTACTAAAACCCACCCACCTCCTTTTCCAAAAAAATTATTCCTGCAAGGTTACAAACGAAACCTCCCTTTTGTGTTTTCCATAATACACCGATTTGTCCACCATATATTAGAACCATTGTAACCCCAGTTGCCCAATGTTGGTGCCCAAGAAAACCAAAAATCATCAGATCTCCTCTTTCTCTCTTGTTTCTTCTTCTTCTCCTTCTAGATTCTCTACTATTGTGTTCTCTTTCTAGATTCTCTTGTTGCCGACAGTGCGCAGAGCTGTCGTCATCACGCGCACCTCAGGGAAAGATTGACATATTGGGCTTCCGCCAAAGGAATGATGAGTCACTCCATGAAACTTGGGAGAGATACAAGACTCTTTTGATGAAGTGCCCCAACCATGGGATTGGACAGGTTGATCAACTCTATATTTTCCTTGGGGGTCTGAAGGGTCAAACAAAGGTGATGCTTGATGCTGCAGCTGGTGGAGGAGTGATTAAAAATAAGTCACTAGAGGAAGCTTTAGAATTGATTGAAAACATGGCAGCCAGTGATTTTGAAGCTCAACATGATAGAGCTCCGAGAAGAGGAGTAATGGAGCTCAACTCTTAAGATGCTATTCTAGCCCAGGTGGAAGCACTCAAGGTGCAAGTGTCCAATCTTCCTCAACAGTTAATGAAGGCTGCCTCTTCTCAGTCACATCATCGAGTGCTTAGTTGTGAAATTTGCGGGGGTGATCACCATGTAGAGCGCTGTCCTTATACTTCCAACACACAAGAGGACGAGGTGAATTATATGGGGAGACAGAACAACTATGGCCAAGGGAAGCAGAATTTCTACGGTAACAATTCTAACCGTAGTGGCTTTCAGACTCACCTTATTTTTGATAAAGGAGCAGGTGAAAGATCTTTTCAACAGAAGCCTAATCTCTATGACCGCCAAACAATGCTGGAAGATACTTTCACTGAATTCATCCAACTCTCCAATTCCAACCAGAAGAGGACTGATGCATCTTTCAAGAATTTGGAGACTCAGGTGGGTCAGTTGGCTAAGCAAGTAGCAGATTTGACGGAGCAAACAAGGAGTGGTTTTTCAGCCAATACTCAAACCAATCCTAAAGGTAATTGCAGTGCTATCTGTACTAGGAGTGGTGGCGAGTATGAGAGTGTGAGTGAAAAGAAAAAGAAAGTTGAGAAGGTGGTGAGATTCAAGGAGGATGAGGAGAAAAATAATGAAAAAGAAAAAGAGAGTGAGGGTGAAGAAGAAGTAGTAGTTGAAGGTGTTGGAGTGAGAAGGGCTAAAGACATGAGTGCCAAGGAAGTGAAGTTGAAAGCCAAGACCTCCATTACTAAAGAGCTTCCCTACCCAAAGAGTCCGACCAAGAAGGATAAGGAGCGACAGTTTGCTCGTTTCCTTGAAATTTTCAAGAGGCTACAGATTAATATTCCATTCTCAGAGGCTCTGGAACAGATGCCTACATATGCTAAATTTATGAAGGAGCTCCTTACGAAGAAGATGAGGTATATTGAGAAGGATAATATTGAGCTTGAGGCGGGTTGTAGTGCAATTATTAAGAAGATGTTGCCTGCCAAACACAAGGATCCGGGTAGTTTCACCATTCCTATTACTATTGGGAATCTCTCTATTGGCCGAGCATTGCTAGATTTGGGGGAGAGTATCAATTTGATGCCCCTATGCATGTTAGAGAGAGTTGGCGATGTTGAAGTGAAGCCAACCCACATGACACTGCAGCTTGCAGATCGTTCCATCAAACACCCCTATGGTGTGGTTGAGAACATGCTAGTTAAAGTTGACAAATTTATTTTTCCTGCAGATTTTGTCATTATGGACATGGAGGAAGATGCTGACATTCCCATCATTTTGGGAAGACCCTTCATGTTGACGGCCAAGGCCATAATTGATGTTGGCAATGGAGAATTTAGGCTTTCAGTTCAGGATGAAGTGATCAAATTTAATGTGTTTGATGCTATGACTCACCCAAATGACAATGGTGCTTGCTTCCGGGTAGAGGTTCTTGATGAGATACAACAAGAGGTTCCTGCTCATCTAATTTCTCACTCTCCCATTGAGCAAGTCTTACTCAATCATTATGATGAGCTCAATGAGGAAGTTGAGGAATGTGCAAGAAGCTTGGGGGTATTAAAGGAGATTCCACGAGAAGAAGCAAAGTTTGAAGAGTTGAAGAAGGATAGTATACTTGAGAAGCCCAAGCTGGAATTGAAGATGCTTCCATCTCATCTCAAGTATGTTTTTCTTGAGGATAATGATGGGAAGCCAGTAATCATCAGCAATTCTCTGTCTGCTTTAGAGGAGGAAAAGCTGATTGAAGTTCTGAGGTTGCATAAGGGAGCTCTAGGGTGGCATATTTCTGATCTTAAAGGTATCGATCCTTCTTATTGTATGCATGACATCCACTTAGAGAATGATTTCAAGCCAGTTGCTCAACCTCAGAGGCGACTTAATCCTATCATGAAGGAAGAGGTGAGGAAGGAGGTATTGAAGCTTTTGGAAGCCGAGATGATCTATCCCATTTCTGACAGTGCTTGGGTGAGTCTAGTTCATGTGGTGCCAAAGAAAGGAGGTATGACTGTTGTGAGGAATGATAAGAATGAGCTTGTTCCCATAAGGACAGTCACTGATTGGCGGATGGTTATTGATTACAGAAGACTCAACCAAGCCACTCGAAAGGACCACTTCCCACTCCCTTTCATGGATTAGATGCTGGAAAGGCTTGCAGGTCAAGCCTACTATTGCTTTCTAGATGGATACTCCGGGTACAACCAAATTGCGGTTAATCCGGCTGATCAGGAGAAAACTGCGTTCACTTGCCCTTTTGGGATATATGCCTATAGGAGGATGCCGTTTGGCTTGTGTAATGCACCTGCCACATTCCAGAGGTGCATGTTAGCTATATTTGCAGATTTGGTGGAGAAGTGCATCGAGGTATTCATGGATGATTTCTCAGATTTTGGCATTTCCTATGACTTGTGCCTCACCAACTTGGAGCTCGTATTGAAGAGGTGTGTGGAAGCCAACCTGATTCTAAATTGGGAGAAGTGTCACTTCATGGTCCAAGAAGGCATAGTTCTTGGTCACAAGATTTCTGCTCGTGGCATAGAGGTGGATAAGGCAAAGATTGATGTCATTGAGAAGCTTCCTCCTCCCGTTAATGAAAAAGGTGTTCGGAGTTTCTTGGGGCATGTAGGATTCTACAGGAGGTTCATCAAAGACTTCTCTAAAATAGCCAAGCCCCTTAGCAATTTGCTGGTCAAAGATATTCCCTTTGTGTTTGATGCTGAGTGTCACAAGGCGTTCAATACTTTGAAAGAGAAGTTGGTTTCTGCTCCTATTATCATAGCTCCAGATTGGAAGCAAGAGTTTGAGCTTATGTGTGATGCTAGCAATTATGCAATTGGTGCAGTATTGGGACAAAGGAGAAACAAGGTGTTTCATGTTATATTCTATGCTAGCAAGGTGCTGGGTGGAGCTCAACTCAATTATGCTACCACAGAGAAGGAGATGCTTGCCATTGTCTATGCCTTGGAGAAATTTCGCTCCTATTTGATTGGTGCCAAGGTAATTATCTACACTGACCACTCCGCCATTAAATATCTTCTCACTAAGGCTGATTCTAAGCCTAGGTTGATAAGATGGGTCCTATTATTGCAAGAGTTTGACATTGAGATTCGAGATAAGAAGGGGAGTGAGAATGTAGTTGCTGACCATCTCTCTAGACTAGTAAATGAGGAAGTGACTGTGAAGGAGAAGGAGATTAGGGATGAATTCCCTGATGAGGCCTTATTCTACATCGAGGAGAGACCATGGTTTGCTGACATGGCCAATTTTAAGGCAAGGGGTGATATGCCTGATGATTTGAACTGGCATCAAAAGAAAAAGTTCCTTAGAGATGCTAAATTCTATGTATGGGATGACCCATATTTGTTTAAGGTGGGTGCTGATAATCTTCTCAGGAGGTGTGTGACTCAAACCAAGGCAAATGATATCTTGTGGCATTGCCACAACTCTCCCTATGGTGGTCATTACAATGGAGAGAGAACTGCTGCTAAAGTTCTCCAGTCAGGTTTCTATTGGCCTACGTTGTTCAAGGATGCACACTATCATGCCAAAAGTTGTGATAATTGCCAAAGGACTGGGAACATTTCTAGGAGACATGAGATGCCACTGCAAAATATGATTGAGGTTGAGGTATTTGACTGCTGGGGGATTGACTTTGTTGGTCCCCTCCCCTCTTCTTTTTCTAATGAATACATTCTTGTGGCAGTAGACTATGTGTCCAAATGGGTGGAAGCAGTGGCTACACAGAAGGATGATGCCAAAACTGTGATCAAGTTCTTGAAAAAGAATATTTTCTCTAGATATGGTGTGCCACAAGTGCTAATCAGTGATGAGGGTACTCATTTCTGCAATACACAGTTGAAGAAGGTGCTTGAGCACTACAATGTGAAGCATAAGGTGGCATCTCCATACCATCCTCAGACGAATGGTCAAGCGGAAGTCTCTAACCGCGAGATTAAGAAGATTTTGGAGAAAACAGTCGCTTCTTCCAGGAAGGATTGGTCCATCAAGTTAGATGATGCATTGTGGGCCTATAGGACAGCCTTCAAGACTCCTATAGGGCTGTCCCCTTATCAGATGGTATATGGCAAGGCTTGCCATTTACCGGTGGTGATGGAGCACAAGGTGTTTTGGGCTCTTAAGTTTCTGAATTTTGATCCTTCTCTATCTGGGGATAAGAGAAAGCAACAGCTGCATGAGTTGGAGGAGATGAGGCTTAATGCCTATGAGTCATCCAAAATCTACAAACAGAAAGCCAAGGCTTTGCATGACAGGAAGATCCTAAAGAGAGAATTTAAGCTGGGACAACAAGTCCTTTTGTACAACTCCCAACTGAAACTATTTGCAGGGAAGCTTAAATCCAAGTGGAGTGGTCCTTTCACAGTCAAGGAAGTGAGGCCCTATGGTGCATTAATGGTGGAAGACCCTTCTTCTCAAAGGAGTTGGATTGTTAATGGTCAAAGGCTAAAGCACTACCTTGGGGGTGAGGTTGAGCGCCTTACCACAGTGTTTCATTTCAGTGAACCTTGAGGTCATTCACCCGTCAAGCTAGTGACGTTAAAGAAGCGCTTACTAGAAGGCAACCCAGTTTTCTCCCTCTTTACCCTCTTAATTTCGTCTTTATTTTCCTTGTTTTCGCTTGTTCTATTTTACGTTTGGGTGTTTCTTTTGTGATTGTTTCAGGTTGCTATGAACATGATGAAGATATTGGGAAAGCATCCTAAAAAAAAAAAAAATTGACGCGAGTTGCACAGCCGTGCAACCAGAGCGCACACCTGTGCATCTTGCGCTAATGGAGGATCAATTTTTCGACGCAAGTTGCACAACCGTGCAATCCGAGTGCACACCCGTGCATATTGCACTGATGGAAATACAAGAAAATGATGCAAGTTGCACAGCCGTGCAACCAAAGCGCACACCTGTGCATCTTGCGTCGATGAAGACTTGAGAGGAAACTCAATTGAGCGAAAATTGCACAACCGTGCACCCCTTTTGCACACCCTGTGCAATCTTATCTCTATTGGACCTTAAACAAATGTGCACAGCCTGTGCAACCCATTGCACACTCTCTTCATCTTCTTCCTCCCTAATCGTTCTCCTATCCCAAACACCATAACCATTACCTCAAACACCATAACCACCACCACAAACATCAGATCCACCACCATACAACCACTACAGTGCCTAACAAGCCTAGATCTGCAAAGATAACCTCACTTTTCCTCTCATCTGGTCTTCTCTCACACCACAAGACGCGCGCGATCCGTACCAGCAGTTCCTCCGTTCGAACTCAGATCTGCACGCCTGAACCACCGCGCACTTTCTCCACCTGCGCGCAACACCTGAGCGCGCCGCCACTAGACCCTATCTGCGCGCACTCCTTCAGCGCACCCTCTTCTTTCTCTGCGCGACCTGTGCGCGCGCCTCCGCGCCATCCTGCAACCAGCGCCCGCGTGCGCCACCGCCACCCAGATCCTCGCGCGTCATGCGCGAGCCGTCACTGTGCATCCCCATCACACCCGCATGCGCCTCACCTCTGCGCTCCCGTCCCCAGCCCACGCCGCTGTGAGCGTTGTCTCCGCGTGACCCATCGCACTCAACCACCACGCACCACTCTGTGGTCCAGATACACGCTCGACCTTCACCTCAACGGCACCACTTTGAAACTTAGAAGACCAGATCTGAGCCACCAAGTCCAGATCCGCATCATCCAGTCAACATCCACCATGTCTGCGGGCAACAAGCGTCAGAAGAAACGCTCTGAAGCTTCTTCTTCTTCATTGAGCAATCTTCGTACCGCTCCACCACCGCTTACTCTTCTTGAGCCGCACCATCAAGAACGGTATGATACTTTGTATAAACGTCCCATCAGCCCGATGCGATACTTGAATTTTGATGTCATCAAAACTCTGGGTCTGTTTGATGATTTCAAATTTATGTTGAATAATGTGGCATGGTGGAAATTCGCTTCGGCACCACAGAAGGTTTACCCAAGATTGGTGAGGGAATTTTTTAGCACTTTCACAGTCTCCTTTAGACCCAATTTTCCCGATGACCCCGGGAAGCTCACATTCAACTTGTTCAATGAAGAACGTGCAATGGAGTTAGCAGAATTTAATAGTATTTTTGGATTTCCTACCGGTGGTCACAAGAGGGAACCCCCTATGATCTTTAAAGCATCAGATGTGTGGAGTTCATTGACCGATAAACGATGGTCAGCATCCTGATCAAGCTCCACCGCCTTGCTTCACCCTACAACCAGCATCATGCATAGGTTCATTACATCCTCCATGTTGGGAAAGCATGAGTCCGATACTAAAGTGTCCACCACAGATCTCTTATTTTTATGGGCTATGTTGGAACCAACGACGCCGATTGACAGTGGAGCTTTCCTTGCCAAGCGGTTGTTAACTATTGCCAAGAGTGAGAAGGGTCCTATCACTTGTGGAGGTTTCGTTACTTGGATTGCCAAACACTACGGTTATTCTGAGTGGTTGACCCAATTGGAAGTGCTGGATGAAATTCCCACCATTGACTTCCAAACCTTGAAAGCCATGGGATGCATTCAGGTGTTACTTAAGGAAGCTGAGTACATGCAGGATGAATTCTACTTTTTGGTTCCTAAAATCGGATTTCGTCATAGGCTCCCCGATCCTCACTGTTCCATTAAAGTTAAGGATAATTGGAAAGTTCCAATGAGGGGTCGCACTTCACAGCAAGACGAAACTGAAGAAACAGTCCCAGAAGATCCTCCGGAGCCAACAACGATTGATAATGCTCAGCTTTTGGCTGCTGTTCAGGCACTCACTGATGAAGTTCATGCATTCAGAGAACAACAATCTTATTACAACCACCTGACAGAGCATATGTACAACCTTCAGGTTCATGGCTACTCTGGAAGCCAACCCCCTCCACAATGACGCTTTCTCTGACCCATGTTGATTGGCCATTCAAAGCTGGGGACCAGCAATTTTTGGCCAGGGGGTGAGGATGGACCTGATGATGAGCAGTGAGGTAAGTTCTTCTTCTCATTCTTTTCTTTTACCAATTTTGCTTGAATTTAGTTTTGAGAAATAATGATGTGGTTTATGTATTTGTTGGCTTGTCCCAATGAGCATGAATTGAATGATGATTTTTACAAATTGATTTTGATTTGAGACATGTTTTGTGGTTGCATTCCTGGTCATTAGTGATTGGTTCAAATTGTGATTGATGTGTTTAACATGTTGCATATGCACCCTTGTTTCTTGATGAGACCAACCTCGGTGAGAAGTAACTGAATGAAATTGAGTGACACCGTTGATACCAACATATGGTTTTGCTTGAATCTCTTGAATCTTGTTGCTTACATGTTGCTTGGAAGTGATCAAGGCCATCTTTGCTATTTTAACCATTGGCCTTTCTAGCTTACCTTTCATAATAAAATCCCTTGCACCCATCTTTGAGCCAAACAGAAAATTCTTGATGCATGTATGAACCTTTAGCCAAAATGAAAAACAATTGCTTTCCCAATCTTAGGAATAGGAGAACAATTGAGAGATGAAGTCTTGCATTAAGTAGACACCCAAAAACAAATGAAAAGGTGCTCCAAGGGACTTGAACTGTCAAAAAAAAATAATTCAGAATCAGAAAGTGTTACTCACCCGTATCCCACAGCATTAATGTTGTCAAAAAAAAAAAAGAGAAAGAAAAAGAGAAAAGAAAAGAAAAATGTGCAAAGGAATAAAGTGGGAGTTGGGTGGAGCTTAATAATTGGGTTGGGTTATTGAAAGAACTTGGGGCACGAATTGTGTGTTTGTTGAGCTAAGATTGAGTTCTCTCTCTTTGTTCTCATATTCTCTAAAGATATTTGAATCCCAAGAAAAACCATTGTTGTTTGTTAGCCCAGCCACATTACAAGCTCAAAAATTCCTTAGTGATCCTTGATGGCATGTTTGTGACATTGTACTTTGGGAGATGAAAAGCAAAACTGATATATGTGGTGTTGACGTGTGGTAGAGTGATACACTCACCTTGTTTTGTGTGCTTGAGAGATACAGTTGTGAGGACCAAGGAACGTGGGTTGTTGATTGCAATTGTGTTATTCATGTTGATCCCTTTATGAATTGTTTCATAGATGCTTTGTGTGGGCACCACAACTTGTCTTGGATTGAAATTAGCAAACTGAACTTGTGAGAAATGATGCATGCTAAGTGGTGATGAGTCTGTGAATACTTGAGTCATGTCTTGTTAATTTTTATTAGGAATTGAATCTAGGTTGTTTTCATGTTTTCATGTCTTTTTGTTCTATGCTCTTGTTTTGTTGCTCGAGGACGAGCAAAGTTCTAAGTTTGGGGTGTTGATAATTGCCTAATATTACTATATTTTGTAGTGATTTTGTGGGCAATTAGTTGATATTTTTCACGCTTTTGAGCTTTGTTTATCCTCATTTTAGTTGAGTTTTAATAAAAGTTTAGTTTAGTTAGGAATTTCTTGTTTTTACCCTTTTATGCTTGATCTTGGGTTGTTTTCTTGTGTTTTTAGGAACTTATGTGAAGCTTAGACTAAGCAATGGGGATGTTCCATGAGATATTGATGCGTTGAAGATCATTTGGGCTAAAGTTTAGAGCTTTGGAAGTCTTGCGAAGGCAAAAAGAGCATTTTTGGAAGTCCTGGGAGCTTTGCACACCTGTGCAAACCAAATCACATGCCTGTGCAAGTGCCTGTGCAAGTTTTTAAAGTGTCTGAGAGCGTTGCACACCCGTGCACTTGGAGTGCACACCTGTGCATCGAGCTCTGCGAGATTTATCTCTATTTTTCTGTTTTGATCTCTTTTGGGCTTAAACCCTTGTTGGCCCATAGCTTTAAATAGGGATTTTCTGTTCTAGCCTAGGCATTAAAAAAATACTTTGTACGTGAAAGAAACAAGAGGTCCGAGACAGGAGCTTAATGCGTTTGGCTTTCTCCATTCTTTCTCCATCTATTGCTTCTTCCCCTATGGCTATGCGTAGCTAAGTTCTCTTTTCGTTGGGGTTTAATGTAGTTAGACCTAATTTCATGTAATTACACTCTTCTCTTTATTCAATTTTAGTATTGTTATTGTTCTTCTTCCACTCTTAATGCTTGTGTTTGGCCTGATCAACCAATTGCATGATTCTATGATTTCAATTGTAATTGGGAAATTCTTTTGAATTGCGAACTGAAGAAGAGAACCAATCGTTTTTATGCCTAGGGATAGGGTAAAGAGGATTGGTCATCACTAAAACCCCTTTTTCTTAATGCAAATACCTTGGTTACACTAATTCAAGGGATTGATAGTGGAATCAAGAGATTCAGGCTCTTTTGCTTAAGGAATTAAGATTTGAGTAATTTTGTGGGTTGATGATAACTAAAATTTAATTGAATAAGATTGAGTTGTGATTGCATGTTAGGAAGTCCAATGAAGTTAAACCCCAGCGATTTATTTTAATTGATTTAAACACATTTTCTGCGCACACCAAGTGTTTGCTAATTTCTACAACCCAATTTCTTCCTTTTTACTCTTTTATTTTTATGCACTTGTCTTTAATTTTGGTTACTAAATTATTCTCAATTTCATAGTCTATAAAATTTACTTTTAATTACCCAATTATCGTACAAGTCCCTGTGGATACGATACTTTACTTACCCTTTGTTACTTGAACGATTTGGTACACTTGCCAAATTCGCAACAGTGATCTCCTCTACCGTGGCGTCGATCTACTGCTTCAGGTGCTTCTCCTCCGCCTGCCACGTATTACAGTGCGATGCGAAGATCTCCAACCACCCAAACCCTCAGTTTCCCTACAAATCAACGAGAAGGAGAAGAGGTTTCAGATCTTCAAAGACAACCAGATTCGAGAGGAATCCATAGTAGGGACTTAGCGGTGTGTTTCAGGATGGAAAGAAGAAGTGCCCCAGGAAGATCTTCCTTTTTTAGATATGCGATTTCCATATCTGAGATTTCATATGTACTCAGATCTAAGGCACTCATGTTTACTTTGTGGTTACAATTTTTTCTTCTTTACAATAGTCTGAGATCTTGTTAATTGATTATTTGATTTAATTGATTCTTGTTAAAGGTAAAGAAAAATTTTGTGTTTTATCCGTAATTGAAATTGTAGTGATAAAGGAGAAGACGAAACCTAGATTTGTTTTTTTTGTTCAATGTTATTTTTGGTCCTTTATGTTTTAGTGTTTTTTTATTTTGGTACATTAAGTTTTAAAAGTCTCATTCTGGTCCTTTATGTTTTTGAAAGGTATCATTTTAGTCCTTTCTTCAAGTTTTCGTTAACATCATCAGTGTTTTGTTAACACCGTTAGTATTTTTAATTTTAAAATAATTAAATTAACAAAGTAACAGCTAAAAATCGCTACTGTGTTTTTGTAGAAGAAAAAAAATGCTCTACTCTCCTCTTTCACTTTCTCACTCACCCACAATCCCAGTGACATCTAAAATGCTCCATTCTTCCACCGTCAGTTTTACATACCAATCCTAGTGACATCTAAAATATGCTCCCCTAGTGAACAATGAATTTAGCAATGGTTGGATTATATTTAACACCCACTTGTGCAAATATTGGATAACCATCGTTTACTAAAACCCACCCACCTTCTTTTCCAAAAAATTGTTCCTGCAAGGTTACAAACGAAACCTCCTTTTTGTGTTTTCCATAATGCACCGATTTGTCCACCATATATTAAAACCACTGTAACCCCAGTTGCCCACACAAATGTTGGTGCCCAAGAAAACCAAAAACCATTAGATCTCCTCTTTCTCTCTCGCTTCTTCTTCTTCTCCTTCTAGATTCTCTATTGTTGTGTTCTCTTTCTGATAATGGCGTCGAGCATGAAGCACATCTGAGTGTTTGTCGGAGGTTGCCGACGGTGCGCAGAGCTGTCATCGTCATGCGCACCTCAGGGAAGCGGAGGGAAGGGTGGTCCGCGAGGAGGTTGTGGACAGGGATGATGTTGAACTGTTCTTTGTCACGACAAGGAGCAGAGGCTGGGAGGGTTCTCTAGGGAGTTGAGGAAGAAGAAGGATTGGAGGGACGAAAGAGGAGAATGACAAGAGGGAGGGTGAGAAGATTTTTTTAAGTGATTTATAATTGTTGAAATAAAGTAAAAATAGTGGTGGTTTTTAGCCGCCACTATTTTAAATTAATTATTTCAAAATTTAAATGTTAGCGGACCACTAACGTTCTTAATGAAAAATGAAAGAAATGAACAAAATGAAACTTATGAAAACATAAAGGACCAAAATGAGACTTTTAAAACTTAATGTACCAAAATGAAAAAAACACTAAAACATAAAGGACCAAAAGTAACATTTAACCTTTTTTTTTTTACTTTAAATAATTATGGCCTAGAAATTGTAATTTAATTTTCTAAATCAATATTGGAGGATTTTGAGCCTCCGACAGCTGAAGCCTTTAAATAGATTAGGTTTTTATGTTTTAGGGACACATTTTCTTTTACATTCAGTTTTTACACTTTCTTGAGAGTACTTTGGGAGTTTCTGAGGGAATTACAGGATAGGAAGAATAGAAGTTCATCATGGGGATTGATTCTTGTAATGATTCTCTTCCTCTAATGTCTCTTTTGTTCTCTGTTTTGGTTTTATGCTTTCCTATGCCCATGGTTAGCTAAATCCTTAAGCTAGGGTTGTGATGTAGGACCTATCTGTGAACCCTAATTCTTCTATTTTCAATAAAAGTTCTCATTTGTTTATCAATTAAATCACTGCGTTGTTCTTCTTTCTAATAAGGACTGATCACCCTGAAACCTAAATTGATTAATTGTTATGATCAAACTGTTAATCAATTGACTTGCGTAGCGATTGAATTCTAGGGATTTGCATGAATCAACTCTTCCCGGAATTTCCAATCCGATTAACATTTGTTAATTAACCTCTATGTGCTAAACCTCCTTTCTAAATTAGTCTCTAATGAACAAAAATGGATTGATTAGAAACGAGAGGGTTTCAAGAACATAATCCAATTCTTTTTATTATTTTAAGAGGTATGATTGGTAATTGCATAAGCAAATGATACTTTAACTGGAATAGGGAATTAGGGGGAACACGAAACAGTCCGAAATCATGACCCTAAGTCCTTTAATCTGTCAAAACTCCTTTCTAATTTACATTTATTCGCTCTTTCTAATATTTTCTCGTACACAATTGCAACTCAAACACTTTTCTTTCCTTGTCTTTTACAAATTTGTTATTTGGGAACCACAATTAGTCTCTAGGGTACGATATCTAGACTTAGGTTCACTGTTACTACTGCGTAGGGTACGTTTGCCCTTACGTGGTACGCATTTTAGGCATCAACACGTCATCACTTAACTGACGGCAAGGACTCGAAACAAAATTTTTAATGTATCAGAGACTCAAAACAACGAAACAATTTATTAGAAATTCAAAGTAAAATTCAGAAATTTATCAGGGACCTAAAAGTTATTTAAGCCTATTTCTTCTTCTTTCAAAATCGTAACCAAAGAAAGAAGAAAGACATGCATATATTTTTTTTAGGAAATTACATTAACACCCTTGAGATTTTTTCGAATTACACACCCCTGCTTATTTAATGTTTACAACAACCTTTCTTATAGGTATCAGTGTAATATATAAAAGAATATTAGTGTAATGTTTTCAAACATTAAGAAAAGTTAGTATAATATATAAGGAGGTATCAATGTAATGTTTTCAAACTTTAATTTAAAGTGCTTAATATAGGAATAAAAAATTGTGTGTAATTCAAAAACAAAAAACTTAAGGAGTGCAAGTGAATTTGCTCTTTTTTTAGGCTTAAATATGTTTAAGTTCCCTAATAAATGACCGAATTTTGGTCAAGGTTGTCATTAACTTGAGTTCCCGATATATTAAAAGTTTTCTTTTGATTCCCTGTCATCAATTAAGTGATGACATGTATGTTAAAAATTTTAAAATATGATATCTGGCAGCTCAAAAACCGCCACTATATATTTCAAAATGTAAATTACAATTTCTAGCAATTAAAAACCGCCAGAATCAATGAAAGCAAAAAAAAAAAAAAAGATCCACTTCGATTTCTTCTTCTAAGCTTAATAATTAACAAGATCCTACCAAAGCAACTAAAGAAACAAAATCCGGCATCAATTTCAATTCAGATCCAACATAGAACCAAGATGCACAATGCATCTAAAACAATAAAGTGACTGGGAATCATAGGTTCAATTCAACAACAGAATAAATCTTTACAAGTCAAGCCTACCAACATCGTCCTAAGTTAAGCACACATGGTTTTTTACTTAACCAAAACAATTTAAAGAAACGAACCCTAATACTGGCCTTTGCGAAGCAGATTCTCCAACACCTTGAGGCTAATTGGGTCGTCATTCACAACAAGAACACGCATACCAATAGGAAAATGGTCACAACCCTTTGGTTCTCCATAGCCATATTGAGCTAGTATAGTAGAACCAACACACACAGATGAGAAATAAGGTTCTTGTGCATAGATCAATCCTCAAAGACCCAAAGGCTCCAATTTTGAAAACGAAAACTTTGTTCTCCTCAAAGACCTCTTGGACACCGCGCTCCACATCCTCGAACTCCTTGAAGACCTCGACACCCACACTCCGATCCACGATGCACTTCGTCGCGCATACTATGCAGCCGCCGTGGAGTGCACTGTCAAGTACCTTGCTGCGTGCTCTGACAACGCCGAAGGGGAGTACGTCGGCGCCGTGTGGCTGATCTAGCGCTACTATGTGGTCACCACGCCATCACCGTGTCAATGAGCTCATACCTCCCCCATCATCGATGTCAGGCCTTAGGCTTGAGGTTGAGGAAAGGACGAAGCAAGGGGATTTGAGGGAAGGGAAGATTGAGAGAGAAGAAAATTGCAACAGAGAAGGAGAAGCGCCACATTGGTGTTGGTGGGGTTGTGGTTTGGCGTTGGGTTGTAGATCTGGGTGTTGGTGGCTATGATGATGGTACGATGGTGGAGGTTGGGTCGGGTGGCGGTGCTTATGGTGTAGAGATTTGCTGGTGGTTGTGTTAGGGAAGAAGAAGGTGTTGCGACACCGAGAGTGAAAGAGATAGGGTCGAAATTAGGTTTAAGTGAGTGGTCTGATGACGTTGTTTTCATTTTATTTATTTGTTTTGCTTTAATTATTTTTTTATATTTTAATTGATTCTGACGATTTTTAACCGCCAGAAAATGTAATTTAAATTTTGAAATAATTAGTGGCGGTTTTTGAGCTGCTAGAAATCACATTTTAAAATTTTTTAACTGACGCGCCATCGCTTGACTGACGACAGGGATCCAAAAGAAAATTCTTCATATATCGAGGACTCAAGATAACGAAAAAATTTATTAGGGACCTAAAACAAAATTCGGTCATTTATTAGGGACCTTAAATATATTTAAGCCTTTTTTTTATCTATAGGAATCAAGCTCATGTATCACAGTATTTACAATAACTTACACATACTGTTCAACTAACTGAACTATACCCTTGATAAAGACATGACTATATAAAAACATTGTTCAAAGACCAAGAAGTAAATGAAGTTATAAAATGAAAAGGCATATTTTGTTAAATGAAAAGGGAAAAAAATCAATTATCTCGTAAGTTATTGAAGTGAAATTATAATTTTGATTAAGAGAATAATATCAAAAGCACTTAACATAATGTATTTAACTTTTGTCCGATGAAAAATTGTTTTTAACAGTCTGAATTTTAAAATAATATTGAAGGATGAAAAAAGAAAATGGCTCATGGTAGTGAGCTTATTTGCATTCATTTCTTCATGGACTTACAAACATTACTCAATTTTCAATTTCATTTATTTTATTTTGTTTCACACACTTAGGATCAATCAATTATCTGGCGCCTTATAGACTACAATTGGGCTTCTAACTTGATGATTGCCATCATCGCAAATCAAAGAAGCAGAGATTATTTGCACGTTAATACTCCCTTCAACTATGACGTAAAATGACTTTTTCTGCCCTATAGATGTGAAGGAAAGAGTACTGGGTTTCACTTGAATATTGAACAAAGATGGAGCAATTACTTTGGCTTTATAAGTAGATGTTGCCGATCCCACATTTGTAATCGTTCTTCGATAAGCACGACTAAAATCTGATGAGCCATTTACAAAAAGAGCAAATGATGGGAGATTTAATTCGTATACAGCTTTCTTGTTAGCTTGTCCTCCACAACTGCTATGATCTTTAGTGAGGATTCGAAGCTCTTTATCTGTATACCCCTCTCCACACAAGAACTTGATATAATCTGCTTCGCCAATATCATATACTAAACCAGGATTTGCGGCCTTAACAGGATTAATTAGTCCTTCTCCATATGCAATTCAGCTTCAGGATTAAAAGTAGGACTCATTGGAGTAGCTGTCATTAATTAGAATGCAATAAAGATGGTCAAATTTTGTTGACTAATTAGATGAGAATTGAGATAACAATAAAGGATGGTAAAGAAACTCCTACTCTCTAATTGATTACATACACACACTTATATCTTAGAAGAATTATGTTATAAAGTATAATTTTAGTTTTTCTTAAAATACACTTAATGGTACATACTATTACTAGTTTAGTAAAGTTATTATACCAGTGGTCATCAACGCAGATTTGATCATAGCAGGAGACCAATTAGGGTGAAATGATTTGATATATGCAGCTGCTGCAGTAGCATGAGGGCAAGCCATTGAAGTGCCAGAGATTACATTATATTGTACTGTTCTTTTGTCACCATCAAATTCTGAAATTGAGGCAACTGGAGACTATGCAGCTATAACTTCAACTCCGGGAGCAGCAATGTCAGGCTACAATATCAATAACTAACTCTAATGAGAATTTGATAGATTGAAGATGATAATTTGATCTGGATTATATAACATACTATATTTAAGGCTACCTTAAGGGTATTTGGTGTGATTGGATTTGGACCTCTTAATGAAAATGAAGCTATGAAAGGCATTAGCCCATTGTTTATTTCTTCACTCCTAAATATTGTGGCTGTTGCATTTCTAGTAATCGGTAGAACAATAAATGAGAAAAAGTTGAATTCAATAGATTTAAAATTTAATTGATAAAAGTTTGATTTTGAATCAATACTATCATTTAATCGTGATGCATCTATTATAACGTTTCATTTGCTAGGACACAACCTTGAAGAAAAAGAAAACAAAGAAGGAAAATCTAAATTCCAATGTAATGTCTCTTGTTTGGAACCTACATAATATAGGGAAAACTAACAGAGTTGTTAATGTTAAAAATATTTTCGTAAACTAGGCAAAATCCTTAAATGAAAGTATACATTTTATTATAACGACAAAAATATTCTTATTTAAAGTTTTGTTTTATTATATTATATATGTAAAATTTTAAATGTAATATAATTATATTTTTTATCTAATCAAATAAGAAGAAAGAAATTTAATTTCTTTCTTATTTCTTCGAATCCTAACGACTTAAAATTATATTTATTTTCCTTTTTTATATTTATTTTCACACCTAAACACAGATTACAAGTCAGGTCTTGAGCTTTTTTTCTTGGAAAAAAAAAAGTTAGGGAGGATTGATAACTGATAAGGATTCGGAAATGTCAAGGAAGACTCCACCAAAAGAGAAAGGGATAATGTATTATTAGATTTCACTCTACACACTTTTCTTTTTCACATATATTTTACTACTCTAACAACTAAAGTATCTCGAATTAATGGATAGCTCTTGAACTTCTTTTTTTTTTTTTTCTGAATTATCTAAATATTTAAATGTAGTGCCATGAGGGAACATGTTAGATATAGCCACAATATATTTTTTGTCACAATACATTTACTTTATCTGAGTTTGTGATATATTGATGAAACTTTATCTTACTCCATTGGAGAAACTCCTTGGAGTTGGCTTAAATTTATTTTTCCCTACAGAAAAATAAAATAATAAAATATGGATTTATACCTGGTTGAAGTTATGTAAGAATGTATGAGTCTTTGATCCCACTGAGCAATCTGCAAAGCAGGCAGGGCATATGTTCCGGGCAAATCTTGAGGGTAATTAAGTCCAAATATAACACCAACTGCCCCAGATAAAATCCCCACATTGTCAGAACTCTGAATAAGCTCACACAGAACAATCTTTCCCTTCACTGAATGTTTATCCAAAGAGTCCTCTAAGCAATACCTGAGCAATAAATATATAACGTATCAAATTGAAATCCAATTTCATTTTCCCTTAAAAAAAATAATACAACCAATAAAATTGTAGAATTCATTTGCTGATACCTGGATGTAGAGCTGTTATGTCCACCAGCAATGTTAGGTATATCTCCACCGTAAACCAGTGGATAGAATTTTTTCTTAAGATCAAATGTGTTAATTGAAACCCCCTGTACATATAGCCACACTCATCCATTAAACATAGCCTTTCTTTCAATATTTTTTAAATTAAAATCAATTCAAATTAAGCTATATGGAGAATTAATTTACACATGCAAATGATACCTCATAAATAGCTCCATTGCCCAATTTCACCTTGGTAACAATCTTTCTGTCAAAAGTGCTAGCAGCAACAGAAAGTAACCATGGTGGATAATTTGTCATTGAGGAAAGAGAAGGGCCCAAATTATTGCCAGAATTTGACGTTAATATCCGTTTTTTCATTGCATGGAAACTTCCTATATTATTTGAATCATAAAAATACGGAATGTGTAATATTCTCCTGGATCCAGTTGAAATAGAAATGATGTCTACACCATCAGTAATAGCTTCATCAAATGCTGCAAGGGTGTCAGCATCACCACACCCTGTGCTGAACCAACACACTTTGTACACAGCAATTCGGGCAGATGGAACTCCTCCACGGGCAGCCCCTGAGGCCAACCCAAATAGACTTGCAGAGTTAACGGAGTTTCCAGCAACTGTGGATGCACAGTGTGATCCGTGACCTTGTGCATCTCTTGGAGATATGATATCATCTTTGGCAAAGTCATTTTCCAGATTAAAGTACTTTGCACCAATTATCTTGCTGCATAAAAATATTGACTCACTTTTAATAAAGAATCTACTTTTTCTTTTACAAAGTGAACATCCAATTACCCCGGAATATTCAAGTTGGAAAGTGAGATTGTCACTCAATTATTATAATTAGATATTTTGAGTACTTTTACTCTTTTCTCTTTTAGCTATGCATTTTACACACTATGCCACTAATTAGTCAAAAAGTTTCTTTCTTTAACTATATCAAATTACTTTCTTTGTATCTTTATATCTAAATTTGGTCTTTTTAATTGTTTATGTCTTTTAGTTTACCATATTTTATTTCTATTTCTAAATTTAATTTCAATATCTTTTTAGAAAAAATATCCGCAATTAAAAACAATCTTTTATCACAAATCAAAATTATTCACCATAAGTTTAAAATATATTTTATATATTTAAAAAAAAATATCTATTATAAATTTAATTATATAAAAATAAAAATGCACTTAGGGTTGGAAATCTTTAATATATACTCCATCTGTTCCAAATTATATGAAGTTTTAGAGAAAAAAATTTGTTCCAAAGTAGATGTCGTTTTACAAAATCAATGCTGCATTAAATGTCTTTTTTCAGAACTATCCTTAACAAATACTTAGTGAGAGTAGTGTATAATGAGTAATTAATTAAAGAGATAAATGGTATATTAGGAAGTTACCAAATATTTTCTAGAAAATTTAATAAATTAATTATATTCCTTAATACCTGTGAAAAACCTTAAACGTCATATAAACTGGAATTAAGAGAGTATAAATTAAGTCAGTCTAGGGCAACTTTTTGGACATAAATGACTTTTTACATAATTGGTTATCAGGATGCCTTTTTTTTTTTTTTTTTTTTTCTCTTACTAGCGTTTGAATCTGGATCTCTTATGAAATACTCCCTTCGGACTAAAATATAAGCAAAAAAAAACTGAATCATACCCTTTAAGAAAGTTAGTTAGTATCATTTAATTTTGATAGTCTCAATAAAAAAAATTAACTCATTTCCTAAAGTACCCCTTACATTTAATTGCATAGGACAAAAAAAGAGAAGGTGGTTGGAAATAAAACTTTAATTAAATGAAGGATATTTTGGAGATGGTATCATTAAATAGGAGAGAGTTAGTTAAAATTTGCTTATATTTTAGTCCAACACACATGCAATTTTTTTTGCTTATATTTCAGTCCGAAGGGAGTAGCTTTCCAACAATTGCCTTATAGACCAAGAATACCAATAAGTGTGCGTTTTTGTTTTCCTATATCTTATTGTTTATAGTATTCAATTTAAAAATTTCTCCAAATTATATTAACATCTCAAAATAAAATTACACTCTTATAATTTGAAACATTTTTAACTTCTTTTATTCTAATTTTAATATAAATGTATTTTTTAATCCTAAGAGATTTTACTATAATTAAATATAATAATTAAATATAAAAATATTCAACTAAATTGTATTACTATAATAATTCATATGTAAATTTATTTTTTTAAGAGACAAAACTTAAATGCCATTCTTTAAGTGATTTTAGTATTGTTTTCCAATTCAAATTGGTGTTTTACTTCAATACTTCATGCATTTAATAAAATTTTACATTAAAAATCAACTAAGTTACTAAAATAAAACTCTAGTTCTAGGATAAAATAATTCCAAAAGTATTTAAAGAAGTCTACCTTATTTTTCCCTTAGATGTTAAATGTACAATGAGAAGTGCTAACAACAAAATCTTCTAATACATACTCTTCTATTGGTCGTAAATCTTATTTGAAAATTCTAAAATCATGATATATGTTTATTAAATAAGATGTAAGACCCACAAAATTTTATAATTTTTAGTAAATTTTAATCAATAAAAAAAATGTATTCAAAAGAGATGTTTTAATATTTCTCATGAGCAAAAGGTGCACCATAACACCATCCCGTTGTTTGGCTATAAAAGGTGAGGTAGAGTATGACTCTTGACATCCCGTGAGTTAATATGTGTGGTCGACTAAATTGAGTATGCCCCTTGACATCCTGTTATTTCTCCATTCCTATTTCTATGTACTTTGTTCATTTATATTTATTACAAATCTTGTTCCTACTAATTTAATTTTTTTTATATTTAACTGTACGTAAGAGGCAACACTGAATTAACTATGGTCTCTACTCTCTAGCATTTCACATTCTTTACTAACAAATTAAATTTACTCACAGGTAGAACGAGTTGAAAACAAATTTGATTATTTGTCAAGATTTACTCTCACCGAAAGATGATCTCTTTAGGCTTGTCGCATCTCCTCCAAATTCTTACCTGCATTCTGCTTTTGACTCCATCATTTTCTGAAGATGATCGAAAGGTAAATACTAAAATATATCTAATTTTGCTTGACCTAGCAATTTAAACGGTTTGTCCTAATTTTTGCAAACATATACTTTAGGTATATCTTTTGAGAGTGTAAATACTCCACTTTGTATTTGATTTTTTTCTCTCCTAATTTTCTCATTTTTATTTATCTTGAGAACTTATAATTTTCAGAAAACTACTCTTAGTTGCTTATTTTTTTATGATTTTTTAAAACAATTCTTATACATAAAAATTTTAAAGTTTAAAAAAATATTGGATTATTCTTAAGTTAAGAAGAGTTTGGATTATTTTCAAAATCAATATAAAAGTAACCTAAAAATGATTTTATATGAGGTTGAATATAATTCTCAATCTCTGAGCACTTATATGCAGTTAACTTAGTAGGACTATTACGTTTAAATTCCTTCTTTATTCTTTTTTAATTTATCTTGCTCATACTCTAATCATATTTTATATATAGATTTACATAGTCTACATGGGAGATTATCCGAAGGGCGTGGAATTCACAGAATCACTTTACACTAGTATGGTTCAAAGTGTCCTCGGCAGGTCATATATTATTACCCAATAATAATTGCTCCCCATTTTCATTAGAATACATCATAAATGACTACCTATATTTCAAATGTTAAAGCTTTTATATAAATGTCGCTTGTTTGTATCTTTGGAGATAGTAATCAATTCAATATGAACGTATATATTAAGAAGTGGAATATGCTCATTTTTATTAATAATTAATAATAATTACCAAAAAAAAATTAATAGTTAATGATAGAAATGGGTCAAACTAGGCTTACTTTAGATTAATAGGCATGAATTGCTTTCTACCTCAAATGGGCACAGTAGATTTTCAAAAATAAGGCTTGGTTTAACTTTGTTTATTTGATAATATTTCTTTATTTAGACTTTTAAAATATTATTAACTTGAAACTCTATTTAAATGTTTATTTTATAATTTAATTTTTAAACAAAGTATCAAACTCTCCTTTTAAAGAGTTATTGGTTTTAAACCTTGATATATGTCAATAAATTTACACTTTTAAAATAGATAAACAGATATAAAATTTTAAGCTGTTAAAAGTAAAAAATTAATACATCATGATCATATCTCTCCCCCTTTTTTTTCTCTCTATCTATCTATCTATATGATTAAGTGGGAAGGGAGTTGAACAATTTATATGAAGTTCATTCAAACCCAAAGGTTAATGTTACTATTGGGAAAAGCAAACTCCTCAAAGTAAGACATTACACTTCATTAATCATTAATTAGAAGTATTTAACAGTTTGATTTAGACAACAGAATAGTGTAAAGATTTTTCTAATAAGGGCATTCCAGCGAAAATTGTTTCAATTAAGAAGTGCCTTCTCTTTTGGGTGAGAAAGAATCCATTTTTTTTTTTATTATAAATACTTAACTACAGTTCCAAATGGCATATATCCATCCAGAAAATTTGCACCAGATGCTTTGCTGCACAGCTACAAGAGTTTCAATGGGTTTGTGGCGAGGCTAACAAATGAAGAAGCAGAAAGAATGAGAGGTAATTTTAATATGCCTTTCAATCTATATATTACTCATATGATGTATACATTTTGTAAAAAAATTGAGATATTTGTCCAGGAATGGATATTGTGGTCTCTGTTATACCACACAGAATTCATAAGCTCCAAACATCAAGGTCCTGGGACTTTCTTGGCTTCCCCGAAAATGTCATAAGAACAAACATAGAAAGTAACACAATCGTTGGAGTAATTGATAGTGGAATTTGGCCTGATTCTTATAGCTTTACTGACGGAGGATTTGGTCCACCACCACAAAAATGGAAAGGATTGTGCTATAACTTGCAATAAGTACGTAATATTTGTTTATATACAGTGTAAAATAATTTTATATTGTTAATCAATCACAAATTATCAGTGATATGACTTTAAAGGTAATTGATATAAAAATCAATAAATTTATCACACAAAGTAGTTTATAATTAGATGATAGTGTAAATGTATAGCATATTCTCTCTCTCTATATATTGTGCATTTTGTCTGTGGACAACAAAAATTACTTGTATCAATTTATAAAGAAAAAATAGACTATGTATTGATAGTGTAAAGAAGTTTCACACCGTCATTCAATTACAACTTATCATCATATATAATAAATTTGTTGATTGTTATAATAATTATTACAACTTATCATCATATATAATAAATTTGTTGATTTTTATAATAATTATTTTAAAAATCATTTGTAATTGAATGACCGGATGTAAAACTGCTTTACAAGTGCATGACCATTAATGCGTGTTTCATATTTCATGTTTCATGAATTGTTTGCAGCAAAATAATTGGAGCAAAATATTATCGCATTAGTGGTGTGTTTGCAAAAGAGGACATCATAAATCCAACGGATACGACTGGTCATGGGTCTCATTGTGCATCCATTTCTGCTGGAAACCCAGTTCAATTTGCAAGTTTATTTGGGTATGCCTCAGGGACAGCCAGAGGAGGAGTTCCATCAGCACGAATTGCTGCATATAAAGTGTGTTGGTCAGAGGGTTGTGACAATGTTGACATCCTTGCAGCATTTGATGAAGCCATTATAGACGGTGTGGACATTATTACTATTTCAGTGGGACCTACAGACGTGACACACGACCAATATTTTGATGATGTATATGCAATAGGATCTTTCCATGCAATGAAGAGAGGCATATTAACTTCTAAAACTGCTGACAATTCAGGTCCATCCCCTTACTCAATATCAAATACTGCACCTTGGCTCCTTTCTGTAGCTGCCACCACCATAGACAGAATGTTTTTCACCAATGTCCAACTGGGCAATGGCCAGACCTTTCAGGTAATACCCATTAAAAAAAAACCACATGCACAATACAATATTATAGTTATTTTTAAGAAAATATATATATATTAGAAAATCTAACCTAAAAGATTTCACTCAATATATGCAGGGAGTTTCAATAAATACATTTGATCCAACAAGTTATCCATTAATTTATGCTGGAGATGCACCCAACATAAGAGGTGGATTTAATAGTTCCAAATCTAGGTACTAACATTTACAAATATCTTTTTTTTATTTTATTTTGGTAGCTAGATAGTTACTAGTCTTTTCTAATTTTATTACAATTCAAGACTTAATTCATTCTAACATTATCATTGCTTAGGTATTGCCTTGAAAATTCTTTGGATGAAACTTTGGTGAGGGGAAAAATTGTTTTGTGTGAAGACTTTCCTCGTCCTAAAGGATATGCTTATTTTTCTGGGGCTGCTGGTGTTATAATTTCAAGTACATATCCTTTAGCTGTGGCAGATATATTTCCATTGCCAACAATTCACATTAGCCAAAATGACGGGACACTCGTATATTCTTATTTGAAGTCAACAAGGTACAAAACTTTTCAATAAGATCATATATATGCTATACAATTTTGCTTAGTCTTGAATTGATTGATTTATGTCACTAATTATTTCAGTTATCCAACTGCTACCATATCTAAGAGTTACGAAGGCAAAGATTCATTAGCCCCTTACATTGCTCCATTCTCATCTAGAGGTCCAAATAAAATCACTCCTGACATTCTTAAGGTAACCTAATTCATAGTACAATTACAATCAATCTAACCACTTCAAGGTTATTTGCTTATTTCAATTATCTCTTGATGTTGTAGCCTGATTTAGCTGCTCCAGGAGTTGACATTCTAGCTGCATTGTCTCCAATTTCTTCTATTTCTGGTGTTAAAGGAGATAGGAGAGTATCATATTACAATATAATATCTGGAACGTCAATGGCATGCCCTCATGTTACTGCAGCAGCTGTCTACATCAAATCATTTCATCCTAACTGGTCTCCTGCAGTACTTAAATCCGCATTAATGACAACTGGTAATGGTCTCTTTGATATCCACACATATTGCAATCATTTTATGCCTTTTCTTGTCTCAATTAAAAAATATACATGGTTAAAAAGTAATTCTTTCTTTCCCACCTGGATTATTAGGCATATTTTGGTTGAGTGAAATGGAATGGAAAAGAAATGTTTAAATTATAGTAGTGTAATGAAAGTGTGAGACTCACTTCAAATTTTAAAAAGTTTCTTCTGAATTTCTTGCTACAGTATAAGATCCAAACAACCCATTACACTATGTTTGGTATTAGTGAAACTGGGAGGAGTGAAAGTAGGTGCCAATGAATTGCTGTGAAAGTAAAAAATTGATGAGAATGTTTGTTACTGATGAAAGAGGGATGAAAGTGGTCCTTTTTCTATGGGTCCCACACAATAATACTTTCATTTCATTAAGATGAAAGATGATGAAAATTGCTCCCATTTATTTTATTGCATCGTGGGACTCATGCTTCTTTCATACCTGTGACCAACATGCTCTTTGTTCTCTCTTCTCTGCTGCACGTGGTACTTATACAGGCGTCCAGCAACATGATCGTGGTTTATAGGCTCACTGCTCTGCACGTTTTGTTTTTTGAAAACATAATTCATTACGCTAGAAAGTATAACCGATTATGCCTAGCATAATCAATTATGTGACATTGTCATGCATAATTGATTATGCATGCAAGCATAATTGATTACGCTAGACATAACCAGTTATACTCATTAGCATAATTGGTTATGATTTTGTTTTGGAATGATAATTAGCTTTATCACTAACATGTTTATTTGCTTACAGTAAAGTGGTAATTAGCTTAATCATTAAAGTTTGTTTTTCTTTTTTATCTATCAAACCACTTTAATTCAAATCTTTCATCTCTTTCACATTCTCTTTCATTTCAATCAAACATCCTTACTTTTCACTCTCTTTCAACTCTCTTTCATCTCTTTTCATTCCTACCACTTTTATCTCTTTTCTTACCTCTATACCAGACATAGTATTAGTGTTTTTGATTTGTATACATGTTACTTTTTAAAAGAACTAGGAAAAAGATAGGAAATGGGAATAAGCAAATTCGGTTTCATTCAAGTACAAATATATAAGATGTAGGTTTATTTTGTTGTCAGAGATCATACGAGTTACGTATAATCCTTGAATCAAAATTAAGGGACTGGTATCTATAAAAAAAAAAATAAGGGATAAGGGTCTGGGACTTTGTACACACACATACACCTTTTTGTTACACTACATTTACACCCCTCATTTGATTTGAAAAATTGAGAGAAATTTAAATAAGTTTAATTCTCCACTTTATTTACTATAAAAGAAAAGGGTGTGAATAACGTAGGAGAAATAAAGTTTGAAAATATTAATTCTCAATATAAAAATATAAAGATAAAATATTTTAACCTAGAAGCTTATACATTAATTTCTACATGCAAGTTACCCACCTTACACATTTTTGTTGGGAAAAAATAGATTTACTTAGTCCATGGAGTTGAAGGGGTTCAAATTGAAAAACACATAGTTATTTCAATTATTTCATGATTCAATTTAATAGGTTGATTAAGTTTATGACCAATATTGTTCATTTGATTATTTACAGCTACCCCTATGAGTTCTGCACTTAATAAAGATGCTGAATTTGCTTATGGTGCGGGGCAAATCAATCCTATCAAGGCAGTATATCCTGGACTAGTTTATGATGCTGCAGAACTTGATTATGTTAAGTTTCTGTGTGGACAAGGTTATAGTACAAGTCAGTTGCGACGAATTACAGGAGATTATAGCAGTTGTACGCAAGCAATCAGGGGTCTGTTTTTGACCTTAATCTCCCATCTTTTGCTCTGTCTACAACTTTCTCAAGGTATACTAATGTCACTTTTCATAGAACTGTTACAAATGTTGGATCAGCTACATCTAGATATAAAGCCACAATAACTCCATATCCATCTTCCTTAAACATCCAAGTAGTGCCAAATGTTCTGGTCTTCTCATCTTTGGGTCAGACAAAGACTTTCACTCTTAAGATTGAAGGAACCATTAATGCAAATCCAGTTTCTTTGTCTTTGATTTGGGATGATGGTACTTTTCAAGCAAGGACCCCATTGTTGTTTATGTTCCCCATAATTTCTCTACCACAAGCACTTGTCAATGAAGAAACAACCAACATGAATGGCAATGATTGTATTATTTATTGGCTTGCTTTTTCTTCTTCCTATTGAAGTCTCAGTGAATAAATATTCTGTGTGAATTGTAAGCCAGAATGATGATCAAGTGCTTTGTAAGCCAGGAATAAAAATCAGGATGATAATTTACTTTTACCCATAGTATTTTCCACTCAGCCTTCTTGAGTAATATTTTAATGTCATTATTTTATCATAAACATCCATAATCATTGGTCATGAATTAATTGGATGTGAGTTGGGAAGCAACCTTGGCTAACCATCGTCAGTGGTTAACAGTGGTCTTGAAGTCTAATCACCATTAATAATCAATAAAATATAACACCTCTACATTCACACCTCTCCCATTGTGGATAAAATAAAGTGTTTGTTATCCTTTATTTTTTTATTTTTACTAAAAGTAACAATAATTTTTCTATTTTTTTTAAGTGAAACAAAATAGAGACTCAAACAAATTTAGAATTCACACTTAGTAATTGCTAAAAGACAATTTCTTTTTTTCACACCAGGAGCATTAATTATTTAATAGAATTTTTTAAAGTTTAATTTGAATTAGAAGCATATATTGTCTCGATAAAATGTTGTCTTTAAAAAAAATATCAAATAAATGGTAGAACAATTTAGATAAGTTTCATTTGGATAAGTATTTAACTCTTCTTTTTCCTATACACAAACTTTTTTATCATCCTAATTTTTTTTAGGGAATCATCATTTTGTGGCTCTTAATTCAACATCCTTTTTCAGTGTTAAAGTTCTTCTTCTTTTCAAAGAGGAAATTTCATAATAATGTTTTTTTTTTCTCAAGTCATGAAGAGTAACATCCCTTATTTTTAATAAATTAAAAAATATATTTTATTTATTATTTAAACAATATTTTTCTATTAGTTCTTTTGCTATTTGTAAAGTATTTTAACTCATGAGGTTTGAAAATTTATGATTAGACCTCAGCCAAACTTTATAAGGTAACTCAAACTTTGGAAAAATAACTCAAAAGTCCCAAAAATCTAATACCAGTTACTTATAATTATTATGATTATCATTTAATTATTAAAAATAACTTTAGAAGTTTTAAAAATTAAAATTAAATGAGAAAAAAGGTTATGCAATAACAGTGTAAGACAATTTTATGTATTCATCCAATCACAAACCACCATGTATGATTAGTTTGTTGACTTTTACAATAATTACCTTAAAAGTAATACCAATGGTGAATTGTAATTGAATGACGGTATAAAACTTACACCGTTAGTGCGTATGATCATTAAATTCAAATTAAATTCAAAAAATATAAAATAAGATTTTAAACAGGTAAGTATTATTTGCATTATTATTATAGTAAAATATCTTGGATAAAAAATGTGTAAATGAAAACCATAACACACTACAAGAAAAATGCTCTAAAGTTACAAAAACTTTTACATATATATAGAAATATGAATATTTAGCATATATAGGTAAAATTCTTCCAATATTCAAATAAAAACTTTAAAGGCTTCTACTTACATATATACTTGGTATAGGTAAAATTTCAAAAAGACTTTTAACCTGTGGGGTGTTTAGTGTAGGTAAAACCCTAAAAGACTTTTACCTATAGATGCCACCATTTGATTTAATTTTTGGCAATTTATTATTCTTTCGCTATTGGAAACTTCTTGTTTAAAATATTTTAGTTTTCTTTTATTTTTCCTCATTATTTTCCCTGAAAAGTCCTTAGTTCAAAATTTTCCCCTCTAAATTTTAGTTTGAATTCCATAATTGCTTTCTATAGAAAAGCTAAAGGATAAGTCTGTTAACTTTGCTTCATCTGATGGCTTTATGTTTGTTGTAAGCTTTATAATGTTGCCACCATAATTTGTTGATTATTTGTTTTCTTTGATTTTATGTTTTTTTTTTTTGTTAATTTAGTTAATTTTGTGTTCATCTACAGTGTTATAAATATAATAGCAATCATGAGTGTGGTTATTATGTCACGAGACATGTTGATCATCATCCAAGCATGTATTGTTGACTCATTTGAAGTAATTTTCTTTTTTACAACTTAATTAGTCTTGATAAATACTATTGAAATATCATATGTTATAGATTATTTAATCATGCCTTTGAAATTGCAGAGATTCAACAATCATGATCCCTTCTTTATATGGAGGATATTCATGTTGTAAAGAATCGTTTGACAAGTTACTTCATTAATAATCACTACCACGTCCCCCTAATTAGAAGGTATCATATATTAAGTTTGATTGATTTACTTAGGCTATCATAATGTGCATATATAAAAATGTCAGTGTATGAGTTTTATGAATTCATTACTTAGTAGTGAAAGTAGTTTTATGTGAATTGGTTTTGTCAAACTGACTATGAACGTATATGTATATATGTAAGTGAGAGTGTATATAACAAGTGTTTTTAATTATGTAAATTGGTATGTCAAAATGTAGTTTCGTGGTCTATTTATTGTGTTCAAATTGGTTGTGAAAGTGTAGTTCTTTTATTTGCAGTTAGGTATTTGGGAAGCTGTATGTTTCAATATATTTTTATAAAAAAAAAAAATAGAATTTTACATCGATTATGATAAGAATCGATGTAAAAAATAAACTTTCTATATTATTTTTAGCTACAATTGAGTAAAAAGTAAATTTTTTAGACCAATTCTCATCAAAACTAATTTAGAAAATAACTTTCTACGTCAATTCTAAATCAACTTAGAAGATATTAAGTTTTTATATTGACTAAGTATACATTTCCTTGAACCAATCTTAAAAGTCAACAACTGTTAAAACCCTTTTATTTATTTATTTATTTATTTATTACTATATAAAAGTATTGGAAATTTGTTCCTATGATACATATTCAGTTCTGGAGTGACATCGTTCAATTGGTCCCGTTTCTATGTTTCTAGAAAGCTTTAAGAATAGAAAGAATTGGCATATATGGAATTCCCGGGCCGTCGGGGCATATCGCAATCATCAAATGCCATCCAAAGAAAATTTTAAATGTGGACAGGAATTTTCCTTTTTCTTAATCATATTGTACGTACGGTAATTATTATTAATTTTAAATTAACTAAAAAACAGTGAGAGAAATGATCCCATTCCAATGTTAGATATTAGATGGACCGTACGGTACCCAATGGTTACTCGATTATCGTCCTATCGTTAAGAAAAAGAACACGATCTCCTAGTGAGGGGACTCGGTTATCTTATTCGGTAACTTACAATACATAAGGGGAAGGATAACAGATAAAAGGTAAGTCTTTTCCCATTAGAAGATATACATGAAACAGAGACTAACTTAGTCATCGGAGTCCTTTTTGCAGGTCCCCCCTCCTTATTTGCAGAGATCAATAACTCCACAAATAATCCTACCGTGAGCTAGGTACATATTGGACATTAGAAGGGATCTCGCCTAAAGGTCTCAGTAAGAACATTTGGCGCCCACCATGGGGCCCTGGAAATTTTTTTCCTGTAGCCACAAATTTCATGGTAACCACACGACGAGCAGACCATAGTCGGATAATGGCAAAAAGTTCAATGATGCAAGAATTTTGTGCCCAATTAGAGGCTTTACAAAAAAAAAAGAATGCAGACGACCTTGCGGCACTCTGGCAGAAACATGAAACAAACCTCCAAGCGCTACATGACAAAAATGCTAACATACGAGCACAGTTACAAGAGTCTCACGTGGCGACGAATCACACTTCAACTCATAATGAGGTTGAATCTCACCAACCGCAGAACATAGAAGCCCATTCGTATCATTTTCATCATAGTACACACCAGCGAGGCAACACTTTAATGCGATCCAGAGTGCAATCTTTGACGCAAGGACTCGACGACCCCCGCCGACACCCTTTTGTCGATGGGATCATGGATGTGCCTCTACCCTTGGGATGGAAGCCCTTAAATCTAAAGCGATATGACGGCACCACAGATCCTGATGAACACCTGGAAGTGTATGTCACACAAGTAAACTTATACACTAATGACGATGCTATTTTGTGCAGGGTCTTTCCAACATCTTTGAAGGGACCCACACTAAGCTGGTATACCTGACTCCCACCAAGGTCAATAGATTCCTTTGAAAGTTTGGCACAACGATTTGGGGCATAGTACGCGACAAGTCGGCAACATCACACAACATCAATCGCCCTAGTCAGCCTGAGACAAGTCGATGACGAACCACTACGGAAGTTCATGGAACGGTTCTTTACCATATCTGTGAGAATCCACAATCTCGATCCTAGTGTAGCCCTACATTCTAAGATAACGGCACTTCGTCCAGGACCATTTGCTGATAGCCTATGTAAGAAACGACCGATTAACATGGACGAGTTACGTCATCAAGCATCCAGTTACATTCAAATGGAAGAATTATCTGAATTTCACAATAAGATGCGTCAAGGTGACACAAAGAAAACAGATACTCACAGGGAAAAGATCAAACCCATAAGAGATAGAGACTTCAAACCTAGAAGGCAACCCTGACAACCTAGGTATGCAACTTACACTCCTCTCAACAAGTCCAGGATGAGGGTCCTCGAAGAAGCTTTTCATGCAGAGATTCTTTCTCTCCCACCTCCGTCCCAAACATCAGAAAGTGCAGATAAGACGAAGCACTGTCGCTATCATTAATGCTTCGGACACTCAACTGAAGATTGCATTGCTCTAAAAGATCCCATTGAAGAGTTAGTCCAATGAGGATGTTTGAACCAATACGTTAAAGGATACCAATCTGGACGAGGTGGATATCGAGGTCGTGGTTGCGGAGGCCGAGGTGGTCGTGGAACACAAGAACACGATAACCACCAAGGTCAGCAGGGGGTGATCCATAACAGAACCAACAAAATAATCAAGGAGATGGCAGAGTACGAGGTGTGATAAATGCTATAGCTAGTGGCTTTGCAAGGGGCGGTTACAGTAACTCGGCCAGAAAGAAACACCTCCGTGCTATACATAATGTAAATACAGTGAAAAATGCTTAACAACGATCACTACCTCAGATAACATTTATCGATGCTGATTTTTTGGATCCTGACCCGAAACAAGACGATCCTATGGTGATCATGGTAGTTATAGCAGATTGGGGAGTAAGGAAAACACTAATTGATCAGGGAAGTTCTGTTGATGTCTTGTACTGGTCCACTTTTCTGAGACTAGACATTTCCCATGATATTATTAAGCCTTACCAGGAACCTCTGGTTGGTTTTGCAGGTGAGCGCATTCACACTGGCGGGTATGTTGAACTACTAACAACCTTTGGTGTAGGCAAGTTATCTCAAGCAATTATTGTAAAGTATATTCTCATTGACGTTGATACCTCCTACAACGTACTTATTGGTCGATCGACCTTGAATGCGTTAGGAGCTATTGTCTCAACACCACATCTGGCCATGAAATTTTTGTCATCCAACGGAGACATTGTCACCATTAAAGCCGATCAGAAGGACACCTGTGAGTGCTACGCCAAAAGCCTTAAGATAGAGCCTTACAGCCTCAAGAATTCACAAGTGGCCAACATCAACCACTCAAAACACCCATGGAACGACTTTGATTCGAGATCCAACTTGAATGACATGAGATCGAGTCCAACTGAAGAGCTGTATTGTTTCCATATCGACAAAGAAGCAAATCAATGTACAAAACTCGACCAATTGATGGATAACAAAATCCGAAGCAGCATACAAGCAGTACTCCAACAAAATGTTGATCTTTTTGCTTGGAGTGTGTCTGACTTGCCTGGCATAAACCTGAATTTCATTTGCCATAAACTAGTAATCTTCCCTGAAGCCAAACCAATAGCCTAGAAAAAGAGAAAGTTAGGTGAAGAAAGGCGTAAAGCTGTGGAGACTGAGACTGAGAAGTTACTCAATGTTAATTTTATCAAGGAAGTCAATTACACAACTTGGCTTGCCAATGTAGTGATGGTTAAAAACAGTAATGGAAAATGGAGAATGTGCATTGATTATACTGATCTCAACAAAGCATGCCTAAAGGATGCCTATCCTTTACCCAGCATAGATCAGCTCGTAGATGGAGCCTACGGATACAAGCTACCCAGCTTTCTGGATGCCTACTCTGGCTATAACCAAATCAAAATGTACCCCCCAGATGAAGAAAGGACAACCTTCATCACAGAAGGTGCCAACTATTGTTATAAAGTAATGCCATTTGGTCTCAAAAGCGCTGGTGTTACATATCAACGTTTAATGGACAAGGTTTTCAAAGAACTAATTGGCAAGAATATGGAAGTGTATGTGGATGATATGGTCGTAAAATCAAGAACCCCTGAAGAGCATAGCAAAGACTTAGCTGAAGTCTTTTCCAAACTTAGAGAACACAACATGAGATCAAACCCTGAAAAATGTACTTTCGGGGTATGTGGAGGTAAGTTTTTGGATTTCATGCTTACTTACAGAAGAATAGAGGCAAATCCGGACAAGTACGAAGCTGTGATTACAATGAGAAGGCCAGAAAACATTAATGAAGTACAGAAGCTAATAGGAAGACTAGCATCTTTATCCTGATTCCTACCAAAAATGGCTGAGAAAGTAAGACCATTCTTCAAGTTACTGAAGAAATCGCAAGAGTTCCACTAGGATGATGAATGCGACAAGATGTTCATAGACTTCAAAACATTCCTTGCAACACCGCCAATCCTGACACGGCCTACTCCAGGGGCCGAGCTACTACTCTACTTATCTATCTCTAATGCATCCATTAGCTCGGTATTGATTCAAGAAGAAGGAAAGAAGCAACAACCTGTTTACTTCACTAGCCGAGTTCTACAAGGAGCAAAAAGATACGGTATCAAATGATTGAGAAACTAGCCTTGGCGTTGGTAAACTCGGCTAGGAGCTTGTGACCCTATTTTCAGAGTCATCAGGTTAGGGTGAAGACTGACCACCCTATCAAACAAGTACTCAGGAAACCTGAGTTGGTAGGAAGAATGGTTGCCTGGTCGGTCGAACTTCCCGAATTCGGCCTCAAATATGAACCACGAGGACCAATTAAAGGTCAATGCTTGGCTGGCTTCTTAGTTGAGCTTCCACCTAAAGACAACGTTGAAAGTGATTGGTGGCTTCTTTTCGTGGATGGAGCATCTAACACCAAAGGAAGTGGAGCAGGGATTACTTTAGAAGGACCTGGGGATGTGTCATTAGAACAATCCCTGAGGTTCGTTTTCCAAGCCTCTAACAATCAAGTAGAATATGAAGCATTGATCGTAGGGTTGAGGTTAGCCATAGAAATGGGGGTCAAAAAGGTTAAATGCAAAAGTGATTCCAAACTTGTTACTGGACAGGTGCTAGGAAACTTTCAAGCCAAAGATACATAAATGCTGAAATATTATCATATAATGATGAGGTTGCTCGATAGCTTTAATGAGTACAAGATCAAACATGTCGCTCAAGACGATAATGACAGGGTAGATATCTTGTCAAAATTGGCAAGCTAAAAAAAGTCAAGCCATCACAGAACAGTAATTCAGGAAACTCTCAGTCTCCCGAGTACTGAAGCTCCCGACGTCTTCTTTTTTGCCATCGGTCAAGACAGATGGATGAGTCAGGTGTATGACTATTTGACCAACGAAACTCTGCCTCAAGATGAACATGAAGCTAAGAAATTCATAATGAAATCCTCCTATTATGTGGTTATCAATGGTGAATTATTCAAAAGAGGAGTGTCAGTCCCATTGCTGAAATGCGTAGATGCAAAATAAGCCAAGTACATACTCAATGAGATTCATCGGGGCATATGTGGCATGCATACTGGTGGAAGAAACATGGCGGCTCGAGTCATCTGAGCTGGTTATTATTGGCCCACAATCCGAGCAGATTGTGCCGACTATGTGAAGAAATGCAGGGAATGTCAGGAGTTTGGTAATCTTCATCACACCCCTCCCAAGAAGTTACACAATATCTTCTCACCTTGGCCTTTCGCATTATGGGGAATGGACATTTTAGGACCTTTTCCACTTTCAAAAGGTCAAGTAAAGTTCTTACTTGTGGCTATCGACTACTTTACCAAGAGGATTGAAGCAGAACCTTTGGTGAAAATCACAGCTCAGAAGGTGCAAAAGTTCACATGGAGAACTTTGGTATGTAGACATGGGATTCCATTTGCCATAGAGACTGATAATGGCAAACAATTCACAGATAAAGAGTACGCATAATTCTTAAAACAACTCGGTATAAAACACTTGGTGTCATCGGTGGAACACCCCCAAATGAACAGACAAGTAGAAACTGCCAACAAAGTAATCCTAACAGAGATGAAAAAGAGATTGGGACGAGCAAAAGGACAATGGGCTGAGGAGTAACCTAGCACACTTTGGGCGTACCACTGTACTCCTCAATCCACTACAAAATAAACTCCTTTCAAATTAACATATGGATCTTATGCAATGATTTCGGTTGAAGTCGGCGAACCTTTACCTAGGAAAACCTATTTCTCATAAACTTATAACTCTGAGAACCTACCGGTCGAATTGGACATGATTGAAGAAGTCAGAAAGGCTGCTAGAGTTCAGGAAGAAGCATGCAAAAGAAGAGCAGCTCAGAAATATGATTCAATACTCAAAAGAAGAGAATTCAAAGTTAGAGATTTAGTTTGGCGAATGCGTGGCGAAGCACGGAAAGACCACTCATAAGGAAAATTAGCGCCTAACTGGGCAGGACCATTCCGAATCACTGAGTCCCTACAGAACAGAGCATACCGTCTTGAAGAACTGGTAGGAAAGGTTATTCCGAAAACCTGGAATGCCACACATCTGAAGCCATACTTTAGTTGAGAACCAGGTGTTGTACTCTTTTTCTTACTTCAGTCTTTTTTCCCAAGTTAAAAAATAATGGGTTTTGGCTGAAGAGGTTTTAATGAGGCATGCCTAGTTAATGTAAAAGGAAACAAATTTACTTCATATTAATGAAACCCATATCACATTTGCTCTTTTATCTATTCTCTACTCATTACATTTTCAAATCATTATATCAAAATTAAGGGAAGATCATGCGAAACCTATTTAAACATATCTCAGCTATTCAGCCCATGCTAATAAGATTCCGATCTTATTTACATCTTGGCTATTCAACCTATGCTAATAAGATTCCGATCTTATTTACATCTCGATTATTCAGTCTATGCTAATAAGATTCCGATCTTGTTTACATCTCGGTTATTCAGCCAAGGCTAATAAGATTCTGATGTCATTTTCATCTCGGCTATTCAGCCTATCTCATCAAGAGTCAAATCTCCTCTATGTTGGTTGATTTAATCAAAATTGACCCCTTTTTCAAAAAAATTTCATTTAAGTGTCTCAATTCATTCATTACTGATCGGATATCATCTTTTACTTAATACAATTCAACACTTTTACTTGGTATAAAAGAGTGTATACTGCTCGTATTTCATACAAAACCTCATTCATAATAACAATCATATTACATTTATATAGAAATAATAAGTCACAAAAGTTGCCTTTATAAGGCTTACATAAGTTAAATCCCTAAACAGGAGGTTGTGAGGTCACCTTGTGTCCTCTAGCTGAAGTCACATCATTTCCTTCCGAGTCTTCGAAAGTCTCAATTTGGGACTCCCTCATCAAAGTTCCATCCTTCGCATCCATGTCCACATCCAACTTAGCCAAATCGAACTCGGGAAGGAACACTACTACTTGCCTTTGAGCCTTTTTAAAACGTTCCTGATGTGCATAAACAATTACTCCTTTAGCTTTTTCAATCTTAGCAGTCAAACTACTGTTATCTTTCTCCAGATTGACCACCGCTGACTCTAACTCTTTCACTTTCTCAGTTAAAGTAATGTTATTATCTTAAACTATTTTCTTATTATGCTCGGCATATTTTCTTTTTTCTTCCTCCTCGATCAACTGAATATTGAGGGTCTCTATTAACCTCTTAGAATCAGCAAAATCCTTAACCAAAAGATCAACCTTCTCGGTGAGATCCTCATTACTCTTCCTCAACTTCTCATTATCCAACACCAGTTGCTCATTCTATTTAGCCTTTAAACTAACAGCAGTCTCGAATTCCTTGACTGCTTCATTCTTTTTGGCTAAAGCTAACTCCAAATCCTTAATCTTCTTAGCAGCCTCATCCTTCAACTTCTTCTTCTCCTCAGCCATAGCTTTCAATTTGTTATCATCTTTGGTTTCCAATGACGCACTGCCGCCATAGACTGTAAAAGAAATACTTCAGTAGCATCCAAGCTATTTTCTGCTCTCATATATTCCATCATTTCTTTGTCACACTTGGCCACCAAAGATTCTGTCTCGATAAACTTAGAACCCTTCAACTCGGCATTCCATAAAGATGGAACATTTAGAGAGACAGTGGCATGATCTATTCTTTGTAACCTCCCTTTATGGTGACGGATGACCACGGTCCTTGGTTGAGTAGTTCCTTCTGGAGAAGTAGGTGTAGGCTGATCCTGACCCACCTGAACTTGACTCTCTACAGTATCCATTTGAGGTTGTCGGTTTAGAGTGAGGTTGGCAGGAACATTCTCAGATCACCTGAAGTCCTTACCGACGGGTTTGACTCCAAAGCCACCAGCTTTTCTGTCACCAGAGGCTGAACCTCTTGAACAGGTTCTAGCACAGGCTGCACCTCTTGAACACGTTTACCCTTATTTTTGTCTTCATTTTTCTTTTTCTTCCTCGGCCTAATAAGGTCGGCATAAGCTGAGGCGAGACCTCCCTTCTTGACTTCAGGAACTATTTTCCTCAGCTTCTTGTAGTCGTAGTCACCCATGATGCCTGCACAAATGATGATCGGGTAAGTAAATATCTCGGGAGAATAGGATTGTATAGATATATACATAAAAAAAATGATGATGAAATACTTACTACTAAGAGCCTTATCAATATCTCCTGCATAAGAACGTTTTATGACCTTCTTTATGTTCATTTTCCTTGGGAACTTAGCAATGATGAGTACATCTCTCCTGTCATCGGATGTCAGCATATACTCGGCTCTTGATTTGAATTTAACAGGGTTTTCTTGCCAGTATAAAGGGAATTTCTTAGTCATACCATCAGATTTGTAAAACAAATCTCGGTAATCAGAATACATAGGATTTGGCTTTACTTTGAAAAAACGAGTCTTAAACTTTTTCCAAGACTGGTTGTAGAGGGTAAAAAGACTCCCATACTAAACACCACAAAGTGAAACCCAACCTATCTTGGCATCTTCAGCCATTTTAACACAATAAAAATACATAAACTTTGTTGTGGTCGGTACTATAATCAAATAATAGCACAAAATTTCAAATGCCTTAATGAAAGCCCAACTGTTGGGATGAAGCTGTGAGGGCGCCACGTTCATCGCAGTCAGCATCTCACATTCAAAATCAGAAAAGGGTAATGTTATACCCAAATCCTTAAATATATCTTCGTAAACATAGATGTAATCGGATTTTCCTAAGCTAACATTCAAAAACACTCTCTCTATGGGAAGACAATACTCAGCAAGCACCCAGACATGTTGATTGTAACCTGTTAAATCAATCCTGTTTTTCAGGTCGGTAATTGAACTGAGGCTTTGGAAGTAACTAGAGTATGCGCCAACCTCACCATGAACCCAGGTATAACCTTCCAAGGTTATGGGAGGGTATTTTTGCCTTCTTTTACTTCTTTTCTCCCCTCTACTCCTCTCTGGACTCTCATGTAATTCTTTTACCCTCTTGCGTTTTCGCGTGGCTTCTGGAGGAATAGAAATCCCAACAACATCATCACTTCATTCTCCACTTCCTCTTCCGTAATAACATTAGCCTCTTCATCTTCTATAATAACAGTCGTATTCTCATTTTTTCGTTCCTACGGGATGATCCTCTCTTTGGAAGTCACCCCCTCACCTATGGGAACTTTCAGAAGCTTTAAGACGTTTCAATGAACACTCTTCAGAAACTTTATGATGTTTCAGGAGGTGCAACATTGAAACGGCACCTTTATGTCTCTAATTGATGACGCAAAAAATGAAGCGTCCCATCTCGAAGTTTTTCAGACACACTGTCGTTACGGGTTTCCATGTAAAATGACACTATTCTGAAACGACATTAGATATTCAAACCTTATCATTTTTAACAGATGGCAAAATCACAAGACACCTCGTAAATCACGTTTCAATCTAACAATTGTGATTCATCATGTTAAATCTAAGTATTTTTACTCTGACTCTTCATCTTTCTTTTCGGACATCCTTTACTAATGTCGGAACTCGTTATAAACTTTCAAAGCTCTTTTGTCCATCTTGGACTCAGAGCTTGGGGGGCTTGTGGACAGTACGATACCTAGCGGTTACTCGGTTATCATCCTATCGTTAACGAAGAGAACCCGATCTCCTAGTGGGGGGAATCGGTTATCTTACTCGGTAACTTACAATACATAAGGGGAAGGATAACGGATAAAAGGTAAGTCTTTTCCCATTAGAAGATATACATGAAACAATGACTAACTTAGTCATCGGAGTCCTTTTTGCAGGTCCCCCCTCCTTATTCGCAAAGATCAACAACTCCACAAATAATCCTACTGTGAGCTCGACACATATTGGACATCAGAAGGGATCTCGCCTAAAGGTCTCGGTAAGAACATTAGATATAATACAAATTTCGGTAAACATTTAAAATAATATTTTCAAAATGTTTTTTATTAAAAGATTTTTATGGCGATATTAGTGCATGATGTTCCGTTTGAGTTTAAATTTGTAACATTATTTTGTGAATCAACTTTTTATTTTATATAATTAGTGTCTTTTGTGCTCTTTACTGAGTTAGAGCTTGGTCTTTAGCCTCTTCACCTTCATATTCAAGGTGTGTCTTTAGAGTTTTAGAAGAGTTAAAGTTCGATTTTTGGTTTCTTTGCCTATAAGCTTAAAGTTGGAGGGTAGTGTATTTTTCAAATTCCTTAGCCCACTTAGAGCTTGATTTTTAGCCTTTTCACCTTTAAACTCAAAGTTGAAGAGTTGTATATATTCTTGAATTTTGACTGATCTCTATGGGTTGAGTTGTCGTGAATTTAGTGAACTGAGCAAGTACCCTTATGGTTTGTTATCCAATTTATACCAAAAAAGTGTTAGGATTAATAGTTGTGGCTAAAACTTGTTGAAGATCCTCCAAAAGTTGATTCTCCCAAACAAAAAAATTCCTTCTCCACTGAAGGTCCCACTCCCAACCAGTTTCAGTCCACCTTCCAACCTCTTTTACACAACAATTTTGTTGTGTAGAAGCAAGAAACAGTCTCAGGTATAGATTAGCAAAACAAATTTCACCACACCAATTGTCAAGCCAAAACCGGGCTTGATCACCCTCACCACACTTCCAACTAATCCTTGTATCAAACCACCTAGATTCATTGCCCCCACCACAAGCTAAAAGAAGGTTCCTCCACCATATTGAAGAAAATCTATCAATATCTCCCCTTAATGCTCCTCTCCACCCCTCATATTTTGATTGTAAGACCTCCACCTAAAGACCTTCCGTTTGGTTGAATAATTCCCACCTCCACTTAGCCATCAAAGCGATATTAAATAAAGTAATGGTTTTTATGCCAAGCCCACCATGGTCTCTTGGGCAACAAATTGTCTCCCAACTCACCCAACACACTTTTCTTTTTTCCTCACTCCCCCTTCCCCCCCCCCCCCCCCCCCCAACCAAAAAAGTTCCTTTGGATGGACATAATCTTTTTGGCTACCTCCTTAGGGATCTTAAAGAAAGACAAGAAGAAAATGGGTAAAGAAGATAGCACGGAGTTAATTAAGCAAACTCTTCCAGCAAAGGAAAGGGGCTTAAATTTCCAAGGTGCTAACTTCTTTTTAAACTTTCCTATTAAAGCACTCCAAGTCTCTACCCTCCTAGGATTCGTACCAATAGGAATACCCAAATAAGTGAAAGGTAAGGTTAAGATACTACAGTTTAAAAGCTTTGCATACCTAAGACCCTCACTTCTCGGTACCCCCAACACCCCAAAACCACTTTTAAAGAAATTTACCTTTAGCCCAGAGATCAATTCAAAGCATCTCACAATACTTTTAATAATGACCACATTTTGCAAATTGGCTTCACCCAAGAAGATGGTGTCATCCGCGAACTGGAGAAGATTTACCTCAACATTATCTTTCCCCACATAATAGCTTGAGAACATACTCCTTGATATAGCTTCCCTCATCATACCACTAAGCCCTTCCACCACAATGATAAAGAGGAATGGAGCCAACGGATCCCCTTGTTTAAGGCCTTTTTGAAGTTTGAATTTACCCGAAGGACTACCATTGATCAAGACCGACACCGAGCTAGACTCCAAGCAAGCTTTCATCCAAGAGACCCACTTCTCCTTGAATCTAAGTCTTCTAAGCATATAATAAACAAAGTCCCAACACACGGAGTCATATGTCTTCTCATAGTCAACTTTGAAAATAAGACAACTCCTTTTCCTCCTTTTTGCATCTTCGTTGGTAACTACCACACTATGCAACATACTTCTACCTCCCGAGAAAGCACTTTGCCTTTTGTCAATCACTTCATTAAGAACTTTCTTTAGCCTATTTGCCAAAAATTTTGCAAGGATTTTGTAGATACAACCCACCAATGAAATGGGTCTAAAGTCCCCCAAACTTTATGGATCATTAACTTTTGGGACAAGGGTGATAAAGGATGTGTTACTACCTCTTGGGATCTTTCAATTTAGATGGAATTCACAGAGAAACCTTTTGATATCTTCCTTAATCAAATACCAAAACTTCTTGATAAAGTTAAAGTTCAAACCATCCAAACCCATGCATTTCATGCTACCACATTCCCATACCGCCTCCTTAATCTCAACCTCACCAAAAGCCTCCAACAACATGGTATTGTCCACCTCTGAAACTTGCTTAAAAGAAATGCCATTAAGTTTCGAGCTTTCCCATTGATCTTGACTAAACCTCTTCATAAAAAAATTTTTTGCTTCCTCTTTAACAACATTGGGTTCCTCAACCCATCTTCCATCAATACAAAGACCCCTTAAAGAATTCTTTTTCCTCTTCCAATTTACCACATTGTGAAAGAACTTTGTGTTATTGTCCTCTTCCATATTCCATTTCATCCTTGCCTTTTGCCTCCAAAGAGATTCATTGTATATAGTCACCTTCCAAAACTCTTCTTGTAGATCCTTCCTCCTTCTTGCTTCCTCATCACTAAGCATTGTATCCTCCCCTTTTAATTCTAATACATTCAACTCCTTTTGGATCTCAATTTGTTTCTTTTCCAAATTACCAAAATGTACCGTATTCCATACTTTCAACTCTTTCTTCAACCCTTTTAATTTTTCCTTTAATACAAAAGCACCCCAACCTTGGATCTCCATACTTTCCAAGCTTTTTCCATAAATTGTGGAAATTCCTTCTCTTCATGCCAATAATCTAGCACTCAAAACGGTTTTGGTCCCCAATCCACCACCACATTTCTGAACAAAAGTGGACAATGGTCTGAAATGTTCCTATCAAGGATATATTGTGAAGACCCATGCCATTTATTGAGCCACTCCCTGTTTACCATGATTCTATCAATCCGACTCATCGCCTTCCCATTTGGTCTAAACCATGTGAATTTTCTCCCAGTCATTGGAATATCCTCCAACCCCATATCAAAGATGAACTTATTGAATTCCCTTCTTTCCCTCGCCCCAGCATGATTCTCCATTTCTCCTACCCTCTCAGTTGGTCTCCTAACACAATTGAAATCCCCAACAATAACCCAAATTTTTGAGTTGTTGTTGGTTTTCAACTGTAAAATTTTGTCCCACATACTCCTCTTTAGTGACATCTCGCAGGAAGAGTAGACAGTGACAATTGTTATACTACAATCTTCTGATTTCCATAGACCCTCAACCAGAATAAAGCCTTGGCCTTCATATAAAGATGTAACTTCCAAGCTTTCTTTCTCCCATATACAAAGGATCCCTCCAGCAGAATTAACAGCAAGTTTGCTGAACCAATTAATTTACTTGTCTCCCTATAGAGCTGCAAAAACATCATCATCAATAGACCCCCTTTTTGTCTCCTGAACACATAAAAAATCGATTTCCTCCTTTAGTACTAGTTTTCTAATAATCCTCTATTTTATCCTCCCCCCAAACCTCTCACATTGTAGGACAAAATCATCATGGATGACCAGCAGACACCCCTCATTGGTTTCCTTGTAACTGTCCCTCAGCTTCCAGCCTATCTCTTTTCTCCAGATTGACTATTCTTGAAATAGTTTCATCCTCCTGGCCTTCATATGAGACACCTATAGATCTTCCAAGCTCCCATAATTTATGTGCTTCAATGGGATCACTCCTAAGCCAGAAAATTCTATTACAATTATCTATATTTCCATCTGACAAAATATTACTCAGAGACTGATTGCTAAACTTCATATCTTTTCTTCCATAATCACCCCACCTTTTGATAAGATGAGTTTGCTGAGTATGGAGAGTGTGAAAATTGTTCCAAAGGCCCTCTTCCCATAACCCGAGCTTCACCATTGGTAGATGTTGGAGATTGGATTCTAATCGAAGAAACTGTGGCGATACTCTTAGCACAGTGGTCCTCGACAAACTTGGGGCTCCCACTCTGTTCTCCACCCCCTAAGTGCCCCTTATCTTTCTTACTTGGTCCCTCTTCACATTTCTGTGTACCCTTGGCCCAGTACTTCTACTACCTCCACGAGGCCCAAATTCTCATATTTATTCAGTTGTTTACTATGCTTCTCTTTTGTCTTGTTGCCCCTTATATTCACACTGATCAAACTTAAAGTCTCAAAATCGGCCCACTGTTTGTCGTTACATGTGCCACTTGGTTGGGCCATTACACCACTATCATCTTTTTCAGGCCCACAAAAGATGTGATTGTTGCTTGCTTCAACCATAAGTTGGTTCTTCTCATCAAAGGGATTTTCTTGAGACCCTACCCTTTTGATATGATTCCCTGTGTTTGGCTTGGGTATTTGTCCCCTCAAGCCTTACACCTCCTACTGCTCCCCTACGATAGCATTGTTTATGACCTCTTGCCGTAAACTTCCCTTTTGGTGCAAGGTTTCTTAGTATAGCTCTCCCCCTACAAGCTTCTCCGTCACACCTGTCGCTATCCTTCTGACTATAGTTTATTCACCTTTATGCCTACTCTCTGACATCCCCAACAACTGGGTATTTCCTCCTCCTGCGTTTGGCTTAACTTGGCCTCTCCCTCCCCTCCCAAGATGCCGTCATCTCCGGCTGCCTTAACACCTTCAGAGCACTCCGACTCGGATGATTTATAGATCAATCCAACTTCACTGCCCATGGACGAGTTTATATCCTCAAATTTTTGGTCATACCAAAATCTGCATCTACACGTTTCTTCTTGCATCATGGTTTCTTCAAAGACACGAACCAGATGTATGTTACCATAAAACCTTATTCTTTGGCTGCTTGCCACGGGTTGTGGGGACGAGACCTTTACCATTATCCTGACCGAGTCAAGCCTTTGTTTGGAAATAAAATCTTGCTCTATTTTGATAAAATCTCCAAATAGCATGACCAGTTGTTTAAAACATTCTTCTCCCCACAAATGAATTGGCACCCCCAACATCTTAGCCAGACCACTCTATTTCCGCAATTAACCTCTAGTTGCCACTTTTGTATAGAGTGGAACATAGACAAGAAACCTTCTTCCTCCGATTGAAGCATGTGTTGAGCTTCTTCCACCTTCAGTCCACAAATAAGTACAAGATCATCGCCTAGATACTTGAGTCTTATCTCCCCCTTTTCCTCCAGGACATACACCTCATTAAGCCGGTCTACTAAGGATAAGTCCTTCAGTCTACCCACCAGGCTATCCTTCAGCCACTAATCATTTTGGCTCCTTACCATAATATCTGGGCCTTTCCATGTTGTCTGCTGAGAATCTTCTTGTGCTTTTGCTGTGGGTTTCCATCTAAGGTTTGTGTTATTCCTCCCCTGTGTAAGAGCTTGTGCATAACTTCTGTTAACTGTGGGCCTCCTTCCATTATGTATGCTTTGTTTCTTGATACCCCATTTTGACCATAGTTGTTCCTTCTACTTTGTTTCTTTCACTCCTTTTGCAAACCTTGGAATGTTAACCTCCATCCTAATATTTCCTATGCAGATCTGATTCAACTATTTTTCCAGCTCCCTCACGATGTGGGAAACGTCCACCACGAGTATCGCACTAGTAAGTTGGCTATAAAAAGGAGTCCTAGAGTATGCCCCTTGACATCCCTGAGTTAATAAGTCAAGCGAGAAAAATATGTGTGGTCGAACAGTCGAAGAAATTGAGTATGCCCCTTTACTTTCTATATACTTTAGTCATTTATATTTAGTTATAAGTCTTGTTCCTGCTAAATTTTGTTGATCTATATTTAACTGTAAGTTGTTAATTACTTTGCTCCTATTGTCACTTTGCTCCTCTTAATTTTTTTTTTGAAAGGCTCTTAATTTTGTTTGTCTATATTTATAAGATGATACTCTATTTCTATTTTAATTGTTTCATATTTATATGAGCTTCTGTTAAACTTTCTATTAATTGGGGGTAATAAGCATATACTTTCCTCTCGTAAAGTATACAAGTGATTCATACTAAAAATTATATACTTGACCTCTAATAATTATATTAATTTTATTAATTTACTTTTAATTATAAATTATAAATTATTACTCTGTTGCCCTAATATTCCTTTTGGTTTATATTCCCAACCTTGAACTTTAAATTCTACCTATGCAAGGAGTTTTGGATTTGGACATATATACAATTCCCTCTTCATGGACTTTAAACTTTTAAATTACTTATGTATGCAGAAAGTAAAACTTGCACATGTAATTCATATCTTGAAGAAAAAAAAATTCTAAAGAAAATTTTGATACTAGTTTTTCTCTTGATGGTTTATTGCTTAGTCTTTTTCTATTTATAATTATTATTGTTGTTGTTGAGATATTCTATTTATGATTTTGCTTTGCCATGAAAATTACTTTATGTGATGATTATTTATGATAAAATCATTTATGGACACTAAAGTAATGATCCTCTAACAGAAGGGTGAACTTTGTAGGGAAATGATTCTCTAATAGTAGTAGTTGACTTGCATAATTCTTGGAACAAAGGTTCCTAGTCATCACAGGATGCCTTTGCATTCAAATAGAACTCTAAGTCCCGGTTGACATATGCAAAAATAAAGATATAAAGTTAATTATCAGAGATAACAAGAGATAGTAAAAGATTAAGAGTAAATGCTTTAGTTATTTTAATTGCTATATGTGTGTGGTATCAATGTTTTTTTTTTTTTTTTTTGAGGAATAATATCAAAGTTAATATGAAACATTATAATTAGTGGTATTAATTTCTTGAGACGACGCACTTGTTTTTATGGTATGTTTTAATTTTGCTTATTCATACTGCTTATAGAGATGCACTTGAAATGTTAAATTACCTTTCATTACATTTTTTAAGTAATTACTCCCTCCATTCCAAAATAATAATCTTTTAATGTTGTGACACACTGATTAAGAAACATTCAATTAATACAAGTTTAGACGAAAATACCCTTACTTTTTCAACTACCCTTGTCATAAATTATCCCACTATCCACCATTAACAAATACATCAGGCTATCCACTAACTTATTTTTATGACAGATATCTTTTTCCAATGCAAGTATTAATTGATCTTCTTAATTATGTCTAGGGGTATTGTTGGAAAAAATAGCTTAAAAAAATTAAAAGGACTATTATTTTGGAACAAAAACAAAACACTAAAAAGACTATTATTTTGGAACGGAGGGATACTTGATTTTTTTTTTTTTTAAATGTTAATTAGTAACAATGCCTTTTGATTGGTATTTTTTTTAAATCAGCAAGACTTTTGAAAATCTTATTGAAAAAGTACTTAGCAACTTTTTTTATAAAGAAAATGTTATTTATTAAATAAATATAATGTTATCGAAAAAATATTCTATAACATTACTTAAATATTACTAAAGATGATAAAAGTATTGTTATTAACTTCATTTTTTGGGATGTGTTTCAAATTAATATTAAATTTACTAAAATGTTATCAATATTAATTAATAGGTAATACATATTTTTTTAAGTTTTGCAAATTAAAAGAAATATATATTATAGTGCCAATATGTTATCATCTATGCACATGCATTAAAGTTAGTATAACTTGTAAGAGGCAACATTGAATTGTGGTATGGTCTCTACTCTATAGCATTTCACATTTCACTTACAAAACTTACTCACAGGTAGAACGTGTGTGAAAATACATTCAACCATTTTGTCAAGATTTATTCTCACTGAAAGATTATCTCTCAAGGCTTATCGCATCTCCTGACATGCTTTCTGCTTTTGACTCAATCATTTTATAAAGATGATCGACAGGTAAATAATATATATCTAATATTGCTTGACCTACTAGCCAATTAAACGGTTTGCCCTTACAAAATTATACTTTGTAAACATATTTTCAAGTACATCTTTTTTAGAGAGTATAATACTTCACTTTGTATTTGATTTTTTTTTTCTCTCCTAATTTTCCCTTTCTTTTTTTGTTTTGAGAACTTATATCTTTAAAAAATCACCCACAATTTCTTATAATGTTATGGTTTTTTTAAAATAATTCTTATACATATAAATTTTAAACTTTTAAAAAAATATTGGACTGTTTTTAAAGTTAAGAGTTTGGATTATTTTCCAAATGAATATAAAATTAACCTAAAAAAATGGTTTCATATGAGGTTGAGTATTTTTCTCAATCTCTGAACACTCACATGCAACACTAGCAAGTATATTGTGTTTAAATTCCTTTTTTTCCTTTTTTTTTCTTAATTTATCTTGCTCATGCACTCTAATCATATTCTATATATACAGAGTTACATCATCTATATGGGCGATTATCCAAAAGATACGGAATTTGGAGAAATACTTCACACTAGTATGGTTCAGAGTGTTATCGGCAGGTCATATATTATTACCCAATAATTGCTCCCCATTTTCACGAGAATACATCTAAAATGACTACCTATATTAGTCTCACATTATATCAATATTTCAAATGTTAAATATTTTTATATAATTGTCGCTTGATTGGATGTTTGGAGATAATAATCAATTCAATATTAACGTATATATAATTAAGAAGTCGAATATGCTATTTTTTATTATTATTAACTAATAATAGAAATGGGTCCAACTAGGTTTACCTTTAAAGTAGTAGACCTAAATTGTTTCAACTTTAAACGGACATATATAGTAGATTTTCAAAATTAATTAAGGCTTAGTTTAATTTTGTTTATTTAATAATATTTCTTTATTTAGTTCTTCAAAAAAAATTCTTTATTCAGTGTTTTAAAATATTAACCTGAAAGTCTATTTAAATGTCTATAATTTATTTTTTAAATAAAATATCACACTCTCCTTTTAAAAAGTTATTGGGCTTAAACCTTGATATATGTCAATAAATTTAAACTCTTAATAGTAGATCAACGACATAAAATTTTAAGTCGATTAAGTAAAAAATTAATACATCATCATGATTATGTCATCAACTTAAAACTTTTTTGTAGTTTGATCTATAAATGAAAGATATGGACTTATGATTATAAAAAAAATGTATACTTTTTTTTGTCTCTCTAACAAGTCCAAAACCCAAGCCATCTTGTTAGACTTAAATGATACTTAGAAGAACTTAAAGAAAACAGAATTAAAGAAATCATTCTTAAGAAAATGTACTTTAGTTAATTCATTATTCTAATTTCTTTTAATTTAAACTTACTATGAATACAAATTACCCACATCTAATATAGTAGGTTTGTTTTAAGAAAAAGGTAACTAGCCTTCAACTTATATTGGATTTGGTAAATTATATATTATATATATTAATATTAGCATGAGTTAGAGTGGGAAGGGAGTCGAGTAATTACCGAAAAGGGAGTTGAATAATTTATATGAAATTTATTCAAACCCAAAGGCCAACTACTGTGAAAAACAAACACTCCTCAAAGTAAGATATTATATAGATTACTCTAACAGTTTGATTTAGACAATAGAATAATGAATAGATTACTCTAAAATAAGGGCATTCTAGTGAAAATGTTTTCAATTAAGAAGAATTTTCTCTTTTGGGTGAGAAGAAATTTTTTTTTTATTATAAATACTTACAGTTCCAAATGGCATATATCCATGCAGAAATTTTGCACCAGATGCTTTGCTGCATAGCTATAAGAGTTTTAATGGATTTGTGGCGAAGCTAACAAAAGAAGAAGCAGAAAGAATGAGAGGTAATTTTAATGTCTTTCAATCTATATATTACTCATATATGATGTATACATGCATTTTGTAAAAATAAAATGAAATATTTGTCCAGGAATGGATAGTGTGGTCTCTGTTATACCAAACAGAATCCATGAGCTCCAAACATCAAGGTCCTGGGACTTCCTTGGTTTCCCCGAAAATGTCCAAAGAACAAATATAGAAAGCAACACAATCGTTGGAGTAATTGATAGTGGAATTTGGCCACATTTTGATAGCTTTAATGACGATGGATTTGGTCCACCACCACAGAAATGGAAGGGCACTTGCCATCAATTTACTTGCAATAAATACGTATAATATTTGTTATATAATTATACATATATATGTGTTGTGCATTTTGACTATGGACAACAAAAATCACTTGTAGCTAGCAATTTATTAATGCATGTTTCATGAATTGTTTGTAGCAAAATAGTTGGAGCAAAATACTTCCGCATTAACGGTGTGTTTGAAAAAGATGACATCATATCTCCATTGACATCCTTGCAGCATTTGATGAAGCCATTATAGACGGTGTGGACATTATTACTATTTCAGTGGGACCTACAGACGTGACACACGACCAATATTTTGATGATGTATATGCAATAGGATCTTTCCATGCAATGAAGAGAGGCATATTAACTTCTAAAACTGCTGACAATGTAGCTCCATCACCTTACTCAATATCAAATACTGCACCTTGGCTCCTTTCTGTAGCTGCCACCACCATAGACAGAATGTTTTTCACCAATGTCCAACTGGGCAATGGCCAGACCTTTCAGGTAATACTCATTAAATAAAAACCACATGCACAATACAATATTATAGTTATTTTTAAATATATATATATATATTAGAAAATCTAACCTAAAAGATTTCACTCAATATATGCAGGGAGTTTCAATAAATACATTTGATCCAAGACGTTATCCATTAATTTATGCTGGAGATGCACCCAACATAAGAGGTGGATTTAATAGTTCCAAATCTAGGTACTAACATTTACAAATATCCCATTTTTATTATTTTGGTAGATAGTTACTAGTCTTTTCTTTTATTACAATTCAAGACTTAATTCATTCTAACATTATCATTGCTTAGGTATTGCCTTGAAAATTCTTTGGATGAAGCTTTGGTGAGGGGAAAAATTGTTTTGTGTGAAGACTTTCCTTATCCTAAAGGATATGCTTATTTTTCTGGGGTTGCTGGTGTTATAATTTCAAGTACATATCCTTTAGTTGTGGCAGATATATTTACATTGCCAACAATTCACATTAGCCAAGATGACGGGACACTCGTATATTCTTATTTAAAGTCAACAAGGTAAAAAAACTTTTCAATAAGATCATATATATGCTATACAATTTTGCTTAGTCTTGAATTGATTGATTTATGTCACTAATTATTTCAGTTATCCAACTGCTACCATATTTAAGAGTTATGAAGGCATAGATTCATTAGCCCCTTACATTGCTCCATTCTCATCTAGAGGTCCAAATAAAATCACTCCTGACATTCTTAAGGTAACTTAATTCATAGTACAATTATACAGTCGATCTAACCACTTCAAGGTTATTTGCTTATTTCAATTATCTCTTCATGTTGTAGCCTGATTTAGCTGCTCCAGGAGTTGACATTCTAGCTGCATGGTCTCCAATTTCTCCTATTTCTGGTGTTAAAGGAGATAGGAGAGTATCATATTACAATATAATATGTGGAACATCAATGGCATGCCCTCATGTTACTGCAGCAGCTGTCTACATCAAATCATTTCATCCTAACTGGTCTCCTGCAGTACTTAAACCGGTAATGGTCTCTTCGATGTCGACACATATTGCAATCATTTTATGCCTTTTCTTGTCTCAATTAAAAAATGATACATGGCTAAAAAGTAATTCTTTCTTTTCCACCTGGATTATAAGGCATATTCTGGTTGAGTGAAATGGAATGGAGAAGAAATATTTAAATTAAAATAGTGTAGTAAAAGTATGGAACTGGCTGAAAATCTTAAAAGTTTCTTTTCATTTTCTTGCTATAATAAAAGATCCAAACAGCCCATTACACTATGTTTGGTATTAGTAAAAGTGGGTGCCAATGAAATATTGTGAAAGTAAAAAGTTGAGGATATTTGTTATTGATGAAAGTTCTTGAAAGTGGTACTTTTTCTATGGGTCCTACACAATAATACTTTTATCTCAAATTGAGATGAAAGACGATGAACGAAGGCATGAAGGATGCATTTTTTCCATTTGGCCAAAATTGTCCCTGCTTATTTTATTGAATTGTGGGACTCGTGCTTCTTCCATACCTGTGACCAACCTGCTCTTTGTTCTCTCTTCTCTACTGCTTGTGCTACTCATATAAGCATCCAACAACATGATTGTGTTTTATTGGCTCTGCACGTTTTGTTTTTTGAAAACATAACAGATCATGCTTGAAAGTATAACCGATTATGCCTAACATAATCGATTATACTTGCATGTATAATCAATTATGTTACATTGTCACGCATAATTGATTATGCATGCAAGCATAACCGATTATGCTAGACATAATCAGTTATACTCACTAGCATAATTGGTTATAGTTTTGTTTTAGAATGATAATTAGCTTTATCACTAACGTGATTATTTGCTTGTTTTTACTTACCAAATTACTTTAATTCAAATTTTTCATCTCTTTTACACTCTCTTTCATCTCAATCAAACAACCTTACTTTCCACTCTCTTTCATCTCTTTTCATTCCTACAACTTTTATCTCTTTTTTTACTTGTATACCAAACATAGTGTTAGTGTTTTTTATTTGTATACATGTTACTTTTTAAATGAACCGGAAAAAAAGATAGGAAATGGGAATAAGCAAATTCGGTTTCATTCAAGTACAAATATATAAGATGTAGGTTTATTTTGTTGTGAGAGATCTACGAGTCACGTATAATCCTTGAATCAAAATTAAGGGACTGGTATGTATATAAAAAATAAGGGATAAGGGACTAGGACTTTGTACACACATATACCTTTTTGTTTTTTTTATATTTTGAAAGGCAAAACAGGATTTATTTATTCATAAGGCCACGAAATGTGATCCAAGAAGGGAAACAACATATAGTCTGCTATAAGAACAAAAACAGTTACAATAACCCCAATAATAAAAAAAAAAATCCCAAAAGCAACGTAAGGGATTATTTAACCAATATGATAAAGTAACATCAGGAGATAAAGAGCCTTTATGCTTAAACCATGTCCATGAAAGCTGCTGAATATGTGACACATATACCTTTTTGTTACACTACATTTATACCTCTCATTTGATTTGAAAAATAGAGAGAAATTTCAATAAGTTTATTTCTCCACTTTATTTACTATAAAAGAAGAGGTGTGAATAATGTAGGAGAAATAAAGTGCGAAAATATTAATTCTCAATATATAAATATAAAGATAAAATATTCTAACCTAGAAGCTTATACATTTCTACATGTAAGTTGCCCACCTTACACATTTTTGTTGGGAAAAAATAGATTTACTTAAATCCATGGAGTTGAAGGGGTTCAAATTGAAAAACACATAGCTATTTCAATTATTTCGTTGTCTAATTTAATAGGTTGATTATGTTTATGACCAATATTGTTGATTTTATTATTTACAGCTACCTCTTTGAGTTCTACACTTAATAGAGATGCTGAATTTGCTTATGGTGCGGGGCAAATCAATCCTATCAAGGCAATAAATCCTGGACTAGTTTATGATGCTGCTGAACTTGATTATGTTAAGTTTCTGTGTGGACAAGGTTATAGTACAAGTCAGTTGCGACGAATTACAGGAGATTATAGCAGTTGTACGCAAGCAAATCAGGGGTTTGTTTTTTACCTTAATCTCCCATCTTTTGCTCTATCTACAACTTTCTCAAGGTATACTAATGTCACTTTTCATAGAACTGTTACAAATGTTGGATTAGTTACATCTAGATATAAAGCCACAATAACTCCATATCCATCTTCGTTAAACATCCAAGTAGTGCCAAATGTTCTGGTCTTCTCATCTTTGGGTCAGAAAAAGACGTTCACTCTTAAGATTGAAGGAACCATTAATGCAAATCCAGTTTCTTCGTCTTTGATTTGGGATGATGGTACTTTTCAAGCAAGGAGCCCCATTGTTGTTTATGTTCCCCCATAATTTCTCTACCACAAGCACTTGTCAATGAAGAAACAAGCAACATGAATGGCAATGATTGTATTATTTATTGGCTTGCTTTTTCTTCTTTCTATTCAAGTTTCAGTGAATAAATATTCTGTGTGAATTGTAAGCCAGAATGATGATCAAGTGCTTTGTAAGCCAGGAATAAAAATAAAGATAATAATTTACTTTTACCCAAAGTATTTTCCACTTAGCCTTTTTGAGTAATATTTAAATGTCATTATTTTATTGTAAACATCCATAACATGAGTTAATTTGATGTGAGTTGGAAAGCAACCTTGACTAACCATCGTTAGTGGTTAATAGTGGTCTTGAACTCTAATCACTATTACTAATCAAAAAAATATAGCTCCTCTGCATTCACACCTCTCCCATTGTGGATAAAATAAAGTAATTTTTATTATTTATCTTTTTCATCTTTTTCCCCCCTAAAGGTAACAGTAATTTCTCTTTTCTTTTCTTTTTTTAAAGTGAAATAAAATAAAGACTCAAACAAATGTAGTGTTCACACTTAGGAATTGCTAAAAGATAATTTTTTTTTTCAGATAAAGAGTATTAATTTTTTAATAGAATTTTTTCGAAGTTTAATTTGAATTAGAAGCATATATTGTCTCGATAAAAATTTGTTTATTTTAAAAAAAAAAAAAAAAACACCATATAAACTTTAGAACAATTTAGATAAGGTTCGTTAAACATCTAATTCGGATCAATGGTATCTAAGAGAAGTTAAAAATTTGCAAGTGTCTCTTACAGAAGTTTGGATAGGAAAAAATTGAGCGAAAATTGAAACTTTGATCAATTGACATGAAACAATGCACCAATCAAATTTAATAATATTATTGATAAGAGAAAAAAGCTCATGGTAGTGAGCTTATTTGCATTCATTTCTTCATAGACTTACAAACATCACTCAACTTTCATTTTCATTTATTTTGTTTTGTTTCACACACTTAGGATCAATCAATTATCTGGTGCCTTATTATATACTACAATTGGACTTCTAACTTGATGATTGCCATCATCCCAAATCAAAGAAGCAGATACTGTTTGCACATTAATTGTCCCTTCAATTATGACGTAAAATGTCTTCTTCTGCCCTATAGATGTGAAGGAAAGAGTGCTGGGTTTCACTTGAATTTGTAACAAAGATGGAGCAATTACTTTGGCTTTATATGTAGATATTGCTGATCCCACATTTGTAACCGTTCTATGGTAAGCACGATCAAAAGTTGAGCCATTTACAAAGAGAGCAAATGATGGGAGGTTTAATTCATATACCGCTCTCTTGTTAGCTTGTCCTTTGCAACTACTATGATCATTAGTGAGCATTCGGAGCTCGTTATCTGTATAACCCTCTCCACATAAGAATTTTATATAATCTGCTTCACTAATATCATATACTAAACCAGGATTTGCAGCCTTAACAGGATTAATTAGCCCTGCTCCATATGCAAATTCAGCTTCAGGATTAAGAGTAGGACTCATTGGAGTAGCTGTCATTAGAATGCAATAGAGATGGTCAAGTTTTGTTGACTAATCAGATAACAATAAACGATGATAAAGAAACTCCCACTCTTTGTGTGTAATTAATTACATACACATACTTATCTTAGAATAATTATATTAGTAAATTATAATTTTAGTTTTTTTTAAATACACTCAAAGGTACATATATATTAATAATTAGTAAAGTCATTACCTGTGGTCATCAACGCAGACTTAATCATAGCAGGAGACCAGTTGGGGTAAAATGATTTGATATATACAGCTGCTGCAGTAACATGAGGACAGGCCATTGAAGTGCCAGAGACTACATTATACTGTATAGTTCTTTTGTCTTCTTTGACCCTTGAAAGTGGGTTGAGTGGAGACCATGCAGCTATAACTTCAAATCCCGGGGCAGTGATGTCAGGCTACAATATCAATAATTAATTCTAAATTTCTAATGAGATTTTGATAGATTGAAGATGATAAATTAATTTGGATTGTATAACTTACTACTTCGATCCTATTATAATTATCATCTAAGGTTATTTTATATAGATCAAGAAAAATTAATAAATAGATGAAAGAGAATAATAATTTTATAAAATTAACCTTATTGTCATTAATTCACTTTTAGTTTTTGTTACCTATCATTAATATTATAAGGTATATAAGTGGAAAAAAATAATTAATATTACATTGAAAAGGTAATTGACAATTATTTTGAAACATTTTTTCTTCTTACACGACGATTATTATGTGATGGAGAAAGTATATTGAAGGTTACCTTTAGAGTATTTGGTGTGATTGGATTTGGACCTCTTGATGAGAACGAAACTACGAAAGGGATTAGCCCATCGTTTATTTCTTCACTCTTAAATATTGTAGCGGTTGCATTTCTAGTAATTGGTAGAACAATAAATGAGAAAGGTTGAATTCAATAGATTCAAAATTTAGTTAATTAAAGTTTGATATTGAATCAAGGCAAAATGCTAAGGACACTGGTTAAAGAAGTAAAAGAAAAAATATTTTTATTAGGATGCTCAAAATGCACCTCCCTATGATTTTAAAATGAGTTCTCATAAGATTTTCATTAAAACCTTTTCTTTTTTAATTTCTCAATCAATGTCCTTATAACATTGGTTAGCGAAATCTTTAAATCAATGCTATTATTTAATCGTGACGCATGTATTGTAACATTTTAAAGTAACATCTCTTGTTTAGAAGCAACATAATTTAGGGAAAAAAGAGTTATTGTTAATGATCAAAATCTTTTTTCTATAAACAGGCAAAAATCCCGATGAAAGAAGATTTTTTATTATAATGACAAAATGTCCTTATTTAGAGTTTTGTTTTTATTATAGACTTAAATATATTAATTTTTAGTCTCCCAAATTTGAGATAAATTTGTTTTTAGTCCTTTAAATTTAAAATTGATTTTTTATTTCCTATAATTTGAAAAAAAAAAAAAACATATTTTAGTCCCTATGCTCAAACACTCTTTGTCAAAACATGTAAAAATGAATATTTTGAAAAGAAAACAAACATATGATAGGGTGTTTAATAATAAGAATGCAAAATCAAAGTTGGTCGTCATTTAATGACTTGTAACTGGTTAGCTTTGTAAGTGAAATCTTTAATAGTATTTGGGGCAGAGGAACTAAAATAAACTTTTTTTTAAACTACAAGAACTAAAAATATCAATTTAAATTTGGGGACTAAAAACAAACTTATCCCAAATTTAAGGAACTAAAAACACATTTAAACCTTTATTATATTATAAAACTTTAAATGTTATTTAATATAATTATATTTTTTTATCTAATCAAATAAGAAGAAAGAAAACTTTTCTTTTTTCCCTATTTCTTCCGATCTAAAAAACTTAAAGCTATATTTATTTACTCTATCATTCAAATAATGTTTTTTGTGTGCAATAACAACTATGAAATTTAAACCTAAATCTACATACAAATTACTCAGACTTCACATCACTAGATCAACTTTAGTGTGCATGTATTCCAAACAAATATAAATCTAAGAAAATGGTCTAAAACAGTAAAAACTTTTAGACTCAAAGAACACATATAGATAACTTTCATTTACTTTATCTAAAAAGATAAGTGAGGGGTTGAATTCGTGATATGTTAGTGAGACTTTATCTTAATTACTCTATTCTAGAAACTCCTTGGAGTAGCTTAAATTTATTTTTCCCAAAAGAAACAAAGATGATATATGGGATTTATACCTGGTTGAAGTTATATAAGAATGTATGAATCTTTGATCCCACTGAGTAATCTCCAAAGCAGGCAGAGCATATGCTTCGGGCAAATCTTTAGGGGAATTTAATCCAAATATAACACCAGCTGCCCCAGAAAAAAACCCCACGTCTGTAGAACTCTGAATGCTGTCACACAGAACAATCTTTCCCTTCACTGAATGTGCATCCAAAGAGTCTTTTTCGCAATACCTGAGCAATAATGTATGAGATTGAAATCCTTTTTTTTTACCTTTTTCTTAAAAAAAAAAAAAGAAAAAAAAAAGTATTTTTAGTCTATATACTTTTAGTATGTAATTAAGGTCTTTCTACTTTTATATAGATGAATTTGGGGTCCTCAAACTTTAAAAAAAACTCATGAATTTAGTCCTTTCCAACTTTAAAAAATATAATGAATTTTTATATAAGAGAAACCAAATCTATGTCTTTTAAAGATTGAGCACCAAATCCATTTATATATAAGGGACCTTGATCAGGTTTGACCAAAAGTAACACTAAAAACTCCTCTCCCTCCAAAAAAAAAAAAAAAACAGCACAACCAAGAAAATTAACATATATAGAATTCATTGGCTGATACCTGGATGTGGAGCTGTTATGTCCACCAGCGATGTTAGGTATATCTCCACCGTAAACCAGTGGATAGAATTTTTTTTTAAGATCAAATGTGTTAATTGAAACCCCCTGTACATATAGCCACACTCATCCATTAAACTTAGCATTTCTTTAAAATTTTCAAGATAAGATCAATTCAATTAAACAAATGATACCTCATAAACAACCCCATTGCCCAATTTCACCTTGGTAACAATCTTTCTGTCAAAAGTGCTAGCAGCCACAGAAAGTAACCATGGTGCATAATTTGTCATAGTGTAAAGAGACGGACCCAAATTACCGGCAGATTTTGACGTTAATATGCCTTTTCTCATTGCATAGAAACTTCCTACATCAAATCCTGATTGGAAATACGGACGGTGCTGTATGGCAGGTGACCCGAGTGAAATAGAAATGATGTCAACACCATCGTTAATAGCTTCATCGTATGCTGCAAGGGCATCGATTTCAAGACAACCTTTGTTCCAACACACTTTGTAAACAGCAATTCTAGCAGAGGGAACTCCTCCACGGGCAGTTCCTGAGGCCAACCCAAATAGACTTGCAGAGTTAACTGAGTTTCCAGCAACTATGGATGCACAGTGTGATCCATGACCTTGTGCATCTCTTGGAGATATGATATCATCTTCGGCAAAGTTTTGTAAAATATTAAAGTACTTTGCGCCAATTATTTTGCTGCATAAAAATTTCGACTTACTTTAATAAAGAGTCTACTTTTTTGACAGAGTGAAAAACCGTTTATATGATATATCAAAAATATTAACAAATAATACTCTCAGGGTGTTTTACTCTATGATCTCTATCATTCAATTATAAACCATCATATATAATAATTTTATTAACTTTGATAAGGTTAAATTAATCAGTGGATCTCTGCAGTTTGAACTATTTGAAAAATTTTAATTAAGAACTCAAACTGCTAAAAAAATTTAATTAAGCCATTGATTTTATAATTTGTTTTTAATCACCACAAACTAACTCTAGTATCTAATTACAAAAATTTTACAAAATTGAGAATCCAATTATAAATATTTTTAATTAAGGGAATAATTAAAAATTTTCAAATGGTTTAAAAATCTACTGATTAGTTTAATCTTTTTATAATAATCACTTTACAAATCATATCAAGCATAAGTTTTTATTAGTTGATATAGAATAAACAGTGCATCACTGTATTAAACCCACAAAAATGATTACTTGTTGCAGGTGAAGTTATGACAAGATCCTTTCCATTTGGTTGGTGGAGGACCAAATCCTTTGTCACTGAAGCTCTCAGACTCCGGCCAAATTCCCGTGTCTAATACTCCCACAATTATGTCACTCTCTGTGGTTGCTCTTTTCACATTCTGGGGAAAGCCTATGAAGTCCCACGATCTTGTTGTGTGAAGATGGTACTTGGTGTTTGGGAAAACAGAGAAAACGTTGTCCATTTCTATTGCAATTCCAAAGTAACACAGTGCTTTATTTTCCATGAACATATAATGAATAATTAAAGTATAGTGGTGTAGAAAGGAGACTATAGTACCTGCCATTTTTTCTGCCTCCTCTTCGGTTAACTTCAAGACGAATGCATTAAAGTTCTTGTAGCTGTGAATCACAGCTTCGGGTTCGAAGTCGCTGGAGGCATGCACATTTGGATTATCAGTTTACTGTACTCTTAAAATAAGAAACAAAAATAATAAATGTAGATCTATTCTATTATTGCAGTTAAGCATTGATTACTTTATCCAGTACGTAGTTACAAAGATATTAAAGTTGTTGTGCTATTTTCAAAACTTGTGAATGTTGAAGTTGCCAACTGAAATGCCTTGCTAATTCTGGAATCTAATACAAACAAGACTTATGATCATAAATGAAAATGTCATCATCAAACATATATATGTTGAACCTGCCAAGGACTTTTTGAGCCATGGCCGTATGAAGAGAAGGTACGGAAGTGGAGTCCATGCCCTTAGGATTATCACCCATGTACACAATGTAGGCCTGTATTCAGAAAATGATAAAGATTTAATTAAAGGGAGGAATTGAAATTTAAGCACCATTATCGTCTTAATAAGCTAGCTAGATAGTAAAAGAAGGAAATTAAACAACAGGACAAAGGAACATATGCAAGTTTTGTTTTTTCTTTTTGGTTTGTGGAATAAGAGGAGATATATATAAGTGGGTATTTGCCTTCCGATCATTGTTGGAATGCGCATGATTAATTATCGCAATAATGCAGAGAAGAATGAAAAGAAGGCATGGCCTTAAAGAGACCATATTTGCCGCTCTTAAGAGATCGAAAAGCTTTGAAGGGGCTAAACGTGTGTGTCTATGCCGGTTCCACCAAAGAGTATTTATGGTGGAAGAAAATGAACCACCGACTTATAGTTACAAAAATCCAAAAGGGTAATTATAAGGATATTACTTTGTTTTTTTTTTTTTTTTTTTCTTGAAAGGCCAAATGAATGATTTATTTATTTAACTAGGCCACGAAATGTGACCCATCAAGGAAGCTAGATATTATAAGTAATTCCAGTAGCCATCAACCCATCATAAGAATCTGCCTATATACCAACACTACTGCATTTAACGTCTTTAGCAACATTTGTTCTTTTACATTTATTAAAAATGTTACTCTAGACCAAGTTAAGAAGTTATTGTAACATTTTTTTTTTATAAAATGTTAGTATAGGCTTTTTTGAAGAGAAAATGTTAGTATAGGCTGAGTTAACACAATATTGTAACGTTTTCAAAACTAATGTTACAAGTTTTTTTAGTGTTATATATATATATATATATATATATATATATATATATATATATATATATATATATATATAAAAGCAAGAGCATTCATTTGCTTACAAACTTGGATATATTTTTCATCTTTCACCCTTGTCTCTGTCTAGCTCTCGCAACATCACTCTCGCTAGGGTTCTTCGTCACTTCATCTTTTCTCTCGCTGCATCACTCTCACTCTCGAGCGATATCTCTTTCTTCCTTTATGGCAAATCCATCCACCGTCATGGTGGCTTTAGTCACTTCATAGTTACGCTTGAATCACTTAATTTCATTTCTTCATCTAGCATTGCCAAGTTGTGAGAGTTTCTCAAGCGAACATTCCGAGTTTTAGGGTTTGTCACTATGATGGTTCAATTCCTAACTCGTAATGTTTGTCAATTGGTAGCTAATTAACTCAAGCGAACATGTTGTTTCCAATCCTATCCACTTTGGTTGTTTCTATATTCTAAACAGGTTTTAATTTTGATTTTTCGTTTTCCCAGTTCTTGTGAATTGCAATTTTTAAATTTAATATTATAATTGGCTCCACCAAACTTGGTCCAAGAATGATTCACATTCTTCAAGTATGAAAAGGAGCTGGTAAACCAAGGAAAATTAAGGAAAGAAAGTTGTGCAGTCAAACTGTTCGTAGAAATGCTTGATTGAAGTTCTTGTATTTTCTTTCATTATTCAACGATTAATGTATCTCCAACATAATAATAAAGAACAAAGCCTCATGAAGAACAATTAGAGTGCAACTTCATGATTTTACTTTTTCATTATCCTATCGGTCAACTTCATGATTTTACATTTTTAAAGAAGTTAATTATTACATTAACTAAGAGGCATTTGACAGTTATTAAGTGGTCAAATACTATGAGCAGAGACAGCTTTATATTGATGCAAATGGTAAGGCATGTATCCTAATTTCCTTTTTTGTTCTTCTGTTCTAATTTATGCTGGCTATAACCATCTACCATATATAGTAAGTTAATTGGCAGCTAGGAAGGCAAATATGAAACACCACAATTGATAGAAAGTATATGTGTGTGTGTGTGTGGGAAAAATCCCTGCATGTTTTGATTTTAAATATCATTTTGTAATTTTGCTTTTTCTTATGTGTTAGTTCATTGAGTTTCAGAATCTTCTTTTGTTTTGTTGTGTTAGGTTTTTAGTGCAGTGGACTCTGGCCACTTGAATTTGCTACCCCAGGTATAGTTCTATAGTTCTCTTATTTTTCCTTTTCTTATATTTTTTATTTCTCTTAATCTCTTATACAAATTGCTTGGTTGTTCATGATAGTAATGTCAATCTATCTTTAGTTTTCTACTACAATTGTGATTTTGAATGATGTACGCTTTTGCCATTCTAGATGAAGAGGGAATAGTGGCTGAGTGTGTAAATGCTGGTGTGGCTAAGTGAGATGGGATTTCAACTACGTTGCACTGCATGTTGAATCCCAACATTACACTAAATCACCAACTTCATTGATCTTTTAGAAATTAACACACTTCACATTCTTTATATTTTTTTTTGTTATTATAATATATATGCATTAGCTTTTGAAATTGGAAGAAGTGTTAGGTGTTGCTACTAGTTTCATGAAATTCCTGTTCGTATATGCTGTCTTCCTTACTACTAAAATTTTGCCTAGGCATTACCCCTGCAACACCTTCTCAATTAACCCACACATAAATTTGGTCGTATATGTTGTCTTCCTTATTACTAAAGTGAGAGACATTAGTACCTCAAAATGATCAATAAAAGTGAGTGATAGAAACATTGTATCTTAAAAGAAAGGGAAATTAAGTGACGAAAACGGAGGAGAGATGCTAGACATAAATTAGACATAAAATGATATAACACCTAGATACATTTGGATCTTATGTTATTAACTAATTAACATGATAACGCTATTTTATAAAACAAAAAACATAAAAATAACTGAGTTTGAGTCTCTCTCAAAAAGAGTATATATAATTGGTTTCAGTGAGTTGCCCATGACATTGATTAGTACCACACTATAGTTTCACTTTTATTACTTTATATATAATGTTAAATTAGCATGTTAAAAAATCTAATCCAAGACCCAAGCTAAGCTATAAACTAAATAGTAATGTGCATGATCTAACAAACCCAAGCAGTCACATTCACATTGTTATATTTTTGTCACTTTTACTTCAATGAATATGGTCATGACATTTCAGTGAATTTCATATTCCTTCTGGTTGGGATCAATTATTTTACTTTAACCCAATGTTTAGATACATGCTAATTACTTGTAGTTGGCTGAGTAGGCAATTAAAGAAAGGAAGTTTACCATCCTGTGGAACAAGGTGTTGAAAATTCAAGTTGTACATGTGGTGGCTAGAAGTTGGCCCTCCTTTGACAACATTCAAGAAGTACATCCTAATATGATAAAATCACCTGAGCTTGTTGCCACTTTGTATGTGTTCTAATGTGTTATCTGTCCTTTGTTGGCTTAATAGTGTATCCTTATTATGGCCTACGAAATGAAACATTAACTAAGGTGGTTTTATAGTTGGTAGTGCTCAATAGGACTATAGGAGTAATTCTTAGCTGACAGATTATTTTGGCTTAGTTAGGCGTGACTCGGGATGTGGAAGGATAGGACAAGATATCACTTGTGATTTATTAGGGATGTAGTTGTGTATTTTTCTAAGTATTTGAGCTCTGCTAGTAGTCCAGTATTTGCTGATTTATGTCAAAGTATTATAGAGGTTCATGAGTATGATTATGCAACATGTTTTGCTAAAGTTACAGGTAGACTACAATGAAATGTCCAAGCTTCAAAGATGTCTCCAACATAAATGCATATTCTGCTGCAGCTTCAAGAAATTCCTTACTGTTGTGTTGTTAATAGGAAATGTGATTTTAACTGTTGTGCTACTATGAATTTATGTCATTGGGATCATTGGAAGACCACCTTCATGGTATGCTTGTTTTCTGTCCCTCCTGGTTCCATGATTAGAATTGATAATTAGTTGAGTATTTTTTCACTTAATCCTCTCATCTTGTCATTTCTACTTATGTTTCTCATCCCTTCTATGTTTATATAAAATCCTTGACACATGGATGCTCCCCATTCGGTGCTCTCATCCCTGATTTTATTAATTAATGTCGTTATTTTTTATTCCCATCCTGCACAGCACAGCCAAGCATAGCAGGTTTTAATTTGGGATTTTGGTTATAGTCACACAACCAAACCAAAATGGGTGGAATAAAAATTGGAACCTCTGCCTCTGGATGATGAACGATTCACAGAGCAGAGACCAACAAGACAGAGGTAATTGAACTCCTCCAACTGTTACTATTATGTCATGTCCATGCTTCTTTTCACTTTAATTTCTCAAGTATTATTATTATTGTTGTAGTATTCCAAGGAGCAAGCTTCCAGAGACCCTGTTAACTATTTTAATATTAGGTATATTTCCCACTCTTTTTTTTTGTTACTTTCGTTATATTTGTTTATCCTTTTCTTTTTGTGGACGAGAGAAGCTTTTAGAAATGCGACACTGAAAATTAGTTTTTGGAGAATGCTTAGATGCCCGGCAGCAAAGCTAGTGGATGGTTCCAAGGTCTTGTATTTTGAACATGTGATTGAGCATTACTATGCTTATATGCTTATTATTTTCAATCTTTTAATCTGTGCTTTAAAGATTAGCACAATGGAGATTTTCTTTGTAATGATTATTTATGTCTAACGTCATAATGTTGTATGGAACCAAGACTATTTCAATATCATAGACATACCAATGGATCTTATGAGGCGAGTAAAGAACTTTATGAAGTATTGGATTGTGGATGGGCTGGGCTGTATAGTGAACAATCAAAAGGGGTACCACCAAGGGTTAGATGCCCATGTATATGTGTATAAACTAAAATTAAAATATTATCCTTCCTTTTCCTTTGTGAGGATGAACGATCTAAAGCATTTAGTGATGTAACTCTTGGGTCTGCTTTCTCATACTTGTTTTGCATGAATGAAATCAGTATTTTGAAATGGTGTAAATTTTATTCTATTTTCTTTATAGGTTTTTTCTATTATTCATATAGATTTTTATATTGTTTTTAGGAAATTATCTGTTTTTTGTTTAAATTACAGTCTAATATTAGCATAATAAAAAATTATGGCACTGCTTTCTCAGGATCTATTTTATATTCCTTAGAGATATGTTGTTATGTAATGGAGTTACAGTCTAATTTTTATAAATATTTCAATAATTTAGCAACAGTTTTAGAATGTTACAAAAATAATTTGATAAATGTTACAATAACTTTGTCAACATTTTTAAAATGTTATAAAATCTTTTTTATAAATGTTACAATAACTTGGCAACATTTTTAAAATGTTGCAAAAAGCTAGATTGGTAACATTTTTTAAAATGTTGCAATTAATATGTAAAAATGTTACTAAATGTCTTTAGCGACGTGGGTTTTATCCTACATTTGATAAAATGTTGCAAAAGTATATTAGCAACATTTATGTATATTTTTGCAACATTTTTCAAATGTTGCCAAAATGACCTTTTGTTGTAGTGCCAATAATCTGCTGAAACTAAAAGGAATCCACCTATACATAAAAATTACTGAAACAACTGAGTGAAATCTTAAATCACGAAGAGGTCAGAAGACTATTCATAGGATTAATGCACCAGCTTGCAAAATTAAGACCAGAAGATGGGACCCTTGTATCCAAGTCAAGTCCAAGAAATACCTTGTATATATGTGACAGAACACTTGGAACATCAGGAGCAAGACCTTGAAAGACAACTTTATTACGATACAACCAAAGGCACCAGCATGTAGGATGCCATACCACATAAAATTTTAACAAATTTAAACTCTTAAATAGATCAACAAACATAAAATTTTAAGTCGATTAAGTAAAGAATTAATATATCATCGTCATGATTATGTCATCAACATAAAACTTCTTTGTAGTTTGATCTATCAATGAATGATACGGACTTATGATTATGAAAAAATTATAATTAATTTCTTTTTTTGTCTCTCTAACATGTCCAAAACACAAGCCATCTTGTTAGACTTAAATGATACTTTGAAGAACTTAAAGAAAACAAAATTAAAGAAATAATTCTTAAGAAAATGTACTTTAATTAATTTATTATTCTAATTTCTTTTAATTTAAACTTACTATTAATACAAATTACGGACCCACATCTAATATAATAGGTTTGTTTTAAGAAAAAGGTAACTAGCCTCAACTTATATTGGATTTGGTAAATTATATATATTAATATTAGCATGAGTTAGTGGGAAGGGAGTCGAGTAATTACCGAAAAGGGAGTTGAATAATTTATATGAAATTTATTCAAACCCAAAGGCCGACTACTGTGGAAAAAAACACTCCTCAAAGTAAGATATTAAAGGTCAACAATAAATTACACTAGTATTTAACAGTTTGATTTAGACAATAGAATAATGTATAGATTACTCTAAAATAAGGGCATTCTTGTGAAAATGTTTTCAATTAAGAAGTGTTTTCTCTTTTGGGTGAGAAGAAATATTTTTTTTTATTATAAATACTTACAGTTCCAAATGGCATATATCCATGCAGAAATTTTGCAGTAGATGCTTTGCTGCATAGCTATAAGAGTTTTAATGGATTTGTGGCGAAGCTAACAAAAGAAAAAGCAGAAAGAATGAGAGGTAATTTAATATGCCTTTCAATCTATATATTATACGATGTATACATTTTGTAAAAAAAATTGAGATATTTGTCCAGGAATGGATAGTGTGGTCTCTGTTATAACAAACAGAATCCATAGGCTTCAAACATCAAGGTCTTGGGACTTTCTAGGCTTCCCTGAAAATGTCAAAAGAACAAGCATAGAAAGCAACACAATCGTTGGAGTAATTGATAGCGGAATTTGGCCTGATTCTGATTGCTTTATTGACGAAGGATTCGGTCCACCACCACAGAAATGGAAGGGCACTTGCCATAAATTTACTTGTAATAAGTACGTAATTTTGTTATAGGCTTAAATATATTTTTCGTTCTTACAATTGAGCAATTTTTTTGCTTTTCGTCTTTGCAATTTTGTTTTTTTGTTTTAGTTCTTACAAATTTTTTTTTTCCTTTTCATTCCTATCGTTAATCTTCGTTACAAAAATGATTATGTGACAAATGAACTAATGACGTTATCATGCCACGTCAGCACGAAATGTCACGTCATCATTAATTTACAAGGATGAAAATAAAAATAAATATAACTTACAGGGACTAAAATAAAATAATGACATATTTGCAATGATGAACAAATATTAAAGTTTTAAATTACATATTAAAATAAAGATGACACTTGCCAAAAATTTACTTGTAATAAGCCCATTATATGTGCAAGTGTCTCTTACAGGAGTTTGAATAGGAAAAAAATTGAGCGAAAATTGAAACTTTGATCAATTGACATGCAACAATGCACCAATCAAATTTAATAATATTATTGATAAGAGAAAAAAGCTCATGGTAGTGAGCTTATTTGCATTCATTTCTTTATGGACTTACAAACATCACTCAACTTTCATTTTTATTTATTTTAGGATAAAATATGTTTTTGGTCCCTCATTTTATCTTGATTTCTGTTTTTAGTCCCTTATAAATTTTTTTTACTGTTTTTAGTCCCTTATAAAAAAAATTTACTATTTTTAGTCCCTTATAAATTGTTTTGTTATGTTTTTAGTTCCTCATAAATTATTTTGTTCTGTTTTTAGTCACTGACATTAATTTCAACTGTTAAGTGATGACATGACATGACAGACATAAACTGTGTGTATGAAAATTTTCTAATTAAGTTTCTAGTGACTTTTAACCGCTACAAATTTTTTGGCGGTCAGAAATGTTTACTTTTGTAACATTTATGGTGATTTCAGAAAATTTAGTGTTCGAGATTTTTATTTTTTTAACATTTCTGATAGTTTTAGTTTGCCAAAAAATTTGCAATAGTTAAAAACCGTTAGAAACTTAAACAGAAATTTTTTAAGCACAAATTATGCTCGTCACGACATCACTTAACAGTTAAAATTAATGTCAGAGACTAAAAACAAAAGAAAATAATTTTTTAGGAACTAAAAACACAGAAAAAAAAATTATGAGGGACTAAAAATAAAAATTTAGATAAAATGAGGGACAAAAACATATTTTATCCTTTATTTTATTTTGTTTCACACACTTAGGATCAATCAATTATCTGGCGCCTTATAGACTACAATTGGACTTCTAACTTGATGATTGCCATCATCCCAAATCAAAGAAGCAGATATTGTTTGCACATTAATTCTCCCTTCAATTATGACGTAAAATGACTTTTTCTGCCCTATAGATGTGAAGGAAAGAGTGCTGGGTTTCACTCGAATTTGTAACAAAGATGGGGCAATTACTTTGGCTTTATAAGTAGATGTTGTTGATCCCACATTTGTAACCGTTCTACTGTAAGCACGACCAAAAGCTGAGCCGTTTACAAAAAGAGCAAACGATGGGAGGTTTAATTCATATACCGCTCTCTTGTTAGCTTGTCCTTTGCAACTAGTATTCTTATCAAAAGTGAACATTTGGATCTCTTTATCTGTATACCCCTCTCCACATAAGAATTTTATATAATCTGCTTCACTAATATCATATACTAAACCAGGATTTGCAGCCTTAACAGGATTAATTAGCCCCGCTCCATATGCAAATTCAGCTTCAGGATTAAGAGTAGGACTCATCGGAGTAGCTGTCATTAGAATGCAATAGAGACGGTCAAGTTTTGTTAACTAATTATGAGATAACAATAAATTAAGGATGATAAAGAAACTCTCACACTTTGTGTGTAATTAATTACATACACACATTTATCTTAGAATAATTATATTAGTAAATTATAATTTTAGTATTTTACCTGTGGTCATCAACGCAGACTTAATCATAGCAGGAGACCAATTGAGGTGAAATGATTTGATATATGCAGCTGCTGCAGTAACATGAGGACAGGCCATTGAAGTGCCGGAGATTACATTATACTGTATAGTTCTTTTGTCACCTTTGACATCTGAAAGTGTGATGAGTGGAGACCATGCAGCTATAACTTCAACTCCCGGGGCAGCGATGTCAGGCTACAATATCAATAATTAATTCTAATGAGATTTTGATAGATTGATGATGATAAATTGATTTGGATTGTATAACATACTATATTGAAGGTTACCTTTAGGGTATTTGGTGTGATTGGATTTGGACCTCTTGATGAGAACGCACCTACGTATGGGATTAGTCCATCGTTTATTTCTTCACTCTTAAATATTGTAGCTGTTGCATTTCTAGTCATCGGTAAAATAATAAATGAGAAAGGTTGAATTCAATATATTCAAAATTTATTTAATAAAAGTTTGATTTTGAATCAATACTATCACTTAATCGTGACACATGTATTATAACATTTCATTTTGGTATAGGACAGAACCTTGGAAGAAAAAGAAAAGAAAGAAAACCTAAATTTCAGTGTAACATCTCTTGTTTGCAACGAACGTAATATAGGGAAAAAAAAAGGAGTTATTGTTAAATGTTGATGTTCAATTTTTTTTCCTGTAAACTGGTCAAAAATCCTTAAATGAAAGAAGACTTTTTATTATAATGGCAAAAATGTTCTTATTTAGAGTTTTGTTTTGTTATATTATAAAACTTTAAATGTTATTTAATATAATTATATTTTTTAATCTAATCAAATAAGAAAAAAAGATTTTTTTTCTTTTTTCCCTATTTCTTCCAATCTCAAAAACTTAAAATTATATTTATTTTCTCTCTTTTTTATTTCTTTGTTTTTTCTTATCAATTTCTTTTCACGAGATTAAAAGTACAGCTCTTGAACTTCTTTCCTTGAAATAAAAGTTAGGGAGGATATAACTGATATGATTGGGAAAAGTAATGCCCTTTTCAATTGGTTGGATGGAAATAGGATGGGGAGAGTGAAAATAGGGATGAAGAAAATAATATTGAATCATTGAATGGAAATAGAGTGAAAATAGGGTGATGTTTGTAAGGGGTGTTTGCAGCGCGGTTTGGTTCGATTTTTGGTCTAAAAATCACCCAAATCAAACTTAAAAAATAAGTGCGGTGCGGTTTGGTTCGATTTGAATATAAAATTAAATCCGAACCAAACCAAACCAATCTTTTGCAGCTTGGTTTGAGTCGGTTTTTGTGGTTTTAAAAATCTAATAAGTATTAGAAAAATATATACTTGTAACAAATTAGCTAATAACAATTTCAATGAACCAAATTACCATACTATACAATAGACTCTCTTTTTTAATAAGCAAAATGATATTATTAACACTAGCAAGACTTAGCTAAACCACCACAAGGTGTGACAAAGCCAAAGCAAAACAATACAAAAAATATAGCTTACAAAGCATAACGTGTGCCCACCCTTTCCTATAACAACCACCCAATCCAACAAAACATTCCCTTATCAGGTGATGTCCCATTAGCCATAAACCAATCAGACTCCATTACAAATTGAGCCTACCCAATCAATGTATCATTCTAAGATAGTCACGTAAAAAAAATTTCTATAGCATAAACGATTTAAAGAATTTTTGACGTTTTAGCTAGCAGTGAAGAATTTTTGCAGTTGCATCATGAACGATTATCCCCTTATAGCAAGACATTTTAAGCTATTGAACCTCATTCAATGTAAGTGTTGTTTTATAAAATAGAGAGTGTCTTAAAGTTAAGAGTGTGTCATTACGTATATAGCTTATAAGGTTCAATATCATTTTAATATTATATACACCTAATGTGAATACTTAAATTTTATAAGCGGTTTGGTTTGGATTGCTTCGGTTTTAGAGTCCCAAATCGCAAATCGAACCGAACCGGGCGGTTTACAGAAATAATAAATCAAACAGATCTTGGGTCGGTTTTCGATTTTATGTTTGGATTGGTTTGGTTCTGGACACCCCTAATGTTTGCTGGTACTTTTTTACTCTATTTTTTTTACTTATTTCTATTTTTTTTTAGTTATTTCTATTTTTATTCATTTCTCTGTCTCTTTCCTTATTCTTTTTTTATTTCACTTCAACCAAACTCCTTTAATTTTCACTTTAATTTTCTCCTATTTTTTCTCTATCCTCATCCACTCCTCTTTACCAATTCTTTCATTTTTTTTCAACATCAATTCTTGTAAACAATTGTACCAAAATGTAAAAAGTTCAAGTTTTTTTTTTATCAACAAATATTAGTTGTTAATTTGTTAGTTTTTGTTAGTGGGAGGAATTCGAATCCAGGAGTTCTCCCTCCTCCTTCTCCATTCAACCACCAAACCAACCTTATAACTCCTGTAAAAAAGTTATACACCGGAGGAAGAAGTTCAACTTTTTTTTTTAATGAGGGATTTTTTGGAGGGTGATACTAGCAAGGTTTCTTTGCGCACACATAAAAGTTTAGAGAATTACTCATAAGATAAAATGGGTCAGTTGTTATGATGGCAACGTTATGTGATATGCTGACAAATTGCTTGCGTAAGTTTGCAAAATTTTAGCAATCTCTGTTTTGAGAGTGCGAGCAACTCTTAGTTGTATTATTACTTTGTTAACTCCATATTTTCTTTTTACAAAACTTTTAAGTAAGAAAATGGTCCAAAATAGTAAAAACTTAGACTCAAAGAATACATCTAGATAACATTTACTTTATCTAAAAAGATAAGTGAGGGGTTGAATTTGTGATATGTTAGTGAGACTTTATCTTAATTACTCTATTCCAGAAACTCCTTGGAGTAGCTTTTATTTTTCCGTAAAGAAACAAAGATGATATATGGCATTTATACCTGGTTGAAGTTATGTAAGAATGTATGAGTCTTTGATCCCACTGAGCAATCTGCAAAGCAGGCAGGGCATATGCTCCGGGCAAATCTTGATGAACATTAATTCCAAATATAACACCAGCTGCCCCAGATAAAAACCCCACGTCTTCAGAACTCTGAATGCTTTCACACAGAACAATCTTTCCCTTCACTGAATGTGCATCCAAAGAGTCTTTTTCGCAATTCCTAAGCAATAATGTATGAAATTGAAATCCATTTTGTTTTAAAAAAAAAAAGAAGGAAAAAAAATGTGTTTTTATTCCATATACTTTCTATCAAATGTGGTTAAGATCTTTTTACTTTTATATTGATAAATTTGGTTCTCAAACTTTAAAAACATGATGAATTTTTAGAAAAAAGAAACTAAATCCACAGTTTTTTTAAAGATTGAGCACCAAATTCATAAATTCATTGATATAAAAGTATAACCACATTGATAAGGTTTTACGAAAAATAGAGACACTTTTTTAAAAAGGCTTAATTACTTTACAGATCCTTATTTTTATCAAATTTTTAATTAAGTTTCTGAACTTTTTTTTTCTTTTAATTGGATCCCTGAACTTTTCAAAACAACAATTAGACGAGGAAACCAATTGAAAAAAAAAAATTCAAGGATCCAATTAAAAAAAAAAAGTTCAAAGACCTAATTGAAAATTTGGTAAAAGTATAGGGACATACAAATTAATTTAACCTTTTAAAAACACAACCAAGAAAGTTAACATGGATTTCATTGGACGATACCTGGATGTGGAGCTGTTATGTCCACCAGCAATGTTAGGTACATCTCCAGCGTAAATCAGTGGATACATTTTTTTCTTAAGATCAAATGTGTTATATGAAACCCCCTGCACATATAGGCAGAGTCATCCATTAAACTTAGCCTAAATTTCTTTGAATATTTTAAGTTAAGATCAATTGAATTAAACAAATGATATATACCTGATAAACAGCCCGATTGCCCAACTGCACCTTGGTAACAATCTTTCTGTCCAAAGTGCTAGCAGCCACAGAAAGTAACCATGGTGCATAATTTACCATAGTGGTAAGAGAGGGACCGGAATTACCGGCAGCTTGTGACGTTAATATCCCTTTTTTCATTGCATAGAAACTTCCTATGTCAATTATTGATTGGAAATACGGAACGTTCTCTACGCTAGTTGCCCCGAGTGAAGCAGAAATGATGTCAACACCATCACTAATAGCTTCATCAAAAGCTGAAAAGATGTCTACCATGTTACCACCATTTTTGTTCCACAATACTTTGTAGACAGCAATTCTGGCAGATGGAACTCCTCCACGGGCAGTCCCTGAGGCCAACCCAAATAGACTTACAGAGTTAACTGAGTTGCCAGCAACTGTGGATGCACAGTGTGATCCATGACCATTCGTATCTCTGGGAGATATGATATCATCTTCGGCAAAGTCTTTTAACATATTAAAGTACTTTGCGCCAATTATTTTGCTGCATACAAAATATTGACTGACTTTAATAAAGAATCTACTTTTTTCACAAAGTGAAAAATCACATCATGAGATTTATATGATATATAAATATAATATGAATAAATTATACTCGGTGTAAGTCTAGAGATCTTTTACTCTCGTCGTTCTTCCATCACAGGCCCTTGTAAATGGTAAATTTATCAATTTTTATAAGGTTAAATTAATCAATAGAATTTTGAACTATTTAAAATTTTTTAATTAGATTCTTAAAAAATTTGTAATTGAGTCCATAATTTTGTAATTTTTCTAATTTAGTCACTAAGGTTTTAACTATCACTATAAATTGTTATTTTCTGATAGTTTTAAAAATCATAAATTATCTTTAAGAACCTAATTACAAAAAAAAGTACAAATTCAAAGATCCAAATTACAAATATGATTAGTTTAGAAATTTAATTAAAAATTCTCAAAAAATTTAGAGATCTATTAATTAATTTAACTTTTTTTTATAATAATCACTTTAAAAATATGATTAATTGATAGGATAAGCAATCCTAACTATATTAAACCGACAAAAATGATTACTTGTTGCAGGTAAAGTTATGACATGATCCTTTCCATCTGCTTGGTGGAGGACCAAATCCTTTGTCACTGAAGCTCTCAGACTCCGGCCAAATTCCCGTGTCTAATACTCCCACAATTATGTCACTCTCTTTTGTTGCTCTTTTCACATTCTGGGGAAAGCCTATGAAGTCCCAAGATCTTGTTGTGTGAAGATGGTACTTGGTGTTTGGGAAAACAGAGAAAACGTTGTCCATTTCTATTTCAATTCCAAAGTAACACAGTACTTTATTTTCCATGAACATATAATGAATAATTAAAGTATAGTGGTGTAGAAAGGAGATTATAGTACCTGCCATTCTTTCTGCCTCCTCTTCAGTTAACCTCATGACGAACGCATTAAAGTTCTTGTAGCTGTGAATTACAGCTTCGGGTTCGAAGTCGCTGGATGCAAGCACGTTTGGGTGGTCAGTTTACTGTACTCTTAAGATAAGAAACAAAAATAATAACAAAGATATTTATAAAGTTGTGCTATTTTCAAGACTTGTGAATGATAAAGTTGCCAACTGAAATGCCTTGCTAATTCTGGAATCTAATACAAACAAGACTTATGATCATAAATGAAAAATTCATCATCAAACATATATATGTTGAACCTGCCAAGGACTTTTTGAGCCATGGCCGTATGAAGAGAAGGTACGGAAGTGGAGTCCATGCCCTTAGGATTATCACCCATGTGGACGATGTAGGCCTGTATTCAGAAAATGATAAGATTATAAATTAAAGGGAGGAATTGAAATTTAAGCACCATTATTATCTTAATAAGCTAGCTAGATACTAAAAGAAGGAAATTAAACAACAGTACAAAGGAACATATGCAAGTTTGTTTTTTCTTTTTGGTTTTGTGGAATAAGAGGAGATGTATATAAGTGGGTATTTGCCTTCCGATCATTGTTGGAATGCGCATGATTAATTATCGCAACGCAGAGAAGAATGAAAAGAAGGCATGGCCTTGAAGAGACCATATTTGCCACTCGTAAGAGATCAAAATGCCTTGCAGTTTGAAAAGCTTTGAAGGGGCTAAATTAATGTGTGTCTATGCCAGTTCCACTTCCACCAAAGAGTATTTATGGACTATGGTGGAAGAAAATGAACCACCAACTTACAGATTCGCACGTGAATACAGTACTCTCTAACAAAAATTCAAAAGGATAATTATAAGTATGTACTTTTTTTTTTTTTTTTAAGTGATGATACATGAACCACTCATAATTTTAAATATCTCACCAACACTTTTTATTTTTCTTTATCTCTTTTTTTCTATCACATTATATTACCTATCATATTTATATTTTTTTTCTCTCTCTTACTAAGTATAAAATAGCATTGCGTGTTTCCAACAAAAAAAAAAATAGCATTGCGTGTGTCTATTTATATCTTTCCTTTCTTTTCAATCACATTTCTACGTCAGTCTTTTTTTCCTTTTTTATTATATTATTTATTATATTTATCATTTTATCATTCTTCCCTCCAAGAATCATATTCACACAACTGATTGATCATGATTTAACTATGTGTTTGGTAAGATACTCGGAGAGCTTATAAACTAATTGACTAATAATCATTAAACTATGAATCAATGTCTTAACTAGTTTAATGACCAGTTTAGTTTTAAAAATACTCTAGAAAATAAAATAAGTGTATATTTATATTTTTTATTTTTATTATTTAGCTTTTTATTTTTCATTTGAACAAAGTTTTCGTACTAGAGAAAAAAAAATTTCTTTGAATAGTAAGTATTAAATATAATTTATATTTTAAGACATTTGATATGTTTAGTTATTTATAGTAAAAAGATTTATAAAAAAAAAGTATAGCATTATTACTCATTTATGAAACTATGATACATCCATATCAATAATTGTTCTATGTTTGAAATAATGCATTTACTATTTGTCGAGTGTTGTAACTTACAAGAGTCTGCTGCTCTTCTGTCTTTTACCTATAATTAAAGGGATAACCCCACTTTCCTTCTTTTTTTTTTTTTTTTTGAAGGAAACCCCACTTTCCTCTTCATCTTTGCCTCTAATTAAAGTTTAATAGGTATGTTATGGGACGAAATAAAACATATATACATGTTTTATTTAATATTTGATATTTGATCAAAACTTTAAAATTGGATTAATTGTTAAATTGATAATAATAATTTATTTATTTTGAAACTGCCAACAAATTTTATTAAATAGAATTGGTGTAGAGAAAAGCACAAGTAGTGCCCCTCTAACATCAAAATGATCCAGAATGGGAATGAAACATGAAGGAGGCCTAGCGTGCACAAGTCGCCAATGTCTGGCACCGTGTCCAAGTTTTCGTGAACCATTAGATATAATAATTAAAAATTTAACGACTAATATTTTTTTAGTTAGCATGCTTTTTCACAGTATATAAAAAACTATTTGGTTTTTAAAAATAAATACAGGTGGAAAGAAAGAAAAAAAATCTATTGAACCAAGATCAAGCACGTGGATCCCTTCCACTTTTTCCATCTGTTTTCAGTTTCATTCATGGTGTGCTGTGAGTGGCCACACCGTCAAACTATACCCTTCTGTTCCCTTTGTATGGAGGTATGTGGTAATAGCAACAACAGAACAGAGGCATTGGAAGGTCACTGCACGACCACAAGCACAAAGCTACACAGAAGCTCGTGGAGGTTTCCGTTCTCCTTGAAGAAAATGACGTCAGATCGGAAGCGGAAATTTGAAAAAAGAGGTTGCAGAAACTGAAAGGCCACGTCACTCTCCGATTGCTCTGACTTGGTTCTCTTAGGATCCGCTAGATCACGCGCGCCTCGTGCTTTCGAATCCATCACCGCGACCTTCGTCTTCTTCGTCGTCGTCACCGTCGATTGGTTCTTCTGAAATAACTGCGAAACAGAGCAAAGGATTTCACCATTGCCGTCGATGAAGGCCTTGCAGCCTCCGGTGAAGGCGGGGAGAGAGTGGCTTTGGCAAAGTTGCGGAGAGTGCCGGAGATGGTGAAGGGAAAAGGGGAGTCACGTGCTTGGTCTTATCCAACAGTTCTTCTTTTTCTTTTCCACATATTATTTGGAAAAAAAAAATAGCTTAAAAAAATCATCTAATCAAAAAAAAATATCAACCGTTAAATTTTTAATTGTTACATGTGACTGCTCACAAAACTTGGGCATGATGAAACATAAGGTCCCACCCAAACACCTTTCAACGAGCCCCTCGTTTGGAAAAATCCCGCCTCATGATCATGCTGTTCCCATAAGCATAAAATGCTGAGACATAGCAACCCACATCTGTAATTTTCCAACACCCCGCATGAATACTTTTCATATATTACTGAGTGATCCGTGCGATGTACGAAATTATTGATCAATCAATTCAAAAATGTATATGATAATTGTTAGCAATATAAATTGACAGTTGAAAACAATTTCAACTGATAATCTTAACAAATATTAATTTTTTTAATCTTAATATATATATATATATATATATATAAAGTAATTAAAAAATTATAATAATAATCAAAGGGAATTATGACATAAAAATAATGAATGAAATTATTTAATCAGAAGACAAATATTTATCAATAACACCATTTAATCAAAGACAATAAAGTGCGAGTATTTTTCCTCAAAAACTCCTAAATCTTTATATTAAACCAAAATAAGCAACAGGGTAATCATTAAAAACGATGATAAAACCAATTATGTACATGATATTGAAATATGATCAGTTTTTTAGTAGTTAAATCATGACTTTACTGATACTTTAGTATGATTTGAGAAGCTTGAATCATAAATCATAAATTTCATTGACCCATATATATTGTAGTATTTGTTCTAAGTTAATTGAGATATTGATAATGAGTAATTAGGAGTAGTGACTTCCTTTGATGATTCATGATATGCTTGAATTTCACCTAGATAAATTACTTTAATTCTGATAGTTAATCTGGAATATTTGTAAACAATGAAAAATGAAAACATTTCCCACTAATATTTGCATAATATATCTGTATGAACCATTTCAAAGTGTATTGAAAAAGTATATGTCTAGTTAAACGAATGACATTGCAAAAAGTTTAAGTGTTAAAAAGGATGATGAAAACGGATATGACCATGATATTGAAATACAACAAGTTTCTGATCACTGGAATTTTGTTGCTGATATTTAATGCAAAATTGAGGAACTTCAATATGATGTAAAAGACTTTAACCAAATTCAGTTGTTGTCCCCATTTAAAGAAAAACCCCTGCAAAATAAATAATGACAGAATATTAGATAAAATGGTTGGAGTTACTGTATCCATATTACATGCCTTTCTAAATTAAAATGACATATTAGTGTATATATGTTTAAATTGTAGATGAATAAAATTGCTGCTTTAGGTTTAAGAACCACATTTTAAAAAAGGTTCATGTGGCTATCAATGAATAAGTGAAGTTCCAGACTACATCACACGTGGAAAGCTAAAGTATTGAAAATATAAAAAGATAATGCAAGAGACAAATATTTGCTTATAAATAAGAAAGGTATATATCCTCTTATTCCAACTGATCCTTTAAAGTGTTTACACACTATATGACACAGCTACTGATTTTTAGTGTGGTTAATCATTTACTATAATAAATTAAGGAAAATTTTGTTTAAATATTTGTTGATAATTAAGGAAAAACATTTGTGATTGTAAATATATAAGAGAGTTTCTATAGTACTCCCAATAATTTTGAGGGTTTAATACTGTTGGTTTTTTAACCAATCAAATTGCAATGTCATTTTTCTTCTCATTAATTAAAAAATATTTTTTTTTTCAAATTAGTCCTTCATTAATTAAAATATTTTTTTAAAGTTTAAAATTATAACTATTTTAAATTAGAAAATTTAATTAAACATAAGTTTAAAAGTTTGAACCCTAATCTCCTCCACCTCCTTCATTTATAAATATGGCAAATATATTGTAGTGAAATTGGCTAATTGTGTATCATCACTTAAGATGCAAACGGTTGTATGCGTATTGATAGGAAATAAATTAGGATCAAAATAAAGGCATGAAGGCTTTTTGCAGGGTATTCTGATTAGTAAGCTGGCACTTTGTAGCCACGGTATGATTGTTGTCATTACCCCTTAGTGGAAAAAGGGTGAGGTAAGTTTTGCAAGCGGTATTCAGCAACATATAGAAGGGTGGGGTAAATCTTTATTCTCTGTATATGTATCTGCATACTTCCAATACTGGTACTGTTTGTGTCATATTGCTTCATTAATGATGAAGAAGGTGAAAAGGATTAGGGTTTAGACTTCTAAATTTATGTTTAATTAGATTTTTGAATTTAAAATAGTTGTAATTTTAAATTTTAAAAAATAGTTTAATTAATCAAGGACTAATTTGAAAAAAAACAACTTTTTTAATTAATGAAAAAAAAATAACATGCAAATTGATTGGTTAAAAAATTGACAGTATTAAAACCCCCAAAATTATTGGGGGTACCATAGAAACCCTCTATATATAATACAAACGATATTTGAACATATATAGCATTAAATTAAATTCTATTTATCTCATTATTAGTTGATAGTTGTTCAACTTATTTATTTAGTGATTAAAGAGCTCGTTCCAAAATATATTGGTAATATAATTTTTCATTTAAGAGAATTCTATTTATCTCATTATTAGTTGAAAGTTGTTCAGCTTATTTATTTAACGATTAGGGGCTGGTTGCAAAAAATATTGGTAACATCATTTTTCATTTAAGAAACGCTCTAGATAATATGAACAAACACTATTTTAATTGCATGCAGGTTTTTATTCCCTATATAACAAAATATTGGTAACATAATTTTTCATTTAGGAGAATGCTCTAGATAATCTGAAACATGCACTATTTTGATTGCACGTTTTTACTCCCAATATAACAATTACCTTTCCCCTCTTATAAGCATGCTCTAAGGGTCTTTATTATGTGCATCTAATTAAACATTGAAACTCGTATTTAGGCATGCTATAAGATTAAAATAATTGAAAAAGGAATATTCAGAAAAGAAAAAAAATAAAAAAGGAATATAGTCATTCACATGCAATCACAAATATGAATGGTCAAATACTATTAGGATAATTTTTCATATAGATGCGCAGGGGTTGATAGATTAGTAATATTACACGTTATTCATTCATACCATATCATAATAGGAATATGCCAAAAAGCTACCCACCCTAATTTTGTTCTCCAGCGCATGCAAAAGAAAGCATTTTAACTTTATAAGTTATCACTTTAGCCTTATTTTTGGTCATTTTTTTTCATATTCTCCCATTGGTTACTATGGATTGACTTTTTAAGCAATTATTATCATTTGAATTTACCATGAAGATAAAATATCTGACGTGAATACTATTCAATAAAATTAAACCTAATTACCTCTAATATCATTTTTCACTAAAAAAACTCCAAATTAGACAGAGTTTTTACATTCAATAAAATACTTTTAAAGCATTTTTTAAACATTTTTTAGTTTTTGTTTAAAAAATTAGATAGTATTTACTCTTCAAGCATTTTTAAGAATTTTTCACGATTCTAACTTATAATTAGACAAAATTTTAGCATGCAATAAAATACTTTTTCAGAAATTGAATTAAGTTGAACTGGTTCTTTAGGGAGATTTGTGGATTTTATTTGTATTTGACTTCACTTCTGTTTGACTTAAACACCTTCTTAGTACACGATAAATTATGTAGTAAAAGGCAAATGACTGGTAGTGTAGAATAAAGAAATTTTTCAGATAGCTTTCTAATAAGTCTGTTGATAATGTAATATTGAAAAGACACTGTCTATAAATAATGTAATATTGAAAAGACACTGTCTATAAATAATGTAATATTGAAAAGACACTGTCTAATAGCTTTCTAATATTGATCATCAGCAACAAAGACGCAAAATATATCAACCGCTTTGAACAATTAACAACCCAACATATCTAACATTTTTTAAATAAATGACATTGTGTTCTCCCTTTGCTACTCCAAGTTTAACAGCACATCCCGCTTTAATTAAGCTTGTTTTCTTTGCAGCATAAACGCCATCCTCTTGTAAGCTTGAAGTAAAGAGGTGATCCATCATTTTTTATTATTTTGCAAAGCCATTTTGTCCCGTATTCATCAATTAAATAAACTGAGCTTATTGACTCGGATCACGCGTGTTGACAAAATCCCAAAGGCAAACTCTGTTAACAAAAAAAAATTAATTACTACCTTAAATATTTTATTTACAAAAAATCTTTTTGATCATGAGCTTGCATGCTAAAACGAATTGATCATCAGAAACATGAACATAAAAAAGTTACCAAATGAGATGAAGTCACATCACTGGCAGTTAAATACTTGATCAAAGCATGGCAAAACTGATCTTCATTGGTATACTCCCAATATCATTCATCAAAATGTGTACGCAACGTTAATTTGTCCTGAATATATTTTTAAAAAAAACACAATGGAAAGCAGCCGATATTTAGAAAAATCTCTGTAAGTACAATGCTTGATGTTATTGTCCAAGTGAACTTTCCCGATCATCTGCATAAATCACGGAATGGAAAATCTCTGTAAGTACGACGCTTGGTGTTATTGTCCAAGTGAATTTTCCCAATCATCTGCATAAATCACGTGGGAGTTAAAAGTTGTTGATGCCATTGTAAAGAAAGGACTAGGGAGTTAAAAGTTAAGAAGAGAAGGTAGTAGTACACTTCGATCACTACAATAATATACCTCTTATATATCAGAAAGTTAAGAAGGGAATTAAAAGTTAAGCAAAAAAGAAATACCTCAGAAAGAGTGATCCAAGTAATGTGACTTTAGTTTTGTGCTGCAATCTCTTTGTAGAGTGATTTTTTCTGGTGTAATTTTCACATGCTAGCTGGTATAGAAAGCATATATATAGGATTTTTTTTATATTGGGAAATAAAATTGGAGGATAGAACATTTATGATACAATACCATATTGATCACATGCATAGGAAATGAAGAGTCTTTGTGCACAAAGACTTGACACACTTTACAGCCCAAGCCGAATCAAATATACATAAACTTCGTTACAGGTAGACTAATGCATGGAACGATATTTGCAAATCTCCCTGCGCCACTACAAAACATATTTTCCAAAAGAGCTAATTTCCCTGCGTGTGAATTACCTAGAATCAGAGCTATAAAAATTCCTATTTTATGCACAGAAGCGGATTATTAGTATTATTAGTGGTTCAAGATTTAATGGTGTATTTATCATAATTAAACTGTGATTAAATTAGTAAATATTAAATAATATTTTTAAAATTTTAATATAATATATTAAGAAATATTAAAACAATAATATAACATTCATTTCATAACATAATGTTATATTTATATTTTTTAAATATGTTTATATTAAATTGAACCAATATTTTAAACAGAAATAAAAAAAAAAAATCATAATAGTAATTAAGACTAACTATATAATATTATATTATGTTATTAAGACATAATGCTTAAGTTGAACTAATACGTATAATAAAACATTTTTTTAGATAGAAATTCTCTTTTTTTATTAAGGCCAACTATTATGTTTGAATGGTGTATTATTATTATTATTTAATAAATCATATGTTGATGATCAGGATATAATACGATAGTAAGAGAGAAATTTTAGACAGTTACCTGCAATCAATTCGAAGCCTTTTTACTAAATTAATTAAACTTGGAGAATCACCGGGTTTTTTTTTTAATAATTTTTTAACTAATTTTAAAGGTTTATGAATGTTTCTTTTATAGAACGATTTTATGTACTTTAGATTAGATAATAGGCTGGTTCTTAGTCTAAATGGTTGAATATATAGTATAGAATATAGGTTCCGGCTAAGGTAAAAATTACGGATTCTGATGGATTTCTCTTTTATTTAATGAGTCTTTTTCTAGATTTAGAAGTAAAATCTAAAAAAATGTGATTTTTAATCAATTTTAATCAATAGTAACTAGAGAAAGTACTAAAAAGAGTGTTTTAGGCCTTCATCATGGTAATTTTAATCTAAAAAGAGGAAATTGAAGTTGTAAAAAAAACAATGTCTACGTGTTTTATGTCTCATTCATCACTCGTTATCCCAAATTAAAAAGTTTATAATTATCAAAAGCTATCAAAGCTATCTCCACTCTTCCCTTTCCCATTATTAATATTTTATTTGTCGCTCAATTATTCTTCAGTAACATCCATGTGCTGTCTTTTTTTTTTTTTTTTTTTTTTGTGTGACATCCATGTGCTGTCTATCATTTCATCTCTGATGTGAGAATATAGGCCAAGATTCACAAGTGATTTTTTTTTTTTACGTTTTAAAAAAGCATTTGCTTTTGGTAGTGTATTAATCTTTGATTGTGTATTAATCAGGTAATAAAAATTATAAAAGACAGTTCATTCAAGTGATCCATGTTTAATTGCTTTTAAGTAAGATTTTAAATTCAAATTATGCATATGAAAAATTCGCTAAAATAGTTAGTCACTCTCACTGTATATTATAGGTATATAATTAAAAAAAAACAATTTGCTAAATAGTTAGTCACTCTCACTGTATAGGAATTTGTTAACGTGCATTCACTTATTTTTTTAGTCTGAGTATATTAACAAGTTACACCATTGACATATTTTAAGATATTTCTTAATTATAACTTGCTAATGTATTTCAATCCAAAATTAAGTAGGTGCACATTAGCAAATTCCACAAACGTTTGTTAATATACACTCATTTATTTTTTTAGTTGGAGTATATTAGTAAACTACACTTATCATTGATTTATTTTAAGATAATTTCTAATTATAACTTACTAATGTATTTCAGCTAAAAAAAAGTGAGTGTACATGAACAAATCTCATATATATATATATATATATATATATATATATATATATATATATATATATTCAAAATGGATAATAAAGGGATAAATAATATTCATCTATACAAAGACCATATCTGTGCCTATATCTTTATTTATCTCCGAAAAATATTTTAGATTAAATAAAATAAAAATATAAAAAGAAAAGTAGGTTAAAATTAATTGGGTGAACTGTCACTTTGGTCCCCAAAAGTGTAATCCACTGTCACTTAAGTCCCTGAAAGTATGAAAATATCACTTTAGTCCATGAAAGTGCAATTTGTTTGTCACTTTAGTCCTTTTGATAAAAAAAAAATTCTTTAAAATTAACGTTTGTGCCTACATTACACGTTATCTAACTACATGAATAACATGTCACGTAGGTAAATAGCATATCACGTAAGCATGAACGTTAATTTTAAAGAATTTTTTTTATCAAAAAGATTAAAATGACAGACAAATTGCACTTTCAGGGACTAAAGTGACAGTTTCATACTTTCAGAGACTTAAGTGACAGTGAATTACACTTTCAGGTACTAAAAAGGCAGTTTACCCAAATTAATTTTGTGAAATCAACTTTCACCTATTTTGAAGTTTTTCACGCAAAGGAGATATTTAGGCGTGGGACTACATGGCGGCTGCACAGACTTTCCAAGTGGGTTTTAGCTGGTGTTTTGCCCCTCTTATCCTAATAAAAAAAATGAATAATAAAAACAGATGAATAAAAAAACAAAAAAATGCACATATTACGTCAGAACAATCCAAAAGGATTACGTCAGAACGATTAGCAAAAAAGATTACGTCAGAGTGGACAATAAGAAATAAAATTACAACGTTCCAATATTCGCATTGGTTGTGATAATTGGATCCAACTGGCAAATTACACTGGTTGAATTGAAACCAGTTACTACACTACTTTATTTAACTCTAAAAATTGATCTAATATATATATATATATATATATATATATATATATATATATATATATATATATATATAATTGGTTGAATTGATTCAAAATTAGGCAAATTAGTTAAAAGTAATACAAAAAAAAAACAGGTTTAAATCGATTTATTTAGAAAATAACTTTTTTATACTTCTTAATTAAAATACTCAAAGCTGTAAAAAAAATTAAAATACTCTAATCTTTGAATTTGTATCTCATTATCATTTAAGTCATGAAATAATCCCTTTTTTTCATTTTGATTGTTAGTCTGGAAACTTAAAATTAAATGATAATAATAATATAAGTTTAGGGACCAAAATGAAAAGAAAAAAGGTTAATTTTTGGAACTTAAATAAAATCCTAAAGAAATTCAAAGATTAATTTGAGTTTTTCTTAATTTTAGAAACTAAAATAACTATGAGATACAAAATCAAAAACTAAATTAACCATTTACTCGAATTTTTATTCGACGAAATAGATAATAGGAATGTGGTAAATTTTCTTGCTGAGCACAAAACTGAATGCGGTAAATGTTCTTTTGTGGATTAATAAGGTATATAAGTTATGTGATTCTTCTATTTTTATTTATTTAAAAAACAAGATATAAATAAAGAAATATAATTTATATTTTTATTTATATTAAATTTATTTTTAATTTCTAAATATAATAATTATTATTATTTATAATAAGTGTATAAAATATTTAAATATTAAATAAAAAAATTTAAATAATAATGAATATCATTTAAAGTTTAAAAAATAATTAATTATGACTTTGCATTGGAAATATTTAATTACATAGTATAGTTAAATTTAAAAATGACAAAAAAAAAAATCTTGAGGACAAAAAATGAGTTATTTTCAAATTAGGAAGACGAAAGTAATCATTTTTAAATTTAGGAACCAAAAAGAAACTAAACTCAAATTTGATGGAGAAAAAGATATTTAAGCCTTAATTTTATTAACAAAGATTTAAAAAAAAAAAAAAAAAAGAACATTATACTTCCTACGCTAAAAACTACCAAGGATTTTCTACTAGAGTGATTTTCATTGCTTTGTCAATGCCTTTATTGCAATGTACTAAACCTTCTAGTATTTCTTCTTCTTCTTTCAAAATCGTAACCAAAGAAAGAAAAAAGACATGCCTATATTTTTTTTAAGCAAATTATATTAACACCCTTGAGATTTTTTCAAATTACAAGCAATATTCTTCATTATTTAATGTTTACTACAACCTTTCTTATAGGGGTGTCCGGTAATATATAAGGGGTGTCAGTGTAATGTTCTCAAACATTAAGAGATGTTAGTATAATATATAAGGGGGTGTCAGTGTAATGTTATTAAACATTAAGGGAGTTTGTGTGTGTGTATATATATATATGATGAGGGATCCATTTACTCCAAGAGTAAATATAAGAGACTTACTCTTCATCTTCACCATTCATTTTCTTGAAATATAATGGTTAAGATTAGTTACTCATTACAACCATTAGATTTCAAGAAAATGAACGACGAGGATAAAGAGTAAATCTCTTATACTTACTCTTGGAGTAAGTAAATCCCTCATATATATATATATATATATATATATATATATATATATATATATATAAAGAATGGTGTTGTGTGTAATTCGAAAAAAACATAGGGGTACGAGTGTAATTTGTTTTATTTTTTTTTATAGGAATCGAACTCAAGTACTAGAAAGTTTTCAATAACTCATGCACACTGTTCAACTAATTGAGTTATACTCTCTTAATAAAGACATGTCTATATAAAAAACATTACTCAAAGACCAAGAAGTAAATGATGTTATAAAATTAAAAGACATATAAATGAAAATGAAATAGAAAAAAACTTAAGGTGTGTCTTAGGTGATATTGGAATTGTTCTCCGATTAATTAAAATTTGAGTTTTATCACAATAAATAGCGTTGATCTTTTTATTTCATAAGTTATTGAAGTGAAATTCTAATTTTGATTAAGAGAATAATATCAAAAGAACTTAACATGTATTTAACTTTTGTCCGATGAAAAATTGTTTTTAACAATCTTGTGAGATGTGGTAGAAAATTTGTTTTTAACAATCTAGTGGTTTAAAAATTGATTAATTTTTTTATAAAAGAAAAAAGAAGAAAAGTAACTTTTAGAAACAAGTTGCACGCCTTAATCAACTACTGAGTCGATGTTAAGAATGAGCATGGGAATTGTGATCACTTTATTACTTTAGAATTATTTATAAATACTTTTAGTCTCTAAAAATAAGATTTATTTTGTTTTATTTATTATTTAATTTAATTTATTTTTAATCATTATATTAAATAAAAATAAAGCATTTTAAACGATAATGTCACATAAAATGGGGATCACAGAAAGAAACTTTTTTTTTTATTCCGATCAATATTTAGATTTTAAAAGAAATCAAAATAAAGGGCAAAGGTTGGATTTAACTGGTTCACTACAAGCCAATGTCACGTTTGGTAGTCATTAAAAAAAATAAAAACAGCACATAATCTTGCATATATGTTCTTAAACTAATTATTTTTCTTTTTGTCAAAACCACGCGTGTTGTGAATCACGTACTTTTGCTCTCGGACAAATAAAATGCTCTCGGACAAATAAAAAGTTGATGCTTTAGCAAGTCTTATCTGTTGTTTGTTTCCATCCAAATATATGATTGAAATTGAAATAGAAAAGATGAAAGTAACATAGAAATGATCGACTTTCACTGTTTGTTTAGGGTTGAAATGGGGAAGAGATGTTTGAAAAGGTGGTGACCCCCACTCATGAAAAATTACATCTATCATTACAAGTGTGAAATCCACTTAAGAATGAGTGAATTTGTTTATTTTCTTTTTACACTTTTTTAGTATTTTCTTCATTTTAAAATGAGTATCATTTTAGATTATTTTATAAAAATTAAGAAAAATTAATAAATAGATAAAAAAAAAAATTTACAAAATTAATCTTAATATTAATATTATATTAAAAAATTAAAATAATATTTATTAGAAATATTAGTGAAAAAATAATTAATTTTGCATTGAAAGTTAACATGATACTTATTTTGGAACAATTTTTTTATTAAATATGATACTCATTTTGGAATCGAAGGAGTATCATGTTTTGTATGCATTTAGCGGCCATGTATTAGTTGTTGATTTATGAGTTGTTGTATCGAACCTTAGTTCCAAATAACTGCATTAAATAGTTACTTCAATATCTATGGAGACAATACCTTATTAATCAGGTAGTACTACTTGTTTGATAAGCATCAGTGAAGTTCAACACTTATGTGCTTCGTGTATGTCACCTGAACCCTTATCACTGTACCGACTTTAGTGGATTAAAAAATGTGACATGTATAATAAATGAAGTAACATGAAAGAAAAGGATAAAAATGAAAAAAAAAATGCATATTTATATTTATTTAATTGGATACGTGTCAGTTTCGTCAAGATTACGAAGAATCAGTAATCCATGTTATGCCTGGACTTCCCTCATGCTGCACAAACATTTGGAGTAAGGTGGGCCAATCTCATCACGAGGCTACGTTCTAATCTATATATAGTGGCCATATACATATTCTGGAGTAGACTAGATTCACAGCAACTTGGCCAATACTAAATGGGGGACAATTTCTGAAAATAGAATCCATTTTTGAGTTATACTACTATTTGCCGCTACTGAGGAAATAGACGAACAAATGCAAATAAGTATAAGGGTTAATTAAGTTTTTACTTCCTAAATCTTTTCAAAATTCAATTTTCAGTCTCTAAAATTTAATTTTACTAGTTAAGGTTCTTGAATTTTTTAAAAATTCGATTTTTAGTTCATGAACAAAATTTTGACCGATCAAAGTTCCTAAACTTTTTTAAAATTCGATTTTTAGTTCCTAAAATTTTAAAAAAATTCAGTTTTTAATCCTGAATTAATGAGATTTCAGAAACTAAAAACTTAAAATTCTTGAGTTATATATATGCAAGGCACTCTATATTATTTAGATCTATAATATTTATATATTAGACAAATAATAAGTCTAATTAAAAGAAATGGCCATTTCAACACTGAGTAATTCGTTAAAATTTGTCAACACAATAATGAGTAACTGATTGCAACGTTGTACGAAAAAACAGCCAGTAAAAATAGTTGCTTCTACATCGTGCTGAAACAGCAAAAAGAAATGGTTGGTTCTAGACCCGCATGGCACATGGATCTGCAGACAGAAACAACAATTACAAATGGTTGCACCTTTTTCACAAACTGCATGTTGCACAGACCCGTGTATACACTTAAAATAAAAAAAATAAAAAAATATAAATACACAACAAAATTACAAATAACAAAAAAAAACCCATTTACATAATAATTTTAAAAAATATGTACGATGATAAATATAAATATTACTTATAATGTATAAAAAAAACACTTTAAATCAAATTATTAAAAAAAATTAACATCACATAAAACTCCACAAAATAGATACAACAAAATGACAAAAATACATATATAACATATACATATAATTAACTAATTTTAATATATATATATATATATATATATATATATATATATATATATACATTTGTTAACATATAAAAAATAAAGAAACAATGTGTAAAAAAATATACAGATGTTTGATATCCGATTACATGTGTGAAGAAGATGAGGAAGAAGATAATTCACGTGGCTTAAAGTAGCCATTTCTAATAGCTACTTCATGTACTTGAAGTAGCCATTCGAAATAGCTACTTCATGTACTTGAAGTAGCCATTCAAAATGGCTGCTTCATGTTTTCTCAGGCAGAACCAGCAAACACGGATGGCTGGTTCCTCTAGCCTAATTCAAGCAGCCATTACGAATAACGATTTTTATACAATTTTTTTTTGTATTCGTTAACAAATCAAACATGGTCAAATCATTTGTGATTTGACCGTGCCTAACAAACAAACTCAAAAAAAGTACAATAGTCAGGATGAAACAGCTATTTAAAATAGTTGTTTCATCCCGTGACTGACTTGGCGTGCCACATGATCAATTTGAAAATTTGACCTGATATTTGGTCAAAACAGACCCATGTCAGTAATATGTTTTGAAATATACCCATTTTAAAAAATAATTTTTAAAAGTAATCCAAAAGGGTGAATCAACCATCAAAGCTAATGTTATACATTCTTTTGCAATACGTAAAAATAAAAATTATTTAATTATGTTTTTTTATTATTGTTCATTTTTTACAAGTTCATCGTGAATTGGTCAGGTTAATGGATTATATACAATTCAATAATAATTAGATAACAAAAATCACATTTTATTATTAACATACACACATATAAAGTGAGAAAATTATTTTTATATAAGAGTAAGGAAAATAAATATAGACAATTAAATCTTACATACACAGCAAAAATTATATTTAACGTAATTATATATAGTGACAATTAAAAATCTTTATCTCCAAAAAAAAAAAAAAACTAGTAAAATCCATATCAAAGACCCCTCTTTATCTACTCGCTTACTCGGTCAAGTTAGCGTACTCCTATGTGAAAGACCACATTAGGGAGGATTGACAGGAAGATCACAATTCACAGCCATCAAGTCTTCAAAATTTTTTTGGGCATGCAAAGCACCTTCAAGAAACGGTTGAACACTTGTTTTTCACTTGTATATGTTCTCTTATTTACCAGGTATGAACTTGTATCATATCAAAGCTTAAATCCTGATAGCATTCCATCTAAGTGTGGCCTCCTTCATGCTAGTTTATTTCTTATGGGGATCTATATATAAGACTGGTGGTGTAGCTGTTTTTTTTATATGATTTTGGTGTAAGCTGTTACATATTTCTCAATTTCATGTAATTAGACGTTACTTGTTTGTAGCTAAACTTCTACACTAATTAATGTGCTGCAATTTAGCCTCCTTTTTGTTAATAATAATATTATTTTGCCCATAAGGAAAAAAGGCCAAGCCCAACCGTTCTATACATATATAGAATTGCTACATTGTGAATTATGAATATATAGCATCGCTTGTTTATCTGAGAAAAAAATCAAAACAAATAGTGGTTCATCCATCTGATATTTAAATATCATTTTATGAAACTAAACGATATTATATTGCCTATATTGGTCTAGATAAGTGTGTGTGTGTGTTTAAATCATCGTATCAAATATTCAGACAAAACATTTTGTTGAGTAGTATTATACCCTTAAAAAAGTACATTAATATTTATCCTCTTCAAATGCCTTTCCCAAACACACAAAAAAGAAAAGAAAAGGTGAAGATCATTTTGTTTATGAAGGACGTAAGAGAATCTAATGTGGGTAAAATGACATATATTGGCCTAAAGAATATGCATAAAAAAGTAGACAAAGCATTCAACTTAGTAGAAAAGTGAGAAAGCAAACAATATAAAGGAGTTGGTTAAAACTGTAAACTAAAAAGGGGAAATGGATGTAATATTTGGCTGGCAATCATGGTGTTTGTTGATAATGGTGTAATATTTACTTTGTGGTTACAATTTTTTTTTTCTTTACAATAGTCTGAGATCTTGTAAATCGATTATTTGATTTAATAGATTCTTGTTAAAGGTAAAGAAAATTTTGTATTTGATCCGTAATTGAAATTGTAATGATGAAGGAGAAGACGAAACCTAGATTTTTTTTTTTTTTTTTTTACTTTAAATAATTCTGACGGTTTTAAAACTGCCAGAAATTGTAATGTAATTTTGTAAATGAATACTGGCAGATTTTGAGCCACCAAAAATCACATTTTAAAAATTTTAACGCACACGTCATCACTTAACTAACGACAAGACTCGATTTTTTTTTTAATGTATCAAAGACTCAAAACAACAAAATTTTTATTAGGAATTCAAAGCAAAATTCAAAAATTTATTAGAAACCTAAAAGTTATTTAAATCTATTTCTTCTTCTTTCAAAATTATAACCAAAGAAAGAAGAAAGACATGCCTATATTTTTTTGAGAAAATTACATTAATACCCTTGAGATTTTTTCGAATTACACACCCCTGCTTATTTAATGTTTACAACAACTTTTTAGGTGTTAGTGTAATATATAAAAGATGTTAGTGTATAATATATAAGAAGACATCAATGTAATGTTTTCAAACTTTAATTTAAAGTGCTTAATATAGGAATAAAAAAAAGTAGTGTTGTGTGTAATTCAAAAACAAAAAACTTAAGGAGTGCAAGTTAATTTGCTCTTTTTTTAGGCTTAAATATGTTTAAGTTTCCTAATAAATGACCAAATTTTGGTTAGGGTTATCATTAACTTGAGTCCATGATATATTAAAAGTTTTCTTTTGAGTCCCTGTCAGTTAAGATTAAAAAATTTAAAATGTGATTTCTGATAGCTCAAAAACCACCACTATATATTTCAAAATTTAAATTACAATTTCTAGCGGTTAAAAATCACTGAAATCAATGAAAGCAAAAAAAAAAAAAAAAAAGATCCACGTCGATTTCATCTTCTAAGCTCAATAATTAACAAGATCCTACCAAAACAACTAAAGAAACGCAATCCCGCATCAATTTCAATTCATATCCAACATAGAACCAAGATGCACAATGCATCTAAAACAATAAAGTGACTGGGAATCATAGGTTCAATTCAACAACAGAATAAATCTTTACAAGTCAAGCCTACCAACATGGCCCTAAGTTAAGCACACATTATTTTTTACTTAACCAAAACAATTTAAAGAAATGAACCCTTATACTGGCATTTGCGAAGCAGATTCTCCAACACCTTGAGGCTAATTGGGTCGTCATCCACAACAGGAACACACGTACCAATAGGAAAACGGTCACAACCCTTTGGTTCTCCATAGCCATATTGAGCCAGTATAGTAGAACCAACACACCCAGATGAGAAACAAGGTTCTTGTGCAGAGATCAATCCTTAAAGACCCAAAAGCTTCAATTTTGAAAACGGAAACTTTGTTCTCCTCAATGGCCTCTCGGACACCGTGCTCCACATCCTCGAACTCCTTGAAGACCTCGATACCCACGCTCCGATCCACGACGCGCCTCGTCGCGCGTACTATGCAATTGCCGTGGAGTGCACTGTCAAGTACCTTGTTGCGTGCTCTGACGACACCGAAGGGGAGTACGTCGGCGCCGTGTGGCATATCTAGTGCTACCGCGTGGTCGCCACGCCATCACCGTGTCAATGAGCTCATACCTCCCCCATCGTCGATGTCAGGTCTTAGGCTTGAGGATGAGGAAGAGATGGAGCGAGGGGATTCGAGGGAAGGCAAGATTGAGAGAGAAGAGAAGTGCGACAGAGAAGGAGAAGCGCCACGATGGTGTTGGTGGGGTTGTGGTTTGGCGTAGGGTGGTAGATCTGGGCGTTGGTGGCTATGATGGCGGCACGGTGCTGGAGGTTGGGTCAAGTGGTGGTGGTTATGGTGTAGAGGTTTGGTGGTGGTTGTGTTAGGGAAGAAGAAGGTGTTGTGGCACTGAGAGTGAAAGAGATAGGGTCGAAATTAGATCTAAGTGAGTGGTCTGATGACGTTGTTTTCACTTTATTTATTTGTTTTGCTTTAATTATTTTTTTATATTTTAATTGATTATGACGATATTTTACCGTTAGAAAATGTAATTTAAATTTTGAAATAATTAGTGACGGTTTTTGAGCAGTTAGAAATTGTATTTTAAAATTTTTTAATTGACGCGTCATCACTTAACTGACGACAGGATCCAAAAGAAAACTTTTCATATATTAGGAACTCAAGACAACGAAAAAATTTATTAGGGACTCAGAACAAAATTCGATCATTTATTAGGGACCTTAAATATATTTAAGCCTTTTTTTATCTACAGGAATCGAACTCATGTATCACAGTGTTTACAATAACTCAACTAATTGAACTAAACCCATGGATAAAGACATGACTATATAAAAACGTTGTTCAAAGACCAAGAAGTAAATGAAGTTATAAAATGAAAAGGCATATTTTGTTAAATGAAAAGGGAAAAAAATCAATTATCTCGTAAGTTATTGAAGTGAAATTCTAATTTTGATTAAGAGAATAATATCAAAAGCACTTAAACATCGTATCAAATATTCAGACAAAACATTTTGTTGAGTAGTATTATACCCTTAAAAAAGTACATTAATATTTATCCTCTTCAAATGCCTTTCCCAAACACACAAAAAAGAAAAGAAAAGGTGAAGATCATTTTGTTTATGAAGGACGTAAGAGAATCTAATGTGGGTAAAATGACATATATTGGCCTAAAGAATATGCATAAAAAAGTAGACAAAGCATTCAACTTAGTAGAAAAGTGAGAAAGCAAACAATATAAAGGAGTTGGTTAAAACTGTAAACTAAAAAGGGGAAATGGATGTAATATTTGGCTGGCAATCATGGTGTTTGTTGATAATGGTGTAATATTTACTTTGTGTTTACAATTTTTTCTTCTTCTTTACAATAGTCTGAGATCTTGTAAATCGATGATTTGGTTTAATAGATTCTTGTTAAAGGTAAAGAAAATTTTTGTATTTGATCCGTAATTGAAATTGTAGTGATGAAGGAGAAGACAAAACATAGATTTTTTTTTTTTTTTTTACTTTAAATAACAGAAATTGTAATTTAATTTTGTAAATGAATACTGGCGGATTTTGAGCCACCAAAAATCACATTTTAAAAATTTTAACGGACACATCATCATTTAATTGACGGCAAGACTCGAAACAAAATTTTTAATATATCAAAGACTCAAAGCAACAAAAAAATTTATTAAAAATTCAAAGCAAAATTCGAAAATTTATTAAGGACGTAAAAATTATTTAAATCTATTTCTTCTTCTTTCAAAATTGTAACCAAAGAAAGAAGAAAGACATGCCTATATTTTTTTGAGAAAATTACATTAACACTCTTGAGATTTTTTCGAATTACACACCCCTGCTTATTTAATGTTTACAACAACTTTTTTTATAGGTGTCAGTGTAATATATAAAAAATATTAGTGTATAATATATAAGAAGGCATCAATGTAATGTTTTCAAACTTTAATTTAAAGTGCTTAATATAGGAATAAAAAAAAAGTAGTGTTGTGTGTAATTCAAAAACAAAAAACTTAAGGAGTGCAAGTTAATTTGCTCTTTTTTTAGGCTTAAATATGTTTAAATTCCCTAATAAATGACCAAATTTTGGTTAGGGTTGTCATTAACTTCAGTCCCTGATATATTAAAAGTTTTCTTTTGAATTCCTGTCAGTTAAGATTAAAAATTTTAAAATGTGATTTCTGAAGACTTAAAAACCACTACTATATATTTCAAAATTTAAATTACAATTACTAGCCGTTAAAAACCACCAGAATCAATGAAAGCAAAAAAAAAAAAAAAAAAATCCACGTCGATTTCATCTTCTAAGCTCAATAATTAACAAGATCCTACCAAAACAACTAAAGAAACGCAATCCCGCATCAATTTCAATTCAGATCCAACATAGAACCAAGATGCACAATGCATCTAAAACAATAAAGTGACTGGGAATCATAGGTTCAATTCAACAACAGAATAAATCTTTACAAGTCAAGCCTACCAACATGGCCCTAAGTTAAGCACACATGATTTTTTACTTAACCAAAACAATTTAAAGAAATGAACCCTGACACTGGCATTTGCGAAGCAGATTCTCCAACACCTTGAGGCTAATTGGGTCGTCATCCACAACAAGAACACACATGCCAATAGGAAAACGGTCACAACCCTTTGGTTCTCCATAGCCATATTGAGCCAGTATAGTAGAACCAACACACTAAGATGAGAAACAAGGTTCTTGTGCAGAGATCAATCCTCAAAGACCCAAAAGCTCCAATTTTGAAAACGGAAACTTTGTTCTCCTCAAAGACCTCTCGGACACCGTGCTCCACATCCTCGAACTCCTTGAAGACCTCGACACCCACGCTCCGATCCACGACGCTCTTTGTCGCGCGTACTATGCAATTGCCGTGGGAGTGCATTGTCAAGTACCTTGTTGCATGCTTTGACGATGCCGAAGGGGAGTACGTCGGCGCCGTGTGGTGGATCTAGCGCTACCGCATGGTCGCCACGCCATCACCGTGTCAATGACCTCATACCTCCCCCATCGTCGATGTTAGGCCTTAGGCTTGAGGATGAGGAAGAGACGGAGCGAGGGGATTTAAGGGAAGGCAAGATTGAGAGAGAAGAGAAGTGCGACAAAGAAGGAGAAGCGCCACGATGGTGTTGGTGGGGTTGTGGTTTGGCGTTGGGTGGCATATCTGGGCGTTGGTGGCTATGATGGCGGCACGGTGGTGGAGGTTGGGTCGGGTGGTGGTGGTCATGGTGTAGAGGTTTGGTGGTGGTTGTGTTAGGGAAGAAGAAGGTGTTGTGGCACGGAGAGTGAAATAGACAGGGTCGAAATTAGATTTAAGTGAGTGGTCAGATCACGTTGCTTTCACTTTATCTATTTGTTTTGCTTTAATTATTTTTTTTATATTTTAATTGATTCCGACAATTTTTAACTGCAAAAAAAATATAATTTAAATTTTAAAATAATTAGTGATGATTTTTTAACTGACGTATCATCACTAAACTGAGAATTCAAAAGAAAACTTTTCATATATTGGGAAAATTTATTAGGGACCCAGAGCAAAATTCGGTCATTTATTAGGGATCTTAAATATATTTAAGTCTTTTTTTTATCTACAGAAATCGAACTCATATATCACAGTGTTTACAATCACTCACACACACTGCTCAACTAACTGAACTAGATCCATTAACAAAGACATGACTATATAAAATGAAGTTATAAAATGAAAAGGCATGTTTTGTTAAATGAAAAGGGAAAAAAAATCAATTATCTCGTAAGTTATTGAAGTGAAATTCTAATTTTGATTAAGAGAATAATATCAAAAGCACTTAACATAATGTATTTAACTTTTGTCCGATGAAAAATTGTTTTTAACAATCTGAATTTTAAAAGAATATTGAAGGATGAAAAAAGAAAACGGCTCATGGTAGTGAGCTTATTTGCATTCATTTCTTCATGGACTTACAAACATTACTCAACTTTCATTTTCATTTATTTTATTTTGTTTCACACACTTAGGATCAATCAATTATCTGGCGCCTTATAGACTACAATTGGGCTTCTAACTTGATGATTGCCATCATCCCAAATCAAAGAAGCAGAGATTATTTGCACGTTAATACGCCCTTCAACTATGACGTAAAATGACTTTTTCTGCCCTATAGATGTGAAGGAAAGAGTACTGGGTTTCACTTGAATATTGAACAAAGATGGAGCAATTACTTTGGCTTTATAAGTAGATGTTGCCGATCCCACATTTGTAACCGTTCTTCGATAAGCACGACTAAAATCTGATGAGCCATTTACAAAAAGAGCAAATGATGGAAGGTTTAATTCGTATACAGCTTTCTTGTTAGCTTGTCCTCTACAACTGCTATGATCTTTAGTGAGGATTCGAAGCTCTTTATCTGTATACCCCTCTCCACACAAGAACTTGATATAATCTGCTTCGCCAATATCATATACTAAACCAGGATTTGCAGCCTTAACAGGATTAATTAGTCCTGCTCCATATGCAAATTCAGCTTCAGGATTAAGAGTAGGACTCATTGGAGTAGCTGTCATTAATTAGAATGCAATAAAGATGGTCAAATTTTGTTGACTAATTAGATGAGAATTGAGATAACAATAAAGGATGGTAAAGAAACTCCTACCCTCTAATTGATTACATACACACACTTATATCTTAGAAGAATTACGTTATAAAGTATAATTTTAGTTTTTCTTAAAATACACTTAATGGTACATACTATTACTAGTTTAGTAAAGTTGTTACCAGTGGTCATCAACGCAGATTTGATCATAGCAGGAGACCAATTAGGGTGAAATGATTTGATATATGCAGCTGCTGCAGTAGCATGAGGGCAGGCCATTGAAGTGCCAGAGATTACATTATATTGTACTTTTCTTTTGTCACCATCAAATTCTGAAATTGAGGCAACTGGAGACCATGCAGCTATAACTTCAACTCCGGGAGCAGCAATGTCAGGCTACAATATCAATAACTAACTCTAATGAGAATTTGATAGATTGAAGATGATAATTTTATCTGGATTATATAACATACTATATTTAAGGCTACCTTAAGGGTATTTGGTGTGATTGGATTTGGACCTCTTGATGAGAATGAAGCTATGAAAGGCATTAGCCCATTGTTTATTTCTTCACTCCTAAATATTGTGGCTGTTGCATTTCTAGTAATCGGTAGAACAATAAATGAGAAAAGGTTGAATTCAATAGATTTAAAATTTAATTGATAAAAGTTTGATTTTGAATCAATAATATCATTTGATCGTGATGCATCTATTATAACGTTTCATTTGCTAGGACACAACCTTGAAGAAAAAGAAAACAAAGAAGGAAAATCTGAATTCCAATGTAATGTCTCTTGTTTGGAACCTACATAATATAGGGAAAACTAACAGAGTTGTTAATGTTAAAAATATTTTCTGTAAACTAGGCAAAAATCCTTAAATGAAAGTATACATTTTATTATAACGACAAAAATATTCTTATTTAGAGTTTTGTTTTATTATATTATATATATAAAATTTTAAATGTAATATAATTATATTTTTTATCTAATCAAATAAGAAGAAAGAAATTTCTTTCTTATTTCTTCGAATCCTAACGACTTAAAATTATATTTATTTTCCTTTTTTAAATTTATTTTCACACCTAAACACAGATTACAAGTCAGGTCTTGAGCTTTTTTTCTTGAAAAAAAAAAAAGAGTTAGGGAGAATTGATAACTGATGGGATTCGAAAATGTCAAGGAAGGCTCCACCAAAAGAGAAAGGGATAATGTATTATTAGATTTCAATCTACACACTTTTCTTTTTCACATATATTTTACTACTCTAACAACTAAAGTATCTCGAATTAATGGATAGCTCTTGAACTTTTTTTTTCTGAATTATCTAAATATTTAAATGTAGTGCCATGAGGGAACATGTAGATATAGCCACAATATATTTTTTGTCACAATACACTTACTTTATCTGAGTTTGTGATATATTGATGAAACTTTATCTTACTCCATTGGACAAACTCCATGGAGTTGGCTTAAATTTACTTTTCCCTACAGAAAAATAAAATAATAAAATATGGGATTTATACCTGGTTGAAGTTATGTAAGAATGTATGAGTCTTTGATCCCACTGAGCAATCTGCAAAGCAGGCAGGGCATATGTTCCGGGCAAATCTTGAGGGTAATTAAGTCCAAATATAACACCAACTGCCCCAGATAAAATCCCCACATCGTCAGAACTCTGAATAAGCTCACACAGAACAATCTTTCCCTTCACTGAATGTTTATCCAAAGAGTCCTCTAAGCAATACCTGAGCAATAAATATATAACGTATCAAATTGAAATCCAATTTCATTTTCCCTTAAAAAAAAAATAATACGACCAATAAAATTGTAGAATTCATTTGCTGATACCTGGATGTAGAGCTGTTATGTCCACCAGCAATGTTAGGTATATCTCCACCGTAAACCAGTGGATAGAATTTTTTCTTAAGATCAAATGTGTTAATTGAAACCCCCTGTACATATAGCCACACTCATCCATTAAACATAGCCTTTCTTTCAATATTTTTTAAATTAAAATCAATTCAAATTAAGCTATATGGAGAATTAATAATGATACCTCATAAATAGCCCCATTGCCCAATTTCACCTTGGTAACAATCTTTCTGTCAAAAGTGCTAGCAGCAACAGAAAGTAACCATGGTGGATAATTTGTCATTGAGGAAAGAGAAGGGCCCAAATTATTGCCAGAATTTGACGTTAATATCCGTTTTTTCATTGCATGGAAACTTCCTATATTATTTGAATCATAAAAATACGGAATGTGTAATATTCTCCCGGATCCAGTTGAAATAGAAATGATGTCTACACCATCAGTAATAGCTTCATCAAATGCTGCAAGGGTGTCAGCATCACCACACCCTGTGCTGAACCAACACACTTTGTACACAGCAATTCGGGCAGATGGAACTCCTCCACGGGCAGTCCCTGAGGCCAACCCAAATAGACTTGCAGAGTTAACGGAGTTTCCAGCAACTGTGGATGCACAGTGTGATCCGTGACCTTGTGCATCTCTTGGAGATATGATATCATCTTTGGCAAAGTCATTTTCCAGATTAAAGTACTTTGCACCAATTATCTTGCTGCATAAAAATATTTACTCACTTTTAATAAAGAATCTACTTTTTTTTTTTTTTTAACAAAGTAAACATCCAATTACCCCGGAATATTCAAGTTGAAAAGTGAGATTGTCACTCAATTATTTTAATTAGATATTTCGAGTACTTTTACTCTTTTCTCTTTTAGCTATGCATTTTACACACTGTGCCACTAATTAGTCAAAAAGTTTCTTTCTTTAACTATATCAAATTACTTTCTTTGTATCTTTATATCTAAATATTTGGTCTTTTTAATTGTTTATGTCTTTTAATTTACCATATTTTATTTCTATTTCTAAATTTAATTTCAATATATTTTTTAGAAAAAATATCCGCAATTAAAAACAATCTTTTATCAAAAATCAAAATTATTCACCATAAATTTAAAAATATTTATCTATTATAAATTTAATTATATAAAAATAAAAATGCACTTAGGGTTGGAAATCATTATCATTAATCATTAATATATATAAAGTAAGTTAGTCTAGGGCAACTTTTTGGACATAAATGACTTTTTACATAATTGGTTATCGGGATGCCTTTTTTTTTTTTTTTTTTTTTTTTCTCTTACTAGCATTTGAATCCGGATCTCTTATGAAATAACTTTCCAACAATTGCCTTATAGACCAAGAATACCAGTAAGTGTGCGTTTTTGTTTTCCTATATCTTATTGTTTATAGTATTCAATTTAAAAATTTCTCCAAATTATATTAACATCTCAAAAGAAATTACACTCTTATAACATTTTTAACTTCTTTTATGATAATTTTAATATAAATGTATTTTTTAATGCTTAATATCTTTTTACTGAACTATTTTATAAAATGTCTTCTATCTAATCAAATTTAAATTTATTTTAAAATAATTAGTCTAAATTTCATTAAATTGTAGAAAATTAAATTCAATTAAAGTATAATCTCATTCATCGCATGGGTAGAAAGACTAGTAAAGCCTATAACAAGTACCCCTTGAATTAAAAAATAAATAAAAGAGATAAATACGAAAAAAATGGGAGGTAGAAAATAAGACGAAAAATAATGTGAGAGTATAAATATAATTATTAGAAACTAAAATAAATGATATTACTTGTTGCAGGTAAAGTTATGACATGATCCTTTCCATCTGCTTGGTGGAGGACCAAATCCTTTGTCACTGAAGCTCTCAGACTCCGGCCAAATTCCCGTGTCTATTACTCCGACAATTATGTCACTCTCTGTGGTTGCTCTTTTCACATTCTCAGGAAACCCTACGAAGTTCCACGACCTTGTTGTGTGAAGACGATTCTTCTTGTTTGGGAAAACAGAGATAACGTTGTCCATTTCTGTTGCAATTCCAAAGTAACTCTATGCTTTATCTTCCATAACATATAATGAATAATTAAGAATTATAGTGGTGTTGAAATAGGAGATTACAGCACCTGCCATTCTCTTTGCCTCCTCTTCTGTTAACTTCATGACGAATGCATTAAAGTTCTTGTAGCTGTGAAGTACAGCTTCTTGTTTGTAATCGCTGGATGCAAGCACGTTTGGATAGTTAATCTTACGGTAATCTTGGATAAGGAACAGAAATAATTAATCTAGCTCAATTCCATTATTGCAGTTATTGAGTAACAAATATATTAGAGCTGTGCTATTTTCAGAACTTGTGAATTATTAAGTTGCCGACAGAAATTCCTTGCAAATTAATGCTGGAATCTAATTCGAACATGACTGGCTATCATAAACGAAAATATCATGATGAAACATGGGATTAGACAATACAAATAGACATATATTTATATATGTTGAACCTGCCAAGGACTTTTTGAGCCATGACCGTATGAAGAGAAGGTACGGAAGTGGAGTCCATGCCCTTAGGATGATCACCCATGTACACAATGTAAGTCTGTATGGAGAAAATGATAAGATTAAATTAAAGGGAGGAATTGAAATTTAAGCACCGTTGTTAATAAGCTAGATACTAAAAGAAGGAAACAACAGAACAGAGGAGATAGATAAGATATAAGTGGGGTATTTGCCTTCCGATCATTGTTGGAATGTGCATGATTAATTATCGCTATGCAGATAAGAATAAAAAGAAGGCATGGCCTTAAGGAGACCATATTAATTGCCACTGCTATGAGATAGAAAAGCTTTGAAGGGAATAAATGTGTGTAAGTTCCACTTCCATCAAAGAGTATTTATGGTGAAAGAAGGTGAACCACTGACTTAGATTGGCACATGGGTATTTTAACAAATTAAAATCCAATACCACTGCCCACTGGGCATACTTTATTTCGGTCATGCTACAATCATCACCTCCAGTGTTGTACTAACTCTGGAGTATTTTTTTAGAGTTGCTATTTTTTAGTATGAAAAGAGTAGCACCAAAAGCAACAAAATAGTTATTTGTGAAACTATGAATGCATAACCAATCAAAGAGGGTCGAGTGAAGCACCTGTAATTTTTTTTTTTTGAGTCATGATTAATTATAAGTGGGGCACCTGTAATTAAAGCTTGTGAGAAAATAGATAATTAAAAGGTTTACTTTGATTTATTTTTTTTAATATGAAAATTGAACTTAATTTCTTTATGATTTAATTGTTTTTCTTTATGAAAATTTCCTTAAATTAATTTAATATGTAATAGTCATCTTTATGCTAAAAGATCAAGTAAAAATAGAGATTCCATAAGATTTTATATTTATAATGATAATTTAAGACAAGATGATTAACGAGTTGAATATATAGTATAATAGTAAGATTAAAAAAATTAATATAAAAATAGAAGAAATTGAAGAAGTTATTAAAAAACAACAACAACAACAATCTTTACGTGTTTTAAGTCTCATTTGTCAATTGTCACTCATTATCAAAAAATAAAAGTTTATTGTTATCAAAAGTTATTAAAGCTACCACCACTCTTCTCTTTCTCATTATTAATATTTTGTTGTCTCTCAATTATTCTTTAGTATCATCCACTATGCTGTCTATCATTTCATATAGGCCAAGATTCACAAGTGATTTTTTTTTTTTTTATGTTTTAAAAAAAACATTTGCTTTTGGCATTGTATTAAACTTTGATTGTATATTGATCAGGTAATAAAAATTAACAGATAGTTCACTCAAGTGATCCATGTTTAATTCCTTTTAAGCAAGATTTTAAATTCAAATTTTGTGTATGAAAATTTTCGCTAAATTATGACAAAAAAAAGTCTCACTAAATTATGGGTATGTCCGACTCAAACAGGATATATATACTCTCAACATGGACAGTTCTTGTGGTTTAAAAATTGATTAATTTTTTTATAAAAGAAGAAAAGTAACTTTTAGAAACAAGTTGCACGCCTTAATCACTACTGAGTCGATTTGTTAAGAATGAGTGTGGGAAATGTGATCACTTTATTACTTTAGAATTATTTATAAATACTTTTAGTCTCTAAAAATAATATTTATTTTGTTTTATTTATTATTTAATTTAATTTATTTTTAATCATTAGTTAAATAAAAATAAAGCATTTTAAAAGATAATGTCACATAAAATGGGGATCACAGAAAGAAACTTTTTTTTTATTCGGATCAATATTTAGATTTTAAAAGAAATCAAAATAAAGGGCAAAGGTTGGATTTAACTGGTTCACTACAAGCCAATGTCACGTTTGGTAGTCATTAAAAAAATAAAAACAGCGCATAATCTTGCATATATGTTCTTAAACTAATTATTTTTCTTTGTGTCAAAACCTCGCGTGTTGTGAGTCACGTACTTTTGCTCTCGGACAAATAAAAAGTTGAAGCTTTAGCAAGTCTTATCTGTTGTTTGTTTCCATCCAAATATAGGATTGAAATTGAAATAGAAAAGATGAAAGTAAGATAAAAATGATCAACTTTCACTGTTTGTTTAGGGTGGAAATGGAAAAGAGATGTTTGAAAAGGTGGTGAGCCCCACTCATGAAAAATTACATCTATCATTACAAGTGTGAAATTCACTGAAGAATGAGTGAATTTGTTTATTTTTCTTTTACACTTTTTTAGTATTTTTTTCGTTTTAGAATGAGTATCATCTTAGATTATTTTACAAAGATTAAGAAAATCTAATAAACAGATAAAAAAAAAATAGTAATTTTATAAAATTAATTTTAGTATTAATATTATATTAAAAAATTAAAATGATATTTATTAGAAATATTAGTGGAAAAAAATAATTAATTTTGAATTGAAAAGTTAACATGACATTTATTTTGGAACAATTTTTTTTATCAAATGTGACATTCATTTTGACATCGTAGGAGTATCATATTTTGTACGCATTTAGCGGCCATGTATTAGTTGTTGATTTATGAGTTGTTGTATCGAATCTTAGTTCCAAATAACTGCATTAAATAGTTACTTCAATATCTATGGAGACAATACCTTATTAATCAGGTAGTACTACTTGTTTGATAAGCATCAGTGAAGTTCAACACTTATGTGCCTCGTGTATGTCACCTGAACCCTCATCACTGTACCGACTTTAGTGGATTAAAAAATGTGACATGTATAATAAATGAAGTAACAAGAAAGAAAAGGATAAAAATGAAAAGAAAGTGCATATTTATATTTATTTGGGTTAACTAAGTTTTTAGTCCCTAAATTTTTTTAAAATTTGGTTTTTAGTCCCTAAATTTTAGTTTGACTGGTCAAGGTTCCTAAATTTTTTACAAATTCTGTTTTTAGTTCCTAAACTTTAGTTTGACTAGTCAAGGTCTCTAAACTTTTTAAAATTTTGATTTTTAGTTCTTAAACTTTTTAAAATTTTGATTTTTAGTCCTTGAAATCTCATTAATTCAGGGACTAAAAACTGAATTTTTAAAAAGTTTAGAGACTAAAAATCAAATTTTAAAAAAGTTTAGAGACTTTGACCGATCAAAATTCTGTTCAAGGACTAAAAATTGAATTTTTAAAAAGTTTAGAGATCATGATCAGTCAAACTAAAATTTAGAAACTAAAAATCCCATTTTGAAAAAGTTACTAAAAACTTAATTAACCCTATTTATTTTATTGGATACGTGTCAGTTTCATCAAGATTACGAAGAATCAGTAATCCATGTTATGCCTGGACTTCCCTCACGCTGCACAAACATTTGGAGTGAGGTGGGCCAATCTCATCACGGGGCTACGTTCTAATCTATATATAGTGGGCCATATACTGGAGATTCACAGCAACTTGTCCCATACTAAATTGGGGACAATTTCTGGAAATAGAATCCATTTCTAAGCTATACTATTTGCTGCTACTGATGAAATGGACGAACAAATGCAAATAAGTATAATCATCATCATCAGAACATTGAATGGAACTTCCACCCACTGGAGTGATGCGAGAATAGAGCGCCAGTGGGGATCATGCAGAGAGATCACTGTCGCATCAGGCACGAGATTCTTGAGTTATATATGCAAGGCACTCTAGTATTATTAGCCTATTCTAATCTAGCCTTATTATTTGTCAATATTTGAGAGGCGTTTATTAAAATTAATGGCCAAAATGAAGAACAAGTATGTAACGTGCATGCATACTCATGACTAAAAATGTATATGAGAAGGTAAATAAGTTAATTTCTAACTTATTTAATTATAATTTTTTATAAACATTATTTGGTAAAGAAATTATTTTATAGTATTTTTCGAAATATTGTGTCATGTATGTAACGTTTAACTTGTAAGTTTTTAGGTTCTTTTTTCTTTTATTTTTATCTTTACTATCTTAGTAGAACTCTTCCTTTATTTTTCTTATGTTTGAAAATTCTTAACAGTCTTTCATTGACTCTCTCTCATTTTCATCAATTTTTTTTAATATTATAACATCATTAAAATTATTGCATAAATTAATCCATTTATATTATCTGATTTTCATTTATATCGATTCTTTTTTTGGTTACAAAAGAAATTTATCGATTCTATTAGTGTTATAAAAACCGGATCGGTCATTGACTCAGTCGAGGCACTGGGTCAATGGGTCAGTGGTTGAACCGGTGGATCACTGTTCGAACCGACGGATTACTGGTCAAATAACATGAGTAGTGTAATTAAAAATAATTAGAATATGTATATATTATTTCGCTAATGATACACAATTAAGAGTGTTGGTTTGGTGGTTCAGTGAGCTTTTTTCCTGCAAGGGGTTGCAGGTTCGATTCCTAGTGAGACACAATTTGCTTTTTTATTATTAAAAGCTAACATTTCTATTTTCACCTTGACTACTTGACATACAGGGACGCATGCAGTGCAGTCAGAACCTTTGGTGGTGTGCCAGCTAGCAGCAGAGCAGAGCCTTGGAACGCGTGAGGCACCAGCAGGTTCGAGCTTTAGGCCGCGCAATGTGACTCATATTGTATAACCGATTCATATTGTGACTCGACCCGAACTCATTTCCGGTTCCCGGTCCGACCGGTTCAACCGCCCGGACCGAGCCGAATTTAATAACTACGGATTCTAATAATCTAAATGACTGCACAATTTTCGAGTGGGTTTTGGTGGGTTTATTAGTTGGACTTTAGTTTTGCCCCTCCTGATAAAAAAAAATGATTGCACATTACGTCAGAAAGACTAGCAAAAAGATTACGTCAGAAACATTAGGAAAAAGATTACGTCAGAGTGGGATATTAAGAAATGCATTATTCAAAGTATATTATTTTATTTATTTTTTTCTTCCGCGCTTAAAAATTAATTCCTAATATAAAATAAATAGACCCTCGTTAGATTGATTAAAAGTAGAAATGATGTAGCATGTGGCCGCAATCAAATGGGATTATTCTAAATGCATCAATTTTTAACACATCTTCTGTACGCGTTTGTTAGAGGGACCTAGCTCAAATTGTTACTCCTGTCAAAGGAAAAATCATGTATGTACGTACCTAGTGCCGTTTGTCCTCTGGAATTGGAAAGCTTGAAACGTAAAAGTTTTTAAAGGAAAAGACTGGTTAATTATAATTGGACATTATGCATAAAGCTAACTCAGACTTCGTTGAATTCAATTGATTTCTCTGCATTGAGGCCAGTTAAATTTTCTTTTGATGTTCTCTTAGTTGGTACTGTTCGGGGTATTTGATTTTTGGTTTGATATTGATTTGGGTTATTAGTATAATAGTATTTGAGTAGTGTTATTATACAATAAAACTTGACAATATTTTTTATACAAGAGATATATAAGAGAAGAAAAGAATGTGTGTGTGTGTTATCGGAGTATATCTCTCTTGTTCCTTCACTGTGAAGGAAAGAATACCTGAAAGGAACAGTGGTCGACTAATAAATGAGACAGATTGATAGAAATTGTAGCTCAGACTGAAAAGTGTGATGATTATATGAAAAGGACCAGCTCCACTATCAAAGGTCGTAGACGAATATGATGCACAATACTAAAAACAATATATGAGAAGGAACACACTACTGAATTTCTTCTCCTAGATAGATTTTTCTGCGAATTTTAATTCACAAGTATTTTTTTTTAATAACAAATTTCTTCTAAATTTTTAATTTATAGAAAATTTTATGTGAATTTTTTCACATGATGAATTTGTAGACAAAAAATACTAAACCTATATATTTTTAAAATTTGTGGACCAAATTTATCGATAAAAAAAAAAACATAGATTTAGTCTCGTAATAATGAGAAATGTACGGTTAAATACAAACAAAAATACAGTCTATACAAGTTTGGTAGTGTCAAATGCAAATATTTATTTATTGACTTAAAAATAAATAAATAAATAAATAAGAGAAAAAAAAAAAAAAAAAGCCTTTTGCCTACATGGTGATGGTGATGTCCCTCTCCTGCATATTATCCGAATTTCATTCCCATCTACTGAAAATCTTTCCTAGTGGGCGGAAGTTATAGAAGTTCAACACCATTATTGCCGACATTTTAAATTTAGTGCACCCACCATTTATCATCCAATGTTGTCTTCCATTGTTCTCTGATTGATTACCAACTTTAGTGTGAAAGACTCAAAAGCAAAGCCATTATTCGAACAGGAACATATGAATTCTATTATCAACAACCCCATGATTGCCAAACATTACACCCTTTCCCCCTTATAGTTACAGTTCCAAGTCGCTCTTTATATATATTGGTTGCTTTCACTTTTCAACCAAAGTTGGGTGCTTTGCCCACTTCTTTTCATGCATATTCTTTAGGACGTACGACAATGTTATTTACCCATGTAATATTCTTTTATATACTTCATAAACAGTCATCTTCGCCTTTTTCTTTTTGTGTTTGGATAAGGCATTTTGAAGAGGGTATAATTAATGTAGTTTTTAAGGGTATTCGAAATAGTACTCAATAAAATGTTTTGGTTGAATATTTGATAAAAGGAGATCGATTTTGTTATGGGAGTATTTGATAAAAGGAGATCGATTTTGTTTGGGTATTCAAAATACTACGTACTTAATAAACCCTATTCATGAATGAGAGTTAACAAATGCAATCAAAGAAAAGAAAGAAGACATAACGGAAGAAATTGGAGAAGACAATGAGAGCACTCACATGGTGACAAGACAAACAATTGGTCTATGAGTCTATGAGGGGTAACTTGGATTCTCCCCTTCCTTTTTCCTTTTTTCTTCTCTCCTCTTTCTCCTTTTCTTTCCTTTTCTCTTACTTTATTTTCTAGCCCAAATGTGTGTCTCTTATGTCTTGGGCTTAAAAAAAAGAAGCAACAACCATTCCCTTGTATTAAGCTCTAGCAGCCCTTTCTTATATTCCCCTACAAGTTTAAGCCCATTTAATTATTTAGTTTTCTAATTAACCTGATTTTTGGGATATTACATGGTCATCCCAAAAAATATCTAATAATGCATATGTTGTGTCATGCTAACATGTATCTGTCAAAATTTTGTTGAGATTTTTTGATCCGTAGGAATCAAACACGGTATCGGGGGTTTACAATAACTCACGCACCATAACTCACGCACCATGCTCAACCAACTGAGCTAGACCCCCTCGGTATTGAGATTTAAAATAAACTATACTTATCTATATTAAAGTGAAAGTTAGAGTTTTTTTTTTTGTGGAATTCAAATCAAATCGTGAAAGTTAGAGATTAAAAATAATAATTTTAAATTTTGCAAGGATGAAAACTAAAAACACATTGGGACCAAAAGTAACATTTACTCATTTTACAGGAACTAAAAATAATAATTTCAAATTTTAGAAAAAAATTAAAAAATACATTTTAGGTAAAAACCACAAATTTAATCATTTTATAAATATCAAAAACATATTTAACCCATTTTTAATTCACTATTTGTCTCGACTTTTGTTTTAATTAGTTTTTTGTCAACTTTGAGGTGTGCACCATTGCTCCTCAAGATACTTGACACTTAACTTATTTTATGAAATTAATATTATATTATATAAATTATTCAATATTATTGTTCAATAATTTTTTTTAAATTCTTCTCAACCGGCCTATTTTTCTTTTTTTTCTTAAAATGTATACTATATAACGGTTATACATCAAAACTAACGTTATACAATCTTTTGCAAAACGTAAAAATAAAAATTATTTAATTATATTTTTTGTATAATTGCGCATTTTTTACAAGTTCAACGTGAATTAGTCAGGTTAATGGATTACATACAATTCAATAATTAGATAACAAAAATCACATTTTATTATTAACATACACACATATAAAGTGAGAAAATTATTTTTATATAAGAGTAAGAAAAATAAATATAGAACATTAAACCTTACATACAGAAAAATTTATATCTAACGTAATTATATATAGTGACAATTAATAAGCTAATAACTAGTAAAATCCATCAAAGACCCCTCTTTATCTACTCGCTTACTCGGTCAAGTTATTAGCGTACTCCTATGTGCAAGACCACATGAGGGAGGATTTACAGGAAGATCACAATTCACAACTATAAAGTCTTCAAAAAAAATTTGGGCATGCATGCCATGCCAAGCACCTTCAAGAAACGGTTGAACACTTGTTTTTCACTTGTATATGTTCTCTTAATTACCAGGTATATATGGACTTATACCATATCCAGGGACGGATCTAGAGGGGGGCAGGCGGGGGCGCCAGCCCCCCCCCCCCCTCCGTCGGTATTTTTCATGTATATACATATATTTTTAAATTAGTTAGTGTAAAATTTTATAAAATTAATTATGTTTGTTGTTATTATAATACTAGTTAAGGTTAATTAGTGTAAAATTATGTAAAACTAGTTATATTTGTTGTTATTATTGTAATAGTTAAGATGATAACTAGAACTAGTGTAAAATTATATAAAACTAGTTGTGTGTTGATTGTTATTATGGTAACGGTTAATGTTATTACTATTTAAAATAAAAAATAATTTCAAATTTACATGTAAAAATAGTAAATATTTTTTAAAAATTATTATTTATTAAAATTTAAACAATTATAAAGGAAGAAAAAAAAATTCAGCCCCCCCTTTATTAGGTTTCTGGATCCGTCCCTCCCTCCATATCAAAGCTTAAATCCTGATAGCATTCCATCTAAGTGTGGTCTCTTCTTTCATGCAGTCTCATGCTAGTTTATTTCTTATGGGGGTCTATATATAAGACTGCTGGTGTAGCTGTTTTTTTTATATGATTTTGGTGTAAGCTGTTACATATTTCTCAATTTCATGTAATTAGACGTTACTTGTTTGTAGCTAAACTTCTACACTAATTAATGTGCTGCGTTTTAGCCTCCTTTTTGTTAATAATAATATTATTTTGCCCATAAGGAAAAAAGGCCAAGCCCAACCATTCTATACATAGAAGTAGAACTGCTACATTATTGTGAATTATGAATATATAGCATCGCTTGTTTGTTTGAGAAAAAAATCAAAACAAATAGTGGTTCATCTATTGATATTTAATCATTTTATGAAACTAAACGATATTATATTGTCTATTGGTCTAGATAAGTGTGTGTTACTTTTTAAGACTGATTGACCATTTTGGGTCACTTTTAAAAAAAAATTATCAAAATAGGTCTCTTTTAAAAGATATTATTGACATGAGTCTGTTTTGACCAAAGACTCGATCAAATTTTCAACTTTGACGACGTGACATGCCATGTAGGCAATGACTACATGATTTGAATGAAGTAGCAATTCTTATTTGCTACTTCATTGTACTGTTTCTGATGCACAAAAAGTGAAGTAGCAAATAAGAATTGCTACTTTGGCATTAACAAAGAAGTAGCAATTCTTATTTGCTACTTCTATATGTACTTTTTCTGACGCACAAAAAGTAAGTGTCAGGAAAAGTACAATGAAGTAGCAAATAAAATTGTTACTTCATTAAAATGTTTTTTTTTTATATTTTATGTGTTAGTTTTTTTTTTTAAAAAAAAAGTTGAATAAAAATGTATTTTTTTTATTTTTTATATATTTTATGTAATATTTATATGAGAAAATAGGTTATGTACTAACAGTGTAAAACATTTTTACATCATCAACCAATCACAACGCACCGTGTATGGTAAATTTGTTGACTTTTATGATAATTAATTTAAAAGTCATATTAACAGTTATTTGTTATTGAATGACAGTGTAAAATAAAATTGTTTTACACTATTAGTGCATGACCAATAAACTCTATTTATATTTGTTAGCATACTCAATTTTTGATAAATTATTATGTATATGAAAAAAATTTCTTTTTTGTAAATTGTAATGTTTGTGTGTATTTTGTTTTGATTATTTTACATATATACTTTAATTTGTGTTAAGTGTTGTTAATGATGTATTTGTAAATTATAATACTTATTTGTTATTCCAAAAATATGCATAATTGTTTAATTTAATTTAACTTAATATTTTGTTGTTCTGAAAGTACATTGAAGTAGCAAATAAGAATTGCTACTTCTTTATTAATGTCAAAGTAGCAATTCTTATTTGCTACTTCACTTTTTGTGCGTCAGAAAAAGTACATTGAAGTAGCAAATAAGAATTGTTACTTCTTTGTTAATGTCAAAGTAGCAATTCTTATTTGCTACTTCACTTTTTGTGCGTCAGAAAAAGTACATTGAAGTAACAAATAAAAATTGCTACTTCTTTGTTAATGTCAAAGTAGCAATTCTTATTTGCTACTTCACTTTTTGTGTATCAGAAAAAGTACAATGAAGTAGTAAATAATAATTGCTACTTCATTAAAATCATATAGTCTGATGCCTACATGGCATGCCACGTCGTCAAAGTTGAAAATTTGACCGTGTCTTTGGTCAAAACAGACCTATGCAAATAATATCTTTTAAAAGAGATCCATTTTGATAATTTTATTTAAAAGGGATCCAAAATGGTCAATCAGCCTACTTTTTAATAAATAAATTTTACAAACTTTGTAAATTTCCTAATTTTTAAGATAAAACTATAGTATAAAAATTTCAGAAAAAATTTAAATCATCGTATCAAATATTCAGACAAAACATTTTGTTAAGTAGTATTATACCCTTAAAAAAGTACATTATTTATCCTCTTCAAATGCCTTTCCCAAACACACAAAAAAGAAAAGAAAAGGTGAAGATCATTTTGTTTATGAAGGATGTAAGAGAATCTAATGTGGGTAAAATGACATATATTGGCCTAAAGAATATTTTCTTAATCCGTAGGAATCGAAAACAGATACCAGGAAATTACAACAACTCACGCACTCTGCTTCAACTCAGCTGGACCCCCTCAATATATTGGCCTAAAGAATATGCATAAAAAATTAGACAAAAGCATTCAACTAAGTAGAAAAGTGAAAGTAAACAATATAAAGAAGTGGGTTAAAACTGTAACTAAAAAGGGGGGAAATGGATGTAATATTTGGCTGGCAATCATGGTGTTTGTTGATAATGGATGTCATGCCCTAATTATAGTCTTGCTGATAAGTCTCTTTCCCACGAGAGTTGGACATCATGGAAGAATGCAAGACAACATAGTTAGATAAGTGGGTGGAATTCCAAATAGTTTTCCCATTGAGAAATGTTTTCTGTAAATGGGTTCTTTCAGTGTCACTGGCTTTTCACTGTAACCCTGGGATCATGCGGCATAATGCAAACCAAGCTTTGGGGAATCTCAAATGGGCTTCAATTAGCAAGAAATTTGTAGTTTTAGAATGGTGATCGATAGTTTGAGACTGAACCCCGAAAGTGCAGTTCATTTCCTTGAGCATGGCAGCTAAGGGCTCACCAATGTACACTTATGTCTTGTACGTGGCTTCATATATTTTGATTGAGTTATGTAATATGATACTATTTTGTATTATATTTGACGGTGAGATCTAGCGTAGCATAGTGTTTGGTGCAAGTAAATCACCGAACTAACCTTAAGAAAACAACGGTCAAAAGAACAAGAAAATTGGTTAAAATTAAAACCAATAAAAAAAAAACTTGTTTGAAATAGTGATGAGTCAATAAAAAAATGTTTAATAAAAAATAAAAAGCCAATCTAAAATATTTGTCTTATTTTTAGGGGGTGTATTGGATTAGAATTTTAAAATATTATTTTGGCATAAAAAAATCATGTTGATTTTAAAAGATTTTGTAGGAATATAATGACTTTTAAGATATTTTTTTTAAAAGACTTTCATTATTAGGATTTTGTAGTTTAGATTTTAATGAATTTATAACATATGAATTCACAAGATTTGAAAAGACTTTGTAGATTTACAAGATTTTAAAGGACTTCATGAATTTTTATAAAACATTCAAAATTATAAAGAGTCGGTGAAAAAATAACAAATAAATAATAAGATTTGAATAAAGAAAAATAAAATCGATACAAATTTTTTTAATCTTTTAACAAATAATTAATTCTAAACTTATTATTATTAATCAGTGGTCATTGTTGTGTATTATTAAAACTTAAATCTACAATATTTGATATTAAAATTTGTGTGTACTCTGATGTTAAGAACTCATAAAATTGTTTTTTATTTTTAGTTTTTATAAGTATTATAAAGTTATAATATTATGTTTCTTTAGTATTATTATTATTATTATTATTTTATAAATAATGATTTGACCACAGATCAACTATTGAACCTCAAACAATACTTTGATTAGTTCAAAAATCAATTTAATGTTAAAAACATTGAAAATAACATAGTTCTTCATTCATTATTTCACAATATTTTTAAGTAAATATATTAAAATAATGTGACGGTGTTGTATAATCAACAAAAGATTTATCTACTAAAATGAATAAAACCATTGGCTACTTAATTATCTTTATGTATATGCCCACACACATTATATCACGAGAGTGTAGCATGTTTTCTTCTTCTTCACTATCGCTTATGCCTTATTTGATAAAAAAAAGATGGAAATAGAATGAATACGTGAAAATAAGTGAGAAATAAAAGGTATTTGATTAAAAAAAATAGAGAAGAAATGAAAAAAAAATTAAAGAGATGAGTGAAAATAAATAAAAAATAATATAATAGATCCTATAAATTTTAATTGGGACCATAATAGGGTAGCATATGATTTTCAATTCATTTTCATTGGCACCTCAACCTGCTTTTATATGCAACGCATGCATATATAACACATTTAATTCTTATCATATAAAAGAAGTGATTTAGAATTACTGTTTTTGGCATAGTGAAAGTGTGCTAGGTTTGTAAGACTTGAGAGTGTGTACAAAGATACTCCACAAGTAGGTCTCTAGCTTGATTCTTGCAAAAAGCATCCTCTTGGATAGGGGGTTTACTCATGTCGTTCTAACTCCCGGGACTATGAAGTTCTCCCTCCACAGTTTTTTTGTCAGAAAAAAAAAAAATTACTGTTTCTGCGGTAGTGGTATAATTCTGCGGTAGGGACACTTGTTGCATTATTGAAATAGTATATATATCCTGATTACTATTGTTTAATCTCATCCAGTCATTCCGTAGTTTATCTTATGAAAGGATAATTTATTATTTGAAATCATATATAATAAATTTTAATGGTAGGATTAAGAACTACACACCCTGCAGTTTATGTCCATTTGTTGATTTGGAATTTAAGTTTTTAACAACAGAACAAAGTACTCCTGTGCAACGATTTTGAAAGCCAAAGGTAAAGTTCACTTTCTTCTAGCATAAATAGTCTTTGGTGGAACAGGCATGAGCACATTCATAGACTCCTCCTTAAAACTTCTCAACTTTTCATTTTGATCTCCTCTGACAAATATGGTTTCTTTAAGGCTAAGCCTTCTTTTCACACTTATCTGTAGTCTGATAATTAATCAGACATATTCCAAGAATGATAGGAAGGCAAATATATACACCTTCTTAATTCTTTCATTATAATATTTTACTAGACCTTGCATACTTTTCCCTTCTGTTTTTAGCTTTACACTTTTATTGTATGTGGCTACCAAGAAGATGATGGTGCTTAAAAATTCCTCTCTATAATTTAATATTTTTATTTTCTGAATACAGACTTACATTGTCTACATGGGGGACCACCCTAAGGGCATGGACTCTGCATCCTTACCTTCCCTTCATATGACCATGGCGCAAAAAGTCCTTGGCAGGTTGAAATTGATGAATACTATAATTTATGTCTATTTATGTCTATTGTCTAATCCTTGTTTCATGATAACATCATTCTTTATGAAAGCCATGTTTGAGTTAGTTCCAACATTACCAAAGCTTCTAGATTGGAAACTTTAGAGTATACAAGTTTTGGAAATACTTCACAAATATCTCTTGATCACTGAATAACGTGAATCTTAACTGCAATATGCTGCAAAATAACGTGAATCTATTAAATCATTGTAATTAGAAACATAATCCTTTGTTCGTTATGCAAAACAAGTATTGTAAGATTGACCATCCAAATGTGCATTTATCCAGCGACTTTAAACCAGAAGCTATACTTCACAGTTACAAAAAATGCTTTAATGGTTTCGTCATCAAGTTAACAGAAGAGGAAGCGAAAAGAATGGCAGGTACTTTAATCTCCTCTTTTATCCCAACTATTTCTTAAAATATTCACTCAAAGGGAAAACCACGGTGCTAATACTTTGGTATTGTAACAGAAATGGACAGTGTTGTCTCTGTTTTCCCAAATAGGAAGTGTCATCCTCAGACAACTAGATCGTGGGACTACATAGGCGTTTCACAGCAAATCCAAAGAACAAGTTTAGAGAGTGACATAATTGTTGGAGTAATAGACTCAGGAGTTTGGCCAGAGTCTAAGAGCTTCAGTGACGAAGGATTTGGTCCTCCACCAACCAAATGGAAGGGATCATGCCACAACTTTACCTGTAACAAGTAATCATCTATCGATACATCTCACACAAAGAACACTAACACATTCTTTAACACACTTTTTTTTAAATATTTTTTTGTTGTTAATTAAAATTTATTGAAAACAACACCATCATGATTAATTCTGGCAAAATTTTGTGATAAGACCCATTAACTAAAATGGGATTAGTCTCTAGCTCTTGGCTAGGATATACCCTGCATTCAGCAGAAATTTTTTTTGAACCTCACCTTTTAGTTAATGGATCTTGCTCATGATTTTCGATGAATTTCAGTCAATCATAGTGTATTGCTTGCAATTCTAAATAAATGCATTTTTTACTATGCCCAAAAAACGGATTCATTCTTTACTAAAGCATGTCACCACTTGTATGCAGAAAAATAATTGGAGCAAAATACTTTAACATCGAAGGTGACTATGCCAAAGATGATGACATATCTCCAAGAGATGTACAAGGTCACGGGTCACACACTGCATCTACAATTGCTGGAAATTTGGTTAAGTCTGCAAGTCTACAAGGCTTTGCCTCAGGGACAGCCCGTGGAGGTGTTCCATCAGCGCGCATTGCTATATACAAAGTATGTTGGCTCAAAATAGGTTGTCCTGAGGCTGAAACCCTTGCAGCATTTGATGAAGCAATTGCTGATGGAGTTGATATAATTTCCATTTCAACCGGGTTGACTAGCATAGTGTACATTCCGTATTTCCAAAGTGCATTTGATATAGGAAGTTTCCATGCAATGAAGAGAGGTATATTAACGTCAAAATCTGCCGATAATTCGGGTCCAGGATTATCCTCTATTACAACTTATCCACCGTGGATACTCTCTGTGGCTGCTAGCACTATTGGCAGAAAGTTCCTTACCAAGGTGCAATTGGGCAATGGCATGGTTTTTGAGGTACTCCCCTTATTTTAATAACTTGTAGTTTAATTATATGAAATTATAATAAGTTTAAATTTTTATGAATGGCTCTGCTTTGTATACAGGGGGTTTCAATTAACACTTTTGATCTCAAAAACAAAATGTTTCCACTGGTTTACGCTGGAGATGTACCTAACACTGCTGATGGATATAACGGTTCCATATCCAGGTATATCAGAATATGATTCCATACGTGATCTTCCCTCGTTTGTTGATTTTCTTGGTAAAAAAAAAATGGATTTGAATTTCATATTCTACTGCTCAGGTTTTGCTACGATAACTCTGTGGATAAACATTTGGTGAAAGGAAAGATCGTTCTGTGTGACAGAATCGCGAATCCTAAAGATGTTGGGGTTTTGTCTGGGGCAGCTGGGATGCTTCTTGGAGCCACTGATGTAAAAGATGCTCCATTCATTTATGCACTGCCAGTAGCTTTCATTAGTCTAAGGAACTTTAAACTAATACATTCTTACATGATTTCATCAAGGTATAGGTCCATATGTTCTTATTTATAAAATAAATGCTAAACAGTGTCCTGATAATGCACTTGTTGCAAGTAGCTAGTTGTACCTTTCAGAGTGGTCTTTCCCATTTACGATTGCTTTATCTTCTTTCCCTCTCCCTTTTGAGACTTCTCTAGGACAGAAAGACAACAATTTAAATGTTAATTTATTGACTTCAACCTGTTTCATTATATGCTTCCTAATTGGCAGAAATTCAACGGCCACAATATTTAGGAGTGACGAAGACAATGATTCACTACAAACCCCTTTCATAGTTTCATTTTCATCGAGAGGTCCAAATCCAATTACACCAAACACTCTCAAGGTAACTCCAAAATCCACGTCAAATTGTCATCTTCAATTAACCTGAAAATGCTGATTGATATTATTTCATGATATTGTAGCCCGATCTCTCAGCCCCAGGAGTTAACATTCTAGCTGCGTGGTCTCCAGTCTACCCAATTTCAGAATTTAAAGGTGACAAAAGAGCAGTACAATACAACATAGAATCTGGCACTTCAATGGCGTGTCCTCATGTTTCAGCTGCAGCTGCATATGTCAAATCATTTCATCCCAATTGGTCTCCTGCTATGATCAAGTCTGCACTAATGACCACAGGTAGAAATTGTTCTGCATTTATTTTTAAGATTTAATCATTGTCGTCAACCAATCAAAAATCATCTTTAGAATAACTTTTAAGATAATTACTATAAAATTCAACTCACTTAACATAGCTATTTCTGATTGGATGACTGTATAAAAAATCTTTATAATTTCATTGTATTCTAACTAAATTTTTATTTTTATAATGTATCTATTAGGAAAGTCAATGTTTATATACCATTCTTTCTTATTATGCTTCTAATTAGTCAACAAAGTATATGACTCTCTCTATTACAACCCAATTAACAGCTACACCAATGAGTCCTACTCTTAATCCTGAAGCTGAATTCGCATATGGCGCGGGGCTAGTTAATCCTCTTAAGGCAGCAAATCCTGGTTTAGTGTACGATATTAGTGAAGCAGATTATGTCAAGTTCTTGTGCGGAGAGGGTTATACAGATGAAATGCTTCGAATTCTTACTAAAGATCATAGCAGATGCAGCAAACATGCTAAAAAGGAAGCTGTGTATGACCTCAATCTGCCATCATTTGCTCTTTATGTAAACGTCTCATCTTTCAGTCGTATTTTCCATAGAACGGTTACAAATGTGGGATTGGCAACGTCTAGTTATAAAGCCAAAGTGGTATCTCCATCTTTGTTGGATATTCAAGTGAAACCAAATGTTCTGTCCTTCACATCAATTGGGCAGAAGAAGTCATTCTCCGTCATAATTGAAGGGAATATTAATAATCTGGATATGCTATCTGCTTCTCTGGTTTGGGATGATGGAACTTTTCAAGTTAGAAGCCCCATTGTAGTGTATGGTGATGGTGATACATAATGGAGTGTTATTAAATTTTTCTTGTAAATTGAAAATCTAAAACATATGTCGCATGAAGATTGGTTGAGACTATAGACAAATAATAGTCTGAAACCATATAATAATTTCTCATGGTGAACACTGAACACCAATAAATAATTCTCTGATCTTGCATTCTTGCATGCGTAAAGCAACCGAAAATAATACCAACAAAATGGCATATGTTGTCACTTACCGAGCCAGGCTATTTGGGCCCAAAATCAGTGTCGTGGCACCCTCAACCGTAGTTTCCTTGTTTCATGTTAGTTGGGCCTTTCGCCATTCTTAATATAAAAAAAAAAAAAGTTTATAATTTTAGTATAAATTAAAGAAAAATTGTATTTATATAAAAAAAAATTAGCCAAACAAATACAAAATTTGACAATGACAAAAAAATTAAGAACAACGTATTCAAAAAAATAGATGATGAGGATAGAGAATTATCCCTCTCTCCCTCCCTCTCTGTCTATATATATTCTCTCAAGGGCGTGAATATCCACCCCCAAATACTTGGGTCCGCCACTGTGCTTTGGGGAATCTCCAATGGGTGTTAGCCAGAAATTTGTAGTTTTAGAAAGATGATATCGATTCAATGGTGAAATATGGCTAATCTTTGGACCGTGGCTTCAGATAGTTTCATTGACTTATTAGACGACTTATTGTTATTATTTTATTAATGATTCAACTATTGTATACTTTAACCAATATCTTGATCAGTTAATGACAGGTATAATTTTAAAAACATTGAAAATAAGATAGTTTTTCATTATTTCTTTCATAATATTTTTAAATAAATATATTAACATAAAGCGACGTCTTTGTATAATAAACGCAAAAGATTTTTTTTTTTATTTAAATCAGCAAAGAAGAAAAAAATTATTAATGGAATAAGGTACCAGTAGTACCAAAAACAGCAGATACAAACCAAAAGAAGTGTAAACCACAGGTTATCACATATTTATATCCCAAATAATATAAATATAGCATAACCCAGGTTCTTGATGTATCCCAACCCGATAGGACTATTACGTACCCACCACCATGACAAGTAATGCGTGGTATTCTGACCACCCCACACCTACAGCTGAAAGCAACCCCACCACTACCCATAAAACGCAAAAGATATATCTACTAAAATAAACAAAACCACATTGGCTACTTAATTATCTTTATATGACCACAAGCATGTTATATCACGAGAGTGTAGCATGTTTATTCTTCTTCTTAATTACATTATTTGATACTGTATATGGACTACACCCTTGACCTACAAGCAAGATGAAAGTCATTAGTTGTGAGCACTTGATGCAAAGTTGAAAATGATTTGAGCAACAATCAACCAATCAGTATTTCTACCTCTCTTAATTTTAATTTTAAACTTCTATGCATTTGGCTAAAAAAGTACGAAAAAAAATTAGAGAGAAAGAATTTGGAGAAAAGAGAAAAGGAGAGAACATAAATGATAAAGACGTATTTTTTAAATGAAAATAAGTGAAAAGGAAAAAAAAATGTGGATTTTTTTTTCACTTATTTGAACAAAATGGGTAAAATGAAACAAATATAATATAAAGACATTTTTATTAAGAAAGAAAAATGAGAAAATGGAAGATAAAATGAGATCATACACTCTATCTCTACATTTTCATACAAATATCATTTTTAATAAATTTTATTGGTAGATTCCACACGACAAAAATTTCTCTTTTATGCTAAAGATGATAAAACGGGTTGAATTTGTGGTATTAACTAGGGGTGACAAAATGGGTTGGACTCGTCGAGTTAACCCGTTTTGATCCTTTTTTGGCGGGCTAGGTTGATATTTTCAATCTGTCAACCCGTTTTGACCTGCCAAAAAATGGGTTAAGGCGGGTCAAGACGGGTCAACCCGTTTTTATAAAAAAAAATATTTATTTTATATTTTATTCATATATTATTAATATTTATTTAATTTATTTTTGTCTAAATAAATTATTATTCAAAATTTAAGATAATATATTTAATTTTTTAATAAGTATTTATTATTTAATATTTTTAAAAGATAAAAATTAATTAAAAAATATTTTTATTTATTTATTTTTTAATTTTTTGGTTTTTGGCGGGTTGGCGGCCCAACCCGCCAACCCGAGCATAATGGGGCGGATTTGGATTTGCAACCTACTTTTCTTATGCGGGACATGCTAACCCGTTTTGCCATCCCTAATATCAACATGTTTAACCTTCAAAAATCCATCAAGATTGACTCTTTTTTTTTTATGACATTTAAGATTAACTCTTGGATAGTATCCATAAGGTTTTAATTTCTGAGTTCTATCTTTTAACCTCAATGTGACCATTAATTGTACAACAAAAAAATATGTTTAACATAAAAAAAAAATGATGATTGTCGTAACTCGTATGAATACGTTTAACCCATTAATTTTCTTAACTTGCTATGCTCAACCCGCGAGGTCAGGACAAGTTGATCTGTTAACTTAAGTTTTTTTTTTTTAAAATCTAATATTAATTATTACTTTTAACTTACTAAGATTTGATACAAAAAAAAAAAGATTTTATTCATATTTTATTACTTTTTGGTGTAATGATTCAATTTGGCGTGATGTGAATTGAACAGCGCAGATGCTTTGGCTGGAATGGGTGTACGTAAAAGGTGTGGCATGCTAATGGTCAGGCCCGGCCCTGGGCCTTGATTAGGAGGGTCTAAAATTTAAAAAATATATATACATATATATATATATATATATATATATATATATAATTATATTATTTTACATTATTTTTATAAATGGATTAAAATTATTGTTTTATTTTATATCTTTTTTTATTCAATTTAAAATATGACATGTGATTAAAAAGTATCATTCTTTTAATTGTTAGTTTTTTTTTTCTTCTAATGGTTATATTCATAAACCAATGTTAAATAAATTTCTAGTTAATTGTGACATATCAACATGTAAAGGATCTTTAATAATAGATGTGTTTATTTTTTTAACAAGATAAGAAACAAAAATTAAAACTTAAATTATAAAGGAATTAAAATTAAAAGTTAGTATATTAATAAAGAAGATAAATATATGTAAGTTTTAATATAAAATGATGATATTTTGTAGATAATAGATGATAGGGATAGAGCTAAGCATTTTTTTAGGGGCCAAATATAAAAATTAAATTATAATTTTAAAATTAATATGTTAAATTTAACCCACAACTAAAAATAATCATAATAATTGGCCACATACCATAAAAACCAAATTTATATAAATTAAACAAAAGATACAAGACTATAGAATTGCAGTTGGAGAAAAGAGATTTAGTTTTTAAAATTCATTGTAGCAATTCTAATGATAGGAAATCTTTATTTTAAATATCATGTTTAAAGTTTTAAAAGCATAATTGACCATCAATTTTTATTGAATGAAAATTTATTTTTTAACCTGAGAATAATAAGAATAATATATTCTCTGCTTCAAACTATTAAATAATATTTTTACTAAAAAATATTTATGAAAAAATAGAAAATCCTTAAAAATTATTGAAAATGATAGTTTATATTTTTTGGAAGGTGTATTATCTTCCGTGATAAGAGAAACATGAAGAGGAGAGAGAAAAAAATGTAAAATCTAATACAAAATGTGATGAGAACGGAAGATAAACAGAGGAACAAAAAGAAAATAGGGAAGAAATTATGAAAAATAAAATTTTATAAAATCATTATAGAAAAATTATATATACATATTATGTATATTTGCTTTTTTTTTTTTTACAGAGGTGTTCTTATATATAAATATTTGTGTATGAATAATTTTTTTTGGAAGTGTAAATTAAATGATAGATAGAAATATGAGTAAATTAAATGAAAAATGTGATACATTTTTTTAAAATTTATTAAAATCATGTTATTCACTTAATATAATAAAACATATTATTTTTAATAAAATTACATATTTATTTTTTATGTAATATATATTTATATTTTTGAATATTTATATATATAGGCTCATTATTATTATTCTGTCCTTGACTCCTAAAATGTCAGGACTGGTCCTGCTAATGGTCCCTCCCATCGAGTTCAACTCCTCTCCATTTATTGAAAATTTTCAATAAAAGAGAGAAAGATACAAAGTGTTTGTAGGCCCCACTGTAATTTTTTCTCTCTCTTACTGAAATTTTCCAGTACTGGAGAGAACATTTTCTCCCTCCTACCTACAGTCTACAGAGGCTTTGGAAGACTACGTGCGGACTCTTCACGTAATCTTTCTTTGCTTTGCTGTTCTTTTTTCGTTTGTTTTGTTATCTGATGTACTAAATAAAAAGATTGGTGGAATGAATTTATATTTTTAAAATATTTTTCTTTTTTTTCCTTTTTTATTTTTACAGTTTTTAGCAGTCAGTCCATCTTTTTATAACTTACTTTTAAAGAGGATGGATTATGTTTTTCAATCAGATTTCTTTGGCACGTCAACCTGCTTTCATATATAACGCATATGTAATACATTAATACTTACTTATTACATAAAGGAAGAAGGAAGATTAGTAAAAAATTTAAAAAAATTCTTTGGCAATAGTGGTCTAGTACTGCTGTAATGTGATAATTGCCTCGTGAACTTAAATTATTGATAAAAATTTAAGGCAATTATCTTAATAATTCAAACTCTATAACTTTGATCTGATCTCTTTGATAATTAATGTGTAAATAAATTAAATTAGTTTAGAGTAGTGAATTAGTTAAATTTTTATCTAATTAGGTTTTTTTTACTGTAGAGGCAAGAGGAATAAGGTAATAAATGAAGTTGGAGCTCAAGAAAAAATCAATTTTGAAGAATGACTTGCGTTTAAGGGAGCCCTCAACCTCACTTAAGCGCCAGACACGTTTTTATCATACTTGTTGAAATTTCCATTTCTTGCATTCATAGTATTTGTTAAAAAAAGTCCAAAAAGAAGTTTTTAGTTTATAGTTTACTTTATAAATTTACTTTCTAATTCTTTAGCCGTTGTTTATAAATTATGAGCAATCTTGCTTAATATTACGCAAGTTCTTTGAGAGACGATTCAAAATACTTCTGGTTACTTACACAAATGGTTCACTTGCCAAATTGTGATCATACTGTAGGGACGCACATTGCATTATTGTTGAGACTGAACGGTGTATCTTGTGACGATATTTGGGCCCAAGATCAGTGTTGTGCTCCCCTCCACCGTAGTTTCCTTGTTGGCTATGATAAATATACCTCCACTTATTACAACTTCTTGTTGATTTTGCGGCTAGCTAATTGTGGCCCTGAGCAATCAATCTAACTTTTTTTCTTTTCTTTTCACTTTGTCATCTTCTAACTTATGTCTAAACACGGATTTGGCAACAAAAATGAAACAGTATTATTTAAGATCATTTGGGTTATTTCACAGCGGCTTTTCACTTTAACCTGGGATCATGCAGCAAAATGCAAGCTGAGCTTTGGGGAATCTCCAATGGGCTTCAATTAACCAGAAATTAATTTGTAGTTTTAGAAAGGTGATCAATGGTTGAGACTGAACCCGAAAGTGGCAAAGTGCAATTCATTCCCTTGAGCAAGGCTGCTCCACTCTCACCGATGTGCAAAGGCTAGTGTCAGAGATCACTCTTTATATTATTATTTTGTACTATGTTTATTACTTTAATTATAAACTTAAATACTTTTTTAGTCCTTGTAATTTAACATTTTTTTATTTTTTATCCTTGTAAAATTATTATTTTTTATTTTAGTCCTTACAAATTATGTTTGTTTTGTTTTTCGTCCTTAAAGTGGTTTAGATAGCGCTTTGAATAGTGAAAAAAATGCTATTTAAACCGTTATAAGGACGAAAAACAAAACAAACATAATTTGCAAGGTCTAAAACAAAAAAAATAATTTTTCGAGGACGAAAAACAAATAAATACTAAATTGCAAGGACTAAAAAGGTATTTAAACCTTAATTATATTACATTTTTTCTTTTCTTTTTATCTCTCTTTGTTGTATACTCATTGTAAAAGAAATTATATAAATACAATTTCTCATTTTGATTTTCTCTTCGTTTGTTTTTCTTCATTTTGTATTTGACCAATCAAATTCCATGATTTGAGCAACAAGCAGCCAATCAGTATTTCCGCATCTCTTTATTTCTTAGACAGTAGCTAAGGTGGAACCAATGTGTATTGATTGTTGGATTTATTGATTAAATATTGAAGGGTAATGATGCATTATTCCTAACTTTGCTATCAATTTTTGTTTTCATTGGCACATCAAGCTGTTTTTCATATATAACGCATTCAATACTTCATGTAAAGAAAGTCTAGGAAGATTAATAGAAGGATACTATTGGAGGATTTAAAGTGTGTTTGGTTGCTCATCCAGACGCACATCCTATTGCATTGAGACATATAATAGTACTAGCTTTTGCGTCATTTCAACCCTTTGGTCGTGAAAATGTGATAATAGACACGTTTTTTTAAGTCAAACCATACATGCACTAAGAATTGTTTTTTCTGCGGCAGTGGTGTGGTCCTGCAATAGGGACGCTTATTGCATTATTGAAAGAGTATATATCCTGATAGTGATTACGAATTTAAGATTGTTTACTCTTGAAAAACTGCATTAATCTCATCCAGTCATCCCGTAGTTTATCTTATGAAAAGATAGATTTATTTTTTGAAATTATATATAATAAATTTTAATGGTAGGAGGGATTTTGAAAGTTCTCCTGTGCAATGATTTTGAAAGCCAGGGGTGAAGTTAATCACTTTCTTCCAGCATAAATAGTCTTTGGTGGAAGAGGCATGAGCACATTCATCGACTCCTCCTTAAAACTACTCACTTTGATCTCTTGTGACAAATATGATTTCTATAAGGCTAAGCCTTCTTTCCACACTTATCTGTTGTCTGATAATTGATCAGACATACTCCAAGAATGATCGGAAGGTAAATATATAAACATTCTTTCATTATGATATTTTACTAGACCTTGCATATATATGACTACCAAGAAGATGATGGTGCTTAAAAATTACTCTTTAAATTAATATTTTCATTTTCTGAATACAGACTTACATTGTCTACATGGGCGACCACCCTAAGGGCATGGACTCCGCATCCTTACCTTCCCTTCATATGACCATGGGGCAAAAAGTCCTTGGCAGGTTCAATATTATAATTTGTACAGGTATCTACTGTCTAATCCTTGTTCCATATTTGAGTTAGTTCAAGCATTGCCAATTCATCTTGATTGGCAACTTTAGAGTTTACAAGTTTTAAAGACACTTCACAAACACATCTTAATCACTGAATAACGTGAATCTTAACTGCAATATGATACAAAATGTTTTTAATTATTGTAATTAGAAACATAATCCTTTGTTCCTTATCCAAAACAAGTATTGTAAGACTAACCATCCAAACGTGCATTTATTCAGCGACTTTGAACCAGAAGCTATTCTTCACAGTTACAAGAAAAGCTTTAATGGATTTGTCATCAAGTTAACAGAAGAGGAAGCGGAAAGAATGGCAGGTACTATATATAATCTCTTTTTTTTATCCCAAATATTACTTAAAATATTCACTCAACGTTCTCGGAAGAAAAACCAGAGTGTTAATACTTTGGTATTGTAACAGAAATGGACAGTGTTGTCTCTGTTTTCCCAAATAGGAAGAGTCATCCGCACACAACTATATCCTGGGACTTCTTAAGCGTTTCGCATGAAATCCAAAGAACAAGTTTAGAGACTGACATAATTGTTGGAGTAATAGACACGGGAATTTGGCCAGAGTCTAAGGGCTTCACTGACAAAAGATTTGGTCCTCCACCAAGCAAATGGAAGGGAATCAAGGGATCATGCCACAACTTAACCTGCAACAAGTAATCATCTCTTGATATATCTCACATGAAGAGAAGTGTTAGCAATACATTTTCTAAGACACTCTTGCTTAGACATTATTTACTATTAGTTAAAATTTATTCAAGAGAAGAAAATATAAACTTGTCCATAAGCATTTAATTTATAGAAAAGAAAATAAGAGATTTTATAAAAGTTATGCTTAAAGTTAATTTTAGCTTATAAGATAACTCAATTCATTTTATCTTCTTATTTTCTTCTCCGATAAGTTTTTATAGAAAAATTTATCCAAGCAGATCAAAATCATGGTGAGACTCACTAAAATTTATTATTTCTGATAAATTTTAACTACTAATAAAGAGTATGTTACTAACATTTCTCATCATGCAAATAAATGCATTTTCACTGTGTTAAAAAAAAAAAAAGATTCATTCTTTATTAAAGCATGTCGCCACTTATGCAGCAAAATAATAGGTGCAAAATACTTCAATATCGAAGGTGTCTATGCCAAAGATGATATCATATCTCCTAGAGATGCAGAAGGTCACGGGTCACACACTGCATCCACAATTGCTGGAAATTTGGTTAAGTCTGCAAGTCTACTAGGCTTTGCCTCAGGGACAGCCCGTGGAGGAGTTCCATCAGCACGAATTGCTATATACAAAGCATGTTGGAAAAGAGGTTGTCTTGAAGATGACGTTCTTGCAGCATTTGATGAAGCAATTGCTGATGGAGTTGACATCATTTCTGTTTCAGCTGGACCATCCAGCTTAGAGGACATTATTCAGTATTTCCAAACTTCATATAATATAGGAAGTTTCCATGCAATGAAAAGAGGCATATTAACGTCAAATTCTGCCAATAATTTGGGTCCAGGGTTTTCCTCTATGACAACTTATCCACCTTGGATACTTTCTGTGGCTGCTAGCACTATTGGCAGAAAGTTCCTTACAAAGGTGCAATTGGGCAACGGCATGGTTTTTGAGGTACCCTTATTCTAATAACTTGTTTAATTTTAGTGTACAATGTTAACAATGAGGATCGAACTTAAGTTCTCATATATCTACTTCAACCTCCTTCGAGTTTGCCATTAGGCTGACCCTAATGAGTTATAACTTGTTTAATTATATGAAATTATAATGTTTACTTTTTATGAATGACTCTGCTTTGTATATAGGGGGTTTCAATTAACACCTTTGATCTAAAAAACAAAATGTTTCCACTGGTTTACGCTGGAGATGTACCCAACACTGCTGATGGATATAACAGCTCCATATCAGGGTATCAGAACATGAATTCATACGTGATTTTTCCTTTTTTATTAATATTTATAGCAAAAGAAATTCGGATTTGAATTTCATATTTTACTGCTCAGGCTTTGCTACGATAACTCTGTGGATAAACATTTGGTGAAAGGAAAGATCGTTCTGTGTGATGGCTTCAGATCTACTGAAGCTGTTGGGGTTTTGTCTGGGGCAGCAGGGATGCTTTTTGGAGCCACTGCTGCAAAAGATCTGCCACCGACATTTGCACTACCTGCAGTATTCCTTAGTCTAAACAACATTGAACTCATATATTCTTACATGGTTTCATCTAGGTATCCATATGTTCTTATTTATAATTGTTTTTTTCCACTAACATCACTAGTATCAATCCGTATACCCCTTTTGGCATTAACTAATCTCATTTAAAAGAGTAAAATTCTTTCAACATCCAGCTTTTCATTTAAAGGTATCGTAAAAATGCAATTTAAAGATAGATAAAGAGGATATATTAAAAGAGATAAACTATTAAAGAGATTAAATATATAAATAAAGATAAAAAAAAAAAAAAGTAGTTTGAAATGATTGAAACATTGTGTAGAGATTTTCTTTTTTATTAATTACAAAAGCTGTATGAATTACACCTCTTAAGGAGAGAAGAGAAAAAATATTAAGAATATTTAATTAAGATTGTAAGGAGAGTGAGAGTGTCACTCTCTAAATTGTGTATTCTAATTTATAATATAAAAGTATAATTAAATTAATTTTTTTTTTAAAATTTAGAATAGAAATAATGAATAATTTTTTTTAATTAGTTGTAAGCTTTTTATTTTATTAAAAACTTTTTATTCCAAAATCACTTGTTAGCAAAATATTTACTCAAGAATCTCTCTATATTAGTATTTTAGCATGTGTAATGCACATGATAAATGTTTACTTTTATATAACTAAAATTCATAATAAATGGATATGAATTATATTATAATTACAATATGTAATCAATAAATATTTTTAATATATAAATTATATTTTAGATTTACGATAAACAATTTAAATTGTAATATATAGTTATTTTTAATTATTGATTTTTTGAAAAAATATTAAAATTTAATTTTAAAAAAATTTCTTACTGCAGAAAAAAAAGATAAAAATGGTAAATTGACAAAAATAAGCAGTTAAGAAAATTAAGCATGCTGATAAAGATTAAAAAAGGAGTGGTTTGAGATTATTGATAAAGAAAATTTTTGGGCTACTTGTTAAACCAAATTAAAATTGAGACATATATTCCAAAGGAATAAAAAAATGAAAAAAAAACTAAATGTTCAATATGTAATATTAGAATAAGACAACTGACTCGATGAGAATAATAATAACTCTTAAAAATACTTCCATTTTAGAATAACAGTTAAAAATACTTTTATTTATTAATAATTCTTAAAAATACAATTATTTAAACTTATAATATTAAAGTAGATGAGTTTATTTGCAAGAACTGTGAGTAGCTAGGTATACCTTTCATAGTGTCTTTTCCCATTTATCATTCCTTTATCTCCTTTCCCTCTCCCTTTCAACTTTCATGACTTCTCTAAGACAAAAAGAAAATTATTTAAATGTTAATTTATTGACTTCAACCTGTTTCATTATATGCTTCTGAATTGGCAGAAATTCAACAGCCACAATATTTAGGAGTGACGAAGTCAATGATTCACCAGCCCCTTACATAGCTTCATTTTCATCTAGAGGTCCAAATCCAATTACCCCAAACACTCTCAAGGTAACTCTAAAGTGCATATCAAATTATCATCTTGAACCTGATAAAAATGCTCATTGATATTATTTCTTGAAATTGTAGCCCGACCTTGCTGCTCCAGGAGTTAACATTCTAGCTGCATGGTCTCCAGTTTCCCCAATTTCAGATTTTAAAGGTGACAAAAGAGCAGTACAATACAACATAATCTCTGGCACTTCAATGGCTTGTCCTCATGCATCTGCAGCAGCTGCATATATCAAATCATTTCACCCAAATTGGTCTCCTGCTATGATCAAGTCTGCATTAATGACCACAGGTAATAATTGCTCTGCGTTTATTTTTAGAATTTAACTATCATTGTAAACCAAACAAAAATTATTCTTATAATAACATTTAAGATAATTCAACTAAAATAAAATTCAACTAATTTAACATATATGATAATTTGTAATTAGATAATAGTGTAAAAATCTTTTATAGTTTCATTATATTCTAATTAGTCAGCAAAGTATGACTTTCTCTTTTACATTCCAATTAACAGCTACTCCAATGAGTCCTACTCTTAATCCTGAAGCTGATTTCGCATATGGCGCGGGGCAAGTTAATCCTCCTAAGGCAGTAAATCCTGGTTTAGTGTACGATATTAGTGAAGCAGATTATGTCAAGTTCTTGTGTGGAGAGGGTTATACAGACAAAATGCTTCGAATTCTCACTAAAGATCATAGTAGTTGCAAAAAACATGCTAAAAAGGAAGCTGTATATGAGCTTAATCTCCCATCAATTGCTCTCTATGTAAATGCCTCCTCATCTTTCAGTCATGTTTTCCATAGAACGGTTATGAATGTGGGATCAGCAAAGTCTAGTTATAAAGCCAAAGTGGTATCTCCATCTTTGTTGGATATTCAAGTAAAACCAAATGTTTTGTCCTTCACATCAATTGGGCAGAATAAGTCATTCTCCGTCATAATTGAAGGGAGCATTAATGCGGATATACTCTCTGCTTCTTTGGTCTGGGATGATGGAACTTTTCAAGTTAGAAGTCCCATTGTAGTGTATGGTGGAGTAGAAGTTATTACATGGTCTAAGAACACCATGGTCCCAACCAATCTTCATGTGACACATAATTGAGTGTTATTAACTTTTTTCTTGTGGTTGTTTTTTGGTTATAAGTTGAAGGTGGTGGTATTATCCTTTGTTGCAATCTAATTATTCTGTTTTGTAATGTAGCTAAGGCACTTCTTGTGCTTATAGCTTTTTTTTTTTTTTTTATATCTATCAATGATATTTTGGCATAAATTCTCTTATCTTGCATTGTTGCATGCCTATGGCAACAGAAAATAACACGTACAAAATGGTGAATGTTGTGACTTACTAAGCCAGACTATTTGGGCCCAAGATCAGTTTCCTTGTTTCATGCTAGTTGGGCCTTCGGCCTTCTAATTATAAAATATAAAACTTTATAATTTTAGTATGAATGAAAGAAAAATTGTATTCATATAATCTGTTTGTACATTTTTTTAAAAGAAAGTGAGCGATAAAAAAAAAAGAGAAATGTGTAATAAATAAAATGATTGATGTGATAAAAAAATAAAACATAAAATTAGTATGATAAAAAGTATTATATAAATACTATAATTTAAAATAAAAGTATATAATAAGCTAGTCAAAGTAACTTATAATTAATTAAATCTTAATTACAAGTGACTTACTAAACACGTTCTATATCCTGAATTTTTTATGTGTTGAGGAGATACATTTAATTGAATTACAACTCTATCTCATCTGGTATATGCTCCATAAAGTTTGATTCATTTTTTTTTACATGATTCATTTTTAATATACATACAAATGACTTTACAATGTTATCTGAATAATTAAGATTTTTTCACACCTTAATTTTTATATTCATTTTATATCTTTTTTTTTCCTTCTCATTATACCGTGTGTCACATTTGTCATTTTCTTTCTCCTTTTTCTATTTCTATTTTCACACTCGAAATTTATCATTTTGTTCCTTTTTTTTATCTCTTTTTTAATTTCACAATTGAAATTTATACATCTTATGGAGTGTCAACTGATTATATTTCATTTAAATCCTCACTAGTGGTGCAATTGGTTTAATTGGCTTTAGTTTAACAGCAGAAGTCTATACTCGTCATAATTTTTGCTTGGAATTCAACCAAGCAAATCTACACGTTCAAATTTATCTTTCTTTAGAAACACATAGAAGCTATAGCAACAATGTTTATAGGTGGTGGTGATATATAGACATCTCTATCTATCATACACTGCATGAATACCTATTATTTTTCTCTTTATCAAATTGTATTTTTTCCCCCTCTATAAGTGTTGAATAGAATTTAGCGTGCACCAAACTTTTCCTATGTTTATGAGATTCCAAGCCAAATAAAAAATAAAGTGAATTATACAAGACTAATTAGAAAATATGACAAAAATACAAATTAAGTAGAGTAGAATAAAAGGTTTAATGAGTACTTAAGTCATGAGACTCTCTAAGCTAATTATGGACTAGTACTTGGATTAGATTCAGAAAAAAAAAAAAGAAAAAAAAAAAAACTAGTACTTGGATTAGGTTTTTCTTATGTGAACTTCACAAAAAAAAAAATGATTTTTCTTATGTGCTTAAGTCATAGATAACAAATGGTGTTTTCATTAAAAAATAAACTAAAAAAAGAACTAATTATAGGTTAGATTAAGGTGCAATGTACTAAATCCTGATAGGTGAGTGATAGTTGTTAACATATCTAAGCTTTTTAAAGGAGGTGACAACAATATTATGAATTAAGTCACGTGACTTTTTCACCTAATTTTTTTTAATTGAGTTCTCTTTATAATTTATATGCTTAACTCATAACAAAATCTAGGGAAGCTTCTGCTATAATCGTAGTCTGAAGTGGGCTTCCTGTGCGTGCGTGTGATGAATCAATTATAAATATATGACAATAAAAGGAAATTAATCAGCAATGGTTGATTCATTACATATATTTATCTCTCTTCCCTATGTGTCTATTAAGTTTTGGAATTATTTTTTTATATCTTTCTCTTCTAATCAAGATTTTAAGACCATATATTCTCCAAATACTAAAGACCTCTTCCAACGTCAAACAAGTCTTCCTGTCTAGAAAGGATATTTTTACTTCTCTTCAAAAAGTCTAAATGCCTATTCAGTTTCCAAAATTCCTTCTTCTCACGCTACTTCGTCTATCCCATATTCCCATTATCGACAAGAAAGTTAGAAGAACAAGTCAAATTATTTGTGGGCCAAATTAAATTATTGTTATACAAAGCGATATTTCCAGACATCTGGAAAACGACCCTGCAAATTGCTAGCAGATTCTCGACATTAAATAGTGGGGTAAAATTAAAAGACTATATAGTAAATGTATGTATATAACGCACAGTTTCGTTAACATCAATATTCAGAACAGATTTTAAGCATATCTGAAGTGTTAAGTTTTTATTGAGAAAACATATTTATTACATTAAAGATATAAAAGTGTAATAAATATACTTAATATATTTTTATCACTTTTATATACTTAAAACTAATTTTGAAAACTGAAATTAACATTTTTCTATACCATATTCTTTCAATGTGCAAGTTGATGAAGTTGACAGTCAGAAGCATAAACTTGTTACGTCATCTGATACTGATATTGGTGATAGTTGACACGCAGCTTGTAGCCCCAAGCCACCCCCATATAACGTTGGCAAAGTATCAATGTTGACACATTGGGGGAGGAGAAAACTCTTGATGGTATTTCAATAGTCTCTCCCAAACTTCTAAGAGTGTGTTTGGTTTGGAGGTGCACTTTCCAAAACACTTTAACGTGAAATATATATATAATACAACACACTCTAAATGTCATTTTTCAAATTGTTAAGACATAAAACTAAACATTACTAACAGTGTGTTTGTTTCCATGTCAATGCCGATTTTACGTGCCAGAAGTAATGGTTTTTAACTTCTGCATAAATGAATAAATTTGACGATATTTTTGTTAATATACACACGTATTTGATGTGTGTACAAATGCATACTAAATAAACTTTCATTTAAGAAGTTAAATATTTTTTCAGGGGTCTTAGAAAAATGTATCAATTGATTAAATTGTAAAAATAAAAATAAAAAATCTTGAGTGTGTAATTTTTTTTTAATTAATGTCCTCAATCCATTTTCTCATTCTTTCTTTATCTCTCCTTCGTATAAAACATATTAAAAGTCTTTTCTTGCAACAAAAGTAAATCACATAAGGGTTTTAAAGAATGAATATAATTCATGGTTCGATCAAATTAAAGAATGACGCATACATCATATTTATGGAAAAAGGTATGACCCAGGTGCTGGAACAAAAGATAAGATCAAATACAATAGAAACGTAAATGATGGAGTATATACAAGTTTGCTACAAGAATTCAAATAACCACTTGGTCAGTCACGTGCTTGATATTATATTCGTATTTGGCAAGTTGATGCATGGACCAAGAATTCGCAACAGAAAGTGAGAATATATATGAATGAACTTGATAGTTTGTGGGTAAGCCTCATCGATCAGGGGCAAAAGTTTCTTGAAAATCAATGTCATTGTGAAGCCTTTTGCTACCAAGCGTGCTTTGTAATGAGCTAGGATCCATCTGGATTTTGTTTTATGCAAAAAAGACACTTGCATACCACGATATTTTGAAGGAGGCTCAAACGACCAAGTACCATTTCTAATGAGTGCATCAAAATTCTTTTGCTAAGGCTCTTGCCCTCTTTCATACTATAGAGGGTTCAGGTTTTCTAGATGAGGATGTTTTGAGGTTGTAAAAACACTTTTGGAACTGAAAATATCGTTTTGCAATTTTGTCATCATATGGTACCTTGGAGGGGGGTTAGCGTTGTTAGAAGTAATGTTAAATGAAGATGATGATGATATGAAGAAGTATATATGTTGATTAATTGGAATGATATGATGGAGTGTTTGAGGACTAGTTTCAGACGGAGGGTTAGTGTGAAGGCTGGAGTGTTAGATGTTTGAAAGAAAAGTATTTTCAGTCATGCATGGAAAGCAAAGACAACTATAGGAGTCTGAGTGAGGAAAGCTCGTAGGTGATTTGTAAATGACATCATGCATGGTTGAGAATTGGAGTAGAAGTGCAGTAGTGCAGAATTGCATGACCAGGTTCCACGATGCGACTATATGTCTACATATATATGTTCCTTTGTTTCACTGAATTCAGGACTTCAGGTGGAGGTTGAGGAAGACATGATGGCCGCGTGGATTGAAAATGTTGTTAAAGCAAAAGTTGTTGTTGGTACCATGTAAGGGTTTTATATAAGGATACCATATAAGTTGTTGATCATTGATCAAAGAATGATGTATACATCAGTTTTATAGAGAAGGTATTGTTACAAGAGATCATAATAAGATCTAAATACAATAGAAATATAAACAATTCAAAATTTACAATCGGATAACGAATTGTAACCACTTGGTGAGTCACGTGCTTGTGCTAATAAATCATTTACCACTAACATCAGAAAATGTTTGAAGGGTCTTCAAGTCAATTATCCAAATCTCATACTTTTGGCATAAATAGTTAAAAAAAAGACTTCATTGTTTAGTACGTACATTCTAAGTAATGTATAATTGTTAAAAAATAATGTAAGTAATATAAATATAAAAAGCATATAAGACACTAGATTGTGTTAAAATGACCCCCCATTATAATTTAAATCTATCTAAAGGAATTTCAAGTTGAGTCAAGTTAGTTTTTTCTTTTTTTTAATCAGCAAAAAGAAAGTGTATTATAAATAAATGGGTACAAGGGGTACCCTCCTATTTACATATATGATTTAGTTACAAAAGACCATTATGCAGATTTGTCTAATCCAAAAACCTGCTGCAGAATATTTCCAATCAGACATAAAAATGTCGGGTATTATTTAAGTATAGGTTGTAAATAACTCATTTCAGAGTATGTTGTTAATTCATCTATTCGTTTATTGACATGTGGCTCCTTTACCATGTTAGATAATGAACTTCAAATCTAATCAAATATTATCTACTCAATTTTGAATTAATTTAAACAAATCTAATAAGAAATTATCTAATAAGTTTTGAATTAATCACATTTAAAAAGATATTATCTAATTGGTTATGTATTAATCTAATCAAATTTAATAAGACATTATCTAATCAGATTTGAATTAATTTAATAAAATATTGGCTTAATTGTATTTTTTACCCCAACTTTTTATTTTTTGGAAAATTTTACTCCTGACAAATTAATTTGACACATTTTACCCCTAACTTTTCAAAAAACTTACAAATTTTACCTTCTACTGACACAAGCATAAATGGTGGGAATAAAATTCACCAAAAAATAAAAAGTTGGAGGTAAAATTCACCAAAAATTGAAAAAAAGTTAGGAGTAAAATTCGTTAAAAAGTAAAAAGTACAATTATTTTAGCATGCCACATCAGCAAAACGGCAAAAGGTAAAATTTGCAAGCTTTTTAAAAAGTTGAGTGCAAAATGCACCAAATTAATTTGTTGGAGGTAAAATTTGCGGAAAATTAAAAGTTGGGGATAAAAATTGCAATTAAGCATAAAATATTATGAGCTAATTATATTTAATGAATAATTAAATTGCTTGCATTAATATATTAATTTTATAATTTCAAAAATAAAAATTAAGCTTATAATATATATTACAAAATCAAGTTCATGCATAGTCGTTGATTAGACTTAATCAAATTTAACATACCTACTTACATTTAATGAGGAAAATTTAATTACTCAATATTTATTATACAATTTAAAAAATATTACTAATACAAATTTGAAAAAAAAAACATTAAATATTTCATAAAATATATTCATAAACAATATTTAAAATCTAAACATGATTAAAAAAAATTATGAACGTTATTAAATAAAATTAATTATTCCTAAATTTAATAAATTTAACTAACTATATAAAAAATCCTTTTTTAATTATTATTTAATACAAAGCATATTATAAAGTAACAAAATTAAAAAAAATAAAAAAGACTCATATGTAATATATTAATTTTTATAAGACCCTTTTCTAATTATTTGTTGTATTAATTATTATTTTCCTAAAGTACCCTTAATTTATTAACAATATTTTAGCCAAAAAATAATAAATGTTGAAATTAATGAGATAAACTCTTTATCTCTCTTATTAGGATTGCAGAGATGAATAATAATTAGGTAAAAAACAATTAAGTGGAAAGAAAGAGATGATTAATTTCAAAAAAAAAAATAAGGGTAATTTTGAAAAAACATTACAAATTATTGATAAATTTAAAGTTACTAAATAAATTAACTAATTTTCTTAAAAGGGTGTGAATTAATTGAAATGATCTTATAAAAGGGATGCAGCGAGTATTATACTCCCTCCGTCCCATAATAAGTGTCATGCATGTAAAAGGAAAAAATAAGTCTAAAAATAAGTGTTACTCCCTTCGGACTGAAATATAAGCAACAAAAATTGCATGTGTATTGGACTAAAATATAAGTAAATTTTAACTAACTCTCTTCTATTTAATGATACCATATCTAAAATACCCTTCATTTAATTAAAGTTTTGTTTCTAACAACCTTCTATTTTTTTGTCCTATGCAATTAAATGCAAGGGGTAATTTAGGAAGTTTGTTATTTTTTTTATTGAGATTATCAAACTTAAATGATGCTAACTAATTTTCTTAAAGGGTGTAAATCAATTTTTTTTTTCTTATATTTCAGTCCGGAGGGAGTATTTTAGTTATTCAATGTAATATTAATTACTTTTTTTCATTAATACCCCTAATAAGTACTCCATCTGTTCCAGTTTATATGACATTTAAGGTTTTGACAGATGTATTAAGGAATGCAATTAATTTATTGAATTCCTTAGAAAACATTAGGTAACTTCCTAATATACCCTTTATCTCTCTAATTAATTACTCATTATACACTACTTCCACTAAGAATTGATTAAGGGTAATCTTGGAAAAAAAATATTTAATGCAGCATTGGTTTTGTAAATCGACATCTATTTTGAAATAATTTTTTTCTCTAAAACGTCATATAATCTGGAACGGAGGGAGTATCACTTTAGTTTTCAATATAATATTAATAATAAGGTTAGTTTTGTAAAATTATTACTCTCTTTCATCTATTTATTAATTTTTCTTGGTTGTGTAAAAAATCTAGGACGACACTTATTTTCAGACTTATTTTTTCATCTTTCATGATATTTATTATGGGACAAATAGAGTAATTTGTAATACTCCATCTGTCTCTTTTTATAAGACCATTCCAACTAATTCATAACCTTTAAAAAATTAGATAGTGATTTAGTTAGTAACCTTAAATTTGTCAATAACTCATAATGTTCTTCCAAAATTACCCTTAACTTTTTTTTTAAAAATTAATCATCTCTCTTTCCACTCGATTGATTCTCTCCTAATTGCTACTCATCTTCTCCAATAAGAAAAAGAAATAGTTAGTCTCATTAATTTCCAACATTTATTATTTTTGGCTAAAAATTTTGCTAATAAATTAAGGGTACTTTAGAAAAAATAATATTAATGCAAAAGACAATTAGAAAAAGTCTTATAAAAATGGACAAACAATTTTTTGAAAAGAGTCTTAAAAAAAGAACAGAGGAAGTATTAAAATTGACTCTTAATAGCTACACAAAAATAATAACTATCAAAATTGAATAATAAATAACATTAATATAGCAATTTATTCTTTGTTAAATATAATTATTAGACAATTTTATTTTATAAAATAATTAATTATTTTTTACATCACAATTCATTTGTAATAATTAATAAACTTTGAAAAAAAAATTATCATTTTAATTTAATACAAGGTTTGAAAGAATAATATAACTCTACTAAATATACAAAAATTAGAAATAACTTATGTATCCTTAGTTTAGGCGGAAAAATTGATCTAACAACCTTTCTTCGCTCCATATAAAGATAAAGGATTTTTTATATAGTTAGTTAAATTTATTAAATTTAGGAATAATTAATTTTATTTAATAACATTCATAAATTTTTTAATCATATTTAGGTTTTAAATATTGTTTATGAATATTTTTATAAAATATTTTAAATATATAAATAATTTCTCAAATTTGTATTTGGAATATTTTTTAAATTATATAATAAATATGTGAGTAATTAAATTCCTCATTAAATGTAAGTAGGTATGTTAAATTTGATTAAGTCTAATCAACGACTATGCATGAACTTGATTTCATAATATATATTATAAGATTAATTTTTATTTTTGAAATTATAAAATTAATATATTAATGCAAGCAATTTAATTAGTCATTAAATATAATTAGCTCATAATATTTTATTAAATTAATTCAAAATTGATTAGATAATATCTTATTAAATTTGATTAGATTAATACAAAACCAATTAGATAACATCTTTTTAAATCTGATTAATTCAAAACTGATTAGATAATATCTTATTAGATTTGTTTAAATTAATTCAAAATTGATTAGATAATATTTGATTAGATTTGAAGTTCATTATCTGACATGGCAAAGGTATCACATGTCAATAAATGAATGGATGAATTACCAACCTACTTCGGAGTAGGTTATTTATAACCTATACCGAAGTAATGCCAAAAAATGTCAATATGCATAATTACACCACATACTACCTTTCCATCCTATATATGAGTATACTTCTATTAGTACGTGCCCCTCCTTTATGTATATCTTCCATTACTGTACCAGAAAAGTAACCATTTCACAAGGACCCGAGGCAATTCATCTTCTGTCCATTTTCATAATTGCCACAAACATAATTTTTTTTTATTAGCAAAACAATATCATTGATGAACATAGAACCGTTAGGTACAAGCCATACCTATATGGTTTACATAAGCTACAAGACAGTATAATTAAACAAATAGTTGTTTCCATTGGTTTCGGAATATTAAATGTTATATTCATTTAATATACTGTAACCACCGTAACAGAGTAGCACAAAAAGCCAAACGAGTATTAAGAGCAGGCACAGATTCCCGCACATCTCCTTTTTCATTCACCAAGCCTTATTTCCTCTATTTCAACCAGTAAACAGTCCTCAAATTAGTCCCTCACCGAATAATTTTAATGCATGCTCCCGGGTTTGCCAGCCACTGTGAGAATGAGTAATCAAACTCATGATCTAAACCAGAAAGCCATGCCCATACATTGAACATTACCTCTTGCCATAGGATATCTGAATCCACTTTCTTATTATTGAAAATACATTGATTCCTTATCTTCCAAATTGTCCAGACAGCAGCAGACCAGACAGTTTCCCACATATCAATTTCTTTAGCCGTCCTCAAGCATGAAGGATGCTGTTGAAAGTGTTCCTTTACAGAATTCGATGAAACAGCAAGACAGTGCCACCACTGGAAAAAATTTCTCCACATCTCCTTTGATATCTTGCAGTTTATGAATAAGTGTGCAGAGTTTTCTTCTTGTGCTCCGCAGAAAATGCAACTTTGGTTTGAGATCAGATTTATATTCCTCCTAATCATATTCTCTTTGGTGGGAAGTCTGTTAAGAAATAACCTCCAAAGAAAATGTTGTGCCTTCGGTGGTATTTTGAGCATCCATATTCTTTTCAAATTTTCATCCCTGTTGTCTCCCCTCCACATGTCATGTAATGCAGCATATGTTGAGCTTACTGTAAAGCACCCTGATTTATCCGGTATCCACAACCATTTATCAGTTTGGCCTTTCACCAACTTACAACTCTGCAATAAATTCATCATCATTTCTATTTGTTGTACCTCCCATTCAAATTGATACTCCCTACTCCACCTTAAAGACCACCTCCACAAATCACCCTCCCACACCCCCATATCATATATAACAGCTCCTTTTTGTGAGGATTTTATATACAATCTAGGAAATAACAAAGCTAAACTCGTCTCACCCAACCAACAGTCCTCCCAAAAACAGGTTGAAGAACCATCACCAATATACCACTTCCTCATTTTCTCAAACCATTTCTCATCATTTTCTCCGCCACACATACTCCTCAAGTCCTTCCACCAAATTGATTCACATTTGTTTCCATCCTCCATAAGTCCTTTCCAACCACCATATTTAGAAACCAAAATTTATTTCCATAAAGACTCTTTACCATCAAAGAGAGCCCATTTCCATTTAGCAAGAAGAGAAAAATTAAAGAATCTCAAACTTTTTATACCTAAACCCCCTTTCTTTTTTGGTGCACATATTTTCTCCCACTCCACCCAATTTATTTTCTTTTTTCCTTCCTCACAACCCCACAAGAACTCTCTTTGTAACCTCATCAAAAAAATTTCAATAGACAAAGGCATTTTAAAGAAGGAAAAAAAGAAAAAGGGAAGGGAAGATAGTACCGATTTGATGATACACACCTTTCCGGCAAAGGATATAACCTTATGTTTCCAATTAGCTAATTTCTTCTTGAATTTTGTTACTACCAACATCCACATTTCTTGTTTCCTTGGATTTGCTCCCACCGGTAATCCCAAATAGGAGAAAGGTATGTTCATCAATCTACAATTAAGCATCTCTGCAAATCTTTCAACGGTACCTCTATCCACCCCAATAGCTCCAAATGAACTTTTGAAAAAATTAACTTTGAGCCCCGATGCTAATTCAAAGCATCTTAACATCGCTTTTATCACCATCACGTTTTTCTCCGTAGCCTTTCCAAAAAACAAAGTGTCATCCGCATATTGGAAGAGACTAATTTGGATCTCATTTTTTTCAATAGGGAATCCTTCAAACAAATTCTTTGTGATTGCCTCCCTCATCATCCCACTCAAACCTTCCGCTATAATTGTAAAGAGAAAAGGTGCGAGGGGATCACCTTGTCTAAGTCCCCTTTGTGGTACAAATTCCCCCGATGGGCTCCCATTCACAAGCACGGATATGTGTGTAGAAGTAAGACATTGCCTCATCCACTTAATCCATTTCACCCCAAACCCAAGTCTTTGTAGCATATAAAACAAAAAGTCCCAAGAGACCGAATCGTATGCTTTCTCATAATCCACCTTGAAGACAATGCATTTTCTTTTCTTTCTCTTTGCCTCTTCTACCGCCTCATTAGCCACCAACACACTATGCAAGATATTCCTCCCTTCCAAAAAGGCACTTTGCTTGTGATCTATAATTCTTGGCAACACTTTTTTTAATCTTCTAGCAAGGATTTTTGCCAAGATCTTGTACATACAACCCACAAGTGAGATGGGACTATATTCACCAAGATTTTGTGGATCTTCAACCTTTGGGATCAACGAGATAAAGGATGAGTCGCACCCCTTTGGAAAAATTACGAAACAATGGAATTCCTCCAAGAACCTCATAATGTCTATCTTCATGACATCCCAAAATGCCTTAATGAATTTAAAGTTATATCCATCCGGTCCCGAGCATTTTGAACTCCCACACTCCCATATTGCCTCTTTTACTTTCGCCTCTTCAAATCTTCCCATCAAACCTTCATATTCCTCTTGAGACAATTGCATAAAGTTGGTCCCCTCCAAAGTAGGCCTATTCCATTCCTCTCCCCCAAATCTTCTTTCAAAAAAATTCTTTACTTCCTCCTTCACTTTTCTTGGATTCTCCTCCCATCTACCTTCAATGTCCTTTGAACATGTTTTTCCTCCTCTTCCAATTGATACAAGAGTGGAAATATTTGGTGTTATTATCGCCCTCCTCAATCCACTTCAATCTTGCTTTTTGCCTTAGGAGTGATTCCCTCCTTCTCGCCACTCTCCAAAAGTCTTCTTGCAATTTCACCCTTTGTAAGATCTCATCATCGGTTAGCATCATGATTTCTTCCTTTTTATCCAACTCATTCAACTCCTCCACAATTCTTTTATGTGCCTCATGTACATTGCCAAAATAAGTAGCATTCCATACTTTAAGCCATATTTTTAACTCCTTCAATTTTCTTTTAAAACAAATCCACCCCATCCCTCAATCTCCATTTGACACCAATTTGAGCTCACAAACTCCTTGAAAGATTTATCTTGAAACCAACAATCAAGAGTTCTAAACGGTTTGGGCCCCCAATCAATTTTGGATTTTCTAAGAATAATTGGACAATGGTCCGAAATATTCCTCTCCAATATTAATTGAGAGCATTCCGGCCACCGGTGACACCACTCCTTTGAGACCAAAAATCTACCAAGATGGCTTTTAGATTTTCCATTTGGCCTAAATCACGTGAAGCTTCCTCCAACTCTTGGAATATAATAGTGGCTCCTTTGACCATTAATGGAAGATAGATCATGATCACCTTTTCAATTTAGTGAAATGAGATAGATCATGATCACCCTAGTGTTGCCTTCATAAAAAGTTTTAATTTCAAGTGATTATTATTTCATTGATTTCTTAAATCGCACATGTAATTAACTATTATTATTTTTTAAAATTTGTAAATTCAAATTCCCGATCAATTTAGATACAGATATCCATTTTTTTAAGTCAGAAGACAGTGCAAGATTATAGAATTTTTTTCTTTTAATTAAGAATTTGGGTATTTTACTATTTTTGTTACTTCTATTTTAAATTTTAACAATATGGAATTTGAATGAATTGTTCGAAGTTCGAACTGCTTCATTCTACAACGTATAAGTTCATCTATCTATTTTATTTCCGCAAAAAAATGAGGAAGAGATCGAGGGAAAGTCACTATTATAAGATCTCTTATTGATTAAATAAAAACTTGTTGTCACACTTATAAATAATTCATCAGTAAAATACTATCAATAAGACCTGAATTAAGATATATGTGTTGATTTAATTTAATCCTATATATTATATATTATATATCAATCTAACAATATTGAGAATATTAGTTTTAGATATGCACAAGTTGCATGCTTATCATTCGGAAATCTGACCAATTGGAAAGCTTCGACTGCTCTTTATTAATTAAAAAGTACTTTAATCTTGCTTTAGAAGCTATTCCGTTCTATTTTATCAGTCTCTTATAGTTTAAGTTTCCTTAAAATATTAACAAAATATTAGTTACTTTTTTTTTTAATTTACTCTTGATAAGTAACCGATGTAGTCCGCTCATTAAAAATAATTAATAATAATCGTAGCAATGATATTTGAGCATTTTAATGAAAGTAATTTAATCAAATGAACTTTATTTTATTTATAATCAAAATGAAATCACTTAATGATTTTTTTTTTGGTGTACAGAGACAACGTTTGAATTTAGGAGTTTGTGTAAATTATTCAAATATAAGGTTGAAACGAGAAATTTTACTAAAAGTAACCAGTTAAATTTTTTAACAAAAATTAGTTATTAACAAAGTGGATAAATCAATAACATGATTACTAAAAAAAGACTCTCCATCAACTTAATGATTTTTTAACTCCTATACAATAATTTTAAAATAATAAATAATGGAGGGAGTATCGGCTTCAATATTATTCCGCCATGCATTTCCTTATCATGTTTTTTATCCAAAAGGAATCGGAGAGAACGAAGGGAATTCTTTTAGTACCGTATGTTCTCCATAAATAAAATTCTTTCACATCCTTTTCCATATACATCTTCCTCCATCTACTTTTGTCCCTTTTTACCACCATTCCCATGTGACCTTTTGCAAAACAATATTAGGAATATTACATTAAAATGGAATCTAATTAACGATAACATATCCATCTAATAATTTTTTTTTGAGATTATATCCGTCTAATCATTATTAAGGACATAAAGTTGACCCGGTCATATTGGCTTTATTGATTCCTTCATTTCCGCGAACTGACAGTCAAATATATTATTACTCATGCATATCAAGTTCACGGAAATTAAAATATATTGGTCCCATATTCTGGCCGACATCCAAAATCTAGGATATTACTTTTTATTTTCTTGCCAAACATGAGGGGCAACACCCCAACTAAACTAAGAAACCATAATTAAATGAAACCATACAAAGGTCTTTTGAAGTGGCACAGTCAAGAATTTTACGTTTTAACATTAGTTAAAAGCTGGCACTATAAAGCAAAATAAAGTAATGAGGAAAGGAATACAATCCAATCTACCCCCTCCCCCAATGAACTTGAATTTGATTAGGGAAGTAAATGAGCTCAACTATTTGTGAATTATTTAAGTTAGACCAGTTAAATACTCAATCAAGTTCATTTATTTAACTAAGTAATCAAACTCAAATTTGAGATTAAGCTCATTCATTTAAATGAACAAAGTCTAAGTTTTACAAACTTGACATTAAGCGACCATGTCAATATAAAAATATTTTACAATTTGTTCGCTAGCTCTCGTTCTAATTGACTAAATCTCATAATTAATTCAATAGGACTTCTCAATATCTCACCAATTTCAGAATTTAAAATCTTAACATAGAAATAAATTTTAATATTTAAAAATCTTAAAGCAAAAAAAAAAGGTTTATAATTTAAAAATTTTAAATGTATATAAGTGATAAAAAGACTATCAAAATCATATGTTATTAAAAGAAGAGATAGAGGGAGAAATAGGATTTTGAATATCTTAATTCATGTTTTTTTTACACCAAAATGTACTTTTATCAGGGGTACCAAAATGTACTTAAAACTTAAAGAAGTACAATTCATTTGGTAAATCATAACCCACCATGATGGATCTGATTTCCGCAGCCCCTTTTTTCATTATGCTATCGCTGTGTGTGAACACTAAATCTTGCGGATATAAAATCGTATTAGTTGTTACTTTTTAAGTAGGATCCTGGATATATCATGTTGAAAATGCGAATATGCGTTGAGCAAAATGAAATTCGGATAACATTTTATGATACTACGATTTCCCACATCAAGCAAGCAAAAACTTCTATTAAAAAATTAAGCAAATATTAAGGACGTCTAGAAAATTTGCAACCAACCAAAGAACCTCTATTCTCCCTGTCCGTCCCTAAATCAGTCAAGGAATAAGATCCTATTATACGACCATACTTTAGAAAAAGATATAAATACAACTTTTATTTTAAAAAATAACTAGTTGATTATAAAATCATGTTTACGTACTCAAGCGAACCTTCTCTTCATTTACCAAAAGAAAAAAACAAGTATTAAAAAAAAGGAAAAAACAATATAAAGAATATCTCTCACCAAAATTTTTTAGAAGACTTAGTCATATTATTATAATTTATAATTTTTTTATTTTTTAAATTATCAAATTAATAATTATTTTCTAATTTATACTCATACCATTTTTTTTTCAAAATATTGTTTTCCTAAAATAATTACTTTCAATTTTTTACAATAAACATATTTTTTATTGTTTAATAATCATTTCATCTATCTATACTTTAAATCAGTATCTTTAATACTTTTTTCAAATTTATTCATTTCCTTTTTTTATTATTTATAGTAATTAACTATATATAAGATGTTAAAAATAAAAAATATTACAAAAGAAAATATGTATTATATCAAAAAAATATAAAGATCATTCAATATTTATAAGTTAAAGCAATTAATAAAATATATTAATATTTTTATATTATATGTGACTATGAATATACAATAAATAATCTTTTTCAATAATTAAAATATTTAATAAAATGCATTTTTATGAACATTTAGTGAAATATGTTTAATTATATATATAATACTCTTTAACATCAGCCTCTAAAAAAATCATTAATACAAAAATATCATATCTTAGCCCTCGTGAAGGTCAAAGCTTTAGGATGGATGGAAAGAATTGGATTGCACAGTTGGATCGGGATACCAATGTCCATCCACTTAGAATCCGACATCACACCCCCATGTGTAAGGAAGCGACCTTGGGAAATTAAAAAAAAAATGTTAGGGTTCATTTGATAATTGTAGTTTAAAATTGTAATTTTCATTCTGTTAGCTAGAATTGAAATTAATTTAAAATTATAATTTCTTGTTTGGATTATATAAAAAATTAGAGCGTAAATTTATAATTATAATTATAATTATAAGTTGAATTATAATATTGTCTTGATAGCCCTAATTAAGGATGTTCAACGGTGAGGTTACATATTGGGTTTGAGAAAAAAAAATTATTAATAGATGATGGCTTAAGGGACAACAATAATATTAACAATAGTAATGGTTGAGACAATGAAGGTAAAGGGTGATGGTAGTCATTATTTTATTTGTTGTTATAAGCTATTTTTCTTGCAGTATTATCACTATCATGACTATTAGGGATGAGAATGAAAAGGGTATATAGTATTTGTTCTCAAGCATGCATTTGAAAAAAAAAAATACTGTATTTAGTCTTTCATATTCACACAAGTAATAACTTTAAATTTTATCTTTGTACATGTTAAGTACCTATATACACATACTTACACTCTACTCATAATTTACTCATATAAATCATTCAATCAATAAAAAAAATATTAATTAAAAAATTATAATTGAATTGAAAGATCATTTTTAAATCATTCAAACACTATACCACAATAAAAATATAGTTCCAACGGGATAGCCAACAACGATAAGAACAAGTGAAGGTAAGCGTTGTGTTTTTGCGACACATATAACAACACTCTTGTTTGGAGACATTGTAACATTAAACGAGAACATAGAACAAGGACCAATGAATTTCCTACAACTAGAGCAAAGAATGAGAAGTTCATAGCATGCAATTGGATAGAAGAATAGTGGGTGGGTGGCACTATAGAGCCAAAGTTAGTTTGTAAAGGGAGTAAGAGACTTAGGGTTCAAAATTATATTTTAATAATTAAATTAATTAATAAAAATATATCACACATACAAGCATAAAAAATCTCTCTCTCTCTCTCTCTCTCTCTCTCTCTCTCACACACACACACACACACACACACACACACACATATATATATATATATATATATATATATATATATATATATATATATATATATATATATATATATTAAGATTGTGTTAAGAATAATGGTATAAAGTATATTAAAAATATTTACAAAAAAAAAAATCATCTTCAATTCTTGAAAGAGTTATTGTATAGTTATTTGTTAACATTCTCCTGTTTAAAGAATTCTTGGAAAAAGGAGTGTGAATTAAATGAAATAATTAATTAGATTATATTCTCACTTTTCTCTCATTTTCTTATCTTATTTTCTTTTTATCTTTTTGCTTAATTACCAATTTGTTCCCCAAATTTATTTATTTATGTCAATTTCTTTACCATATTTTTAAAATCGTTAATTTGATCCCCAAATTCTTAAAAATGAGTCAATTTGGGTCTTATTGTCAATTTCATATTAACGCCGTTAAGATATTACACACGTGGCTCCACACCATTAGTGTCACGTCACACACCTCCGTTAGTCAAATTAATGGAACCTGACGGTATGAACCAAATTGACTCATTTTTAAGAATTCAGAAATCAAATTAACGATTTTAAAAACATGAAAATCAAATTGACGTAAATAAATAAATTAAAAATCAAATTGATAATTAAACCTTATCTTTTTCTTCTCACATCACTTGTAACATATCATTTTTTCTCTCTCTTTCTTCTGGCTCTCTCCTTCAAGTGTAGTTAGTTAATCAGCACTCAATGGAATGAAAGCCTACATTTTTGGGCTTATAAATAGCCCTCACCCTGTGTCCTTCCTATACATCTGCTAACTTCACTTGCTCTCCTCTCCTCTCCTCTTTATTATCCTTTTCCTTTCCCCTTATTACCTGCTTTGTTGGCCTCTTTCCCTTCAAATTCTATCCAAATCTCTCCAAAATCAAAGTTTGTTGATATATTATATATACAGCCATCACCATCTATCCATACACACATGGCTTACAGCAAAAAGCAAGCGGTGGGTTCTTCTTCATCAACCATGAATTTTGACCATCTTTTTGGCCCAAAGGATTCCTCCTCTGCTTCATCTTCCTCCACCGGCCTCTTTGGCTCCATCTTTCCACCTCCACCATCTGTATGCATCACCTTCTCAATTTTCCATCTATGCTTACTCAACACTTTGTTAATGCTGTTTAATTTGTATATGCATGGATACTCAATTTATTCCCAGCCTACATATTTTTTAAATATCTTGTTCTCTTACTTGACTTCTGCGTACGTAGCATATATATCTTTTTGAAGTGAAGGCCGTAGAATGTTCATTTAAGTAGCAACATGTAGGCTGCTGAGGGCATTATGATAAAACTCATCAGAATTTTTAGTGGATATAGTAACTACAGGTTTTGTCGTTTAAAGCTGTTCTTTTACCTTGGAGAGTCATGAATCAGTTTAAATCATTTCGGTCTTTGCTCTGAGTAGTTATTTGAATTGCGTCTTTGGTTGGGATGTAGTTTTTCATGTTTACATCTTTTAATGTAAGAATTTCAATTTGGATTCTTAAATCATTTTTAGCAGGCTCTTTGTTGCCGCACAAGATTTAAAAACACTCGCTATTTCTTACTCTATTAATAGAATTTAACTTGAATTTTTAACTTAGTTTTATAGTAGATCTCATTATCTCTCCACTCACACAAAAATCCTCAATTGACTTGAAAAATATTTTTTAATGGTTATATAAGTAACCTTGGACCTGGTTGTAATTGGTTGTGTTTTTTATAAGAATTCAGTTACTCCAATAGTATTCTCAAACTGCTAAATTTTAAAAACCAACACAATTAGAGTTGCTTTGAAAAGATAATAGTCTAATAGTTATAATTTTCCCAGTCAAAAAAAAAATAGTTATAATTTTCATATTCCACACGTGATATTCTCAACGGGTTTTCAAAAAGGAATCAAGTATGTAAAGCATGCCGTTAATTAGGACTGGTGTGTGTGAATGAGCATAGTTTTTTCAGTCAGGCACTCTTTGATCAAATTAAAGTGCTTTGATGATAAATAAATAAACATATACAGAGAAAGAGTATATACTCGTTCGTGAATTATAATTGACATATAGATCAGTCACATATACTGAACCTGTTACTCCTTCTTTATCTTGTAAGGTTGGAGGTAGAGAATCAAGAATGCAAGAAGTGGGAAGCAAAAATTTTGGAGCACCAGGTTCCTTCAAAACTTCCTCCTACTATATGCTTCTATTCAATATTAATTACCTTGACTTGATTGCATTAGCATGATACACCACTACCACTACCACTACCTTTTCAATTCAACACATCTCAAATCTTGTCTACATACTGGGAGCATGCATATGGCTTTAAAGTTTAAACCTCTATGAATGCCTGGTTTTATTTAGTAATGGCTCAGTTTGGATTGATTCGCTTTAGGGACTAAGAGTAACAAAAGTGAAAGCAGCAGTGGCATCACTAAGAAGAATACTAGTAGCAATTATCAGAATGAGACAGTGGAGCCCAGCTACTTCAGCTCTTCTATCTACTATGGTGGTCAAGAAAATTATTCCCCTACAAGCAGGACCATTCAACCCCACCATGTTGTGAGTGCTATAATTCTCATCCGTTATTTCTGTGGTCCTTGTTTCAGATAAGGACTATATGTTATAAAAGTGATGATACATCATCAAATAAACTAATGATGTTTTTACTTATATTGCCCAAATATCTATCATTTTTCCGAAAATAACTTCATGACGTACATTATATGTATGTCTTCACAGAAAAAGTTGTGATATTTTAGAGTGATCAAATAGAAAATTTGTGATATTTGAGTAATAAAAAAAAAGGAAAGTTAATATATAAAACAAATAAAAGACTGACAAATAAATTGCATAAAAAATACAAAGATTAAATTACAACTTTTTAAGAATAAAGGGTCAAATGATAAATTTATGATATTTAAAAAGAACAAAAATATATTTTACTTAACATATCCGTAAAGTTTTGCTATAAATTTAATTTCCTGTATAAATTTTTGTTTGGAATATATATATTTTTGTTACATTAGATATTAATATATTCAAAATTGACAAGTAATTAGAATATCATGCAACGAGGTTGATTTCATAATCATGATAATTATTATTTAAAAAAAAACACAAGAAGATAATTTGCTATTGGAGTGTATAATGATATCGAAGCTGGCTAATATATGCTTTAATTAATTTATATTGTTCCCCTTTGCAGTTCAAGAAAGATAAGGATGATGGTGATTCCAATGGTAACGACTCAAACAGCGCTGCAAGAGGGAACTGGTGGCAAGGTAGGAGCAGGACAGTCTTGGACCAGTAGCTATTGCTAAAGGAATTAAAAATGTCATCTAAGAAGATATTATAACTGAAACACCTACAATTTACTCACTTTTAGTGCACCTCTATTATTTTTGGTTTCTGCAGGTTCCCTTTATTATTAACATCGATCACACTACGTAGTAAAAAAAAAACCAGCATCCTGCAGACCAGGTATCTTTTCCTCCCTCTTTGGCTTGCCTAGATACATAGAATTCAATAGATTAACACGAATAATTAATTTGATGCTCATTTCACAAAAAAAAGTAACAGAAATGTCAAATAAAATTGATTGAGGTAATGGATCTAAAATTGTATAACATTGGAACTGTCATAACAATTGGCTAGAAGAATACATTTTAAAGTTAGAGTAGTATTAGCAATACATTCTTTTTCACATTCTTTTTAACACACTTTTTATTATTGGTTGAAATTTATTAAAAATTATAAATTTTTGTGAGTTTCACTTCTTATTTTAACTTATATTTTTATAATTTTCAATAAATTTTAACTAATAATAAAGAATATGTATTATAAAATATGCTATTACCACTCTTTTTCATTTTATTATTATGCTCACACCATGCTTAAAAAAATTTATTACATAGTTAAACACCACCATGTCTATGTCTATGGTTGAGGTCAATCTCTTACGTCTTTAATTGATTCACTTATATTAACTAACTGAGTTCATATTGTTGTAGGATGAAGATCGACCACGGGCGCTGTAGTCTACCCTAATTAACTCTATGGAAATAAATCATGGTAGGGCATATATCCTACAACTTTAGTACTCTTTTGTCCACATATATTGGGTCCTTTTTTGTCCCAAATATCTGGTTAAGTACTCCACAGCAGTCAAAACGCGACAACAGCTTGGGGCCAAAACTATCATTTGCTTTGTATTAATTTTATTTTATATTTTATAGTAAAAAGGTTTGATATTTGTAACCTTGTAGACTTTTGCTTTATTATAATGATGTGATCCTGTTCCATGACTAGTAATAATAAGGCCTCGTGCTTTCTTTTGAGCATACACATGGGTACATATTATTGTTGTGTTAATATCTCAAAATTAGTTAAAAATATGTTATCAAAATAATTTTTTATAATGTTTGGATAATTATCCTCCTTTAATCTAACTTTTATAATAAAATTAAATTCAGTTCATTTCTAATATTGTAACATAGAGAGAGAGTTTATCCATTAAATTCAGTGATTTATCTAGGCCAAAAAGGCAAGAATGACAAGAAAAATCTTTTCAAAAAAAAAAAAAAGACAAGAAAACGTACTTAACATGGTATCATTATTTACTATTTATTTATGTACTTTACAAAGTCAGAGAAAGTGCTGTCGCGTGAAGCCCATAAGACATAAGACATATGGGAGCCCATTCAAACCGCACCGTTTAAAAGCCCAATAAAAGCATTTGCGTAAAGTGTTCTTAATTTTAAAAAGAATAAAACGCCGTTGCCGGGGATCGAACCCGGGTCGTCCGCGTGACAGGCGGAAATACTTACCACTATACTACAACGACATTTAATATTTATTTTAGTTCGATTAAATTAAAGAAAACTTCATAATGCACTTGGTTGTCTCCCTATCACAAAATAACCTCCTCTACGGGAATTTCAACAAATTCACTGTTAATTGAACATTCTGGAGTAATAGCATTAAGAATTGCAAGAAAAAAAAAATGTCTATTAATGTTTGTTCGTAATTTCTCATCATAATTATGATATTAATTTTCATTAAAATAAATTAAAGAGAGTATAATTTAAAAAAGAAAAGAAAAAACAGTATAAAAGAAAACTAGTATTTGCATTAAAAAAAAAAACTGTTTATTTTCTAAAAAGGAAGATTTTACAAAAACCAATTTGACAAAAATTGGACTGACCAAAACAGATTTAGCTCTTTGCAGTAATGCTAAAACATCACCTGTGGGGTGAAGTCTTTTCAAATTGGTATGGAAGAAAAACCAATAGACATTTACACACCATCTTGAAGGAATACACAAAACCATGTCCGCTAACTACATTAGATCATTGATCTTACAATACAATCTTCTAATTGATACAAATTGGTCCTGAACTGATCCGTGTCAGATTTCAGTTATAGACTGTAAATAATAACCCCAACAACTACACATTTCCATTCCCAACTAACAATACAATTTTTTAGGACTCAACCAACAATAGATACTAGTAAATGATACAAAGAAATGGCTGCTTTACTATACAACCTCACCAGTCATTTTGTCTTGCCATTCATGGCATGTGACTTCTTGTGACGTTCTGGCTGTTCTGCTTTATTGCTGCTTGGGTTTGAACCATTCACCACAGTTGAATTGCTAAGAATCTTTGTTTCTTTTGATTCTGCCCCTAGATAATTTGACAATACTCTTCTCACCCCAAAGCCACGACGTTGAGGTTTGATGTTGTTATTGTTATTGTTGTTGTTGTTGTTGTTGTTGTTGTTGCTGAGGAAAGGAGATCTCTCTCCCCTTGCAGGACTGATTAATGGTGGTGCAGGTGAAAAGCTTGGTGTGCCCATTGCTTTATGAGGAGTGCCTGAGACAGACACTGCCATTGGAACCAATGGAAACCTATCTGAACGTTTAGTTAAGTCATCAACATATAGCAAATCGTCTATGCGAGCCACAATGTTAAATGCCATGCTCTCCAATACTCTTGAATAGCTCTCTAGTATGGATTTTCCAACATCCTGAATGTTTGAAATGAAATGTGTTAATGTGAAAGCCTTTGAGAGAAAATATTGCAAATTGGATGAAAATAAGGAAACAGAAGCATGGAACCTTGTTGCACTGGATCTTGCTGGTATCTAAGGTAGTTTGAGTTAGACCCGGGAATCGTTGCTTCAATGAAAGTAGAACATTTTCAGCTCTTTCTGCTAGTAGTTCTCTCTTATCTCCATCAGCCATGAAGTCCTTGACAATTTCCCAGGATGACTTGGTAGTTGAACGGTTAGGATTAGGTGGGGGTTTAGAGTGAGCTCTTCTACGCCACACATATATTGAGGCTTCTACACGGTTTGCAATCTCAAGTGCAACATGTTCAGAGGAGAGGTCTAGGCAATCAAGCAGGCACTCTGGAGAGAATTTCTCTGATGTGATGTAATGGTAAATAAAATCCCCCAAGCAACTTCTTCCATTCTGAAAGTTCACACAATGCCATCAACTATGTTGGAAGAACTCTTTGTGAAAACCAAATTTAAATTTCACCACAATGTCATATAAGTCAGCAGAGAAGTTTAACTAGATTTTACCATTGCAGATAGTATACATATATTTTAGAAGAAAGACGTGTTAGCATCTTTGAGTTCATGATGCAGCAAAGCTACATACACCTGCTATGAATGTTCCCTTGGTAAACTTGCTGTGGAATTTAATTAAATTAAATTAAATACACCGACAGTGTAAAAGTTCTTCACATTGTCATTCAATCATAGATCATAGATTACCTTTTATGATAAGATCATTAATTTTTGCAATAATTACTTTAATTATATCTAAAATGACCTCTAGTTAGTTGACAGTGTAAAAGTCTTAACACTAACAGTGTATGAAATTTACCTTTTTTTGAGCGTTTGTCTTAATCATATAATGACATTAACTTCTATTTTATGTACAAAATCATACCTTAGGAAGGGTTTCCAAGTATGACTCGGGAACTTCCATTTCAGCTAAAGCACCATTGTTGATAGCCATGGAAGCTTTTAGTATTTGGCTTGCACATTCTCTTGTGTGATTCAACTGCTTTCTTGAGTTCTCACTGAGACCAGAAGGGGGGACACGAGGTACTGGGAGCCACCACTTATCCTCTTGCCGTTGAATTCTTTTGCAAAATGAAGCTGATCCATCTGCATCTTGGGCTACAATTCCTTGGTCAACATACCAAAACTCCATATCTTTGCAACTATCTAAAATTTCCTGTGATAAAGGAAAGTTTACAAGAAAGTCTCAGAGCTGTTCCTCTACCAAACTACTACTCTACTAGCACACAATGAAGGAATAAGATCCAACACTCACAAGAAGCATGTTGTCAAGTTTGCGCAGAGCTGGAAGATTCATAAAAAGATCTGACCTAGGCCTGCAAGTCATTACCTGCAGAATGCACCATATTGGAAACATCACAATTGCAATTCCTATGTTTAGTAAAAACAAAGTAGAGAGCTCTTTATTGAGAAGAAAATTGAAGTCACATATGAGTACTCAATCCAATTATACCTCAAGCTTACTTCCATCTGGAAATGTTTGCCAAGAAGGAATTAACTCAACAATGTGATCACTAACACTAAGAAGCCATTCCATCTCTCTCTGCCACATTTCCTTCTTTTCACAAGGTATAGGTTCTAGTCTCCACAATTGCCCAAACACAGTGGCTACATGTTGCATGAAATTCAAATTGAAAACATTATTATAACAACATTAAAATTCAAACCATGACAGGAAAATTTGAAAATTTTGCCAATCCAGAAAAGGTACCACTTTCTCAATACATGAGTGTGTTACAAAGAAAGCATACCACAGAGATTAGTAATAGCATTTGAGATTGCCAAAGCACTGCACACTCCTTTCCCAGATCCTGACATATCTTCCCCAAGCAGTAATTTTGCAAACCTTTCCTTCATTGCATCAATTCCTGATCCAACATTATTTCCCAACAGTTAGACAACAACCAAATAAATACTAACAACTAAACCCACTAAAGTGTTAATTTATTGAAAAAAAATAAAAATAAAACACTAATTCATACAAGCACAAAATTCAAACCTTGCCAAAAATGTTGCATTCCAAATTCTCTAGTCCTAACTTACCTGACATTTTTGAAGTGATGCTGGTAAATTTTGAATCTTCCAAGTGAGAAACAGGTTCATTTTCTTTCTCATCTGATTTGCGGCATTTGGAGAGTGTAGCCTTCCGAATAGGCCAACCAAGAGGAGGAGAAGAACACCCTTTGGCATCCTGAGTTGAATCACCAGCAGAAGAAGGAAACCCATCTTTCTTCTTTTGAAAATTTTCACCCTTGTTGCATAAAGCGTCCATCTTGCACAACTTTCCCTCAGCAGCAAAAAAAAGCCTTGCTTTTTGAACTAAAATCACCCCAATGATGGCTCACTCTCCTCCAACATGTCCCAACATAGCGACAGTTACAGTGTTTGCAGTAACAGTGAACGAGTTTGAAAAGCACAAGGGACTTGGGAGGTGGGTTTTATAGATTATCGTGTATGAAGGGACCGTTGAGGTTGCTGTGGACACAGCATCATGGAAAAGACGAGGGAAGGAAGAACATTATGGCTTTTTGGGAAAAGGTTTGTTTGTGAGACTAAATGAACAGTTGTTTTTTGCTTACTCTCTCTCTGTTCCAAATTTGAAGTGTCGAATGCCACATGACATACCAACGTCTCTCTGGCTTTCGCTCTCAGAGTAACTCAAATTTCTGGTTACGTTCAAAATAATAATAAACAATTTAAATCTGGTAGCTGTGTCTGTAAGAGACAACAAGCCAATATTATATGTTTGACTTTTTCTTCTATCGTTAGCTCATAATTAATTTGACCTTTTCTTCTACTCACATAGTCACATTACATATACGAAAGAATCAAATAAATAAATAAATAAATATAAATATATATATATATATATATATATATGTGTGTGTGTGACGAATAAAAAAAACATTATATATATTTTGTTTGGTGAAATCTACTCACATTCTATATTCCTAAGTTTTTAAACTCTTTGTTATTATTTTTTACTTTTTATAGTTTAAATAGTTATTCTCTCTATAGTGTAATTTTAAAAATGTACTAAATATATTCTATAAATTACCTCACGTCTTTAAATTTTATTAAACTTTATTTTTATTTAAATTTGAGACAATAAAAATATAAACATTCTTTCGAACTTTCAATAATTTAAATTCTTTTCGTTGGTATAGTTTCTCTATTTCCTTTCCTTATTGACTACAAATAAAATATGTTTATGTTATTTTCAAATTTACTTAATTTATGTAATTAATTTCCTGTTGATTTACTTGTTTCATATTTATGTAATTTATCAAATATTAATCTTCACCAATAAGTTTATAAAAATATTATTTGTATCATATTAATTATTTTCAAGCAATTTATAATTATATTTTACATAAGATTTGCTGTTTTAAAATGGCTTGTTCTTATTAAAAAAATTATTTATGTCATTTTTATTTTCTCCATTTTAATTTCAAAAATGGGTAGTACGTACTTTGTTTATAATTTTAATTTTTTATTTTTAATCTATTTTTTAGATTTTATTATTTAAATTAATTGTGCATATCTCTCATAATTTATAATTTTTTTCCTTAAATATTTTTTAATTTTATCTGAATTTATAACTAACTGTAATGCACTTTAATTACAATTTTAAATAAAACAAATTAATATCTAAATACATGTTAATACTCAAGAGCACTTTAACAGAATAACAGTAAAACTGAGTACCTTGATTTGATGCATACAAATGGAATATCTAGATTGACAAGATTTTGCAAGCACGGGTACTTGTGGATGGTGTTGAAACTTGAAAGATATATTAATAAAATTTAAGTACAAATTTTGCCATAAAATGGCATATCATTAATTGAAAGGAAGAATAGAAAATTCATGTGTAATGAATGAAACAATTGAATATATATATATATATATATATATATATATATATATATATATATATATATATATACAAAGTGGCATCACCAATTAGGTATATATTTGAATAGAAATAGAATTGTGAATTGAATGAGTACGTGATTTAAATTTAATTTTAAATATAATACATTTGTTATTCCACTCAAAAGTGAGTGAAGCTGATCAGTGGCAGGTATATAACTATATATAAAGTTATCACACCCAGAACCACCACATGCCGTAGCTCGACTTTTGTCCAAGAAATACTCAAGTGGAATGCTTCTTGAAATATTTTTTTGGAAAAATAAAAGCCCTCTTATATATTCACCTCAAGGATATATACTTACATTTTCACCAAGGAGTAAAAGAAAAAATTCCTAAACATATTAATAATATGTTCAACAATTTTGGGTAAACTGTCTGTATATTGAGTGTTAATTCTTCTTTCACGTGTTAAAAGTATAATTTTGAGACTAATTAAAATTCAAGTCGATACGAATGGTTACATAAAACTCTTTAAGATTTGCACCCTCAAACATCAAGGTCAAGTTTATATCGCGTTATAATTTACTTTATTACAACCATCCATGGTTTAATCTACTCAAGAAGGAACCAACTAAATTCAATTAAGTTTTTTTCTTGTCGTAATTAATTTCAACAATGTGATTAAACTCTGTCTTCACGCATGGGAAAAAAAAAACACCATTTGAAATCCCAAGTGTTTCACAGATCAACTTTTCTAATTGCAAAAATAAATCTTTAATTACCTCTATTCTATTTCCAAAATGCTATCAACAATTATTGTATAAAAAACTCTTAAAACTTATTCTATTTCAAAAAAACGTTAGACCCTCGATTGGTGCTAGTGAGGAACTTCATGTCTTCACCTAGTGGTAATAAAATTTTCTTTTATTCATCTTGTGCTGAACCTCTGTTTCCATTTTTAATAAAATTTATTTTTGACCTTTCAAAATAAAATAAAATTTTCTTTTGTTACACAATTTTTTTATAACACAATATTGTATAAAAACTCTAGCCGTTATATAAAGAGGGGTTTTCCTTTATTCCATTATTTATGATTTTATTTAAAGTAACTAATATTGATTTCATCTCCTCTCTAGATACATGTCTTCTAACATTTCATATTGTCATTGTAACTTACGAGTATGCTATAACTATGCATCATTTTGTCATTAAAATCCATTAGAACTGAAGAAACACATCATTTTCCTTGAGCTCCCTTCAACTGCCTCCAAACCTTGTAAAACCTGCATGCATATGACAATCCACCTCAAGTTAGTCATCAAGAATGTTAAAAAAACACAAAAGAGGGATAAGCAAGCCCAAACCAAGGTTGATGGTGAATAACAAATGAGCTTTAAGATCTCAACTCAAGCAAAAACAAACTCATTACCTCAAAGTTCACCTCAAACCGAGAGTAAGGAAGGGGAAACCACAATCCTTAAGAGCTGTGAGTTGCATGAGCTAGGGGAAGTGTTGAAGCTCACATGTGCCAGCCAATTCACATGGATAAATTAAGAGTGTGGGAGCTCAGTTTAAGAGAAAGGAAAAGCCTCACTTTTAACTAGAAACCAAGAGAGAGGGTTTGAGAGAGTAAAAGTGTGAGTGAAGACTACAAGAGAGAAAGTAGAGTGATTGAGATACTAGCTTGAGAGTTAAGTTGGGGGAACTTTTATATATATATATATATATATATATATATATATATATATATATATATATATATATATATATATATATATATATATATATATAATGATTATGATTTAATTAAGGCTCTAATTGATGCTCATGATATAGCTTTGTTAACTAGTCTTTTGAGGTATATAGTATGACTACTTGGGACTATTTGGTGTGAGGCAATAGTGGTTAGGATATGATGCTGAGGTTTCTTGATATATTCTATCTTTTTTGCTTGTATATTGTTTGCACTTCTTGTGCTAAACATTTACTTATTAATGATGTTTTTGCTTTTTTAAAAAAAAAATTAAGACTCTAATTGACTTTTGAAAATTTTAATTACTAAGTGGAATAATTTATAATACAGAGTGAACTATCTCTACATATATGTAAAAAAAAAAACTTGTAATTATATTTTAAGACATAATTCGCATATAATCACTGTGCATCTAATTGTAAGTTTTGTATATCTATACTAGACTAGCATTTTCCAAGAGGAATAGCTCTTGATTTCATTGAGCATCAAGTACATAAATGAATAAACATTTCCTTTCGGTCTCTCTGTTGTTTTTGTTTTTCTTTTTTTGTACAATGTATATAAGGCTTGTGATTGTGGTTTAGATGCTTTGAAAATTCAAATGTCTCTCCCTCTTTGTACATCCATCTTCCCAACCAACAAAAGGGTCAAAGGCTTTTTGCCCATAAGCCACCACCAACAACGGCTAGCACATTGGTGGATTGATCAGACAAGAGCAAAGTGGAAAAAAAAGGTTCATGTTCTTATAACCGTTTGGGAAAGCAGAGCAGAGGTACTGTTAGCCATTGAACTTTGGTTTGTGCTAGGCTGCTATTTTTCCAAAGTTCATTTTATACACACTTGGACCCCACCAATACCATCTTTTCAACTCTTTCCTTTTTAATTGCTCTCCTCTGACAGTGATGGCATCAGTCATCACCCATTAACTTGTTTATGCAAGGAGTAATTGGTTGTGCCTATAACTAAATAGCATATCCTATTTTGTACTTTGGTTAGCATGCAATGCAAGGATATGCGCAGCAAATTAATCTGTCAATGGAGAAGTATAATCTACATGTAATCACACCAACGTTTTGAATTGTTAAAAAATTGTTAAGTAATTGAAGCAATTTCAACACAGTTCAAAAGTTTCTTATTTTTTAACAAATAATATATGCACGTGTAAAAGTATTTTACATTATCATTTAATTCTAAATTATTATAAGGTTTGCAACAATTTAAATATACTGTTTAACCAACAAAAATTAATGTGATAAAATCTAACAAAATTAAATTTAGGATTTATATTATTAGTTCTAAAATTTCTTATTCACGAGCCACAACAATTACACCAATTAGAGCAACTAAAAGAAGTATTGAAAAGATTTCAAATGGAAGAAAAAAAATTGTTGATAAATGAATTCCAACTTTAAACTCTCTTTTTTTCTTTAATATTAAGGTGCAATTAGTTTTATTGGTCCACAGTGTATATCCCTCTTAGCATTGCATTTAAAGGTTCATTTTGGCTAGTAGTAGTTGCCCTTCAATCCATATTCTCGACGCAATAATTCCCTTTACCACTTGCTAGTTCCCTATCTTCGTGGTAAGCTTTTCTTCTACTTTTTGCACCTAAGCTAGTCGTTTGAATTTAAAACCAAAATAAAGAATACGTCCTTTCCGGTGGTGGATTTCAAACCGAACCAGCCTAACCATATTACCAAGCACGTGATGTTCTGAGCATTGCGGATTCATCTTTATTCCATGGCAACACCGCTAATAATCTCCATTAATTCTCCAGTTATAGCTACAAATACAAATATGGACCATCCCCATCTAACTCCTCTCTACTCTCTACTTTCATTATGAGGTTTTATCCCTCATACAACGCGATTGGAAATTGCTTTGCTCAAAGTTCCTTCCATCTTCAATGCTTCGATTGTATACGTTTTTTGGAGTTGACTTTTGGGTTGAAATGAAATAGATCAATAGCAAATAACATGTAAAGTTTTATTGGATAAAAAAAAACTAACTGTTTCGGTTTTCGTTATAATCACATGAACTGTGATTTCTATTAAATTATATTTTCTATTTTTCTAATTTTTTTAATCAATAGTATTTGTTTAAAAAATGTCAACATTAATTCCACGTTACTTTTCATGTGAATTCACGCAGACTCTCTCTGTTTGAAATAGCAGCGCTGAACATTTTATGAAATGAATATTCACTATATGGTCCCCCTAAGGATTAGAAATTTTGAAAACTCAACTTCGTTTATTTTTTGCCACTGCATGTAACGAGAACCGTTGAGGAACAAAAGTACAAAACCCATTTACAGTTGCATGCTTTCATTCTGTTTTGTTGTTTTATGTTCCTCTTTTTGTGGTTGCTAAATTTTTATAGTGATTTTTATAACGGTTGCTGATTTGGTAATTTGTTGTGAGTCAAAGTCTCGGTTTCTTTCCAGTGTTCCATTTCAAAGTTAGTAACTATAAATGTTTGGATTTGGCTCCTCAATGAGGTTTTTACGATATATAATTAAGCATAGTTGTGGCATGATTGAAGACTTGAAGTCGCACCCAAAGTGGGCATGGGTCTATCTAGACGTGTGAATCCAACGACCTCAAATTCCAAAAATATCATTTGGACAGTTTAGATAGGGTAAAAAAAAAAAAGGCTCCAAACCCAATTGGTTCGGGTTAGCTCTTAGGTTTGTCAGTTTGAACCCATTCAACTTGACCTGACGCATGAGCCTTTATATTTTTTTTCTTTTTTATTTCTAATGGTTGTTTAAATGATATTTTCTATCAATCAAAACTCGATCTAAATCAACTCAAAATTGTTCGGAATGATTCGCTAGTTGAGTAATAAATTTTGCTAAACACCCATTTTACTCTATCCAAACTCATTTAACTAATTTGAAGTAAATTTTTCCTCAAATCCAACCCTAATCACACATGTCACGATGTATGTTTAGATTGGCGTTGAAATCACGTTCAAAGGAGAAATTGCGCGTTCCAAGACAAAAATTCAAAAGCAATGTGAGGAAAACTTTTTTTTGAAAGTCAATTATATTGAATCCAACTCGTATCCAAACACACACATCATCACTCAAGTTAGGCAATGGGTTAGGAAAGGAGCTCGTGCCTCGTAGTCGTAGGAAAGGAGATAGACATCCACTGAATACTCATGCCTCAAACACACCACATGAAACGAAAGGTGTATTGGGCCTAAAGTTAGTTGCATCCATTAGATGGGTTTGGGTTTTGGATTACAAACAAAATTATAAGGAACCTAGCTACTGTCAACAGTTCGAGTGAATGTTCTTCCTTTATTAAAATTAAAATATTTGTGTGTAATATTATTCCAAGTTTCAGGTATTATTAAGTTAGTAATAGAAGTAAAAAAAAAAGTTAGTAATAGTATAATAATAGTAATAGTAATAATGAAGGGAGTTTTAGACTTTTTGACGAAAATAGAAAAAAAAAACTAAATAGTAAAAAGAGTTGTTTGAAAATAATTTACATTGCATGGGTTATTTTTGCCAGTTGGATTAACAGGAGGCGCCACACAGGGTGTAGCCTCGTGCATTTCGATTTTTCTAACACAGGAGACGTCACCCTGAGCAATGTCTTGTGTTGCTTTTTTGGAAACAGGTGGCGCCACCCTGTGTGTAGTCACAGGAGCTACCACTCTGTCAGTCTCCTCCTATTATTTTAATCTAAATAGGAGACGCCACCTGTCAATGTTCTTGTTGAGAGTTCTTCTTGAACTTGGAAGAACCAAGGGGGTTCTCTGTTGTATCTTGTATTGATTATGGGTTCATAATGGAGCCGCTCTTTTCCGTGGATGTAGGCCACATTGGTTGAACCACGTAATAGCGTTGTGTTATTGATTTATCTTTTACGTTCTTTCTTTTGGGTCTGCGTTATTGTGCGTTCTTGGGTTTCTTTGTTTGGTTCGTAGTTCTTTGTGTTTTTGGTAGTTTTTATTTCTTTCTTACTTGTGAACCAACACTTTTCGGGTTTTCTAAACCCAAATTTCTAACCAGAAAAAATATATATATAACTTGGTGTGAATTCGGAATTCCCAGACCCGAATTCACAACATCTACAGTGAATTTGGCTATTAAGGGAAATAATCTTGAATGAGTGCCATTTGGGATAATAACAAATTAAAAGTGGTTATATGGGAAAAACATCCGGGCTCGCTAAAATAAAGCTAGTTTATTTTGCGGGCTTAACGAGCGGCTTACCCGTTTGCCCAGCTCTAAACTAAACTATTACATTTAAGCCTATTTTTTATTGATTTATTAACTTCATACATAAGTAAAGTGCGGGTAGCGGGTGCCGATATGGGTATATAGGTATCCAGCGGGTACATGATGGGGATTAAAGTTGCTATCCGCGTGCCACCCTGTGTGTAGTCACAGGAGGCACCACTCTGTCAGTCTCCTCCTATTATTTTAATCTGAACAAGAGGCGTCACCCTGTTAGTCTCCTCCTATTATTTTAATCTGAACAGGTGGTGTCTCCTATTCAAATTAAAATAATAGGAGAAGACTGATAGAGTGGCGTCTCCTGTGACTACACACAAGGTGGCACCATCTGTTTTCAAAAAAGCAACAGGAGACATTGCTCAGGATGACGCCTCCTGTGTTAGAAAAATCGAAATGCAGGAGGCTACACCCTATGTGGCGCCTCCTGTTAACCCAATGTGGTAAAAACTACCCATACAATGTAAATTGTTTAGAAAGTACTCCTTTATGGTATTTAATTTTTTTTATTTCTATTTTTGTCAAAAAGTCAGAGTTTTACTATTTAGGGTGTAGGTATTAATGCCCAAAAAGTTAATGCAAGTATTGGAATGAGGACATCTAAGGCCCAATCCACCAAAGGTTTGCTTTGCTTAATACTCCATAAGTCTAAATCAAACAATCCCCTGTACTTGTTCACATCACACTAGAATATTCATTTGTTAGATAAACCCACATTCTGTATCTCATCACTCATGGCCACGCTCGATTAGGGATTATAATGGATAGGGTCTAGGTAAGGTACTATAGTATCCATTCTTATACTCGAGTTTAAAAAAAATATTTGTACTTGTCCTCATACCCACATGGATAGCAACTTTAATCTTCATCCTCATACCCGTTAGGTACTTATATATTCATACTCGCACCCGCAATTTGCACTTTACTTATGTATAGAGTTAATAAATCAATAAAAAATATTATTTAAAAAAATTACTACAAGTAAATTGAAAATTCACTCTTAAATAATTTAAACATTATATAAAAGCATCCAAACATAACAGTAAAAATAACCAAATATAACCATGAGTCATTCAAATTTAAGTCATAAACTAAACAACATTATAAACATAATTATTCTTAAACTTAATGTTCTAATTGATTAACAAAATCATTAGAAACTTAGACACCAAGTACGACGGTACTCTCCGATAATAAATTTGTCTTCCACATATTATTTAACATAATCGTTCTAAGTATAATTATATAAATGTTGGCTACAAAGGTATCCTCCCTAATACAAAGTATGATGGGTTTACAAACATGGCCAAAGCAACCAAATCAAAAAAACCCCACCACCAAAAGCTCCCTGTACAACACCAACAACTATTTGCTTCGTATTGTATACCTACCTCAAAAATTATCTACTAATCAGAGTCATTTGTATCTAGTTATAACATAGTATCTCAGTAAAGTGCCTACCACTATTACCGTAACCATACCCACAATAGAGCCTTAAGCCTTTTAAATACCTATCTGCCTAAAAAAAACCATTGGACTCTACTTGTTATGCTAGTAGCCAAGGTGAATGAATGAATTATTAATATTATCGAAAAGATGCCTCACTTGCTTAAAACAATGGGACTATAAAAAAATCTTTGTTGAAACTAATTTAAAATATTTGTTCAGTAGCTAAAAGATGTGTTAATGTGTTAGTCATTAAGTTAAAATTAGTAAAATATATTTTTTTTGTACAGAAAATATGAATATAATTATTTATATATGTATGATATTTTAATTAAATTAATATGTATATATAACATGTGCGAGGCGGGTACTATAGTACCTGTACCCGCACCCATCCCAGTTAAAATTTTGTGAGTAAACATCCACCCCAGACCCATCCCCAATGCGTATTTACCCTATCATTTGCGGATATTTTTGCGGGTATACGTAAGGTCTAGGTACACTTTATCATTCCTACGCTCGATTACTATTTATTTTGTGGTTTGTTATTATTTTATTATTTTGTTTTTGTCAAAAAAAATTATTTAATTATTTTGTTAGGGTACTTTTGATATTTTTGAAGTGTCGACAGACAACATTTGTTTATTAAAATTTGAAAAATAATCTATCTATTTTTTTACATTTACTCATAATTTTGACCACTGTTCATAGAAGTTTTAATATTTTATTATTTTCACTTGGTTTTGATAACCAAAAAGGCAAAGGTATTGTGACAGAAGGAACCGTATGAAAGAAGTTGAATGCCCAAATCTTACTGAAATTTTCAGTATATAATATAATACAAGATAAATATTTTCCATAAAATCATTTAGTTTTATATTATCGGGGTAAAAACTTTATAAGAAAATGATGTTTAATTTACACAGTTTGTTAAAAAAATTAAGTTTTATTTTGTAACAAAGGTTTTTGTCCTGTGCAATGCATAAGCACAAAAATTATATTTGTAAAAAAAAATTATCACTTCAAACTATAATCTACTTAATATTTCAATTATATTGTTTTCCCGATCATTCTCAATTTAGAGAGATTTTTGTACCAAAAAAAAAATCTAAAGAGATATGTGTTCCTCAAATATATATTGTTTTTGTACTAATAATTGAATTACCCAATCTTTTGTTAGTAGGCAAAAGCACGAATATTTTTGAATTGAGAATGGTTAGAAATAATTCAAGTAAAGATACATTATAAGGAGTATTATTTATGAATGTTTAGACATTTAAGTGGCTCACAATTTGAAAATAAAGAAAATTTATAAAAAAAAATTAAAAATATAAATTTAGAGCCCATGCATTGCATGGGCAAAATCCTAGTTGTGTACCATTAGAAAAGGCGTGGTAATAGTGATATTGTACCAGATTCGGGCTCATTAAGTTTGAACCATTGGATGTTTCCCTCATCAATCATTGGACAGGTCAATGTGATTTTTTTTTATAATAAGGTGGATGTGATTTAGGATAAGCGATAGTGTAGTAAGCCTATGTGTTTAATATTACCCCCATCCCTATTTATAAAACGTTGTTGACTAATTTACGCTTATTAAAAAATTGGTTAACCTAAGTATTAGCATTAAATTTGTCTATAGTTGTAATATCGTTCAAAATTTTCTCTTAAATAATTAATGCATGTAGAGAATAATAGTAATGGAGTTTTAATTTTTAAGACTAAACTCTTTAATTCTCCAATCCTCATAGGAGAGAGAAAGAGCATTTATTATTTATGAACTAAAATAATTAAGGGTATTTTGGTCAAAAAATAATTAATACAAGGAACAATTGGAATAAAGTCTTATAAAAATGGACAAGAAAATTTCAAAACAATGTCTTATAAAAAGGGATGGAAGTAGTAGTACGAAAACAATTTCACCAAGTCATACACCAAAACCAAAACATACGTGACAAGGATAAAACAGAATGAAAACAAAAATCATGGTAGGAGAAAGTGAAAAACTCCATTTTAAAAGAAAAACAGTCTATTTAGTGTAAAATTTACAATTTGAACATTTAGCATTTCTATTTGTTAACAACTTGGTCATGAAAAGGCAAAGGCCTTATTCTTCGTAATAACCAAACACCCTCTAAAATCACACCAATTTAAGATGACACGACTGGCACAGACAAGTGACAAAACGAAACTGCCCATATCGCGAAATGGTGCCTCTTGAACCAAAACCTAATCAAGAGCCCTATATATTTGTAGGTCCAATTCATCCTCTAAAACCCCCTTATTCTCTTACTCTCTCTTTTTCTAAGGACAACATTCCATGTCAATCATTGCTCGGACCACTCATCGGGAACACAGGCTGACATTATGAATCTGAAGAGGCGCAAACATTGAAGATAGATCTACCGAGGATAAAACATGAGGATCTTGAAATCACCACTCAGTATTAGAAGGGAAAGGGTACTACCCAACTTCACATCAGAGCCAAATGGTCGAATGTTGCTTCTGAGGAAGGACTCTACCACTATGCAGAGCTCAAGGACGTGTATGAAGTCAGTCACGAGATAATGGGTGAATTCAACGCTGATCTCACCATTGCTAATTTATTTGATGGAGTCTTGAGATCGAGTTGATCAAGAAGCCCTTCGAACTCTACTCACCCAAGAGGATTAAGGTTTTGTAGGTCGCGTCATTGGAAGTGAGCGAGTGATATTGATGTTATTTGATGTTAATCCATCTATGAATGCCCCTTATATGTTTTATGACTTCACATTTTTTGCTCTGTTCCGCTATCTTGTCTATTTTTGTCTTATCGTCTCTTTTTTTTTCTTTTTTTCGTACAATGTCTCATTGAGTCTATAAGAAGCACCTGGATCCTCTCCAGCACCACTTTCTCTCCAGCTAATTATTCTTCGTACTAACCAAACACCATCTAAAATCACGCCAGTTTAAGATGACACGACTGGCAATGACGAGTGACGAATTGAAATTGCCTATATCGTGAAACCGTGCCTCTTGAACCAAAACCCTAATTAGAAGTTCTATATATATCAATAGGTTCAATTCATCCTCTGAAACCCCTTATTCTCTTGCTCTTTCTCTCCCTCTCGATGGACAACGTTCCACGTCAATCATTGCTCGGACCACTCATCAGGAACATAGACTGGCATCATGAATCTGAAAAGGCGCAAACATTGAAGATAGATTTACCGAGAATAAAAAAGGAGGATCTCAAAATCACCACTCAATATCAAAAGGGAAAGGGTACTACCCAACTTCACATCAGAGCTGAACAATCGAATGTTGCATCCAAGGAAGGACTCTACCACTACGCAGAGCTCAAGGACGTGTATGAAGTCAGCACGAGATCGTGGGTGAATTCAATGTTGATCTCACCATTGCTAGTTTATCTGATGGAGTCCTTGAGATTGAGTTGGTCAGGAAGCCCTTCGAACTCTGGTCACCCAAGCGGATTAAGGTTTTGTAGGTCGCGTCATCGAGAGTGAGCAAGTGATATTGATGTTGTTTGATGTTAGTCCATCTATGAATGCTCCTTATATGTTTTATGTCTTTGTGTTTTTTGCTCTATTTTGTTGTCTTGTTTATTCCTCCTTATCGTCTCTTTTTTTTCGTACAATGTCTCATCGAGTCTATAAGAAGGACCTGGATCCTCTCCAGCACGACTTCCCTCTAGCTCTCTCCAACTCATCGAGTCTCACGGAAGGGCAAAGACCTTATCAGCCGTAATAACCAAACACCCTCTAAAATCATGCCAGTTTAAGATGATATGACTGGCACAGAGGAGTGACAAAACGAAATTGCCTATATCGCAAAACGGTGCCTCTTGAACCAAAACCCAAATTAAAAGCTCTATATATATTAGTAGATTCAATTCATCCTCTGAAACCCCTGTATTCTCTTACTCTCTCTCTATGGACAACGTTCAACGTTAATCATTGCTCGGATCACTCATCAGGAACACAGACTGGCATTATGAATCTCAAGAGGCACAAACATTGAATATAGATTTACCAAGGATAAAAAAAAAGGATCTCGAAATCACAACACAGTATCAGAAGGGAAAGGGTACTACCCAACTTCACATCAAAGCCGAACGGTCGAATGTTCCTTCCGAGGAAGGACTCTACCACTACGCTGAACTCAAAGACGTGTATGAAGTCAGCCACGAGATTATGAGTGAATTCAACGCTGATCTCACCATTGCTAGTTTATCTATTAGAGTCCTCGAGATCCAGTTGGTCAGGAAGCCCTTAGAATTCTGCTCACCCAAGCAGATTAAGGTTTTGTAGGTCGCATCATCGGGAGTGAGCGCGTGATATTGATGTTGTTTGATGTTAGTCCATCTATGAATGCTCTTTATATGCTTTATGTATTTGTGTTTTTTGCATTATTTTGTTGTCTTGTCTATATTATGTCATATCGTCTTTTTTTTCGTACAATGTCTCATCGAGTCTCTAAGAATGACTAAGATCCTCTCCAGTACCACTTCTCTCCAACTCTTTCCAACTCATCGAGTCTCACAGAAGGGCACAGGCCTTATTCTTCGTAATAACCAAAAACCCTCTAAAATCATGCCAGTTTAAGATGACACGCCTAGCATAGAGGTGTGACGAAATGAAACCGCCTATATCAAGAAACAGTGCCTCTTGAACCATAACCCTAATTAAGAGCCTTGTATATCTGTAGGTTCAATTCATCCTCTAAAATCCCTTATTCTCTTACTCTCTCTCTCGATGGACAACGTTCAACGTTAATCATTGCTCGAACCACTCATCGGGAACACAAACTGCCATTATGAATATGAAGAGGCGCAAACATTGAAGATATAGATTTACCGAAAATAAAAAAGAAGGATCTCAAAACCTCCACTCAATATCAGAAGGGAAAGGTACTACCCAACTTCAAATCAGAGCCGAACGGTCGAATGTTGCTTCCGGGGAAAGACTCTGCCACTACGTAGAGTTCAAGGACGTGTATGAAGTCAGCCACGAGATCGTGGGTGAATTCAACGCTGATCTCACCATTTCTAGTTTATCTGAAGGAGTCCTCAAGATCGAGTTGGTCAGGAAGCCCTTCAAACTCTGCTTACCAAAGCGGATTAAGGTTTTGTAGGTCGCGTCATCGGGAGTGAGCGAGTGATATTAATATTGATGTTGTTTTATGTTAGTTCATCTATGAATGCTCCTTATATGTTTTATGCCTTTGTGTTTTTTGCTCTGTTCTGCTGTCTTGTCTATGTTTTGTCTTATCGTCTTTTTTTCCGTACAATGTCTCATCGAGTCTCTAAGAAGGACCTGGATCCTCTCCAGCACCACTTTCTCTCCAGCTGTCTCCAGCTCATTATTCTTTGTAATAACCAAACACCCTCTAAAATCACGCCAGTTTAACATGACACGACTAGCACAGACGAATGGCAAATCGAAACCGCCTATATCGCGAAACGGTGCCCCTTTAACCAAAACCCTAATTAAGAGATCTATATATTAGTAGGTTCAATTCATCCTCTGAAACCCCTTATTCTCATACTAACTTTCTTTCTCTCGATGGACAACGTTCCACGTTAATCATTGCTCGGACCATTCATTGGGAACACGGACTGGCATTATGAATCTGAAGAGGCGCAAACATTGAAGATATAGATTTACCAACAATAAAAAAGGAGGATATCGAAATCACCACTCAGTATCAGAAGGGAATGGGTACTACCCAACTTCACATCAAAGTCGAACTGTCGAATGTTCCTTCCAAGGAAGGACTCTACCACTACGCAGAGCTTAATGACGTGTATGAAGTCAGCCACGAGATCATGGGTGAATTCAACGTTGATCTCACCATTGCTAGTTTATCTGATGGAGTCCTCGAGATCGAGTTGGTCAGGAAGCCCTTCGAACACTGCTCACCGAAGGGGATTAAGGTTTTGTAGGTCGCGTCATCAGGAGTGAGAGAGTGATAATGATGTTGTTTGATGTTAGTCCATCAATGAATGCTCCTTATATGTTTTATGCCTTTGTGTTTTTTGCTCTGTTCTACTATATTGTCTATGTTTTCTCTAATCGTATCTTTTTTTTTTCAAACAATGTCTCATCGAGTCTCTAAGAAGGACTTGGATCCTCTCCAGCACCACTTTCTCTCCAACTCTCTCTAGCTCATTATTCTTCGTAATAACTAAACACCCTCTAAAATCAAGCCAGTTTAACATGACACGACTGGCACATACAAATGACGAATTGAAATCGCCTATATCGCGAAACAGTGCCTCTTGAACCAAAATCCTAATTCAGAGCTCTATATATATTGGTAGGTTCAATTCATCCTCTGAAACCCCTTATTCTCTTACTCTTTCTCTCTCTCGATGGACAACGTTCCACGTCAATCTTTGCTCGGACCACTCATCGGGAACACAGACCGACATCATGAATCTAAATAGGCGCAAACATTGAAGATAGATTTATCGAGAATAAAAAAGGAGGATCTCAAAATCACCACTCAGTATCAGAAGGGAAAGGGTATTACCCAACTTCACATTAGAGCCGAACGGTCGAATGTTGCATCCGAGGAAGGACTCTGCCACTACGCAGAGTTCAAAGACGTGTATGAAGTTAGCCACAAGATCGTGAGTGAATTCAATGTTGATCTCCCCATTTCTAGATTATCTGATGGAGTCCTCGAGATCGAGTTAGTCAGGAAGCCCTTCTAACTTTGCTTACCCAAGCGGATTAAGGTTTTGTAGGTTGATTCATCGGGAGTGAGCGAGTGATATTGATATTGATGTTGTTTTATGTTAGTTCATCTATGAATGCTCGTTATATATTTTATGCCTTTGTGTTTTTTGCTCTGTTCTGCTGTCTTGTCTATGTTTTATCTTATCGTTTTTTCTTTTCGTACAATGTCTCGTCGAGTCTCTAAGAAGGGCCTGGATCCTCTCCAGCACCACTTTGTCTCCAGCTCTCTCCAGCTCATTATTCTTCGTAATAACCAAACACCCTTTAAAATCACACCAGTTTAACATGACACGACTAGCACAGACGAATGGCAAATCAAAACCGCCTATATCGCGAAACGGTGCCCGTTTAACCAAAACCCTAATTAAGAGATCTATATATTAGTAGGTTTAATTCATCCTCTGAAACCCCTTATTCTCATACTAACTTTCTTTCTCTCGATGGACAACGTTCCACGTTAATCATTGCTCAGACCATTCATCGGGAACACGGACTGGCATTATGAATCTGAAGAGGCGCAAACATTGAAGATATATAGATTTACCGACAATAAAAAAGGAGGATATCGAAATCACCACTCAGTATCAGAAGGGAATGGGTACTACCCAACTTCACATCAAAGTCGAACTGTCGAATGTTCCTTCCAAGGAAGGACTATACCACTACGCAGAGCTTAATGATGTGTATGAAGTCAGCCACGAGATCATGGGTGAATTCAACGTTGATCTCACCATTGCTAGTTTATCTGATGGAGTCCTCGAGATCGAGTTGGTCAGGAAGCCCTTCGAACACTGCTCACCCAAGGGGATTAAGGTTTTGTAGGTCGCGTCATCGGGAGTGAGAGAGTGATAATGATGTTGTTTGATGTTAGTCCATCAATGAATGCTCCTTATATGTTTTATGCCTTTGTATTTTTTGCTCTGTTCTACTATATTGTCTATGTTTTGTCTAATCGTATCTTTTTTTTTTTCAAACAATGTCTCGTCGAGTCTCTAAGAAGGACTTGGATCCTCTCCAGCACCACTTTCTCTCCAACTCTCTCTAACTCATTATTCTTCGTAATAACCAAACACCCTCTAAAATCAAGCCAGTTTAACATGACACGACTGGCACATACGAATGACGAATTGAAATCGCCTATATCGCGAAACAGTGCCTCTTGAACCAAAATCCTAATTCAGAGCTCTATATATATTTGTAGGTTCAATTCATCCTCTGAAACCCCTTATTCTCTTACTCTTTCTCTCTCTCGATGGACAACGTTCCACGTCAATCATTGCTCGGACCACTCATCGGGAACACAGACTGGCATCATGAATCTAAAGAGGCGCAAACATTGAAGATAGATTTATCGAGAATAAAAAAGGAGGATCTCAAAATCACCTTTCAGTATCATAAGGGAAAGGGTACTACCCAACTTCACATTAGAGCCGAACGGTCGAATGTTGCATCCGAGGAAGTACTCTGCCACTACGCAGAGTTCAAGGACGTGTATGAAGTTAGCCACAAGATCGTGAGTGAATTCAACGCTGATCTCACCATTTCTAGTTTATCTGAAGGAGTCCTCGAGATCGAGTTGGTCAGGAAGCCCTTCAAACTCTGCTTACCAAAGCGGATTAAGGTTTTGTAGGTCGCGTCATCGGGAGTGAGCGAGTGATATTGATATTGATGTTGTTTTATGTTAGTTCATCTATGAATGCTCCTTATATGTTTTATGCCTCTTTTTTTTTTGCTCTGTTCTGCTGTCTTGTCTATGTTTTGTCTTATCGTCTTTTTTCCGTACAATGTCTCATCGAGTCTCTAAGAAGGACCTGGATCCTCTCCAGCACCACTTTCTCTCCAGCTGTCTCCAACTCATTATTCTTTGTAATAACCAAACACCCTCTAAAATCACGCCAGTTTAACATGACACGACTAACACAGACGAATGGCGAATCGAAACCGCCTATATCGCGAAACGGTGCCCCTTTAACCAAAACCCTAATTAAGAGATCTATATATTAGTAGGTTCAATTCATCCTCTGAAACCCCTTATTCTCATACTAACTTTCTTTCTCTCGATGGACAACGTTCCACGTTAATCATTGCTCGGACCATTCATCGGGAACACGGACTGGCATTATGAATCTGAAGAGGCGCAAACATTGAAGATATAGATTTACCGACAATAAAAAAGGAGGATATCGAAATCACCACTCAGTATCAGAAGGGAATGGGTACTACCCAACTTCACATCAAAGTCGAACTGTCGAATGTTCCTTCCAAGGAAGGACTCTACCACTACGCAGAGCTTAATGACGTGTATGAAGTCAGCCATAAGATCATGGATGAATTCAACGTTGATCTCACCATTGCTAGTTTATCTGATGGAGTCCTCGAGATCGAGTTGGTCAGGAAGCCCTTCGAACACTGCTCACCGAAGGGGATTAAGGTTTTGTAGGTCGCGTCATCAGGAGTGAGAGAGTGATAATGATGTTGTTTGATGTTAGTCCATCAATGAATGCTCCTTATATGTTTTATGCCTTTGTGTTTTTTGCTCTGTTCTACTATATTGTCTATGTTTTCTCTAATCGTATCTTTTTTTTTTCAAACAATGTCTCGTCGAGTCTCTAAGAAGGACTTGGATCCTCTCCAGCACCACTTTCTCTCCAACTCTCTTTAGCTCATTATTCTTCGTAATAACCAAACACCCTCTAAAATCAAGCCAGTTTAACATGACACGACTGGCACATACGAATGACGAATTGAAATCGCCTATATCGCGAAACAGTGCCTCTTGAACCAAAATCCTAATTCAGAGCTCTATATATATTTGTAGGTTCAATTCATCCTCTGAAACCCCTTATTCTCTTACTCTTTCTCTCTCTCTCGATGGACAACGTTCCACGTCAATCATTGCTCGGACCACTCATCGGGAACACAGACTGGCATCATGAATCTAAAGAGGCGCAAACATTGAAGATAGATTTATCGAGAATAAAAAAGGAGGATCTCAAAATCACCACTCAGTATCAGAAGGGAAAGGGTACTATCCAACTTCACATTAGAGCCGAACGGTCGAATGTTGCATCCGAGGAAGGACTATGCCACTACGCAGAGTTCAAGGACGTGTATGAAGTTAGCCACAAGATCGTGAGTGAATTCAATGTTGATCTCCCCATTTCTAGATTATCTGATGGAGTCCTCGAGATCGAGTTAGTCAGGAAGCCCTTCTAACTTTGCTTACCCAAGCGGATTAAGGTTTTGTAGGTCGATTCATCGGGAGTGAGCGAGTGATATTGATATTGATGTTGTTTTATGTTAGTTCATCTATGAATGCTCCTTATATATTTTATGCCTTTGTGTTTTTTGCTCTGTTCTGTTGTCTTGTCTATGTTTTATCTTATCGTTTTTTCTTTTCGTACAATGTCTCGTCGAGTCTCTAAGAAGGACCTGGATCCTCTCCAGCACCACTTTGTCTCCAGCTCTCTCTAGCTTATTATTCTTCGTAATAACTAAACACCCTTTAAAATCACACCAGTTTAACATGACACGACTAGCACAGACGAATGGCAAATCGAAACCGCCTATATCGCGAAACGGTGCCCCTTTAACCAAAACCCTAATTAAGAGATCTATATATTAGTAGGTTCAATTCATCCTCTGAAACCCCTTATTCTCATACTAACTTTCTTTCTCTCGATGGACAACGTTCCACGTTAATCATTGCTCGGACCATTCATCGAGAACACGGACTAGCATTATGAATCTGAAGAGGCGCAAACATTGAAGATATATAGATTTACCGACAATAAAAAAGCAGGATATCGAAATCACCACTCAGTATCAGAAGGGAATGGGTACTACCCAACTTCACATCAAAGTCGAACTGTCAAATGTTCCTTCCAAGGAAGGACTCTACCACTACGCAGAGCTTAATGACGTGTATGAAGTCAGCCACGAGATCATGGGTGAATTCAACGTTGATCTCACCATTGCTAGTTTATCTAATGGAGTCCTCGAGATCGAGTTGGTCAGGAAGCCCTTCGAACACTGCTCACCCAAGGGGATTAAGGTTTTGTAGGTCGCGTCATCGGGAGTGAGAGAGTGATAATGATGTTGTTTGATGTTAGTCCATCAATGAATGCTCCTTATATGTTTTATGCCTTTGTATTTTTTGCTCTGTTCTACTATATTGTCTATGTTTTGTCTAATCGTATCTTTTTTTTTTTCAAACAATGTCTCGTCGAGTCTCTAAGAAGGACTTGGATCCTCTCCAGCACCACTTTCTCTCCAACTCTCTCTAACTCATTATTCTTCGTAATAACCAAACACCCTCTAAAATCAAGCCAGTTTAACATGACACGACTGGCACATACGAATGACGAATTGAAATCGCCTATATCGCGAAACAGTGCCTCTTGAACCAAAATCCTAATTCAGAGCTCTATATATATTTGTAGGTTCAATTCATCCTCTGAAACCCCTTATTCTCTTACTCTTTCTCTCTCTCTCGATGGACAACGTTCCACGTCAATCATTGCTCGGACCACTCATCGGGAACACAGACTGGCATCATGAATCTAAAGAGGCGCAAACATTGAAGATAGATTTATCGAGAATAAAAAAGGAGGATCTCAAAATCACCACTCAGTATCAGAAGGGAAAGGATACTACCCAACTTCACATTAGAGCCGAACGGTCGAATGTTGCATCCGAGGAAGGACTCTGCCACTACGCAGACTTCAAGGACGTGTATGAAGTTAGCCACAAAATCGTGAGTGAATTCAATGTTGATCTCACCATTTCTAGATTATCTGATGGAGTCCTCGAGATCGAGTTAGTCAGGAAGCCCTTCTAACTTTGCTTACCCAAGCGGATTAAGGTTTTGTAGGTCGATTCATCGGGAGTGAGCGAGTGATATTGATATTGATGTTGTTTTATGTTAGTTCATCTATGAATGCTCCTTATATATTTTATGCCTTTGTGTTTTTTGCTCTGTTCTGCTGTCTTGTCTATGTTTTATCTTATCATTTTTTCTTTTCGTACAATGTCTCGTCGAGTCTCTAAGAAGGACTTGGATCCTCTCCAGCACCACTTTGTCTCCAGCTCTCTCCAGCTCATTATTCTTCGTAATAACCAAACACCCTTTAAAATCACACCAGTTTAACATGACACGACTAGCACAGACGAATGGCAAATCGAAACCGCCTATATCGTGAAACGGTGCCTCTTGAACCAAAACTCTAATTAAGAGCTCTATATATATTAGTAGGTTCAATTCACCCTCTAAAACCCCTTATTCTCTTACTATCTTTGTCTCTCTCGATGGACTACGTTCCACGTTAATCATTGCTCGGACCATTCATCGGGAACACGGACTGGCATTATGAATCTGAAGAGGCGCAAACATTGAAGATATAGATTTACCGAGAATAAAAAAGGAGGATCTCGAAATCACCACTTAGTATCAGAAGGGAAATGGTACTACCCAACTTCACATCAAAGCCGAACTGTCGAATGTTCCTTCTGAGGAAGGACTCTACCACTACGCAGAACTCAAAGACGTGTATGAAGTCAGCCACATGATCATGGGTGAATTCAACGCTGATCTCACCATTGCTAGTTTATCTAATGGAGTCCACGAGATCGAGTTGGTCAGGAAGCCCTTCGAACTCTACTGGCGCAAGGGGATTAAGGTTTTGTAGGTCACGTCATCAGGAGTGAGTGAGTGATATTGATGTTGTTTGATGTTAGTCACTCAATGAATGCTCCTTATATGTTTTATGCCTTTGTGCTTTTTGCTCTGTTCTGCTGTCTTGTCTATGTTTTGTCTAATCGTCTCTTTTTTTTTTTTCGAACAATGTCTCGTCGAGTCTCTAAGAAGGACTTGGATCCTCTCCAGCACCACTTTCTCTCCAGCTCTCTCTAGCTCATTATTCTTCGTAATAACCAAACATCCTCTAAAATCTAGCCAGTTTAACATGACACGACTGTCATAGACGAATGACGAATCGAAAGCGCCTATATCGCGAAACGATGCCTCTTGAGCCAAAACCCTAATTCAGAGCTCTATATATATCTGTATGTTCAATTTATCATCTGAAACCCCTTATTCTCTTACTCTTTCTCTCTCTCGAGGTACAACATTCCACGTCAATCATTGCTCGGACCACTCATCCGGAACACAGACTGGCATCATGAATCTGAAGAGGCGCAAACAATGAAGATAGATTTATCGAGAATAGAAAAGGAGGATCTCAAAATCACCACTGAATATCAGAAGGGAAAGGTACTACCCAATTTCAAATCAGAGCCGAATGGTCGAATGTTGCTTCTGGGGAAAGACTCTGCCACTACGCAGAGTTCAAGGACGTGTATGAAGTCAGCCATGAGATCGTGGGTGAATTCAATGTTGATCTCACCATTTCTAGTTTATCTAAAGGAGTCCTCGAGATCGAGTTGGTCAGGAAGCCCTTCAAACTCTGCTTAGCCAAGCGGATTAAGGTTTTGTAGGTCGCTTCATCAAGAGTGAGCGAGTGATATTGATGTTGTTTGATGTTAGTCCATCTATGAATGCTCCTTAAATGTTTTATGCCTTTGTGTGTTTTGCTTTGTTTTGCTGTCTTGTCTATGTTTTGTCTTATCGTCTTTTTTTATTTTTTCGTACAATGTCTTTTCGAGTCTCTAAGAAGGACCTGGATCCTCTCCAGCACCACTTTCTCTCCAGCTCTCTCCAGCTCATTATTCTTCGTCATAACCAAACACACTTTAAAATCACGCCAGTTTAACCTAACACGACTAGCAAAGACGAATAGCGAATCGAAATCGCCTATATCGTGAAACAGTGCCTATTGAACAAAACCCCTAATTGAGAGCTCTATATATATTAGTAGGTTCAATTAATCCTCTGAAACCCCTTAATCTCTTACTATCTTTCTCTCTCTCGATGGATAACGTTCAACGTTAGTCAATGCTCGGACCATTCACCGGGAACACGGACTGGCATTATGAATCTGAAGAGGCGCAAACATTCACGATATAGATTTACCGTGAATGAAAAAGGAGGATCTCGAAATCACCACTCAGTATCAGAAGGGAAAGGGTACTACCCAACTTCAGATCAAAGTCGAACAGTCGAATGTTCCTTTCGAGGAAGGACTCTACCACTACGCAGAGCTCAAAGACGTGTATGAAGTCAGCCACGTGATCGTGGGTGAAATCAACGCTGATCTCACCATTGCTACTTTATTTGATGAAGTCCTCGAAATCGAGTTGGTCAGGAAGTCCTTCGAACTCTGCTCACCCAAGCATATTAAGGTTTTGTAGGTCGCGTCATCGAGAGTGAACGAGTGATATTGATGTTGTTTGATGTTAGTCCATCTATGAATGCTCCTTATATGCTTTATGCCTTTGTGTTTTTTTCTTTATTCTGCTGTCTTGTCTATCTTTTGTCCTATCGTCTCTTTTCTTTCCGTACAATGTCTTATCGAGTCTCTAAGAAGGACTTGGATCCTCTCCAGCACCACTTTCTCTCTAGCTCTCTCTAGCTCATTATTCCTCGTAATAACCAAACACCCTCTAAAATGAAGCCAGTTTATCATGACACGACTGGCACAGACAAATGACGAATCGAAACCGCCTATATCGCTAAACGATGCTTCTTGAACCAAAACCCTAATTCAGAGCTCTATATATATTTGTAGGTTCAATTCATCCTCTAAAAGCCCTTATTCTATTACTCTTTCTCTCTCTCTCTCGATGGACAACGTTCCACGTCAATCATTATTTGGACCACTCATCGGGAACACAGACTGGCATCATGAATCTGAAGAGGTGCAAACATTGAAGATAGATTTATCGGGAATAAAATAGGAGTATCTCAAAATCACCACTCAGTATCAGAAGGAAAAGGGTACTACCGAACTTCACATCAGAGCCGAACCGTTGAATGTTGCTTCCGGGGAAGGACTCTGCCACTACGCAGAGTTCAAGGACATTATGAAGTTAGCCACGAGATCGTGGGTGAATTCAACGCTGATCTCACCATTGCTAATTTATCTAATGGAGTCCTCAAGATTGAGTTGGTCAGGAAGCCCTTAGAACTCTACTCACCCAAGGGGATTAAGGTTTTGTAGGTCGTGTCATCGGGAGTGAGCAAGTGATATTGATGTTGTTTGATGTTAGTCCATCTATGAATAATCCTTATATGTTTTATGCCTTTGTATTTTTTTCTCTGTTCTGCTGTCTTGTCTATGTTTTGTCCTATCGTCTCTATTTTTTTCCAGTACATTGTTTCATCGAGTCTCTAAGAAGGACTTGGATCCTCTCCAACACCACTTTCTCTCCAACTCTCTCTAGCTTAGTATTCTTCGGAAAAACCAAACACCTTCTAAAATCAAGCCAGTTTAACATGACACGACTGGCACAGACGAATGACAACTCGAAACCGCCTATATCGCGAAACAGTGCCTCTTGAACCAAAACCCTAATTCAGAGCTCTATATATATTTGTAGGTTCAATTCATCCTCTGAAACCCCTTATTCTCTTACTCTTTCTCTATCTCTTGATGGACAACGTTCCAAGTCAATCATTGCTCAGACCACTCATCGAGAACACAGACTGGCATCATGAATCTGAAGAGGCGCAAACATTAAAGATAGATTTGTCGAGAATAAAGAAGGAGGACCTCAAAATCACCACTCAGTATCAGAAGGGAAAGGGTACTACCCAACTTCACATCAGAGCTAAACGGTAGAATGTTGCTTTCGAGGAAGGACTCTGCCACTATGCAGAGTTCAAGGACGTGTATGAAGTCAGCCACGAGATCGTGGGTGAATTTAATGCTGATCTCACCATTTCTAGTTTATCTGATGGAGTCCTCGAGATTGAGTTGGTTAGGAAGCCCTTCTAACTCTGCTTACCCAAGCGGATTAAGGTTTTGTAGATCGCATCAACGTAAGTGAGCAAGTGATATTGATGTTGTTTGATGTTAGTCCATCTATGAATGCTCCTTATATGTTTTATGCCTTTGTGTTTTTTGCTTTGTTCTGCTGTCTTGTCTATGTTTTGTCTTATCGTCTGTTTTTTTCGGTACAATGTCTCATCGAGTCTCTAAGAAGGACTTGGATCCTCTCCAGCACCACTTTGTCTCCAGCTCTCTCCAGCTCATTATTCTTCGTAATAACCAAACACCCTTTAAAATCATGCCAGTTTAACATAACACGACTAGCACAGACGAATGGCGAATCGAAACCGCCTATATCGCGAAACGGTGCCTCTTGAACCAAAACCCTAATTAAGAGCTCTATCTATATTAGTAGGTTCAATTCATCCTCTAAAACCCCTTATTCTCTTACTATCTTTGTCTCTCTCGATGGACTACGTTCCACGTTAATCATTGCTCGGACCATTCATCGGGAACACGGACTGGCATTATGAATCTGAAGAGGCACAAACATTGAAGATATAGATTTACCGAGAATAAAAAAGGAGGATCTCGAAATCACCACTCAATATCAGAAGGGAAAGGGTACTACCCAACTTCACATCAAAGTCGAACGGTCGAATGTTCCTTTCGAGGAAGGATTCTACCACTACGCAGAGCTCAAAGACGTGTATGAAGTCAGGCACAAGATCGTGGGTGAATTCAATGCTAATCTCACCATTCCTAGTTTATCTGATGAAGACCTCGATATCAAGTTGGTCAGGAAGCCCTTCGAACTCTACTCACCCAAGCAAATTAAGGTTTTGTAGGTCACGTCATCGGGAGTGAGTAAGTGATATTGATGTTGTTTGATGTTAGTCCATCTATGAATGTTCCTTATATGTTTTATGCCTTTGTGTTTTTTGCTTTATTCTGCTGTCTTATCTATGTTTTGTCTTATTGGCTTTTTTTTTTCGGTACAATGTCTTATCAAGTCTTTAAGAAGGATTTGGATTCTCTCCAGCACCACTTTCTCTCCGACTCTCTCTAGCTCATTATTCTTCGTAATAACCAAACACCCTCTAAAATCAAGCCAATTTAACATGACACAACTGGCACAGACGAATGACGAATCGAAACCGCCTATATTGCGAAACGGTGCCTCTTGGACCAAAACCCTAATTCAAAGCTCTATATATATTTGTATGTTCAATTCATCCTTTGAATCCCCTTATTCTCTTACTCTTTCTCTCTCTCGATGGACAACGTTCCACTTCAATCATTGTTCGGACCACTCATCGGGAACACAAACTGGCATCATGAATCTGAAGAGGCGCAAACATTGAAGATAGATTTATCGAGAATAAAAAAGGTGGATCTCAAAATCACCACTCAGTATTAGAAGGGAAAGGGTACCACCCAACTTCACATCAGAGCCGAACTGTCGAATGTTGCTTCCGGGGAAGGACTCTGCCACTACACAGAGTTCAAGGATGTGTATGAAGTCAGCCACGAGATCGTCGGTGAATTCAATGCTGATCTCACCATTTCTAGTTTATCTGATGGAGTCCTCGATATCGAGTTGGTTAGGAAGCCCTTTTAACTCTGCTTACCCAAGTGGATTAAGGTTTTGTAGGTCGCGTCATCGGGGGTGAGCGAGTGATATTGATGTTGTTTGATGTTAGTCCATCTATCAATGCTCCTTATATGTTTTATGCCTTTGTGTTTTTTGCTCTGTTCTGTTGTCTTGTCTATGTTTTGTCTTATAGTCTTTTTTTTCGTACAATGTCTCATAGAGTCTCTAAGAAGGTCCTGGATCCTCTCCAGCACCATTTTCTCTCCAGCTCATTATTCTTCGTAATAACCAAACACCCTCTAAAATCAATCCAGTTTAACATGACACGACTGGCACAGACGAATGACGAATCGAAACCGCCTATATCGCGAAATGGTGCCTCTTGAACCAAAACCCTAATTAAGAGCTCTATATATATTAGTGTGTTCAATTCATCCTCCGAAACCCCTTATTCTCTTACTATCTTTGTCTCTCTCGATGGACTACGTTCCACGTTAATCATTGCTCAGACCATTCATTAGGAACACGGACTGGCATTATGAATTTGAGGAGGCGCAAACATTGAAGATAGATTTATCGAGAATAAAAAAGGAGGATCTCGAAATCATCACTCAGTATCAGAAGGGAAAGGGTACTACCCAACTTCACATCAAAGCCGAACGGTCGAATGTTCCTTTCGAGGAATGACTCTACCACTACGTAGAGCTCAAAGACGTGTATGAAGTCAGGCACAAGATCGTGGGTGAATTCAACGCTAATCTCACCATTCCTAGTTTATCTGATGGAGTCCTCGAGATCAAGTTGGTCAGGAAGCCCTTCGAACTATGCTCACCTAAGCAGATTAAGGTTTTGTAGGTCACGTCATCGGGAATGAGTGAGTGATATTGATGTTGTTTGATGTTAGTCCATCTATAAATGTTCCTTATATGTTTTATGCCTTTGTGTTTTTTGCTCTGTTCTGCTATCTTATCTATGTTTTGTCTTATCGTCTTTTTTTTTCGGTACAATGTCTCATCAAGTCTCTAAGAAGGACTTGGATTCTCTCCAGAATCACTTTCTCTCCAGCTCTCTCTAGCTCATTATTCTTCGTAATAACCAAACACCCTCTAAAATCAAGCCAGTTTAACATGACACAACTGGCACAGACGAATGACGAATAGAAACCGCCTATATCGCGAAATGGTGCCTCTTGAACCAAAACCCTAATTCAAAGCTCTATATATATTTGTATGTTCAATTCATCCTTTGAATCCCTTATTCTCTTACTCTTTCTCTCTCTCTCGATGGACAACGTTTCACTTCAATCATTGCTCGAACCACTCATCGGGAACACAAACTGGCATCATGAATCTGAAGAAGCGCAAACATTGAAGATAAATTTATCGAGAATAAAAAAAGTGGATCTCAAAATCACCACTCAGTATTAGAAGGAAAAGGGTACTACCCAACTTCACATCAGAGCCGAACAGTCAAATGTTGCTTCCGGGGAAGGACTCTGCCACTACGCAGAGTTCAAGGATGTGTATGAAGTCAGCCACGAGATCATGGGTGAATTCAATGCTGATCTCACCATTTCTAGTTTATCTGATGGAGTCCTCGAGATCGAGTTGGTAAGGAAGCCCTTTTAACACTGCTTACCCAAGCGGATTAAGGTTTTGTAGGTCGCGTCATCGGGGGTAAGCGAGTGATATTGATGTTGTTTGATCTTAGTCCATCTATCAATGCTCCTTATATGTTTTATGCCTTTGTGTTTTTTGCTCTGTTCTACTGTCTTGTCTATGTTTTGTCTTATCATCTTTTTTTTTCGTACAATGTCTCATCTAGTCTCTAAGAAGGACCTGGATCCTCTCCAGCACCATTTTCTCTCCAGCTCTCTCCAGCTCATTATTCTTCGTAATAACCAAACACCCTCTAAAATCAAGCCAGTTTAACATGGCACGACTGGCACAGACGAATGACGAATCGAAACCGCCTATATCGCGAAATGGTGCCTCTTGAACCAAAACCCTAATTAAGAGATCTATATATATTAGTGTGTTCAATTCATCCTCTAAAACCCCTTATTCTCTTACTATCTCTCTCTCGCTCGATGGACAACGTTCCACGTTAACCATTGCTCGAACCATTCATCGGGAACACGGACTAGCATTATGAATCTGAAGAGGCGCTAACATTGAAGATAGATTTATCGAGAATAAAAAAGGAGGATCTCGAAATCACCACTCAGTATCAGAAGGGAAAGGGTACTACCCAACTTCACATCAAAGCCGAACGGTAGAATGTTCCTTCCGAGGAAGGACTCTACCACTACGTAGAGCTCAAAGACGTATATGAAGTCAACCACGAGATCGTGGGTGAATTCAACACTGATCTCACCATTGCTAGTTTATGTGATGGAGTCCTCGAGATCGAGTTGGTCAGGAAGCCCTTCGAACTCTGCTCACCCAAGCGGATTAAGGTTTTGTAGGTCATGTCATCGGGAGTGAGCGAGTGATGTTGATGTTGTTTGATGTTAGTCCATCTATGAATGCTCCTTATATGTTTTATGTCTTTGTGGTTTTTGCTATGTTCTACTGTATTGTCTATATTTTGTCTTATCGTCTCATCGAGTCTCTAAGAAGGACCTGAATCCTCTCCAGCACCACTTTCTCTCCAGCTCCTCTATTTCCCTCTGTCTCTCTCTACTTTCTCCTAATTTCTATTTCATCTGTTTTCATTTTTAATTTTTTTGAGCTTCTGTTTTCAATTTTTTTTTGCTGGAGAGGCAAGAGGGGAATTGAATCCCTCTGAGAAGGGGACAAAAATTGAGTAAGAAAAAAGTTTTAAAAAAAACATGTATACCATTTTTTTTATTTTATAAATAATAATTTCGGGTAATTTTGATTTCAGATTTTCAAATAATTTTAAATCTTTATTATTTTTTATTAAAGGATTAAAAAGTAAAAAGAAATGGAGATTGTGGTCGGACACATTAAATGGCGGTGGGTAACTTTGTTAGTACTAACTTCAATTTGAATTGTTGAGTTTCTTTCTCTTTGACGTTGCTTGAAAAATGAGTCAAGCGTGTACATGCTTGGAATGCTTATACTTCGCCAAACCTCTCGTCATATATAACAGCAGCAGTGCACACACCCACTAAAACTAATAATAAAACAGTCTGGGCCCCACAGTTTAGATAATGGAGCCTGTGGTTAATACTATTAGCTTGCTAATAATAGTTAGTCGGACACATGACAAAGCGTTGGGTATGTAATTGCTTCAATGTTGTTTATCAAATACTATTCATCTTTAAATATAAGATTCTTTTAATTAATTCATACTTTTTAAACAAATTGATTAATTTAATTAATAATATTAAAAAAATCTTATATTTAAAGACAAAGATAATAAAATCTCCGTGCACAATCAATCATGACCACTATACACGTGATTTCATGTTACAATTTTGTGCAACAACGGCATCAAGAATACTTTTTTTACAACGGCGTCAAAAAAATCTCCGCGAAGTCGCAGTCAATGATTTTTTTTTTTTTTTGACGTCAAAAGATGCTTTTATTTATGCAACAACTAAAGCTTGAATGTCAAGCATGGCACAATATTCAGCCTGGTGAGGTAATTCCTCTAACCAGTACATATCATGGTAAATAAAAGCTAAATGTGCAATTTTGTCTGCTAATACATTCCCAACTCTCTTTGTGAAAAGCAAGCCAGTCATTGGTATGTTCAGCACCAATTTCCTACAATCATCCACTATTCCACTGAAGTAGCTCCTTGACTCCTTTGTAGTCCTCTTCTGCCATTCATGGTACAATCTTTGACAATCAGTCTCATATAAAACATTGTGAAACACCATTTCTGTTGATACCTCCAGAGCCCACCGAAAACACAAAGCTTCTGCTATATGAGCCTCATATTGCCTGTGTATAACTTTTGTAGTTGCTGCCAAGACAAGCCTTTCATGATTTCTGTACACCACCGCAAAACCAGTTCCTTCACCCCTCCTAACGGACACATCAAAATTAGCTTTGATGATTTCACTTGGTGGAACCTTCCAGTGAGTAGGAACATTGTTAGGTTGACTAGGATTATCAGTTTCAACTGGGAGGATACATGATTGAGCTTTTGCAAGGACCTGTGGAATTTCCATCTGTTTTTGTTGGAATGTCCAGATATTTTGTGTCTGCCATATTGACCATGCAATTGCAAAAATTTGCGTACACACCATTGGTTCTTCGCAATCCAACCATTGACAAAGCCAGCTCCTGAAACTAACAACAGTTGATGGCTCTATTCGAAAGCCTAACGAAGATGAGAACCATATCTTACGAGCTTCCATGCATGTTAGCAAAGCATGTTGAACTGTTTCATTTTCTTCTCCACACATTGGGCATATTGTATCACTAACTGCCCTCCTCTTATACAGATTCACCTTTACTGGTATAATCTCCTTACAAGCTCTCCAAATCATAGATGCACATTTTGGCAGCATCTTGACTTTCCATAATTTCCTCCACAAGGAACCATTGCTAGTTGATGGGGTTGGCGCTGATTCTCTTTGCAACACCACTTGGTAACTAGATTTGACACTATAGTGTCCATCCTCTGTGTATCTCCAGTAAAGATAATCCTCAACATTTGTTCTTCTAAGTGGTAATGACAGAATCCTTTCCACTGTATCTGGAGAAAACCAAACATTTAATTTTTGGACATCCCAATCATTTTCCTCTTCCCTGAACAAATTGCATACAGTAGAGTTTGCATCAACATTTTGTGGAACAGGGTCTCTAATTATGTTATCTCCTTCCCCGCCACACCACCTATCCTTCCAGACTCTAATTGTTTGACCATTCCCTATTTTCCATGCAGCTCCCTCTTGAATCACCCATCTAACTCTCCACATGCTAGACCATGCATAGCTTGGGCGCCATCCCTTTCTTACCTCCATAACTTGCGTGTTCGGATAATATCTTGCTTTAAAAACTCAAGCAAATAATGACTCCGAATGTGTAATCAAACGCCACCACTATTTAGCTAAAAGAGCTTTATTTGAAGCTTGTGCAATTCTAAAACCAAGTCCTCCTTCATTCTTATTCTTTGCCATCTTGTCCCAGCTCATCCAATGGATATTATTTGTCTCTACATCACCTCCCTAAAAGAACTTCGCAGTCATGTTATCTATTTGAGAGCATATAGACTTTGGCAGTAGGAAGCATCCCATGATGTAGGATGGAATAGCTTGCACCACTGATTTTATGAGAACTTCTCTTCCAGCTCTTGAGAGGACCTTCTCCTTCCAACCGTTTAGCTTCTTCCAAACTTGATCTCTGGTAAAACTAAACACTTGACACTTTGACCTCCCCACAATAGTTGGCAAGCCCAAGTATTTCACATGTCTCTCAACCGCCTTTATTCCAAGCAAATTTTGAAGTTCATCAATTCTGATAGTAGGCACATTTTGGCTACATGAGAGTTCTGATTTTTCCAGATTAATTCTTTGTCCAGAACAAGCTTCATAGGCCTTCAGGATATCAGCTATCTGCTTTGCCTCATCTACATTTGCATCAGAAAAAATAGTCGCAGTCAATGATTAAACTTTTTTTGTTTTTTATAAATTTTCTTTTATCACTTTAAATTGTGATCCACGTAAATTTGTGAACATTAATTAGTAATACTTTTTTATAAGTCCATGTTATTATTATTATTATTTTAGTAAACGGGGGTTAAACCCCAAAGAAAACAACTCTGATGACCATGAGGAAAAAGAGTGGAATTAGAGTTAGCCAATAGAGGCAGAGCTAAATATAAGTCCATATTATGAGATTTAAAATCAAAGAATTCACAAAAAAAAAAAAGTCAAGAATAACCATAAAATCTGACAAAAGTTTAAAAAACCCTCAATCATTATGGCACAATATCTTTTTATGCCTAGAAATGATTTTTTAGTAATATCATATAAAATTTTAAAAAAATCATATATAATTCAAATCGTATTAACTAGTTTCATATCCCAAACTAAACTCAGCAATGAATGACAACATTCACTTAGCTTCCATAGAGGAACTTTGTGATGCACATGACTTTTTCATTTTTTTCCAAAATTTTTTATTAGTTATTCAAACAAAATAAATAAATTGAAATTAAATAATTAAATTAATATGTATTCATAAATATATATTTTTAATGTCACTTTAAATACAATGTTTAATTAAAGAGTAAATTACACTAACATCCTTTAAAGTTTTGTGAAATTACACAAACACTCCCTGTTTTTATCTACTCTTACACTAACCCCCTTAGTTATTGTTGTGTTAATATATCAAAATTAGTTAAAAATATATGATCAAAATAATTTTTTATAATGTTTGGATAATTATCCTCCTTTAATCTAAGTTTTATAATCAAATTAAATTCAGTTCATTGCTAATATTGTAAAATACAGAGATAGAGTTTATCCATTAAATTCAGTGATTAAATAGAGGGAAAGAAGGCAAGAGACACGAGAAAAATGAAAAAAAAAAAAAAAAAAAACGTATTATTTATATACTATTTATTTGTGTACTTTACAAAGGCAATGAGAGAAAGTGCTCTAGCGTGAAGCCCACAGGACATATGGGAGCCCATTCAAACCGCACCGTTCTTATTTTAAAGCCCAATAAAATCATTTGCATAAACCGTTCTTAATTTTAAAAAATAATAGAATGCTGCCGGTGATCAAACCCAGATCAGATCATCCACTTGACAAATGGAAATAGTTACCACTTACCACTATACTACAACAATCTTTGATATTAGTATTAGTTCGATTAAGTTAAATAAAACTTCATAATGCACTTGGTTGTATCACAGAATGACCTCCTCTAAGGGAATTTCAACAAATTCAGTGTTAATTGAACATTCTATAAAAAATTAATTTTTTTTATTAGTGTTTAAAATGCTTGTGTTTTCTTTATTTTAAAAAGGAAAAAGGTTTGTTCAACATCAAATTGAAATGTTTTCCAAAAAAAAAACATCAAATTGAATTTTACTTACGTGTACTAATGTTTTGTTGTCTCGATTTTGACATATATTTTTAAGATGTATATATACAGAAAAAAAAATTAGAGGTAAAATAATTATATAGCATATTTTATATGATGTCAATGTTTTTATATTCAAATTATAGAATACCTTACAAAATATACTTTTTTCATGAAAACATAGTATATATTATATTTTAATTCTTTTTAATATAATTGAACTTATTAAAAGTAGTTTTTCTAGTTGCATTACTCTAAATGTAATTAGTAACTAGATTTAAATCCTTATTTTTACTTTGTAAATTTAATAAATGTTTAATTACCTTTTTAGTCCTTGTAATTTAGCACTTTTTTATTTTTCCTCCTTGCAATTTTTTTTTTGTTTTTAGTCCTTACAAATTATGTTTGTTATATTTTTCGTCCTTAAAGCGGTTTAGATAATACTTTTTTTTACTGTTCACAGTGTTTTTTCACTGTTCAAAGCGCTATCTAAAGTTATTTAAGACAAAAAATTAAAAAAAGACGAAACCAAATTTTTTTTTTTTTGCAAAAACAAAAAATAAAAAACGCTAAATTACAAGAACTAAAAAGATATTTAAGCCTTTAATAAACAGGATAAAATTTGTGTGAAATTCTAAAAATAGTATTAGAGATGCCTAAAAATATATTTCATCTTTTAAAATTATAAAATTGATAATAATATATTCCAATTAACGACTAATAGCATTAAGAATTGCAAGAAAAAAATGTCTATTAAATGTTTGTTCGTAATTCCTCATCATAATTATGATATTCATTTTCATTAAAATAAATTAAAAAGAGTATAATTTAAAAAAAGAAAAGAAAAAACAGTATAAAAGAAAACTAGTATTTGCATTAAAAAAAACTGTTTATTTTCTAAAAAGGAAGATTTTACAAACACCAATTTAACAAAAATTGGACTGACCAAAACAGATTTAGCTCTTTGCAGTAATGCTAAAACATCACCTGTGGGGTGAAGTCTTTTCAAATTGGTATGGAAGAAAAACCAATAGACATTTACACACCATCTTGAAGGAATACACAAAACCATGTCCTCTAACTACATTAGATCATTGATCTTACAATACAATCTTCTAATTGATACAAATTGGTCCTGAACTGATCCGTGTCAGATTTCAGTTATAGACTGCAAAATAATAAACCCCAACAACTACACATTTCCATTCCCAACTAACAATACAATTTTTTAGGACTCAACCAACAATAGATACTAGTAAATGATACAAAGAAATGGCTGCTTTACTATACAACCTCACTAGTCATTTTGTCTTGCCATTCATGGCATGTGACTTTTTTTGACGTTCTGGCTGTTCTGCTTTATTGCTGCTTGGGTTTGCACCATTCACCACAGTTGAATTGCTAAGAATCTTTGTTTCTTTTAATTCTGCCCCAAGATAATTTGACAATACTCTTCTCACCCCGAAGCCACGATGTTCAGGTTTGATGTTGTTGTTGCTGAGGAAAGGAGATCTCTCTCCCCTTGCAGGACTAATTAGTGGTGGTGCAGGTGAAAAGCTTGGTGTGCCAATTGCTTTGTGAGGAGTGCCTGAGACAGACACTGCCTAAAAATTATGATCTCACAATAAGAGTTTGTTGATCAACTTTGTAAATTTACAAAGTCATAATTCCCTAAAAATTATGCTGGAAACACAAGAGGGTATCTTCAAAATTCTTAGAAGAAGCTCGCAAAGCCTTGCTTACGGATGAGGATCTTCTATTGGTGAGCTTACTGAGCTAGTGCACCATATATACATATAAAACATATCACAACATATGAGTCATGACATCTGGTCAACTTTCAAACAGCTAGTTCCTTGTATTTTAATCTAACCACAATGTATTTGGTCTTTGCTACTTTGTCTCAGAAGTAATCTGTTAAATTTGTTTTCATTTGATCAATATTTTTAAAATTAAGTTATCAGCACTGTTTTCTTTTCTTTCCCCTTTTAAAATTAAGTTATCAGCATTGTTTTCTTTCCTCTTTCCCCTCTATTGGCTAACTTAACGGGGAGCACCCTTTTGATGATTAAGAACTCAGTATGAGTTCATCAGATTTCTCTGCCTGATGGTTGGATATGACCACTGCCAAAGGCTTAAGTTTTGGGATTAAAAATTGTATTTGACAACAGTGATCTTTCCCAACAATCTAAGGCCATTGAAGGAAATTATTAAAAAGATTTTATGATGAATGATATTCTTGAGAATTAACCAAGTAAAATAATGTTGTATGATCTATACAGTGGATCTCACTTAGTGGAATAAGGTTAATATTGCTAGTCAGTAAGATTTACTGCTTAGACACTAGACAAGCATACTTGGTTATAGTAATAACATTCCTCACGAAGGAGACAAGACTGTTTCAGGTATCTGTAAACTTTAAATCAATGCACAAGTTGTGGACAGTGCACAAGTCAATTTCGAAAATTAATTCATGACCTCCTTGGCGAACCATTAAATGCATCCCCTATTTGTATAGATGAAACTGACAGTTACGCCTAATTTATTAGAACCGTGTTGACTCTAGATGCATGTATTACATACTTGTGCACACTAACAAAAGTTGGTTCAGTTTGCAAAGATAGGACTTATATAGTTATATCTAATAAGAACATAACTTCGAATTCCGCTGTTAATAGGAAGACTTTACTGTCAAGTAATCTGTAAATATTTTTATAAACATTCTTTAAATTTTAAATTGTAAGACTTGTATTAGTCTTAATGAGTTTACGAAACTCAACTCACCTAAATGTTTTAAGACGAAAAAAACAAAAGTGTATTATACTGATGCATAAAAATTAAAATATTGTACGTGTGCACACTCCTTGCTACCAGAGGAGCTGTGGAATGTGACCCTAGTTCCAAGACCTTCCACCTTATTATAGTATAAATTATTGAATTATTGACTACAGTGCATTTTTCTCAAACAATAGTTGTCATTACTCATTACTAGGATTCTAGGATTTTTTTTAATGTTGACAACGGTAACCGAGGCTTGGAAATTTGTTGATGGATGCAAGAATCAAGAATTACTCTATGTTCTGTACACCAAGTCTCGGAGAATCTTCTAAAGCAGAGTTCCCCGACAAGTCCTCTCTTCCCCGCATAACAGTGAGAAATGCTCGTCCATGATTAATTTGTATTTATTACTGTAATGTCATTCTTTCTTTCCATTTAAAAGACAACAATAATCTGCTTTATTTTTGTTTTGAAAACATACAAGTGCAAGTGTAACAAATTCTTTTCTTTCCTCTAGCTAGTTCCAAAGCAATGAATTGAATTTTAGTAGTGGCCGTTACATGTTAAAATTAAAATGTCATAAAATTTGATGACTTTTTTTTTATTACAATAAAATTTGATGACTTTACTCATCTCTTTACATTGCTATGTGATGAAACTAAAAGTCATTCAAGTTGAAGAGATATACTACATACACTTCATATTTATATTTTATGATGAAGCACACAAAAAGAGAAGTGAACATAACAATCTAGAAGTGCTAAACTAATTAAATGAAAGTGAGCATTAAGTTTATAATTTTTTGTTATATATATAATCTTTCGCCATAGACTAAGCCAATTAATCAGTTAACATTATGTCATTCATCCAGTAAGATATAAGCGCAATACAGAATACAATGTGTACAAGTCACAACAATGAAGAAGAGTGACTCGTTAACGTGTTGACATGTGCATCATCGACAGTCGTAGGTGCTACCCATTAGCCCATAACTGTAGCACACTGAAGACGATATTTTCATAGATTAAGTAATAAAGTGAAACCACGGTAACCCATGTTACATAAAGGTTGAAACAATGACACCTCTTATCATCGTAATACGAATCATTGTCCTTTTGCTGGAAATTGTTTACCCATTTGTTTATATTCACATCGAATAAGCTACTAAATTGTGCGCCCTTATGTAGTAGTGGTCCAAATTCAATGAAAAAGAATAAAAATAATAATAATTCAGAAGATCCAAATCGTTGATATTATTAAGTCATAACTGCTTCTCTGTGTGATTGTTTGTTTGCCTGTAACTTTGTACTGTTTTTTTCCAAGTCCAGCATTATGCTCTAAACTCTAATATGTTTGGCAGCATTGTATGAAGCTGGAGGTGTACATCCACCAAAAAAAGCCAATTTCAAAGCATATATTATTAGGTGGATCGTTGAATATTGTATGTGTCGTATTCTTAATCTTGGCACACTTGAAAACGATGGGGAAAAGAGTATACCCCTCTCCCCCTAGTTTTCCCCCTTTTTTTTAATTTGGATGGAGATGTGGTTAATAGTGATCAGATAAATCATGTTTCTGTTTGATTAATTATGTGTTTAAGTACACCGTAATCAAGAAATTAACTTTTATGAAAATGCACAAATTAAGTATTCAACGACTAACATCATACCAATATGTGTATGTGATGACAATGTTTAATTAGATCATTTCCACAATATGAAAAATGCTTTCCGGCTACAGCCACATGTGCACTTATGGTCTATGGATCACGTGATCATTTTGCTACTCACGTGAGCCTCTTGTTGGATAGGATACTATACTCTAATCCCAAAGGAGTCCCATCCCATGCATCTGATCTAACGGGGAAAAGTAACACCAACAATGAATAACTTAACCTGTTTTGAATTTATGTCAATGTCAAAGGCCTTCCATGCAGTACTGTGAATCAAACACCTTGTTCTATACAAAAAAAAAAATGTTGTTACTTATTAATCTATATATGTGTGTGTGTGTGTGTGTGTGGGATGTGAACAAGTTAAAAAGAAAAAAAAGAAAAAACTAGCTACGAGTTTAGCAAGTATTTTCAACTGATGAATGTTGTAAACTTACACTTTTTTTTATTAAAATGGAAGCAAAGTGATTTAATATCTGTTTGGGGATAGAATGAGTTGTGCGTGTCAGGTGTATGCCATGTGAAGGTTGGACCCTACTCTGTTGAAAATTTTCAAGTGCCAGCTTAGAGTAAGAGGTATTCGGGAAAACAGTGTAATATAGGCAGAAAAAAAAAAAGAAGATTGAGGTTGACTCGATATCATTGTGGTTAATTGGTACTTGTCATGATATATCTCACTCGTCAGTAGTGACTCCAATTTGCAGTGGATGCCTAACTCACCACCTTCCATTACAAAATTTCCAAAGGGATATATGTTTGAGAGAGTAATAAAGTGGAAGGATTACTCACGTAATAAAAAATTATGAGATGTGTGGACATAGTTAACATTCAATATTTATATTTAATAAAACTTTATCACTTAATTTTTTTATCAGCATTTACTAATTGCACCCTTCATTCTTTAGAACAAATTTCTTATTTCTAAATTAACGTTGACACAAACAAGACAAACAAGATGAAGGGAATGGAATAGAAAGAAATATAATTTCTCCAAAGGATATTAGGCAAGTATAGAATTAATGAAATAGGATTTATATATCCGTCTATGCATTTGGTACTTGTTAAATAAAATGGAACGTTATTTTCAATTACATATATATCTCTATCTTTTTTTTTTTTTTTGAAAGAATATTATCTCTATCTTATTCAATATTTAATTTAGCATTAAAAAAAAGTGATTTTCTATATTTGCTATTTTTACTGATAACAAAAACCAAACGTAAAAGGGGAAAATGCAACGCGTGTTTGTGTCCTCTAGTGTGGTCAGCCTTTTATGGAGCAGCAGCAGCAGATATTTTTGATAGTGAAAGTGAAAGTGAAGCAATCGCTGAGAACCTGAGACCAGTGCACTCACTCTCTTCTTTTTAGGCAATCAACCCAAATCAAGTTTCGCGCCAATTCTCTGCCAAAAAATCTTAATTGTTTAATAATTAATACCCTTCCACTGATTTTTGTTTAACTCAATCAATTACTTCAAATTCACAAGTAGAAAAGTGTTAAAATAAGAAATGATAAACAATGAAAATAATATGTATTTTTAATTTTGTTAAAAGAATACGTAATTTGCACACAAATTAGTTTAACCAGTGTTAACTCGGCTCCATCGGATCCAATAATCAGTCTTAGTAAATTATCAGATTACTTGTGTAATTGAACTGACCTGAAACAAAAGTTGACTTGCATGCCAACCGGCAACCAGTACCAAGTAATACATTGAATTGATTCGACAAAATATTAATATGAAGTTTCGTAAGTACAAAATTTGAATTTATGACATGATAATCAATTCAAATATCATCAATCCGTACTATTAATGATAACATTCTTATTATATTGGGATGATATCTCATAAGATGATGTGTGTGTTTAGTTTCACTTTGCATAATTGATTCTGAATTCATAATCGATTTTATATAAATTTTGACATGTTTAATTTCACATTAGATAAGAGTTCAGAATTGATTCTGAATCTAGAATTAATTCTGAGTTGAAGTAACTTTTACGTTAGATCCAAAATTTTGTACTTAATTTTACTCCTAATGTGCTAACGTGTTTTCATAATAAAAACATCTAAACATAAATTACATCACTTCAAAATTAATTTTAATCAAAATCAATTTTGCCAACGATCATCCAAACTTGCATGTACTTGTTTGATGTTGGAGAGTGGCACGTTCTGCTTTTGTTCATTCTATTATTTAATAAATAATACTACATCCAATCCTATATATAAAAAACATAAGACAATTAAAATTGAAGGTGGCTATATTTTTTACATGAAACAGCTAAAACAAGAATTATAATTGAAGTAATGAAAGTAAGCAGATAATATTAAGAGATGGATTTAATTATTATTAAGATTCTCAAATAGGTAAGTGTGAGTGTGATTAGGGTTAAAATCTTTTTTTTTTTATTTGACTCGAACACACATTTTTGTTGCAAGATGAACCCCCTTAAATCAACATAATTTAATTAATTCCTTAATTCAAATCACACGAGAATAAGTTAAGAAGACACGATGAATCTATTCCTAGATATTTAAAGAATGTGACCAATAAACAAAAAAAAACATAATTCACAATTCATTTTCTAATTTCATGAAAGTTCAACAAGTTAATGTATGGTTAACTACTTCATACAAAGTATTAAACATAGATTGAAGGGTTAATCGCAGACCAAAACTTAAAATTGAGAAAAGAAATTGATATATTATATCATAATTTCAAACAGGTTCATCACACCTTAACGACAAGTGTTTAGAAACACATGAAAAAGAAGAAACAATAAGCGAAGAAGAAATCTCCACAATCATTTTAAAAAAATTAGAACTGGATCCAAAGAAATGTATCATTCAAGAACTTTGTTTCCTCAAACAATAAATGTCTATTTTTTTTTTATCCATAAAAATAATGCCAAAGTCAGACTTTTTGACGAAAATATTTAAAAAAAAAACTAAATACCAAAAAAGAGTTGTTTGAAAATAATTTACATTGCATGAGTTGTTTTTGTCACGTTGAATTAACAGGAGGCGCCACACAAGGTGTAGCCTCGTGCATTTCGATTTTTCAAACAGAGGAGGCGCCACCCAAAGCAATGCCTCATGGTGTTTTTTTGGAAACAGGTGGCGCCACCCTGTGTGTAGTCACAGGAGGCGTCACTTGTCAGTCTTCTCCTATTATTTTAATCTGAACAGGAGGCGTCACCCTGTCAGTCTCCTCCTTTTTTTATTTACCTCGTGTAAAGTGTGGATTCGAGTATAACAGGAGACACCACTCTGTCAGTCTCCTCTTACACACAAGATGCTGCTTCTTGAAAAGAATTTCAAGACAAGTGACCTTCTTGAAAAGAGTTTCAAGATAGGTGACCTAAAATTGGTGCTGCTTCCCTCCAGATTTGTGGTATGTCAAACCGGTTCCTCCTCTTCCCTTGTTGTCAACCGCTTCAAATTTTTGGTAATGTCAATCTTTGAAATGGTAATGTTCACGAGTATTGAATTGGTATTAAAAATGTTGTAATTTGTAGCTCAAGAATGGAAAAATTTAACTTTTGCTAAAAAAAAAAGTTTATCACGAGCATGCTTTATGGGTTATTTTTTTAGTATTTAGAGAGTTTTTTGTGTGTTGTAAAATGTTATATGAACTAGTATTAATGTCAATGAATACAATGGTACCGTTCACGAGTATTGAATTGACGTTAAAAATGTTGTAATTTGTAGCTTAAGTCTGGCGCATCAGGAGAAGACTCTCAGTCTGGCGCCTCCTATTCAAATTAAAATAATAGGAGGAGACTAATAGAGTGACGCCTCCTGTAACTACTCACAGGGTGGTGTCACCTGGTTCCAAAAAAGCAACATGAGGCATTGCTCAGGATGACACCTCCTGTGTTAGAAAAATCGAAATGCAAGAGGTTGCACCATGTGTGGCGCCTCCTATTAATCCTACGTGGCAAAAACCACCCAACAATGTAAATTGTTTTGAAACCACACTTTTTGGGTATTTAGTTTTTTTTAATTTCTATTTTTGTTAAAAAGTCCCAAAGTTATAGAGCATGTTTGAGTTGCCCTCTAACATGCGACAACGCACATTCTAATCTAACACTAAGAGACCAATGCAAAAATAACACTCCAAATCCGTTCACAAACATAATTGAGACGTGTAAACGGTTACTCAAATATAGGCATGCTTGTTGGCTTCACACTAGAGCTGTCAAATAGGCCGGGCCAGGCTAGTCCCGCCTGGCCCGTATGACATTTAGGCCGCTATTTTTTTGGCCTGGCTTGGTCCTATATCAGGCCACCGAGCCATCGGGCCAAAATGACCTGAAATTAAAAATAAAAAAAAATTTAGATCCAAAAATTAAAAATCAAGTGTGTGTTAGTAATTTGATTTTGAAAAATGACCATTTATCAACCGGTATGCAATTTTATGATTTGTATGATATTATTTTTTAATTATGTTTATATTCATAACTTAAACAATGAGCGGTGCATGTCAATTTTTTTTTAAAGCAATATGAGATTTGCATTGCAGCACTCCAGTTACGTACGTGATGCTAGCTTTTTTTAGAGAGATATTTTTATTTAAAGCAATATTACTCATGCTAGCTAGTAATATTTATATTTTAAAGCAATATTTATATTTTTTTATGTGATGCTAACCAAGTAAATTGTCCAATAGCTTGTGGTTAGTGCAATATACGTCTATACGTTTTGCAAAAAATTGAAACGGACAGTGATGAAATTACACTACACAATTTTATATATTTTTATTCACTATGCAATATATATTTTTATTTTATTATATTAGTTTTCGGGTCAGTCCGTGACCTGCCGGGCCAGTCCGGCCTAAGGCCATTTGGCCCGTCGGGCCTAGCAGGTGGGGCCAAAAAGGCCTGATTCTATTTAGGTAAGCTTTTTTAAAGTCTGGTCTGGTCTTATTTGTAGGCTGGTCGGGCCGGGCTCAAATTGACCAGTCTACTTCACACTATACATGAGAGAATTCGTCAATAATGTGTGTTATGCTTCACATTTGTATATGTGTTTAACAAGGTCCAAAATTTATATATTTACTTCTTTAAATTAAAAGTTGAAATTACTTATGGCACAAATAAGAGACGGATAATGAGATTTTTTCTAATTAAGATAACAAAAATAATCAAAAAATGACTCTAAACTACTAAAAATGACATAAGAAACACTAAAACTTACCGTACGTTCTAACATATCACTCAATTATAGAGAGAGAAAAAAATCAAATAAGTAATAATTTTGAGAGAATTAAAATAAGAGTTAAATGGTGATACACTGACAGTATAAAATAATTTTACATTGTCATCAAATCACAATCACAAATTACCATTAATACGACTTTTAAGATAATTTTATAAAAATAAACAAATTTAGCATACATAGTGGGTTGTGATTGAATTTTACACTGTGAGTGCATAGCCTTTTTTCTCTTAAAGTAATTACATGACTTAAAATGATGTATTTTCACACAATCATCAATAATAAAATGTTAACTATTTGTTTTTTGGGTAAAATATATTTTGAGTCCTTGTAAAATATGAAAAAATATTAATTTCATCATCCAAAATTTTTTCGTATTAATTTGGTCCATCTAAAATTGAAACCTATTTTTGTAAGTCTTCGTTGGTAACTTCGTTAAATAGTAATCTGACGTGGCTACGGATTTACACGTAGAAATGAATTATAAATTTTATATTTATCAAAGTTTCATGTTTTATTATTGTAAAGTTAGAAAAAAAAATTAAACTATTGGTATTCATAGGACCTACAAAAATAGGTTTCAATTTTAGAATGACCAAATTAATAAGAAAAATTTTTGGAAACAAAATTAATATTTTGCATATTTTTCAGGAATCCAAAACATATTTTACCTTTTTTTTTTTAATCTTAATAATTTTATGCAATGTCACGTGTCAACCTATTGAATTATTGATACAAATAGATAATTTTGAATCATAACTCCACGTATTTTTATTTTATTTTTAATAACAAATGCCAATCAGCCAGTGTGATTGAATCCTTCATTTGACAAAGACAAAGGTTGCTTCGCTTTGGCGGGAAATGAATTAAATAAAATTGAATAATGGCCCTGAAATCCGACGAGGATGCATCGATGCCCACGTACGACTGGTCCACGTCAGCCAGTGCTTGATTCACGGGATTTCTGTGAATACTCAGAAATTAGCTGCAATAAATGCACAGGTACGTGACCTTTCTTTTCTATTCAATAAAAATAGTAATATTTAGTCATTTTAATTTTTTTTACAAAAAGAAAAAAGGTAAAGTGTTTATTTTTCTTCTAAAATTTTTCAAATTTGATTTTAGTTTTTTAAAAATTATTTATGTTATTTTTGTGTGATTTGAAAATACGCTACTTCCATTGCTCAAAATGGTTATAATTAATATTTAATGACAGTTATAAATTATCACAAAATACATTTTAAAAATCAAATATAAAGTACTTTACAAATTAGAGAAAAAATAGAACAAAAAATTTTGAAAGGTTAAAATTAAATTTAAAAAAATTTAGAGAGAACAAAATATACCTTACCCCTCAAAAAAAAAAAAAAACACAGGCAATTGTCATGAACTTACATTTGAACCACCGAGACGAGTACATATATTAATTGGTGAATAGTTTAAATTTAATTAGCAGTTTCAAGTTTTAACATTGTATATGCAGTTATATTTCACACTAAAATATAAATAGATATTTCAAGTTATCATTTTCAATTTATTTTGAGAAACAGGAAATTTAATATTATGAGGAATAAAAATAATTTAATAAATAGATAAAAAAGAAAAATGAAAAATTATTTTTTAACTTATTTAAATGAATGAAAGAAAAATTAAAAAATAATTTTGTATTCTTTTATTTTTCTTAATATAGAGTTATTTATTATATTTTATATTTTATCTTATATAAAATAATTTAATTAAAAAAACTAAAACAAAAAAATAAAATAATAAAGGGAAGTATTTCTTAAATTCCAGAAAAGCAAACAAAATGTTTAGTTTTTATATTTCTTTCTTCCTGCTCATTTCCATTTTCTCTATTTTTACTGGAACAAATAAAGCGTTTATCTTAAATGATTTTGAAATTATTATTACTATTGTTACAAACTTTTTCTAATAACTTGAAGTTAAATTAGTATCGATATATTATTTTAGACCTTTCATTTTTATTATAGACAAGAGTATATTACGATCTTAAACAATGTGTTTGGTTTTATGAAAAAATTTAAAGTTTTTAAACATATGTTAATTAATTTGTAAACTCTTATTAAAAGTGAAGAAAAGGTTTATAATAATAATAATAATAATAATAATAATAATAATAATAATAATAATAGTTTAACAATTAACTAGGATAAAATAAAAATCTGCGGTACTTATTTATAAAAAATAAAAAACAGGAAAATTGTATTTTTCTTTTAAATTTTTATTTTAAAATGTTTATATTTCGAAAATTAAAAAACAGGAAAGAGAAGTAATTACTTTCTAATTTTTTTGTCTAATGTTTTATTGAACAAAATAAGAGATATTGTTAATAAAGTTATAAAATGATTTATTGAAACACGTGTAGTTTTGTTAAAAATAAAAAATGAATAATTATTTTTATTGCATTACAAAATCTTAAAATAATAGTAATCATTTTTAAGATAACTTATGGGAGTTTTTTTAACAATACCAACATGATACAGTTGAGTTCCTTGAAGGGTTATAATATAATTGATTTAAGAATTCCCCCTGACCCTCAACGCTATGATTGCATACTCTTTCCTTCAAGGAATTCGATTATAAAGAGAAAATAAGAGAGAAATATCTTATACAGTATCTTATTTATAACATACACAAATAAATGTGTATGTTTCTCGCAAATTAATAAAACTTCATTCTTGAAAAGATGTCCTCAAACTATATGTAATTTATTACTACAAATTGTGTATAAATTCAATTAATTCTTGCCAGATGTTTTCTAATCACACGGGAAGTCTAAGTATCTAACGACACTCAATTTTTTTCCCCTTAAATCTTGCTATGTATATAATCTTTTGTCTAACTTTGTGTACGTAAAATACAACTGCATGTAAAAGTTAATTACTTTTTCATCCAAGCATGTTAGTTTTTTATCAAGTTGCGCACAAAAACTTAGGGTGAAGAAATGCCTTTGTTTGTAAATGAGGATAGAAGTGATCGGTGACCTCTTTCGATCACTTTAAGTCAAAATACGTAATTTCGGCTATTATTTAATATACTTTGGATTTCAACAGGAAAAGCTAAATAATATATGTACATATAATCGAGAACTCCTCGCCTAAACAACAGAAGGTACCTCGGCCGAGTATATTTTGCCTGGACCCTAATCCAAGAGGATTAGGAAGGAGCTATAGTATTATCCTAATCTAATCAACATCTTAATGTTATTATCAACTAATTTTGGATTAGCATTTCCTTAATCAAAAAATAAGGTCTATGAACCCTATGACCCATAAATATTTGACTATTTGTATATAAAAGGTTAGATTTTCAAGATAATGTTACATTTGTTCATCTTCATTATTACTTCTTATCATGTACTAGAGTATATTGTTAACTTGAGCATGAGAGTGTCTTTATAGATACTCCGTCGAATACACTACAAAGATTGGAGTAGGAGGAACACAACGGGAATTAACAAAGAGTTATAAGCCTGCTAAAAGGAAAAATTACCTCGAAACCTTCAAGTAGGTACAATTTATTTTTACTTCTAAAAAAGCAATTTCTTCCTTTTTTTATTTTGTACATTAAAATTTAAAAATATGTGTTGAAATATATAAAAGTATTTTAACAACTTTAGTTCCAACGTAGCCTTATATTTTGGAAAACAATGAATTTTAATTGAGGAACCAAGCAAGCACGTTTCACCTATAAAACTGAAAAAAGAGAGGAACAGAAAAAGAAACATGTATTCGTGAATTAGCTTGCCATGTTTATTCACGAATCACGAGCAGAGCATGCGTAATGGTGTTCCGCCGAAGCAGCATGGGACCTTTATGTTATCAATAAGCAAATAAGATCAACTTATTATTGAGCGTTGCATGTCAGTGAAGTAACAAACCACAGGATAAGGATATTTTGTGAGTTTTTGACCATGTCACTGTGTCTTGGGCCTCTTGGCAGTGACAGCAGAAAGCAATAAAGCAATGCTTGTAATAAGCACTAATAATGCATAGTTATGGGTCAAATGTCACAATGATTATGTCTGATCTTTTGTTTATGAACAGAGTTGGCGAATTAAAGCAACAATCAAATATTACAACGTATGGTGTGGGGGCCACTTTGTATTTAAGTAGGGATAGGGATTTGTTAAATATCTTTAGAATTAATTTTAAGAAAATAAAAATTTTCTATATTTGTATTTTTGACATAATAAATGGTATAGTGAATTTTTTTTATTTTTAATTACCTAAAATCAGTCAAATTGATAGTAAAAGAAGAAAAAGTCTCGGGTAAAAAAATTAAGTTGTTTGTGTTATTCTTTAAATTGAATATGAGTTTTATTGATACATTTCATACAAGAAAAATTAATACTACTAGTTTTTAAATTAATATGCTTCACCACTCTCTATTCCTAAGTGGTCTCCACCCCCTTGGATACTTATAAGTTGAACTTTGATGGCAACTGTCTTTATTCCTCTAACCAAATTGGTTCAGGAGGCGTGTTCCAAGATCACGCAATGTCCATTAGCTTATGGAATTTTATTCCTTTGATGATTTAATCATGTTTCTTGTGAGATGGATAACTCAAATATTTTGCATATCCTGAAGTCTAGAGCTTGCCCTGGCCTCCTCATCATAAGCATGTTGCTCTTTTGGGTTACGGCTCTTTTGGGTTATGGTTCTTGATTACTTGAATTGGGATTGAGTTATATCCCTCTCTTATGTTAGTAGAAAAGTTTATAGTGTTGTCCACTGTCTTGCTAATTTTAGGGTGCATCAAACTCGGCATGTGTGTATTTTGAATGTACTTTCTCTTCATCTAAGTACCTTCCTCCCTAGGGATAGTTTAGGGTGAGTTTTCTTGTGTATTTTTCCAATAAATAAAAAAAGTAAGAATCTAATTTTAATTAAAAAACATTAAGGATATTAAAAATATTATATTTAAATTTTGTCATTAACAAATGTTAAATATTTGGATTCTATTTCTCATGTATGTCAGAATAAGGAAAAAGAAAAAGAAAAGAAAATTATTGAGTGTTCCAAAAGAATTTTTTTATGTTATTAATTTGGCTTAATTGCAATTTTTATCCTCAACTTTTTAATTTTTGGCGGATTTTACTTCCAACAAATTAATTTGGCGTATTTTACTCCCAACTTTTTAAAAAAGTTACAAATTTTACCCTCCACAATTTTGATAACGTGACATGCTGACATAAGCATAAAAAATGGGAGCAAAATTCACCAAAAAGTAAAAAGTTAGGTATAAAATTTGCCAAAAATGAAAAGTTAGGGGTAAATTTGCTAAAAAGTAAAAAGTTGGGAGTAAAAAGTATAATTATTTTAGCATGCCACGTTATAAAAACTGTGGAGAGTAAAATTTGTAACTTTTTTAAAAAATTGGGGATAAAATGCGCCAAATTAATTTGTTGGGGTAAAATCCGCCAAAAATTTAAAAGTTTGGGATAAAAATTACAATTAAACCTATTAATTTATTGAATAATAATTACTTAATTCAGTGATTTATTAGTTTTGCAGGCTGAACAAATATTGCAAGCAATGTTGAAGATACTATTTTTCCTTTACTTCGATACATATGATTACAAAGATGCATGAAGAAATCTATGCGAAACGATGTTATAAATTAAAAAAAAATGAAATTACATAAAGTATGCTTATGGTTGTGTTTGACAAATTAACTCATAAATTAACTAAAAACTTATAAACTAGAGGCTAAGAATTGTAAGGTTAAAAATTTATAAACTGTCTGATTGAATTAAAAGTGTTTTGAAACCATCAATAATAAATTATTTAATAAATATAAAATGATATAAAAACATATCTAGTCATTTAATATATATATATATATATATATATATATATATATATATATATATTGAATTTGTTGCCAAATACTTATTATCTTAAATTACGACAATAATTTTAAAATTTTATATTATAAAAGAAAGATGAAATTTTGATCATTTTGCTTAATCCTCCTCAACCGTGCTATTAGTCTGTTTTTCTTAAGAAAAATAGTATTAGCCTGTTATTATTGTAAAATGTATTGGAAAAAAATAAATAGATAGATACAATACTCGTGGGAACAAATCAGAACAAATTATATAGATTGTTTTGTTTTGTTTATCCTGATTTCATTTGATGATATTTTATTTCTGTATTTGCATTAATTCTAAAATACATCAAATATAAAAGAGAATTATATTTTTTTAGAATAGAATTCATATATTTTATTCTTCTTATCAAACACAAAAAAAAAATACAAGGAAATTGCTTAATAGTACGAAATAAACTATGCACGAAAGTACAAAATCTGAAATCAACGGTTAATATGTGATTTCTCTCAGATTTATCTTTTATCTTTTCTTTGTTATTTAACCATTAGCCAAAAAAATACAAGCAATGAGTCTTTCGTACTTTTCGTGCAATATAGGCTTCGTACTGTATAGCATTACTCAAAATACAATAGCTGCTTTCATGTAAAATTTGCTAAGGACCATAATATAGAGTAGTCTCTTTTGGCCCATTAAGTTAATGAATCGTGCCTTTGAAGAGAAGGAAGAGTTTCGGTGTGAATCTATTTGTGTCTGGAAGCTAAATTCCGGGTGTGATTGATTTCACATGTGACAGTGTGACTGTGCTTAGTTTTAAATAAAAAACCTTAAATATCAATTAGATACACATCTCTTCAAGTTTAATGAAATTGTACTTAATTTTTTAACATTATTTTACTTTTCCTTGATTTACAACTTCATAAGAAATAAGGAAAAGTTTATGTTAATGTTAATGAAAAAAGCATATGATATTATTTTATTACAACTATATATAAAGAAGATATAAATTTTTGATGTACACATTTTTTATGTCCTATTTTGTCTTTTTTTTGGTACATAGTCCTATTTTATCTTTATAACTATCTGTATAAATCTCTATTTATTCATATATATTTTTTGAGGAACTATTTATTCATATAACTACACTCTCAAAACCGCCCATATCTATTTAATTGCATTATGGAAATCACTCACTGTTATTTAACTTCTACTATTATATTTTTTTTTTTAGAAAATATAGACAGAGATGGATTGTCTCATTTTCTCCGGTAGAAATTAAGGGAGTATTAAGCAAAATTGGAAAAGTTTGTGTTAATGTTAATGAAAAATCAATATGATATTATATTATTATATAAATTAAGGGAGCATTAAGAGAAAAAAAAAATAATAAAGGGGATACGAGTTTAATTTATTTTCAATATTATATTTATTCCTGCCTGTGGGTAGCGAGATAGTCTTTTACTGATGTCTTTACTTCAAGATTTTTTGTAGATGTCCGAGTCCTTCTATACGAATGACGTGGGGGTACTTGTAAAAGGCACTCCACCACTCAAGTGAGGTTTTGACTCAAAACATTTAATGTGTGTAATAAATGATGGTAAAAAATTCTTTACCTTGAGGGGTGCACCCCCTTTTATACTTATCTTATTGGGCCTTGACCCTTATGGGCCCTGACCACTCCTTAATATCTGGTTCATATTAATTAAGGTTGCTTAATTATCTCCTAATCTTCAATTTACCTTGATAATGACCTTTTAATAGGATCTTTATTAGCCGAATACTATCCCTAGTATTCTGCCGTAGTGACACCGAATGCTCCTGTGATGGTATTGAGCGTAAGGAGTAAAGAGTGTTCGACCATATTTAAGCCGAACACTTACCTCTTTACGAGGTATATTCGGTTGTTTGTAGTGGAGAGTATTCGGCTATTCATATAGCCGAATACCCCACCGGTATAATATTAAATTAGTGAAGTTATAAAAAACAATGTGGGAAAAAAGACGTTAAATTTTTTTATAGCCACATTAAATTTTGTTAAATTATATTAAAGGAAAATCCAATTTTACAGTACAATATTTTAAAGTTATATATTTATTGATTTGTTTAAAATTTCAAGTATGTTATCTATCTATCTATAGATTATATAAAAGATAGTTACTGACTATGACTGGTAGTCCACGTGTCACATTTCAGTAACATTTAAAATTATAGAAAATAATCTTAATAATATAATTGATTCAATTAAATGGTAATCAAAATTTTGTAAAAAGAATCTTTCCTTAATATTGTAATTATGTTTATATTTCATAACTGATAAATAAATATTGCTATTAACTGATTTATACAATTGAGTTAGTATTATAATTATATCAAATATCAATATCAATATAATTGTATGATTACTTCCGTAATTAATGAATATGGTTATAAAAGCAGTGAGATTTTTGTGCGATGGGTCATGGTGGATTTGTTGTAATTTCAACAACGACGTTTATGATAGAACTATTGTAGTGATTTGACTTAGTTGTAATTTATTATTAATAATATACAAATTAAAATGTTCTTAAATATAAAAGCTCCGGATGTCAATATAAAAAATAATTTCATTTAAAATCTTATCTTACATGGTAACACTACAATGTTTTTGACTTTTTTTTTTCCTTATGTATAATTCTCCAATTCATTTGTACACAAATCGATTGTGGACAATTATGACACACAAATATAGAAATTTATTTTTTTACTTTATCTTTTGATTGATGAATCAAAACTTGAAATAGATGATTAATTTAAAATGGATCTTTAATTTTGGCCTAAACATGGAGTGCTCGATTAATTTATTACCATATTAAATTATTTTTTATTATAGTACTGTTTATTTAATCATTACACATGTTGTCAATTTCAAATGATTTAATAGAATTTTATTGGACCAAAATTAAAATAGATGATTAATTTAAAATTAACAATTAATTTGACCTAAACATGGAATAGCCATTTATTTGAATCGAATTTGACCAAATTTTTTTATTGAATTTTCTTATAAATATCATTTTAAATAAAAATAAATTGATTTTTTTCTTCCAATTCACTAAAAATTAATGTCTGTGTCCAATTATAATAACTATGATAATTATAACTGTATATATTTTGATTTGAATGAATTAAGTAATATAACAATGTCTTAAAGATTAATTTAAAATGGACAACTATGAATATGATGCACAAAATGAGAGAATTTATTGTTATATTATTATATTAATTTCAATATAAATATATATTTATTTTCCTTTGTAATATCTTCTCACTCAAATTCATTTGACTTTTTTTATTTAAGTAAATTTGAATTTTTCACCTAATTAATTTAGATTCAATTAAATTATAACATATTAAAATTAATTCATGTGTTTGTTTATTTTTTTCTCTGTGCACATTGAATCTGGGTTTTAAATTATTTTAATAGTTTTTTATTTTATTTTTCATTACTATAATAATTTAATATAAATATTTATATCTATATTTCAAATTTAAATTTATTTTTAAATTGATTTGGATATTAGTTATATTTTAAATAGTTTTTTCAAATAAAATAGATAATTTCATTTCCCAAGTATCTGAAAAAAATGTGATATATAACATTGAGCTTATATGTAATTATTTAAATATGTATTCTTAAATTTTTGTTTTATTCATTCGCTTAATTTTGTTTCCAATATTTTTACAGGATGTTAAATTAGTGAACTCCGTAAAAAATATTTTAATAGTACAATATATGAGTTATTTTAGTTAAAATTAATTTTCTTACTATTTTCATCTTATTTTTGTTATATAGTTTTATTTGTCTATATATAGAAATTTTTTTACTTCAAGAAAGTGGCATTGTGAAATTTAAATTTATAGTTGTATTATAATTTTTTTTTAAATGAGTTGTATTATAAAATAAACACATCTAATTATCTTTTATTATTTCTATTAATGAATAAGTTCCTTATTGCGAAAATTTGAATTAGTTTCAGATTTTTTTTAAGTAATATAACAAATTAATAATATTGTCAACATACTTTATACATAAAAAAAACTCATTTCCTCCTCAATAAACTCGTGTATCGCACAGATACTATCTAGTATTAGATATAAATTCAAGTTTATTATCCTATTTAAATATATTTTAACCTTTAAAAAACTACTATGAAATAACTTTTTAAGTAAATATTTAAAGTAAGTCAAACTTAAAAAAAAAATCAAACTTAAAACTAATCTTCTAATAGTATTAAGTAAATAAGTCAAATTTGAAATTTAAATTTAAAAAAAAAATAATGTAGTGATAATATAAAATAATTTTACATTATCATTCAATCACAATATATGATTTGTGATTAAATAATAATGTAAAATTATTTTAGTTATCACTAAATGACCATTAAATTCAATTAAATTAACCTCAAATGTTATTTTCCTCGATTTGCACATAGTGATTTTGAAGTACTAGTATAAGTATCAACACACATAGCAAACAAAAAAAAATCCATCTTCATTTAATTTGAAAATTGTCCATGAACATTACACAAACGACCCCACCGTCTTCCAAATTTACCAGATCTAGTCACTACTGAAAAAAGAAAAAAAAGAAGAAACAATTTAAAACAAGAGTCAGAACTGAGAAGCTTAAGAATTTAAATTTTGAAGTGAATCTTGGGCAAAGTCCAAAATTTACCAAAAGAAAGCAAGTAGGGACAAAAAAGAAGAAGGAGTCGAGTGGAATTAGGTGAGTGAATAGCAACTCCATCAGTTGTGTACAGTCCAAACTTTGAAATTTGATTTGAAAACATAACAAACCTTGCGAAGAAGTAGAAGCAGCAGCACTAGCAGTAAAAATCAACTCCCTTATCACCAAACATTGCCAATCATATGTAAATGTGGCACTGCCGCTTAATTAATTTCAAAGATTATTTTGAATAGAGTGGACAAATGGCAGGTGGGTTGCATGCAAGGACAAATGTCCCCAACAACTGGGCCAGTGTTCCAGTTGTTTACAAATTCTCCCATTTCTCTCTCTCCCTTTCATTTTCATTTTCATTTTCATTTTCATTTTCATACCAATATTTTGATTTTGAACTGTCTCAAAGGGACCCTGAAACCTTAATAAAAGCAACTTGTCTTCTTACATTCTATTATCCTCCAACTCACTTCTACTAGACCACCACCCCCTTTCCTTTTTCTCTCTCTCTCGCTTTTTCCCTCCCTTCGCTGGGTCCCAAGCCCTGCACACACAGCTGGGTCATTATTAAATCTTCCTCAACCAGCAACTTCAACTTCCTCGTTCCCCCTTCATTACCTCGTAACTCGTAACGGCTTCATACCCCCTTTTCAGTTTTCTCTCAAACACAAACCCCTTTTCCTTCACTCAGTGACCCATGGATGATACTGAGTTAGACGCCGCGTTCGGGTTTCCGTCCGAGTTCCCCTACGAGTTTGACTCGGTAGGGGCCGAGCCGGTCGAGTCTGGTTCGACCGGGACCGAGAGCAGCGACGAGGAGGACTTCTTCGCCGGGTTGACTCGCCGACTGAGTCATGCCTCGCTGCATGAAACAAAGAAGGAACAGCAGCAACTCACTGTTACCATCTTCAACAGTGACGAAACTGAGGTAATGATAACCGAAACGCACCGTTTTGTTCGGCTATTTTTTCTCTTTTTTCGGGGAAGTTAACGTTTTTTGTTTGTTTGTTTGTTTGTTTTTGCAGAGTCAGAAGATAGCTCGTGGTTTGGCCGGGTCGCCTCAGTCCATACTGAGTGGAATCGGAAGCTGGTCGGGTCGGAGCGGCGGGTCCGGCGACGGAAGCCCGAACGGGTCCTCTCGCGTTCCGTCGCCGACGACCACGCCGTTTAAGGGCACAAACGACGCGTGGGACGTGTTGTACGCAGCTGCAGGGCAAGTTGCAAGGTTGAAGATGAACGACGAAGTCTCTTCAAAGTTCGATTTTCAGAACATGGGAGTGCTCGGTGGTCTTCCTCCACCTATTGCGGCTGAGAACGCGTTTTTTGCAAACCAGGGTGTTTCTCAGGTGAGATACTAAGACCGTGTTCAAGGTGTTTGTGAAAATGCGTAAGAGAACTTGCATGTTAAGATAATGTCTTTTTTTATCTGTGTAGGTTCGGTACCAACAAGTGAGACCGGAGCAGATGCTGAAGCAGCAGTGTGGTTCGGTTTGGGGGAGGCAAGAGAAGGCTAGTTGGGTAACTCAGCAGCACCACCAGCCACAGGTTCAAAATAGGGTTCGTGATTTGCGTGAGTTTGGGTATGAATATGAAGCCGTGAAATGCACCCGCGCTTTGCCTCATTCTGCATGGCACCCTCTCCAAGTGAAGCACCAGAATAATACCCAACAGGTGCCTCATTTCGGATCCGGGTCACGACCTGGGTTACAAACTGGATCTGGAGTTAACAAAAGGGGTTGCGCTGGAACAGGGGTTTTTCTGCCTCGTCAATATGGGGCCCCTCCTCCTGAATCTCGCAGGAAAACAGGTAAATACTAAGTAGTTGAATCTGTTTTTTCTTCCTTGGTTTCTGCCTTTGTTTCTGCTTATTTGGTGGTAACTTGATTGTTTTTTGCGTTTTGTTCTGTTGTTACAGGCTGTGCCACACCTGTTTTGGTCCCAGCTAAGGTTATTCATGCTCTGAACCTCAACATTGATGACTTCAATGCCGCTGGCCAACCACGCTTCTCAAGTGCTTTTGGCGTGGACTATGGTGAGTAGCTGTTTTTCTCTAAAAAAGAAAAGCACTTTGGTTCTGGGTGAAGTGAAAATTAAGTTTTTAATTGAATTTTTTTTTACTGACTTGGTTGTGTCTTGGGGTGGTTTTGTTGTAGATGCTTTGTTAGCGAGGAGAAATGCTTTTCTCTTGCAGCAGAAGTTAAGCATGAGGCGAGAAGAGGCAGCAAACTCTGAAGCTCTTCGCCTGCCTCAGGAATGGACCTACTGACTCCTTTGACAATAGTTCATTCAAACAAGATTCAATTCCTATAAGTTAAAAGTTAAACCTTGCTGGAGAAAGAAAGCTAGTGAAATTAGTAGGTTTGTCATAGGGAAGTTGGTTTTTTTTAGTTTTTTTATAATATAAAGATGATATTCAAGAATGTGTTTGGATAGTTTAGTGGCAATAAATCATCCGGTTTTTGTGAGATGCAGCTTTTGGGATCTGTTAGTTGAAGAAACAGTGAAAGATAGCGGTTTAGGGGAAGGGTTTTTTATCCTTTGATTAAGAATATATATTTATTATTTGTAATAAGTGGGGTTCGTTTTCTTCCATGTTAAATTAATGTTGATGGAAGAAGGGTAAAGGGCTAGCTGGCAAAAAAAGTGCTGGAAGATTGCCCATAACTCTTTGTAAAAGCTCTTGCTCGTTATAGAATAGTATGTAATAAGTTATACTATATGTATGTAGTAAAAAGGCAACTCTCGTGTAATTCCTCAAAATCCTCCATATCTCTATCCCCTTTACTGTTGAAGGATTGCATTTTAAGCTTTAGTTGATTTTCTTGTGGAATTTGTGCTGCCTAGGTGGGCAAAAGGCAATGTCAATTATGCGTCATTGACACATGACTAGGTAGTGCTTACTCTGCTTAGTGAATGAATTATGTTTTGACTAAAGCTATTTTAGAAGAATACAGTATTTTTTTATCTGTAGAAAAAGTTAAGTTGGCAAAAGAAAATAAATCAATTGATAACTCGATGCATAAATGTAGTAGTTAATGATACTGTGGGACATGTTTGGATGATAGTGTAAGAGAGGGAAATGGATGAAGAGAGATATTTTTCACTTTGAAAAGTCATTCTCAACTGAATGGAGGGAAGGGGCAAAAAAAAAACAAAGGAAAGCAGAGACAATAGGGCATTGGGGCAGGCATTGCTTGCTGAAGATGGATTGCGGAAATGGGAGGGTACGTTTGATGGGTCCCTCTCTGAATCCAGTGTTTGGGGCCCTCTCGTCTTGGTTACTGCCCCATCCATCTGATTCCCGCCTTTTTTTTATTTTTATATTATTATATTTATCAAAAAAGCAATCTGTAGAGTTGTCATTTTGAAACTCGTGATCTGATTTGAAGCATTTCGCTTCTGATTTGACTTGGTCAAACTTTTATTATTAAATGTTGCACTCGTTCTTTTAAAACTTTAATATAATCTTAATTAAATACTACCAATATTGCACTCGTAGTAGTAGTTTTCTCTATTTAATTTTTAAATATTTTATAATTGTCATAATTGAAAAAATAACGTAAAAAATTTAAAAAATAATTTTATTACCAATAAAAATGTTAATTATATTTTTAATTTACATTTTCTTTTAAAATAAAGACCAAAAATCTTATTAATAAATTAATATACCTTTTAGTGTATTTTTAAGGTGATTTTTAAAGTTTTTTTCGTTATTAAACAAGATCCATAGATTATAATTAATTATTGCTGTTTTTAATGTGTGGTGTCTCTTTCGCTTTTTCCATATTATTTATATAAGCATTATTGTTGTTTAATACTTTCTCCGTTTTATTTATAAGATTTTTTTTAGAATTTTTTTATAAGATTATTTTTTAATTATTAGTTATATTAATTATTTTTTTAAAGTATTCTTAATTATTCTCTCCAAATATTAATTAATAAGATGATAAGTAATTAAATAGAGAGATAATTATTTTTAAAAAAGTTATGGATACTTTGAAAGAATAATACATGTTATTAATATGATTAACTAAATTAGTTTAGAAAGAATTTATAAATAGAGACTGAGGGAGTAGAATCTAGTAATCGGGCTTTGTACAGGAAACGGAATCTTGATTTTCATTACCAAACACGAAAAGCTGAATATTCACGAATTTATGTTTTACGACAGAGTAGTTCTAACGTTCCTAGAAGTTGATGGGATTATCGTGCACTCACGTTTAGTACTAACCGTTAACTTGTATTGATATTTTTTAAATTGAAGTGAAATTTAAAGAAAAAATAGATAAATGTATGCACAATTTATTCACGTAAAATATTAAAATTATAATAAAAGAAAATATTATAAAAATGAGATGCATAATTATTTAAAATAAAAAATGAAATTGAAAATAAATAAAAAATGATATTTTTTTTAAGAGAAGGTAGATAAAGGTATTTTTAAAATAATTTTTTTAATTTAACATATAAAGATGTATTATAAATGATTGATTTAAGAATATAAATAATTTAACTGTATGAAAATTTAAAACTAATTTGATAATTTATAAAACATGTAAACAAATAATTTACAGTGGGGAAACCTATCTTAAAAAAAAAAAGTACAATCAAGTAACATTATTCTAAATAATAAGGACTTTGTTATCATATTGATTTACGATAAATAAAAATACAACTAATAAATAAATATATTTTATTAACCTTTGGGTGAATAAATTATTAGGAAGCGTGAATTATTAGAGTCCGCTTAGTAATAGACAATTTAGACAATTTATATAAGATCCTAAATTCTAACTTTATTATCGCTATTTTAAAAAAAAAATTGTTAGGAAACCATTAGAATACTCACTATTATTTTATAGTTTGAAGAAGATAGAACTGACCTTATGAATGTTTTTTTTTTTTTAAAAAGAAAGACTTTTTTTTTTTACTGCAAAAAAAAAAAAAGAAAAAGAAACGACTTATAGATAGTAGTTAACTACTTATGGACGGCACGTTAGCATTTAGAACATATCAGCTTAATGAATTATGCAGTTAATCAATTGCTAGTTGTTCTGCTTGCTTGTCTAAGAATCTAAAGAAGCCTTCAACAAATAGTTATTTGATAATATAAATCTTAAAATTATATAAAGGATTAAGTCATTATCTTGTATATCTTTAGGTGTGATTTTTTTTAAAGACCATAGATATTTTCTATAAGTCTCACTTTTTTTTTTTAATAATATAAGTCTCAAACTTAAAACATGTAATTAAGTTAAAATAATTTCGCACTAATTAATCTATACATTCGATTATAGACATTAGCTTGTATATAAAAGACATATTCTATATTGTTAATTTAGAGTAATCATAATCTTTAAAGACAATAATATAAAGTAATCTTTTAAACATGTGTTGAGGTTTGGCTGTATGTTTTTTTAAAATACTAAAAATAGACATATCTCACATAAATAAGTTAAGTTTAGAGCATAAATTTAAAACTAGGTTACGTTTATTTAAAGATAAATTGACGTGATGCCATCTATTTCGGTCCCTAATTGTGACCAAGAGTAATAGTATAATATCCTACAATATCTCTTTACTAATCATTTTAATATTTTATGAAGAAAATTAAATGAACATGGCAAATATATTTAAAACAAAATAATAAACAAATAATTCTTGTGAGTTAATAAAATTTTTACGGTGCTTTAAAAAATTAAAGAGATCGATGGAGTTATTTATTTATTTTATTTATAATATAATAACATAAGTTACGTAGTATAACTATATCTTAAATCCATCTTTTTGGTTCAGCACAAAAAAGAAATTCATCTCCTGATTTTTAAATTTACCCGTTACATTGTTGAGTTATAGTATTAAGGAGATGGTGAATGACTACTCCGACGACAGTTGTTTTTTTGTTACGTTTAATGAATAACGACCTAGATGTAATTAAAACGAACAAGCTGAACAAAAGGGTCATTGTGATTTTCATCCTACGTAAAAATCCGTAACATATGTTTATATTAATCCTAGTGGGTTGACTGGTGGTGTGGTAGTGGAGTACAGCTATAAAGTTTGTCACAGAGAATACTAACAACAGGGCAGATGAGTTGGTTCTTTGATTAGGGATCCTGAGGCTGAGGCTGTGTGTGTGTGTGTGCATGTGGGGTAAGAGTTAGGGTGCACCTTCATCACTTATTTGGTTTTTGCAACTCACGCAAGCAAACACATCAAATAAAACAAACCTCTACCCTATGTCACGTGTGGCTAGATCAAACAATGAACACCCAAATTCATTGTTTTACTTGGCTACTAAGTATATTGACACACTTCCAAGTTTCACCTTCGGTTTTAATTCTTAGGGGAATTAATTAATGTACGAGTGTGGCTATTTATTTTTACTTGCAATAATCGCTTGGGAACCATAATAGGTCATTTAGCTGCATCATGCGTGGCTCATATTCAACGGAGAATAAGAAATAAGAAGCATATATAGCTGTCTGTCTTTTCAGGGATCCAAGAGAGAAACTCAGTGAGTTGGTGACAGTTCAGACTATAGCTTTTGTTGTACTACTACTACGTTTCGCTTAATTGACGCTCTTATAGATCAATGGTATATTGGACTCTTAGCTTAGCTAGCTAGGATTGGGAGTGGTTACTAAAAATAGTACTGGTAAAACAAAGCAAAAATGGAGGTCGGTGGCGGTTGTTGCATACCATTAATTCGTTTCTTTTGTTTGGTTACTCACTTCTTAATCAAAACCCAATAGGGGTGTTAGATTTGTCCCTATGGAGCAACAAAACAAAGCACCGGAACTCCTGTCTCCATTAAAAGTCAATTATTGCCATTTAAGCCTATTGTTAAAGTATTATCTACTGTGCAATTAATTAATTAATTCATTCATATATGTTAGTTTTCATTTTCAACCAATTTATTAATTGTCCTTTTTTTTTGTGTGCGTTGGGGTTGCCCATATGGGTTCAAGAAGGCTCTTTTGATTTGGTTTTCTTGGTGGTGGAATAGCCCCTTCTCTTTAAAGAAAGAAAGACACACACACACACACATATATTGATCAAAGTTTTGCGCGTATTCATTAACTATTATGGACTTGTCTTTGCCACCAAGATACCAAGCAAAGCCTGCATAATAATTTAAAGTAACGTGCAAGGAGAGATGGGTTGTCAACACGTGGAGGGTCACAAAGATGCCATTAGGAGTGGCCGTGATAATATCATGGGTGATGTGATGATTCTTTTACTTTTGTTTTGATTTGTTTTATTTTTTTTTCTTCTTCTTCCGGCTTTTGACGGATGGGTTCTGCGTTGCTTAATTTCTGGCCCATATCTAGCCGTCAATCACGTTTCTTATGGGTCCACGGTCCATCTATTTTTTAACACTTTTGCTCATACTATCTACAACTACAAGCATTATAACGTGCACTTGCTTTTTGGGTGTGTTAACTTACAAGACAGTTCGCAACACTTATTTAATAACATACATCAAAATCTTACTAATATTTAATTACGAGATAATATCTATGCTAAATGCTTGTAGAATGTACCTACAAACACTTTTAAGCAACCGCTAAATAATTGAACTACGTAAAACAAGAAGTGGCTTTATTTACATGGACAATACCTAAATGAATTCTCCTCACACGCTAAATGCGTCCGCTAAGGTAAAACAAAATACACTGGAAAATCAATTCTATATATGAAAATTGAGTTCATCCATTTTTAGACGATTGTAACCATATTAAGGTACTGCATGTTCACCTTTTGGGTTACATTACTAAGTGAGTGTACGGATTTTGATGAAGCTGGGAACAATGTTCAATCAATCATATCCTTGAAGGCCCACACCCACGTAAATTCTTCATCGATTGATTTTGTTAATACTATCGTTTATCATGAATGCACACTTGATCCTTATCAGTGACTGGCGTGCACATAAGTCAATCATTTGCAGCTACCAATCTGTTAAAAAAAGAGAGAGAAAGTAATCACACTTCTGGCTTTCGTCAATTGTGAGCAATTTTTGCTTTGTACCCTTTCTTTATTTTTTAGTTATTTAATTAAAGCAATTGATTTCTAAAGCCTTTGTCAATGATGTAGATGTAGATTATAGATGCAACGAGGGATAGTTGGTTACTTGGTTCCATTTGTCTTTTTGTTATGAACTTATGATTTTATATCTATGGACCTTAATTTTGTTTTTTACCCTATTAGGGTATTTAAATTAATTTCTTAATAAATTACACAATTTGTAAAAATTTCTTTAAGTGAAAAACAATTACACAAATTTGAATAATTTAAAATTTCAAAATAATTATACTGTCATCTAATCACAAATGATCATGTATGATAAGTTTATTGACTGATACAAAATTATCTTAAAAGTCATACTAACGGTAATTTGTGATTGGATGTCAGTGTAAAGTTGTTTGGCAGTGTATCGCTATTAAACTCATCAATTAATTGGATAAATAGTGATAAAGATGGAAAAAAGGTAATTTAACTTGTTTGAATTTACAATAAGAACTTTCTATTTTCTTTAACTAATAGTACCTCTAAGCCAATATTTAACAAAATCTTTTTTCTTTTCTGGTTAATGTTGAACGCTAAGAGTGTGTTTGGAAACTAGTTACATTTAACGTAACGGCCATTAAAAAAAACTACTCTCATATTATTTTTACTTTTGTGTCTTGGAACGCATATTTTTCTGTTGAACGTGGATTCAAACGGTTAACCAAGCACACACTAAGTCTTCACTAACACCGAATTAGATTTACCAGCTCAATGGTGCATGTCTGTAGCTGATCAATCAATCAGAACGCTTGGGCTTTTTGACGAATTAATGAAGTTAATGTTCTTAAAATGACTACATAAAAAAAACCTGTTCTTAAAAGGACGTTAGGCCTAGCCCATCTGGCATCTATGTTAAGAAACGATTTAGGGCCATTGTTGCAGACCAGCCCAATCGAGCTAGCGCCTGCGAAATTGAATTACATGTACGTAGAAACGTAGGTAGGCAAGAAAAGCAAAAAAAATAAAATAAATAAATAAATAAATTAAATTACCATATTTTTCCTCCACATTTTTAATTTCACAATTTTTATCTCTTAATTTTTTTTCATATTTGTTCCACAGTATTTTAATTGTGTAATTTTGATATATATTAACTTAACATCCAATACACTGTCACAAAATTATTTCCATTAAATATTACTGTAAATGTTAATAGATGAATCAAAATTGCATAATTTAAAGATTACTTAAAGTAAAATTTTAATCAAAGGATGAGGCAAAAATTTCCAATTTCATAGGCAGAACTTGATACTCCGTACTATAGAATTATTAATCATGATTTAAAATCCCCCTTTACCTTTAACCTGAGTGAACATCTTATCATAATAGATAGATGAAAAACGAGCCATGGGACGTGGCTGCCCTTGACATCAACACTCAATGCGACCAGACATTTTGCTATTGCAACAGCACATATATTTCGTTTTGTTACTGAACGCCACATATACACAATTGTTTAAATGTAAGGTATGCCCCCACCAATTTGTTTTTTAGTTTAATTTTAATACATTCTATATTATTAATCAATTATCTTTATTTTAATTTTAAAATAATTAATATAAAAATTAATAATTTTTAATTATATAAGAACCTTTTATTAAATGACAATATAAACTTTTAATATTTTTCAGTGTATTTTCATTAATATCTTATTTTTTTATTAAATTATTGTGATACTACTTTTAGACGAGTTTAATTTTAATTATTTGCAATTTTCTTAAAATTTGTTTTCGAATTGAGTAAATTCAACTTTAATAGAAAGATGTAGAAAGTTATAGAAAACCACGTGCCTTATCCATGTCCATCTCAATAGAAAATTTTGGAAAATCCTAGTCAGTTCTCTTAAATCCTATATAAAGTTTCTCCTGTTTCCCCTCAGCATCAGAACAGAAGCAGTTGATTGAAAGAAAGTCTCGTCTCGTCTTGTAAATCCCCTTAGCGACCAGTTTTCGTCTATAAACTAAATCCGTTATATAAATAACACACAAAAAGGTTGTTATATAAACAAAACACACAAAATAATAAATATGATGTGAATATTTGTTAATGATTGTTTTCTAATTTTTGCACATTATACTATTTTTTAATCTATTTAAAATTGATATTTTAACTATATTTATTCTGTAAATTAGTATTTTTTTTATTTATAATTTTAACAATTTAATCTTAAAATATTTTCTAAATGAAGAATACTTAAAAACATATCAATACACTAATCTAATTAAATATCACCTTGAGAAGATAATTAATTTTAACATGAGATTAATAATATTCACACTCAAAATTAATGCAACCAAAATTGATTGTACAGTAAATGAATTATTATCAACCATTATAATTCAATACAAGATTTAAAATATTTGTAGTTACTAAAATATTTATTAAAATAAGAACAACATTAAATCATAACTTATTAGTTAAAAGTAAAAGATAAATATGATGTGTTTGATACTATTAAATTGTTGAACAGTGAATTAAGAGGGTTTAATTAAGTTGGTTGTATACTTTTTATACTTGAATTGAATTTATACGAATTAAAAAAAAATGTTAAACAGTGAACACATTGAAGGACAGCAAAACATTTGCTTAGAGGTAGGAAAGAGTCTTGCAACAAGTAAAATTACAATAAATTTTGCAAAGTGACTGACAACAGGGGACGCCAAACCAAAGGTCCGGTTTGGACCTTAGAGCTACATCAATCGTTGACAACCAAAAGATTTTTATATTTAGAGTGTCAAATTCCAAGTTCATCTAGTTCTCAATGACATCATTGATCAGTCTGAGCTCCACCAGCATTCATCGGATTCTGTGGCAGTACCTGCAGCGCAGTTCTTTTCTTCTTCACTTCCTGTGCACATGTTGACAGTGAAGAATGTTAGTAAGAAATGAAACATATATAAATAGCTAGTGAAAGAGGAAGCGGAGAATCAGCTGAACTGAACCTTAACAACATTTGTCTTGCAGTTTGATTTTGCATCTAGCGTTAACCTCTTCAGCAACCTCTTATTATGTAGTTCATCTTCAGAGATCACGTTTTCCTTCATCATATTAGTGTTGTGCACATCTCCTTTCAACTGATTGAACCGAAATATCGGTACTCTTCTGCTCGTGGATAGAGTCTTCTCTGAAGAGACACAAGGAGGGTCCTTAACCTTAACCTTGGGCACAGCAATGGTGAGAACCCCGTGCTTTATGGCAGCCTTAAGCTCTTTGACCACCACGGCTTTAGGTGGGAGAGTGATCTTCATAGCGAACTTGCTGTTACTGCAACGCTCCACCCAGCACCACCTGTGAGTGTGAGTGTGAGTGTTCTTCTGATCGAAGTCGTGTTTCCTGTCACCGCTAATGCAGACGAACATACCGTCCTCGATGTCAACCTTCACTTGTCCCTTTTTGAAATATTTTTAGTTACTAGAAAATTTACAGAAATAAGATATCTAATTAAATATCACCTTGAGAATATAATGAATTTAAAACGATATTAAATAGCAATTTATAAATGTGTATTCAATATTTTCAAATATAGTAATTCTGTTTAGTAGTTCCAAGAAATTTTGCTAACCATTTGTCAAAAAATTTACTGCTCAAAAGAGAAGCATGTGCACACCACCGATATTGCGTGTTGAGGATCTAGAGGGCCAAGTGAAAAATATAATCTTCGTGTGAAAAAACAGAGAAACAACATGCATAAATATTAGAAATGTGCATGGAAAAAAATAAATGGATGAATCTTCATCCCACAAGAAACAGAAAACATATACTAAGTACACAAGAAAATCTCAAACAGTCGTTCAAAGCTCACATCTAAAATAAATACTACTACCTCCATTCCTAAATATAACATTATATAATATCTATCCAACGCAATGTGACACTTTCAGAAATGCTTGAAATTAAAAGCACATTATCTGATTTATTAGGAACCAACTCGATTGCTTGGTCTAAACTAAAAGATCTAAACATAACTGAGATTTAACTTTTTTTTTTTTTTAATTTTGAGGTTGGAGATTGAACTTGACAACGAATAATGTATAGTTTCCCTAGATTTGTTGAATATAGTTATAACGGGAAAGAAGTTTGATAGACATTAAATAGATAAATAAACTGTATCAAACAAACTTAAAAATTAGTATGAAAAGTCATGTATTTTTGTTTTAAATAAAAAGATGCATTATGTGTTTCCATTGTTTTATAGACACTGATTCCTTATTAACCAGTGAAATCCAGAAGTCAAATTCAGGTATATCCAAAAATAATCTTTCAGCTTATCCTCAGTTATAGTGCTTTGAAGCATTTTTATTTTAGTATTTTAACTATGCTAAAAAAACTCAGAAACGCCAGTAGGAGAAGAGGATTCTAAATTGTGAGGCAAAAAGTCACCTCGCACTTTTATTATTCAAAACACGATACACAACACGATCACCACACTATTGCAATAGCGGAGTCCATACATGATAATATCACACACATCTCAAACTCAACTACATACATTTATTTAACTTTTCTTATGATATGAAGACACATAATTTTGATTGAGAGCACAGTTGGGAGAATAGCCATTAGCCAGTGATCTGAACGGGCTTGACATCGGGCTTCTTGACTTCCTCCTTGGGAACAGTGACAGTGAGCACTCCGTTCTCGATAGCGGCCTTCACCTCATTCACCTTCGCATTCTCCGGCAGGCGGAAGCGGCGGAGGAAGCTGCCGCTGGTGCGTTCGACGCGGTGCCACTTGTCGTTCTTGTCCTCCTTTTCCTTTGTCCTCTGTCCGCTTATCTGGAGCACTCTTCCCTCCTCGATCTCCACCTTGACCTCTTCCTTCTTCAGCCCCGGAAGGTCTGCTTTGAACACGTGCGCCTCCGGGGTCTCCTTCCAGTCGATGCGCGTGTTGGCGATCGCCGAAGTCTCGTTGGCGAACTCGGAGTGCGGAACGGAGAGGGAGGTGCCCGGGAAGCCCTGGAATGGGTCCCACACGTCAAGGGAGAATGGATCGAAGACGTTGGTCCTTCGCCCGGTACCGAAGAAACTTGGAACCAGCGACATTGTTACTAAAGAGTGAGAGTTGTTGTTGGTTAGCTACTTAGCTTGGTTGTTCTGCTTTTGAGTTTTTGTTAAGTGGTGAGAGAAGGGGAAAGTATATATCTATATATTATTGGAGGAGGGAGGAGGATGTTTTGGTCTTTGGGATGTTCGCGATGGTTCAGGATCAATGTAGCTATCTCTTTGTCTTGCAGCAAAAAGGGAAGAAATGTTTAGAGGGTTCTGGGGGGATGTTTCCGAATGACGAAGATGTTTCCCGAACAAAAAAGATTTTAAAGTAGGATTGCCACGTAGGATTGGAGAATTATGGAGGGTGCATCCATGCTCTGACTACTTATCAGTTATGACCAATGACCATAGATTTTTGTAGTTTTTTTTTGGTGAATATAGATTTTTGTAGTTAGAACCAATGATCATAGATTTGGTATAAAATATAAAATAACATAAAAATAAAAAATTTCTAGAAAAATTAATCTATGCCTAGTGCGGTAGTGCCCACAGATCAATGCACCAAATTCCCTCGTGCTTTTTAGTTGGGCCTAGGCCTTTGTTTAAAAAATAAAATAAAAAAGGATCAATGCATCAAACTGGAAGAAAAAGTGATTTAACGTGAATGAATTTTTAAAGATTGAAAATGTTTATTATTTGTATTTTATTAAAATTATCATTTTGAAGAAGTCTTAACCATAACATGACCTAAAAACTTAGCCTTTTGTGCTACTCATATTTTACACAATGAAAAAAGTGTAATTATATTTAGATACTTATGTATCAAACACTGTTAGACTTTATTTATTTATTTTTATTTTTCTCTTCTTATTAGATCATATTATTTATTATATTTTTATTTTTTTTTCTCTTTGTCTCTCTCTAGGTATTATATAAGATTTAGGTGTCTATTAATTTTTTTTCGTAGAAAAAGTATTTTAAAATGAAATTTTTATAAGGTGAACTAGGAAGGTACAATTGAAATTTATACTAGGTAAAAATTATATTATATATTAAAATAAATTAATAATACATGCATCTTTGTTCATACATTTTAAAATGAAATCAATTAAAACAATGATCGAATGGAAAGAATAACATAACTGTTTGTATAAGTAAAGTAAAATGTAAACCAAGGAATGGGGCAAAAATTTATCATTTCATGATCAGAACGTAATACAGTAGCTATGAGATGTATAAATCGTGATTCGAAAAGCCTACTAAGCTAAGTGAACATCTTATCTTTTCTTATCATGGATGTTGTACTACTCGAACTCGGCACTCCGACTAGCTGATCTGGTCGAGTAGAATGATCTTACTCGGATCAAGGAGGTTATAACGGAAAATATATCTCACTATAAGATAAGATATAGAAAGAACAAGGCACAAGATCGTGATAGAAAATAAAATTATCTCTATCATGAATTATGAGATTTGAGGAGATATGATAAAAAAATAATTCTATCAAATATATCTCTTTATACTCTATAAAAACAACAATACTCCATCCAATCAAGGTACGGAAATTCTACTCCCAATTATGATACCTGTCTCCTACTTCTGCGCCTCTAACTACAGCGTCGGAGTGTCTTTATAGGTACACCCCCCGTCATTCACGGAGGAGAACCCAACGGAACCACCGCATCGGAATACTTACTAAATCCGGTATATTTAATTAAATATCACCTTGATAATATAATGAATTTAAAATGATATTAAATAGCAATTTATAAATGTGTATTCAATATTTTTCAAATATAGTAATTCCGTTTAGTAGTTCCAAGAAATTTTGCTAACCATTTGTCAAAAAATTTACTGCTCAAAAGAGAAGCATGTGCACACCACTGATATTGCGTGTTGAGGATCTAGAGGGCCAAGTGAAAAATATCATCTTCGTGTGAAAAATCAGAGAAACCACCATGCATAAATATTAGAAATGTGCATGGAAAAAAATAAATGGATGAATCTTCATCCCGCGAGAAACAGAAAACATATAATACGTACACAAGAAAGCCCCAAACGGTCGTTCAAAGCTCCCATCTAAAACAAATACTACTACCTGTTGTCTATGGTGTGTAAAATCACAATCAAATAAGTTTGAGACATGTGTTAGACACACTGTCCTTAAGGATTTATCCGCATAAAGCGCAAATTCCTCAGGATTTAACAGACTCTTCCCAATAATAGATTGGGACAGCAGAACTAACAAGTTTTCAGTGAGATTATCCCAAGAACTCAGAAGGTGGAAAAAGAAAAGAGAGCTCAATCAAACCATCTGAAACATAAGTATTTATAAAGAAAATATAGGATTTCTCAAACCACCCAAGATCAAGTCAAAGATAAGGTGAGACCTAGTCTGTTTCTAAAACCATCCAAGACCAAGTCAAACAAAAGAAACTGTTTTTAATAAACAATAAATTGATTTAAAAAAGATTTTTATATTTAATTAAATAGACATGTTAACATTTTGAAATATCAACAAAATATACAACAATCCCCCACATATTTCAAAAGGTTAAATAAAAAGTTTTCAGAAAATATAAGAAATTCCTGGGTTCTCTTTCTCTTGGATGTAATGCATCGGACCTGGTGTAGCAAGTTATATGAACCGGGCATTACTTCGGTATAGGTTGTAAATAACCCACTCTGGAGTAGGTTGGTAATTCATCCATTCATTTATTGACATGTGGCTCATTTGCCATGTCATATAATGAACTTCAAATCGAATCAAATATTATCTAATCAATTTTGAATTAATTTAAATAAATCCAATAAGAAATTATCTAATCAGTTTTGAATTAATCATATTTAAAAAGATGTTATCTAATTGATTTTCTATTAATCTAATCAAATTTAATAAGATTTTTTTTTGCTGAATATCAAATTTAATAAGATATTATCTAATATTTGAATTAATTTAATAAAATATTACAAGCTAATTATATTTAATGAATAATTAAATTGCTTGCATTAATATATTAATTTTATAATTTCAAAAATAAAAATTAAGCTTATAATATATATTACGAAATCAAGTTCATGCATAGTCGTTGATTTAACTTAATTAAATTTAACATACCTACTTACATTTAGTGAGGAATTTAATTACTCACATATTTATTATATAAAAAAAGTATTCCTAATACAAATTTGAGAAAATATTTATATATTTAAAATATTTTATGAAAATATTCATAAACAATATTTAAAACCTAAACATGATTAAAAAATTTATGAATGTTATTAAATAAAATTAATTATTCCTAAATTTAACAAATTTAACTAACTATATAAAAAAAATCCTTTATCTTTATATGTAGAGAAGAAATTTATGAATGTTGTTAGATCAATTTTTTCGCCTAAACTAAGGATACATAAGTCATTTCAAATTTTTGTATTTAGTAGAGTTATATTATTCTTTCAAACCTTGTATTAAATTAAAATTATAAAAAAACTTGTTGTCAACGTTTATTAATGATTACAAATGAATTGTGATGTAAAAAATAATTAATTATTTTTATAAAATAAAATTTTCTGATGATTATATTTAATAAAGAATTAAATTGCTATATTAATGTTATTTATTATTCAATTTTGATTGATATTATTTTTGTGTAGTTATTAAGAGTCAATTTTAATACTTCCTTCGTCCCTTTTTATAAGACTCTTTTTAAAAAATTGTTTGTCCCTTTTTATAAGATTTTTTCTAATTGTCTTTTGCATTAATATTATTTTTTCTAAAGTAACCTTAATTTATTAGCAAAAGTTTTAGCCAAAAATAATAAATGTTGGAAGTTAATGAGGTAAACTCTTTCTTTCTCTTATTGGAAAAGATGAGTAACAATTAGGTGAGAAGCAATCGAGTGGAAAGAGAGATGATTAATTTTAAAAAAAATTAAGGATAATTTTGGAAGAACATTATGAATTAATGACAAATTTAAGGTTACTAACTAAATTACTATCTAATTTTTTAAAGGTTGTGAATTAGTTGGAATGGTCTTATAAAAAGAGACAGATAAGAAGAAAAAATAAGTGTCATCCTTGGTTTTTTACCCAAACCAAGAAAAAATAATAAATAGATGAAAAAGAGTAATAATTTTACAAAACTAACCTTATTATTAATATTACATTGAAAAGCTAAAGTGATACTTATTAGGGGTGTTAATGAAAAAAGTTATTAATATTACATTGAATAACTAAAATGACACTTATTTTTTCTTCCAACATGACACTTATTATGGGACGGATGGAGTATAATATTCTCTCCATCTCTTTTATAAGATCATTTCAACTAATTCACACCCTTTTAAGAAAATTAGCTTATTTAGTTAGTAACTTTAAATTTGTTAATAATTTGTAATATTTTTCCAAAATTATCCCTATTTTTTTGAAATTAATCATCTCTCTCTTTCCACTTAATTGTTCTCACCTAGGGATGGAAATAGGCCAGGCTTTGGCGGGCCTGAACCTGACCTACATCATAATTGTTAAGCCCGAGCCTGGCCCGTTTACCTGTTACAGACTATTTTTTAAGCCTTGACCTAGCCTGATTAAAAGTCTGACCTGGCCTGAAAGCCTACTTACATGGCCTGATTTGTAAAAAGCATATAATCCTACTAATAAGCCTACATGCCTAAGTAGGTCAGCGGGCCTAAATAAGCTAAGTGTCTTGTTCATCACCTAAATTATTTAATATTTTGTAAAGACATATTAATAATAATGTTAAATATTAAGGGGAAAAAGGGTGACGTTCATCACCAAAAGTTTGTGATGACGTTTTGATTGAATTGAGAATCTCCAATTCTCCATTCTTCACGTGCCAGTGGCCAGTGAGCCACAAATCACGTGCGTAACTTTTCAATTTTAAATTTTTTATTATAAAACTTACTATTAATATTAATAATTATATATATATATTAAATATAAATATTATATATATATATATATATATATATATATATATATATATATATATATATTATAAATAGGCCAGCCTATCAGGCTTAATAGACTTTTTTTAAAACCTAAAGTCTGACCTTTTTAATTAAAAAGGCTTTTTAAAAAGCCTAAGTCTGACCTTTTTAATAAACAGGCCAGGCCAGGCCAGGCCTTTGGCGGGCCAGGCCATGGGCCCTGATGGGCAGCCTGACATATTTCCACCCCTATTCACCTAATTGTTATTCATCTCCTCCAATCTTAATAAGAGAGAGAAAGAGTTTATCTCCTTTATTTCAACATTTATTGTTTTTTGGCAAAAAAAAAATGTTAATAAATTAAGGGTACTTTAGAAAAAATAATAATTAATACAACAAATAATTAGAAAAGGATCTTATAAAAATTGATATATTACATATGAGTCTTTTTTATTTTTTTTAATTTGGTTACTTTATAATATGCTTTGTATTAAATAATAATTAAAAAAGGATTTTTTATATAGTTAGTTAAATTTATTAAATTTAGGAATAATTAATTTTATTTAATAACGTTCATAATTTTTTTAATCATGTTTATGTTTTAAATATTGTTTATGAACATTTTTAATAAAATATTTTAATATATAAATATTTTTTCAAATTTGTATTAGTAATATTTTTTCAACTGTATAATAAATACGTGAGTAATTAAATTCCTCATTAAATGTAAGTAGGTATGTTAAATTTGATTAAGTCTAATCAACAACTATGCATGAACCTCATTTTGTAATATATATTATAAGCTTAATTTTTATTTTTGAAATTATAAAATTAATATATTAATGCAAGCAATTTAATTATTCATTAAATATAATTAGCTCGTAATATTTTATTAAATTAATTCAAAACTTATTAGATAATATCGTATTAAATTTGATTAGATTAATACAAACAAATTAGATAACATCTTTTTAAATTTGATTAATTCAAAACTGATTAGATAATATCTTATTAGATTTGTTTAAATTAATTCAAAATTAATTAGATAATATTTGATTAGATTTGAAGTTCATTATCTGACATGGCAAAGAAGCCACATGTCAATAAATGAATGGATGAATTACCAACCTACTCCGAAGTGGGTTATTTACAATCTATACCGAAGTAATGCCCATATGAACCAGACCTAGACTGATAAGACTTAGCACACAATGTAATTGGTGTAGCAAACTATATGAACCAAAGACACTTGGTGTATGTTAGAGGTCTACCAATCACACTACACCCCCACAATCCTTGTCGTTATCACTGTTGTGCACCAATAGGCCATGCGCGTGCCCGGTATTCATGAGTGCTCTAGAGATTTTGCCAGGATCTCATATAAGCGGCCCCACTTAACACTCATATAGGTGATTTCATCAAGTATATGCTGCAAATCATACACCACCCATAAGGGATATGAAAATCATTAAAAACTTTATAAGTCGTCAAACTTTCTCACAACCACATAAAGCTTAACTATAAAGTTTAACCTCTCATTAATGCAGTGTCTAGCACTTTCTCACACTATAGGAAGGGACTTACAAATTAAAAAATTGATTAAAATCAATTTTAGTGCTAGCAGAACTAACAAGTGACTTGTTCTTACCCATATGAACCTTTTTCATGGAATCTCCAATCACAAAGGTTGGGTTACCATCACTTGTTTGTTTTCAAGTGGCTTAATAAAGTCTCATTCCCCTCGATGTTTCATGCAATAATCTCTTCCTTAGGAGTTTAAGTTTGAGGATCGACCGAATCCATTAATGACTTCACATAATCAAAAGATTTTTATCTTTTAAGCAATTGCTTTATCACATTATTTCTTAATTTATATTCTAAATGAATATTTGCTTAACTGATTTTTTTCAACCACTAAGTCTCATAATTAACCATCTCCAGATTAATAAACTTTGACTCAATTATTATTTGTTTGGTTGATCTCTAAGTAATGCACACCACAACCAAGTGCAATAGCACAACCTCCAGTGGATTTTGTCTCATATGGATCAAAGATCCATTTAACATCACTGTATTTTCTAATACAATGAAAAATCCACTATGTTCAATACCATAACTTGTGGTACCTCTCAAGTGTCTCATATTATGCAAATAGTATAGAGAACTCACACTTGACACTACATTCAAGCAAAATTAATTACTCAGAATATTGTTGATAGTTCACACAATTCCTGCTAACTTATGTCACAAATGACAATTGCTTTTAAAAAGCTAAACTCAGAAAGCTCACATCACAAATATTCCACAGAGATATTTTCTCATAATAAGAACTAAAAAAAAAATTATTCCCTCAAGAAGCTAACAAATGTATATAAATAAAGACACTTCCATCAATATATATATATATATATATATATATATATATATATATATATATATATATATATATACTACTTGATATATGTTGTCAAACAAGTATGCGCCAAGGCTAATGTCTCTAAGCAACAAATATGTGCTTTTACCCCAAACGAAAAAAACATGATTACTTGTGAGCAAAATTCTATAACAGAACTGCCTCTATTGCAAGTTCTAACATGGGGTTCTCTACTTTGACACCTCTATTGAGTTCTCACCACAAAATTTCAAAACAAGAGTTTCTTAACATCGTGGTAGTGCCGTGAACATCTTTAGCCATGCAAAATCTCAATAATCATAAAATACTATGTAGCTGAAAAGATTGTATCTTGCAAACTAATTGACACATGCATAATTTGCAAATAATGTTATATATTGCATTCAACATTGATAAGCACTCAATAACTGTAAACTTTTCAATTACAATTCATGTTACGTCATTGACAAGTGTATCAAGTCGTACAAGTAGTATAAAATGGAAGTTCAAGTATCGTATCCACAGGGACTTGTTCAATATTTGACAATTTACACACTTTTTACTTACTAAGCAAAATATAAAGAAAACTTGAAATAACAATGGTTAAGAGCAAAGATAAAGATAGAAACTTGGAAATTAAACTAATAAAAGGGGTTTTGATTCTCAAAGATCTAGACTGCGGAGAGTGGTTACGGGAAACAATGATAATGAACGTGGGGTTCGACTTCACTAAATCACTCCCTCATGCACACACAAGCTATTAATCAATGTTTATCATCCATTTGTTATCACCAACTCATAAAAATGCTCAATCCCTAATTCCTTACAAGAAGAGCCTAAGTTCCTTGACTAAACTATCAATCCCTTGCATAGCTTAGCCAAGTTACTTGCTTTAAGAAAAGAAGTTAAAGGTGACTAATGGGCTTTGCTCTATTCCTAGATACAAGACCCATTAGGTGCTCTTCTCCGGTTCATAGTTCAAATACATTTTCCAATCGCATTTAAACCATAAAATCAAGCAAAGGGGGATCAAGCCAAAGCAAGCATTAAGCAAAGAAGAAAGCACGTAACGGTGAATAATAAACATGTATTAATAACTCAAAAGATATACATGAGTTTGGATTTAGTTACATCAAACCCCAATGAAGGGGAGCTCAGCTACTCATGGGTGAGAGGAGCCTCAAAATGGTGGAGAAGAGATGAATGAAAAATGGAGACTTGGGAGTGTTCCCCACAGCTGCCTTTGTGCCCCCAACCTAGATCAAAGAAGAATGCTTTTTTCCCTTGCAAAATGCCCTTTTAATAGCTTTGTTTTTACCCAAAAAGTGACAGCGCAACATTTTCGGCCCAGCTGAAATTATGTTTCAGCTGGGCCGAAACTTCAATAATGCTCACTGGGACAAGCTCGGCTGGGCTCACCAACTGGTTCGGCTGGGCTGAACTTCCTTTCTCAAAATTAGGTGCTCTCTGTCAGTTTCTGAGCTGGGCTGGCCAATGTTTCAGCTGGACCGAAGAGAACTTTCTTCCTTGACCTTGATCTTAAGCTATTCCAAAACCCATATCCAATTTCTATGCATCGAAAAATACTAAAACATGAGACTAAATTCCAAATTTACATAACTAATTATATATCTAAAAACTAATTCTTTTTGAACTAAAAAGAGGTAGAAACAAGGATTTAAATAAGGGTTAGATGAAATAATTGCACTTATGTGTACCAAAAAGGTAAGTATAAAATGCAATTATCAATTCACTAATCATAATAATCAATCACAGCAAACACAATCTTCCATAAACATATCCACCACATTTAACTTTCACTAAAAATACATACATTCATTTCCCCACAATTTTGCTTCATCCAATCAATAAAATACAACTCAATTTGGGTACTATGTATGCAGTAAATTATAATGAACCAACCAAGCAAACAATAATATCACCAGGCAATTCACCAATTAATCACCCAAAAACAAATAAATTATCAACGAAGCTCAAATGTATGCTTCCCCCACATAAGAATTTGCGTTTTCGGAAATCCCTATGTCCATAATATATATATATATATATATATATATCTATATATATATATATATATATATATATATATATATATATATATTCTTTTTAATATATAAAACGCACTCAAATTTTAAATGGAGGCACGTAACAAACACGAACACCATATGATATAAGAAGTTTCATTTTCTTTGAAGATTCTCTTTTATCCAAAACAATATAAGAATATTATATTGATAATAAAAAGATAATAATGTACCTGGTTTTCTTTCAAATAAGTTATACCATGAGTTTTGAATAAATAGGCAACAAACAAATTGTGGACTTGCCATTTTACACGTGGTGCAGCATCTCAATATCACCATGGAGTATAAAATACTTGCACGATTTCGTTTTCATCCAGTTCAGTGTTGATTTTATCCAACCGATTCAAGCACTCAATGACGAGTTTGGCGTTCCCGGAATGCACGTCACGATGAATGAGTGATCGACGCCTTGGAGAGTGAGGGTTTATGGCATCACTGTAGGACCTAAATATCTGGATTCTAGCACTTTTTTTTTATACGAACCCTAACCCGAATTTGGGGTCAAATGCATAGACGACGACTAACATGGACAACTTTAAATCCTTGAGATTGTTGTCTATAGTGTGTAAAATCACAATCAAATAAGTTTCATGGTGTGTAAAATCACAATCAAATAAGTCTGAGACGTGTGTTAGACACACTGTCTTCAAGAATTTATCCGCATAAAGCGCAAATCCCATAGGATTTAACAGGCTCTTCCCAATAATAGATTGGGATAGCAGAACTAACAAGTTTTCAGTGAGACTAACCCAATAACTCAGAAGGTGGAAAAAGAAAAGAGAGCTCAATCAAACCACCTGAAGCATAGGTATTTATAAAGAAAAGATAGGATTTCTCAAATCACCAAAGACCAAGTTAAAAATAAGGTGAGACCTAGTCTATTTCTAAAATTAACCAAGACCAAGTCAAACAAAAGAAACTGTTTTTAATAAATAATAAAGTAATTTAAAAAAGATTTTTTATATTTAATTAAATAGATATGTTAACCTTTTGAAATATCAACAAAAATATACAACACTACCTCCTTCCTGAATATAACACCATGTAATATCTATCCAACGCAATGTGACGCTTTCATAAATGCTTGAAATTAAAAGCACATTATCCGATCTGTTAGGAACCGACTCGATTGCTTGGTCTAAACTAAAAAATCTAAACAGAACTGTGATTTAACTTTTTATTTTATTTTGAGGTTGGAGATTGAACTTGACAACGAATAATGTATAGTTTCCCTAGATTTGTTCAATATAGTTGTAACGGGGAAGAAGTTTGATAGACATTAAATAGATAAATAAACTGTATCAAACAAACTTAAAAACTAGTATGAAAACTCATGTATTTTTTTTTGTAAAATAAAAACGATGCATTATGTGTTTCCATTGTTTTATAGACACTGATTCCTTATTAACAAGTGAAATCCAGAAGTCAAATTCAGGTATATCCAAAAATAATCTTTCAGCTTATCCTCAGTTCTAGTGCTTTGAAGCATTTTTAATTTAGTATCTATGCTAAAAAAACTCAGAAACGCCACTAAAAATACTAATTATATAGGAGGAGAGGATTCTAAAGTCACCTCAGCACTTTTATTAATCAAAACACGCTACACAACACGATCACCACACTATTGCAATAGCGGAGTCCATACATGATAATATCACACACATCTCAAACTCAACTACATACATTTATTTAAGTTTTTTTATGATATGAAGACACATAATTTTGATTCAGAGCACAGTTGGGAGAATAGCCATTAGCCAGTGATCTGAACGGGTTTAATAAAGTCCCATTTCCCTCGATGTTTCATGCAATAATCTCTTCCCTAGGAGTTTAAGTTTGAGGATCGACCGAATCCATTAATGACTTCACATAATCAAAAGATTTTTATCTTTTAAGCAATTGCTTTATCACATTATTTCTTAATTTATATTCTAAATGAATATTTGCTTAACTGATTTTTTTCAACCACTAAGTCTCATAATCAACCATCTCCAGATTAATAAACTTTGACTCAATTATTATTTATTTGGTTGATCTCTAAGTAATGCAGACCACAACCAAGTGCAATAGCACAACCTTTAGTGGATTTTGTCTCATATGGATCAAAGATCCATTTAACATCACTGTATTTTCTAATACAATGAAAAATCCACTATGTTCAATACCATAACTTGTGGTACCTCTCAAGTGTCTCATATTATGCAAATAGTATAGAGAACTCACACTTGACACTACATTCAAACAAAATTAATTACTCAGAATATTGTTGATAGTTCACACAGTTCGTGCTAACTTATGTCACAAATGACAATTACTTTTAAAAAGCTAAACTCAGAAAACTCACATCACAAATATTCCACAGAGATATTTTCTCATAATAAGAACTAAAAAAAAATTATTCCCTCAAGAAGCTAACAAATGTATATAAATAAAGACACTTCCATCAATTTATATATATATATATATATATATATATATATATATATATACACTACTTGATATATGTTGTCAAACAAGTATGTGCCAAGGCTAATGTCTCTAAGCAACATATATGTGCTTTTACCCCAAACGAAAAAAACATGAATTACTTGTGAGCAAAATTCTATAACAGAACTGCCTCTATTGCAAGTTCTAACATGGGGTTCTCTACTTTGACACCTCTATTGAGTTCTCACCACAAAATTTCAAAACAAGAGTTTCTTAACATCGTGGCAGTGCCGTGAACATCTTTAGCCATGCAAAATCTCAATAATCATAAAATACTATGTAGCTGAAAAGATTGTATCTTGCAAACTAATTGACACATGCATAATTTGGCAAATAATGTTATATATTGCATTCAACATTGATAAGCACTCAATAACTGTAAACTTTTCAATTACAATTCACTAATCATAATAATCAATCACAGCAAACACAAGCTTCCATAAACATATAAGAATATTATATTGATAATAAAAAGATAATAACGTACCTGGTTTTCTTTCAAATAAGTTATACCATGAGTTTTGAATAAATAGGCAACAAACAAATTGTGGACTTGCCATTTTACACGTGGTGCAGCTTCTCAATATCACCATGGAGTATAAAACGCTTGCACGATTTCGTTTTCGTCCAGTTCAGTGTTGATTTTATCCAACCGATCCAAGCACTCAATGACGAGTTTGGCGTTCCCGGAATGCACGTCACGATGAATGAGTGATCGACGCCTTGGAGAGTGAGGGTTTATGGCATCACTGTAGGACCTAAACATCTGGATTGTAGCACATTTTTTTTTATACGAACCCTAACCCGAATTTGGGGTCAAATGCATAGACGATGACTAACATGGAGAACTTTAAAAGCACCATGTAATATCTATCCAACGCAATGTGACGCTTTCATAAATGCTTGAAATTAAAAGCACATTATCCGATCTGTTAGGAACCGACTCGATTGCTTGGTCTAAACTAAAAAATCTAAACAGAACTGTGATTTAACTTTTTATTTTATTTTGAGGTTGGAGATTGAACTTGACAACGAATAATGTATAGTTTCCCTAGATTTGTTGAATATAGTTGTAACGGGGAAGAAGTTTGATAGACATTAAATAGATAAATAAACTGTATCAAACAAACTTAAAAATTAGTATGAAAAGTCATGTATTTTTGTTTTAAATAAAAAGATGCATTATGTGTTTCCATTGTTTTATAGACACTGATTCCTTATTAACCAGTGAAATCCAGAAGTCAAATTCAGGTATATCCAAAAATAACCTTTCAGCTTATCCTCAGTTATAGTGCTTTGAAGCATTTTTATTTTAGTATTTTAACTATGCTAAAAAAACTCAGAAACGCCAGTAGGAGAAGAGGATTCTAAATTGTGAGGCAAAAAGTCACCTCGCACTTTTATTATTCAAAACACGATACACAACACGATCACCACACTATTGCAATAGCGGAGTCCATACATGATAATATCACACACATCTCAAACTCAACTACATACATTTATTTAACTTTTCTTATGATATGAAGACACATAATTTTGATTGAGAGCACAGTTGGGAGAATAGCCATTAGCCAGTGATCTGAACGGGCTTGACATCGGGCTTCTTGACTTCCTCCTTGGGAACAGTGACAGTGAGCACTCCGTTCTCGATAGCGGCCTTCACCTCATTCACCTTCGCATTCTCCGGCAGGCGGAAGCGGCGGAGGAAGCTGCCGCTGGTGCGTTCGACGCGGTGCCACTTGTCGTTCTTGTCCTCCTTTTCCTTTGTCCTCTGTCCGCTTATCTGGAGCACTCTTCCCTCCTCGATCTCCACCTTGACCTCTTCCTTCTTCAGCCCCGGAAGGTCTGCTTTGAACACGTGCGCCTCCGGGGTCTCCTTCCAGTCGATGCGCGTGTTGGCGATCGCCGAAGTCTCGTTGGCGAACTCGGAGTGCGGAACGGAGAGGGAGGTGCCCGGGAAGCCCTGGAATGGGTCCCACACGTCAAGGGAGAATGGATCGAAGACGTTGGTCCTTCGCCCGGTACCGAAGAAACTTGGAACCAGCGACATTGTTACTAAAGAGTGAGAGTTGTTGTTGGTTAGCTACTTAGCTTGGTTGTTCTGCTTTTGAGTTTTTGTTAAGTGGTGAGAGAAGGGGAAAGTATATATCTATATATTATTGGAGGAGGGAGGAGGATGTTTTGGTCTTTGGGATGTTCGCGATGGTTCAGGATCAATGTAGCTATCTCTTTGTCTTGCAGCAAAAAGGGAAGAAATGTTTAGAGGGTTCTGGGGGGATGTTTCCGAATGACGAAGATGTTTCCCGAACAAAAAAGATTTTAAAGTAGGATTGCCACGTAGGATTGGAGAATTATGGAGGGTGCATCCATGCTCTGACTACTTATCAGTTATGACCAATGACCATAGATTTTTGTAGTTTTTTTTTGGTGAATATAGATTTTTGTAGTTAGAACCAATGATCATAGATTTGGTATAAAATATAAAATAACATAAAAATAAAAAATTTCTAGAAAAATTAATCTATGCCTAGTGCGGTAGTGCCCACAGATCAATGCACCAAATTCCCTCGTGCTTTTTAGTTGGGCCTAGGCCTTTGTTTAAAAAATAAAATAAAAAAGGATCAATGCATCAAACTGGAAGAAAAAGTGATTTAACGTGAATGAATTTTTAAAGATTGAAAATGTTTATTATTTGTATTTTATTAAAATTATCATTTTGAAGAAGTCTTAACCATAACATGACCTAAAAACTTAGCCTTTTGTGCTACTCATATTTTACACAATGAAAAAAGTGTAATTATATTTAGATACTTATGTATCAAACACTGTTAAACTTTATTTATTTATTTTTATTTTTCTCTTCTTATTAGATCATATTATTTATTATATTTTCATTTTTTCTCTTTTCTCTTCGTCTCTCTAGGTATTATATGACACTGAGATGGCTACTAATTTTTTGAAGAAAAAATATTTTAAAATAAAATTTTTATAAGGTGAGCTAGGAAGGTTCAATTGAAATTTATACTTGGTTAAAATCTTACATAGTAAATTAAATTAATAATAAATGCATCTATGTTCATACATTTTAAAATGAAATCATTTAAAACAATGATTGAATGGAAAAAAAATAAAATAACTGTTTGTATAAGTAAAGAAAAATTTTAACCAAGGAACGGGGGAAAAAATTTCTCATTTCATGATCAAAACGTAATGATTCAAAAAGCCTGCTGAGCTAAGTGAACATCTTATCTTATCATGGATGAAAAAGAGCTTTTGGACGTGGCTGCACTTAGCATCAACACTCAATACAACCAAACATTTGTTATTGCAACACCTCCTATACTTCGTTTTGCTACTGAACGCCACATCATACACAAATGTTCAAATGAAAGGGATGCCTTCAATTTGTTTTTTAGTTTAATTTTAATACACTATTAATATAAAGATTTTAACTATTAATTAATTAAATTATTTTTTGTACCAAAAAAGTTAATTAAAATTACTTTATGACGTGTAAATAATTATTAGAAAAAATTAATAGTTTCTAATTAATATATAATAACTCATAATTAAATAATAGTATAAAAATCTTAATAATTACTTCAAAAAAAATCTTAATAATACATTTTAATTAAATTCTTTACGAATTCACTAATCCTACGTTTGAAAGAGAGAAAAAAAAAAAAGAAAGAAGGAAAAAAAATTTTAAAATTCAAATGAGAGAGAAATTAGAAAGAAAAAAAAATTTAAATTTTTATTTCTTGAAATCAATTATCTCTCTCATTTTTCTTCTATTTTTTCTCAAATCAAACAAAAAAATATATTATAATTCATATTTTCTTTTTTCTTTATTTTCTTTCCTTTCATTTTTATCTCTACCAGACATAAGATGAGCAAACAGAGGAATGAACAATTATGGTACCAAACCCAACTTTAATAGAAAGTTATAGACTCCATCCATGTCCATCTTAGTAGAAAATCCTGGAAAGTCCTAGACACTTGTCTTGTTTCGTATATAAAGGTTCCTCTGTTTCTCCTTAGCAGCAGAAGCAGTGATTGAGTTGATTGAAAGAAAGCCTCGTCTTGTAAATCCATTTTTGATCAAAGTTAATATAACAAATAAATCACCATGTCTATTACCCCAAGCCTATTCGGTGGTCGACGAAGCAACGTGTTCGACCCTTTCTCTCTGGACGTATGGGACCCTTTTGAAGGGTTTCTAAATCTCTCGTTTCAATCTTTATCTGGAGAAGTATTTAGACGTTAGACTTCAAATTTGATCTTATTGAATGGTGAACAGGCCTTTCAATAGAGATAACGAACTGATAAACATAACAAATGCATAAAACTAATTAAGAACAATTCAAATTAAAAGGATCGGGACAACTACTAGGATTAAGTAACAGTTTATTCGAATTGAACCTAGAATTAAGCAACTAATTCAACAACCTCAATCATGTGATAGCACAATCTTCAAGGAATTATTCATTGGCCCACATCGATTATTTTGTAGAATGCAACTGGATCCTTCAGATGAACTCTGAGTAATAGAACAAGAATTTTCAACAAAAAGGTAACCCAATTAAATAAATATAGGTGCACGAGAACACACGCTAGCAAGCACATGCAGTGACACAGTTGCAGTACCTGTTTTGAGTTTGAGGCAGTAATGTGAATCGGACCTAACTAACAGCATAAGGATGGTGAGGGTCAAACTTGGAGAGAGTAATGGTGAGAAGTCCGTCCTGCATATTAGCCCTACCTTGTGTTTGAATGGGGTAATTTAATAAGGTAATTCATTTTTTCAATGAAATTGAAATTCTTTGGAGTGAAATGTGCTGTTTGAATAAAACATTTAAAAAGAAATTGAAATTCTATCATTTTTATCTGGTAATTAATTAAACTAAAACAGTGGAATTTGAATTTTTCTTTTCTGAAACGCTCGCTCCGCTCATTCAACTCTCACTCTCGCTTGCAACCCTAGCGACACCCACAACCCTCGTGACCCTCGCTCTGCTCTCTCTCTCGGTGGTTCAGAGTGCGCTCTCACTCTCTCTCACGCAGTGGTTCACGCTTTCTCTCTAGGTTCATACCAGGTTCGTCTCTCATCTCTGATTTTCGTTTTTAATTTCATTAATTTGTGTTTCATTTTTTTATTTCGGTATTTAATTTTGTTTTTGATCTAGGGTTTAGTTTTTGATTTCGTGTTTGATTTAGTTCGTTTCTCTCTCTGTTCATCTTTCTCGCTCCCATCTCTGCATATCTCTCAAATCTAGGTTTGTGTTTCTCACCTCAGGCACACGCATTGGGCAACGCTAGGTAGAGAAGTGAAGTAAAGATAGTGGAATTCTCTCATCAGAGGTAACTAATTTCGAGATTTCTTCCTCCAATCCAATTCCTTTGATTATTCTGTGACCTGTGAATACTTGTGATATTGATTTGAAAGTTGAATTCACATGGTTTTCCATTTTGTGGCACCAATTGAAAAAATGTGTTGCTGAATCAATTTTGCTTATTGCACTGATTTCATCATGTTGTGACTATGTGTCAATCATTTCAACTAAGGGATAGAAACCCATTATATAATATAGTAGATTACTGACTTTCTGCCATTTTCCCCAACCTGCAGTAAATAACACTGGTACCAAATAAACCTGAACAAGAATGCATGCAAATTTGCACAAGAAAATGACAATATGTGGGTCTAAGATTAACAGTGAGCACCTAGGAAATTAATCCAGTATTTGAATAAGGCGGATACACAATAAATAAATAAATAATCGGTGCCTCACTTAACTTGCCTAGGCCAAGGGACAAGGTAGGGTCAAGGCATGAAGGGCGGTGTTGGTGAAGTTAAGTGATTGACCCTATCCATTAAAATCTTTCATCATACTTACTTACCTGAGCTGAGGATAGTGACTGCCTCAGATCCCACTCTTCTTTTATTCATTTCCTCCTAGTCATTTCATTTAATTGTAGACATTAATGCTGGTTATTTCCTTGACAATTGTGAACATTCTGAAGGTTCAGAAATTTGCTTCCCAGTTGATGTCTGAGGGGATCCAAACTTGATCGGCTGCAGATTCTTGCATTTGGAGGTATGTATGCATAAAGATCTTTGCTATGTGTAGCCTATTTTGCACAATAATATTTGTCAGGGTATGTATTAGTAATCATCTGAATTTAAGGACCGAATACATGTATTCCTTCAGTATTGTCTGAGTTACTTGACTAACCTTTGCTTTCCTTAAAATGAGAAATTTATTAAAAAAATTGTCATTTGTTTGGTCTACTAAGTTTTTAAGTTTGTATAAAGTCTATTGTGATTCATCATGTCTCAAGTCCATTTGACCCTTAATTGTCGTCTTACCTTATGCGTTGATTAACTCGACTAGCTTTTTCAACCAAAGCCTTTTGTCCATCTATCAAATAGTAAGTACCATACATTATGCAACCATTAAGTGCAAACTTAAAAAGGAATAATATATGAACACTAACTTACTGACCATTTTCCAATTCAAGTGTAAAGTAGAGTGTCTCATGCACCAACCACTAAACTGTACCCTGCCAGCCATTTTAAGAGGTCTCAGCCACAACTCCATTTCTTTCTCAATACCACAATTTATGATAAAATGGTTAATTTGTCATGGGTTAGCAAATAGTCAATCATGGAAGCAGTGGCACTTTTACTGGATTCAGAATCAGTTCACATCAGTTTGGTACATTAGTGTAGAGAAAAGAAAAATCTATCTTACTAATTTGGAGAAACTTGTGGCAGGCAACATTAACAAGTGTTTAAAGCTAAATGTGATTTTAGTAGTAAGTTCAATAGAAAAAAGTAAAAAGGAAAAAAAGACTCATGCCTCAAGATTAGAAATAATATCTATATCTATATATTTTATATTATATATATATAAAATAAGCAGTGGGGTTAGGAGACAGATTTCTAATAATGCCTACTGTCTTGATCTCATGAAACTCTTGTATCATTTTGATTTCCTGGTGGTGTCACTAAATAATCTATCTTTCTCCCCTGCATGAGCCTGCTGAGTTTATGAGTTTGTAGCAGTGATAAATTTGCATACATGGCAAAATTAGAAAGACATGTAAAGTTGAGCATTATCTGCCTTGAGATAGATTATTGTGTGCTAGCTAGTCCAAAAACCTTACACCAGGACCCAAATTCATGATGTGTTATTCAACATCATGAATTAGCAAACCCCCTCAGTTTTGGTGCTTGTACATAGAACTGTCTCTGGCTTGCATGAGATACTTGAGCCTTGAACTGTTTTTATAGCTTAGAAGAATGAATAAACCACTATAAAACATTGGCTTATCACTGATTTGTTTGCTGAATGAATGCATCTTTTTGCCTACAACATTCATTCATGTACTGACTAGCACTGCTAACCAAATCATTGCTAACTCTTAATTGCTAGTTAGGATTGTTTTGGAACTTAAGCATTAACATAGCTGCCACATGAGTTGCTCTCTGAACTTAAGCAATAAATGGATTAATTTTGTGTTACTTAAAAGGGAAAAGGTAGTGTTGTGTATGAGTATGTGTGTATGTTGTATAAAAGGGGAAACAACTTAACATTTATATATGAGTCTAGTGAGCTGACTAATATGTTAGTACTTTGCAGATTTCAAGGGTTAGATTTGTGGTATGAGATTACTTTAGATGCCAATTTGTTTATGTCTCTGACAATTTGGTTCAATCTAAATGCCAATTTGATTGATTTGTTGTGCATTTGTAGGGCAGGGCAGGGCAAATGTTGACTGGGATTGAAGCAAGATGTTCAAGACTTATCATAATCTAGATGCCAAATGCCAAATTGATCGCACACAATGTGTGAACACTTTTAATTAGCTCATAAGTAATATCATAAGACCAAATTGCTTGAAATTAACTTTGTTGCAAGAAGGCATTGCATTTACTATAAATTAGTGTAATCCTTTTCTGTACGAAAAATACCATATGAAATTTGATTAAATGACAAGTACAATGTTGCTTGGGTAAATTGCATTTAATGATTATTTATTCCTCCTCGTGTACACTGATGCAAACCAATTGATTTATACGATTTGAATTTGCAATTTTTTTTTTGAAATAGTAAGATTTTGTGAAATAATACTACTTTGAATTTTATACACTATCCTTATGTATTCTTCAATTCTCTTACAACATATTTTTACTAATTTTCTTATTTATTAAATTAAAAATATTAAATACATTTTTTAGATTCTAAAATATTAAACACAGTTATTTTTTATTTAATTTATTTTATAATATAATATTAAAGAAAGTTAATGAAAACTATTATAAGAGGATATAATAATATTCTTTGCATATTATAGCTTAAAAGGGTTCTAGAACCATTATTCAATAAACAAATAATTCTAAGGATAAAATCAAAATTTTTTTCCTTTTCCTTTATTTTCGTTGTATTTTCAAATATTTAGTAGTATTATTAAATATTCTCTAACATTACATTATTTTTGAATTTTTAAGATTTAATATTATTTTTAATTATTAAATATTTAAAAAATAAGAAATCTTTATTTTTGTTAAATTTTAATATTGAAATTTCATTCTTTTTTAAATATATATTTAAAAATAAAATTTTGTATATGGAAGAAATTGAATTGTTTCATCCAAACTAAAAATTTAAAATTCCATAAATTTAAATTGACTTATCCATACAAATTATTTAAAAAAGAAAAAAAATTTAAATAAAAATAATTCAATTTTCTAACATTTCAAATTTTTTAGAATTTTGAAATTTCCTATCCAAACACAAGGTTAAGCTCTTGGGAATTGGCGTTATCAGGGAGAGTGAACTTCCTCTGGAATTTGCCAGTGTTGCGCTCTGCGTAGTGCCACACGTGACTCTTCTGATCGGTGTTGCGTTTCCTCTCGCCGCTGATGCAGAGCATCCTACCGTACTCAACGTCTACCTTCACCTGATCCTTCTTCATTCCAGGCAACTCCACTTCGAACACGTGCTTCGTTGGGGTCTCCTTCCAGTCCACGCTCGTGCCACCCAACGACGCCGTTTTTGAGAACAACTCATTTGCCGGTGGCGGGCAAGAATTTCTCGCCGGAAATGATGCCATGATCAGGGATTCAGGGCTAAAGAGAGAAGGATTTGTTTTCGTTGGGTTTTCTTAGAAAATATATGTTAAACAATAACTTAAAAATTTGAAATATAACAAAAATTATAAATATTTAAGCATATATTTTACCCTTTCTAAAGTGGGGCAAAGCAATTCTTTTCCCTTTAAAGATAAACCTTAATTAACAAGGATCACAACATACCCTTATATTATCCTAGGATAATATTACACTTCTTTTTTTTATTTGCATTAAGTTTCCAATGAGCATGTAATGTAAATTTTACGTTCTATATTTCTTGAAAGAAAATCTCCTTTGAAGTAAAGGAATTAAGCTATTTAGCAAATACCATATATATATATATATATATATTCCCTACAAGCTTGACCAAGCCCCACAAATGGGATGGATGGTCTTACACGCCCTCATCATCGCTTTCACTGGCACTTGAATCATCCACGTTAACGGCAGCTACTTTGGAAACACTAATCTTAAAAGAAGCGGATTGGATCTTATATGGCAACTTTGCATTGCTCGAACCCACCCCACACTCTTCTACCACTTTTTCTTCCTCTCTCTTCAAATCACTAGGTGGTAGGAAGCAATCCATGGACAACCCTTTGATGTTAAAATCCACTTCTTCAATTTGCCAAACCTCTTTTATTCTGGTCCTGGAATGGCTCTCAGGGCCTTCACCAAACCTTGACAATGTGACCCAAGTCTTCCCCGCGTGTGCAATGTTAATGCCATCCACGGTTCTATAGTCTTGTATTAGGGACTCCATGTTGGTTTCCCAAAATATGGCTTCACTTGTTGTGGATTTGAGTTTGAGCAAGTGGGAGTCTTGTAATTGGACCAAAAGGCCTGTTCTCTGGCTGAAATAGCCCCACACCGTGTGGCGAATAATCTCTACGTTGCTGCTACTTCTTGTTCGAAGTGAATTGGAATCGGCTTCAAGTTTCAATATGAAACATTCTTCGTTATTCACTGTCTTCTCTCCAATGCATATGGAGTTGTTGAACAAATTGGCCGTAGACCTTGGATCAAGACCCTGTTTAAAAGGCATTAATTAACTATCAAAGATTTATAGAATGGAGGATATTATTTATATAAAATTCATAATCAAAATGTGGATATAGATATGAAGTAACTAATGTGTATGTGTTATTTGACACTAGCAAGTAGTGTTTTAGTTTCTTAACACAATCCTTATCCTAAAGGATTGATTGATTATACTTAAAAAGCATGAAATGGGGCGTTTGACTATGATATGTCAATCATGTATTAAAGGAATTGGGGGCATCAAATTAGTGATGGGGAGGACCCAATCCAGGACACCAATGCCCTCAATTATAAGCGTTTTTTGTTAGTCAAACACTCAAACTTCAGGTCCTAGCAATAAGCAAAAGATGCCTAAATGCGATTACCTAGCTGTGACACATTAAAAAGCTTGGGAGGACACAAGAAAAAAATGCCATTTGAAAAAATGAATACTAGTTGTCATGCACTGAGGAATGAAGATAGATGCTGTTGACTTTTAGGGTCTAGCGAATTGTTGAATTCTGAGACTGACGATAAATATAGTTAACTGCTGAATTGGAGGATTATATACTCTTGGGTTCAGACTAAATAAGGAAGAAATTTCCTCGCATTACATATTAAATTGTTGACTTTTGTTTTTAAATGTAGACACCTTCGCGTTCAGGGAGGGCTAAGTTGTTAATTTTTATGAAAAACCATTTGGAAAGTGAATTGACTTTTTTAATTTTTTTTCTGTTTCTTTTATTCTTTTTGAAAGGGGAAGCACTTGGTTTTGGGTGAGTGGGATTCGGTTAGGCAGCGTTTGGAAACACATTCAAGCTAGCTTTTCTGTGTTACAGGGAGCTAGAACTTTATGCTAGTAATTGCTAGAAAAAGAAAACAAAGTGAGTGAAGTGGGAATGCAGCATAGATGGGAACACATTCAATTCAGATTCACACTTGAGTAACTCAGAGGAAATCAAATTAAAGAAGTAACACCAATTAATGCAAGAACACGGTTTAGAATCCCTTTTGGCCCCCATTCATAATGGTAAGAGACACAAAGGAAAGTAGGAAACCAACACCAACGTCACCCATTTCCTCAGTTCAAACTTGAAAGCCGACAGCAGGGAATTTAGCATGAAAATCAGCAAAAAAAATTTAAAGTTGCTCGAATCCTCTTTAACCCCAACGTCCCCACAGATACACATAACATACCAAATCCTAATCATAATCAATCATGTTCCATTATGTCAAATATAAAAAAACACACACCTCTTTGCAATTTAACAGCTTTAATTAAAGGGAACAAAACTGAAAAAGAAAAAGAAAAGCGGATTGGTGAAATTTTAAATTGAGATTACCTGAAGTAAACGCCTAAGTGGTCTTGGTGGGCCACGAGAAGCATGAGAATGGTGCCAAGGTGTTTGCCTCCACGCCACTTTCCCATCACTCCCGGCACTGATTTTGTACCCAGAAACAACCAGTTCCAAACACCACAGTTCTGGCTTCTTCTGCCACACAACAAACCCTCCCACTTCCCCTTTCATCTGCACCTTCTTCACCTTCACCATCTTCTTGCTACTCACACATTCTTCCCCTGCTGAAAACTCTGAGGCTCCTACTCTCACCTCCCCCATCGCATACATGCTTTCCACCGAATTCAAAGCACTCTCTCCTCCCACAGCTGCCACGTACTGTTTCACTATGTATTTCGCCATCGAAGCCTCCTTCACAACACAAACAATGAAAGAGTTAAAATTGAGATACATATACATATATATACTCAATTAGTCAATTATGACCGATCTATGTTAAAAAACAAAATGAAAAACTTAAATATACTTCATTAGGTGTTTTTTGTGTTGTTCTCCTATCAAAATTGGAATTTCATCTGAGTAATCTATATAATAAAGATTTGCAACATAGATTACCAAAATGAAACTCCAATTTTTAATTGGAGAACAACGCTAAAAACACCTGTCAAAAACATACAGAGAATGTTGTTATAGTCATTACTAACAATGTGACAATTCAGAATTGAAGTTTCATCTTAGTAATCTGTATAATAAAGATTTGCATTAAAGATCAACACAGGTTACTGAGATGAAACTCCAATTTTGATTGGAGAGAAGCACTAAGGAAATGCATCTAAATTTTGTCAAAAACAAAAAGAGAGTGTTGTTTTAGTCATTACTGACAATGTTATGGGATTTAATGGTGATGGGTTGGTTGTGAGAGGTGATAGGGAGAGGGATCAATGGCGCTCCAGCAACACCAAGCAATAGTTGGATATCTGCGTTTTGGCCTCCAAAGAGTGATGAAGATTCAACGTTTGGCTTCATCCATGACTTCATGTTATGCCAAGCTCTGCTGGTTCCGCTTTTGATGGTGAGAATCTCCTCAGGGATGGGAACCTCCAGCACCGTTTCAAGCCCATCCTCGCGAGTAAGATTGGGACAGAGCTTCTTCATTGCAGAGAGAGAGAAACCTAAACAGATGAGTTAAGAAAATGTACTTTGATTTTGATTATCATGAACACAAGAAAGCCTTTGGAGATAAAGGTTATGTTTATGGCTATAGATAGCTTATGACACGGGGAAGTGACGAAAGAGAAGAGGAAGGAGAGGATTGGAGTCTTGAATTCAAAGGGAGAACGAAAACGAGCTTGGTAATAGTTATATGAGTGTTGAGTATTGAGTATGTAACTTTGGAAAAAGATTAACAACCAAACTATAGGGACCCTCACTTGTCTATGTCGTCGTGTTGGCACGCCTCTCATACTATATAATATAATATAATAACTTATAGGCAACTTAACTTACGGTTTCCCTTTAATGTACTTGTTTCTATAATTTTAAGATTTTCTTGTCAACTTATTTTTATTTTTCTAAAGGGAACATGCTAAGGTAGGTTGTTGAGAATTGAGATTAAGTAATGTCTGGTGCATATCTTCGTTTACTCTGCCAGAAAATGAAACGCCAAATCGTGATAAAAAGTCCTCGAGTTCATACCTTGTTAGTCTTCCTTTTAGCGTGGTTTTATTTGTCTCCGTATAAGTTAATTTGTGTCAAACACAATTTTTATTTTAAAAATCTACCTATTAGTTAATTGATATTGATCATTTTTTAATTTAAAAAAATCTACCGAATTGTTAATTAAAACTGTCTACTTTTGAATTTTAAAAATCATCAGATTTTTAATTAACACTGCCTATTTTTTAAAATTTAAATAAGACTTTTTAAAATCAAGAGCTATATCAATCAATAAATTCAAATATTAACATAATATGAAATAAATAACGATAATATCAATTCAAATATTTCCGCTATATCAATCAATTAACATAATATGATTAGAAGAATAAAGGGTAATTCAAAATATTAATTATAAAAATTATGTAAAATATATTACGAGATATTGGCAAAGTAAAGTGTAAAGTAATTTAATAAAAACAGGAAAAAAAATATCAACTTTATAAATTATCAACATTAATATATAAATAAGACTTTTGATTCTATAATTATGGCAGAATATGATTGGCAAAATAAAGGGTAGTTCAATAAATTAAGAGATATATCATTTTATAGTTTTAAATGGGATAACTATTAAAAAATCACAATGATAATTGGTTTCACACTATTTTATTCAATTATAATTGTATTTTTTTTTAAAACTGTGTTAAGAATAATATATGTTGGTCTTTAATAAAAATAGATTAAGATAATAAATTATTTAAAGCATAGCTGAAGTTTAAAACAAAAAATATATTAAATTGTTTTCAAAATTTAGAGGTTGCTTCACTATGGCAAGTTAAAATAAATTTATATTGTTATATCATATTAATTTTTATAAAAACATATTTATTTCTTTTCATTCTTTTTAAGTTTTATTTTTCAAAATAATAAAAAACATGCACTAGTGTTTAACTATATTATTAACCTAAGTTTGCCCCGTAACTTATATCACCAACCGCCTAAATTTCACCCAATTGTTTGAGTATTAAATTGTGCAAAATTTGACTAAATTTTATAATATATGTGTCAACTAATAAATTGGTAAAAAAAATATTCTTGCCGTACCTAAAGTTTATTAATTCAGTTATTCCTCTCATGTGGTACTTTAGACTTTAATTTTAATACGTTGTTAATATTAAAAAAAAAATAGATGGTATGTAATATATCAATATTGACTTAATTAAATTAATTAAATATTATATCAATATAAAACTGGACGGTACGTAAAAAATTTAGTTCTAACAATCCATCAAAATTATATAAAATGTTTTTTTTTTTTCTTTTTTTACTTTTGTGTAAAAACGTACATGGGAATTTAATGATGTAACAATAAGGTGTCCTATCTTTTTCACATAGTAATATTATGATTAATTAACTATATTAAAATTGACATTGTATCATATGTGATTGTGAGGTGAAATATACATACTTGGTGTGTCCGCTATACAATTGAGATACTTTCTCTTCAGGCACACACATATACACAATAAGTGAATTGGATTAAGAGGTAATCAACTTACATTAAAAGTGAAACAAACAAAAAGAAAAGAGAAATTTCATTAGTTAAGTTGCAATTGGGAGAAAAGAGAAGCACATAAGGATGAGCTCCAAAGAGAGTACATTGCCCCACAATTCAAACTTTGTTACCTCCTACAATGGCATACTTTTATAAGCTTTTGTCTTTTTTACCCAATAATTACTAACTAGTTAAAAGGATAAGATCATGCTTATTCAAGATACGCTACTTTTAAACTTAGGATAATGTCGGCAACACACATGATGTATGCAAAGAACTTAAATATGCATGTCCCAACCATACAAGATATGCAAGATGCGACCAACATTCTAATTCTAATTGTAATTGAGAATGGTAGCCCATGGCCTTGGCCATTGGTGGTTGCTGGTTACAGGTTAGGATCACATGAATCTATTCATGTCTCCAATGAACAGGGCCACATGAGCTGTGGTCTGATCCTATTTCTGATTATTGGTCCGGTTAAGCTGACAAGGAAGGTATTAAGCGACAAAATATACATTGTCGTTTTTGAATTCTGAATTATTTCATGCACGTTCATGAAAATGCTGGAGACATAGATTGGCCACGGGCAGGGTATATAACTTAACTATGTTGTTGTTACAACACTCGAGACGTTTGTTATTTATGAAATTTTTTATTAATAAGATACTTTTGTGTAACTTTTTATGTAATTAAGAGAGATATAAAAAGAAGGGGGGAAAAAAAGCGTATGATTAGACGAGAGATATAATAAAGAGTGAGAAACAGGAAAAATAAATTGTAAAAATATGTACAAGAATATCATAATAAGTTTAACTCTTTATTTATATATAAAAAAAAAGGGTTTTGTTCAGGCAGGTAAATTTTCCTGTTTCCTTGTCCCCTGTGGAATCTCCATATCTATTCATGATTTGCTTGAAATTGTATTGATCTGTTCGATATTTATTACGAAGTACTGAAGTGGGCTTCCCTTCAGATTTTTTATTTTTTTTTATCACAAACATGTAAGAATTATTTTTTTAATTTCACGTGTAAAATAATTCACTTATAGTAGGGTCGACAACTTACAAAATATTAATATACTTATTAACTTGTCTACACGCTTATAATTAATAATGTGTTTGAATAAACCTTCAAGGGATTCAAGACTAATATCTTTATTAATTGAGCAAGTTTAGTGTATCTACTCCCTCCAGTCTCAATTATAAGTAAACAAAATTAACTTCACACTATTTAAGAAAATTATAGTTAATCTTCTTAATGATAAAAATAGTGTGAAGAAAAAACTATTTCACGTGTACTTTTTTTATCCTCAATGAAATAGTTTTTTTCTTAAACAATTTTTATTTTACATATATTTTCATAAATATTTGTAGTTAATCTTCACAACAAACATAATACCACTATTATGCCCAAAGAAAAATTAAGGGGTGGGAGGGAGTCTTAGGTTAGGGTTAGGGAGTTCTAGTTCCACTTACGTGGTGAACTGAACTCAGATTATGCAGATTAAGGTGACAAATCAATGAGCGCTAATCGCGCCGAGTTAATGGCAGCAACTCGTGCACTGACTCAACTAAATTGCCTTCCAATTTATGATTAATCATAGGATTCTAATCATGCTGCTTCATCCTCAACTGAATTCTCATACTCTTTTATATTATATCATTCCTAATTTCCTTTTTTTTTTTTTTCTGTTCTAAATCTCATTTCTGTGTCTGTGGTTCTGTACAGGTGTATTTTACTTCACCTTCTCTGCCAGGCATTATTTAGGTGGATGCAATGTTAAAAGGTCTATATTTAGGGTAGTAAAAAAAAATAAGAGTTTAATTATTATAAATTGTTGGTATAATGTCAGCCAATAAAAAATTATAGTAAGTATGATTTTTAAAATAGTTATTATAAAAATTTATAAATTTATTATAGGATAAATATGTTTTTAGTTCCTGTACTTTCAGAAAAATTTGGTTTTAGTTCCTGTACTTTTGAACCAACCATTTTAGTCCTCAAACTTTGAAAAACACTTGCTTTTAGTTCTTCCCCTTTAATGGTGTTAATACTGACAACGAAAATACAGTTTTCGACGGCTATAAACCGTCACAAAATACACATTCATTATGTATTTAAACTCAACATTATTGGCGACTAAAAATCGACACAAAGATTATTAAAAAAATAGACTCAAACTCAACTAGAAGTTTGTCTCTTCCTTTTTCAAAGTTTGAAGACTAAAATGATTTATTCGAAAGTATATGAACTAAAACCAAAATTTTCTAAAAATATAATGATCAAAAACATATTTTACCCTCTATTATATATATTAATTTGTGATTGGATAACGTATAAACACTTTATAATATGAATACATAAATTATTATATTCAGAGAAAAATTACCCAAAAATGTAAAATGCATTTACCCATATTTTCATCTTCCCTTTTTTGTTTTTTTCCCTGAAACTAAATTTCTGATGATGGTATATTGATATGGACAGTTTAAGACTGACCCATCACATGGTATTCAACACTTCGGATAATGTCTTTCACATTTTCTTGTCTTTTCTTCTTTGTTTTTTGAATACTTCTTTACATTATATATATATATATATATATATATATATAGACACACACACACAAAAAGGCAACAAAGCCGTTGTTAAAGTTATTTTGATATTATCTTAAACTTTTAATTAATTACATCAATAAATAGTTAAATACCGTGCATATGGAAATATTATTCTTACTCAGTTACTCCTCTAGTCTACTTTGTTTTTTCTTGGTAAAGGTATATATAGCATTAATAAATCTCCGTTTTCGGGTGGAACAATCATACATTTCTATTTGGGGGGGTATGTACATGGATCTAAATGGTCTGTGATCTGGATCGTAGAGGGGGAACTGAAGGACAAAAATTATGAGAATGGGACTGAAATATTAAAATAAGATTTATTATGTTCTATATGTTCAAAACTTTTATAATGATATTTGGAGCACTAGAGAAAATAAAGCATTATATCATGAAATGATTAGTGATCAAATATTAATGTGACAATCATACAAGACATCATTATATATTGTTATTGTAATAAAATTATCGATTCAGTGGATCGAATCTCGCCTTTAAAAATTCATTGTTAACCCATGCTCCTAAGTTAGTCCTAATTAACATGGGAATAAAATCATTGTACGAATCTTAGAGGATAAAGTCTCGATCAATCTATTTTTACCTTCTTTTTAAGTCTTTATAAATGTTAAACATAATTATTAATGTTTTTTATTCGGGGTTCAGGCCCTCAGGGACAATTCTTGTCCCTAATATAATCTTAATGGGATTGCCTATAAGCGATTTGGTGCATGGTAAGGAAAGCGTACTCGGTACTTCTAAGAAAGGACCAAGATTTGAAAATACTACCGAGGCAGGCTATTTTGAGGATTGGATAATGTCCCCCACCGTGCGTAACTTATATTAGTCATTAGATTTGTAAAATTTTTGAGATTGATGTGAGACTACCGTACAACCGTTCACATTAGATTTTTTTTATTTTTAAAAAGGGATTTTTTTTTTCTGTTTAAGTTTTTTTTTTTTTTAAAAATGACAATTCTTCTCCGTTGTTGCTTATTAATGTGGGACTACCATACAATTGCTTACACTAGATTTTTTTTTAAAAAGGGATTCTTCTTCTTCTGTATAAGTTTCTAGTGGTTTTTAACTACCGCAAATTTTTTGACAAACTAAAACTGTCAAAAATGTTAAAAAAATAAAATAAAAAAATCAAAATCTCGAACACTAGATTTTCTGAAATCACAAAAAATGTTACAAAAATAAACATTTATGACCACCAAAAAATTTGCAGCAGTTAAAAGTCACTAGAAACTTAATTAGAAAATTTTCACACACACAGTTTATGTCATCACTTAACAGTTGAAATTAATGTTAGGAACTAAAAACAGAACAAAACAATTTATGATGGACTAAAAATAGAACAGAACAATTTATGAGAGACTAAAAATAATAAAAAAATTTATGAGGGACTAAAAATAAAAATCAAGATAAAATGACGGACAAAAAAATGGAAAGAGAGGCAGAAGCAAAACAACAACGGAGAAGAATTGTCATTTTTAAAAAAAAAAAAAACTTAAACAGAAAAAAAAATCCCTTTTAAAAAAAAAAAAAATCTAGTGTGAACGGTTGTACGGTAGTCCCACATCAATCTCAAAAATTTACAAATCCAACGGCTAATATAAGTTACACACGGTGGGGGACATTATCCGGTCCCCCAAAATAGCCTGCGCCTCATTCATTATCTGTTGAAGTTTTTATTTTTTTAATTTTTTTTCCAAACTAGTGTTTTAGCCCGTGCAATGCACAGACTTATTAAAATTTTCGTTACCTTATTTATATAGTCAATAGAATTTTTTTTAAAAAAAAATAAAGAATTATATAGCACATTGAAAGAAATTTAAAAAAATATATAATTATAAAAGAAATTAGAAACTGTAAAATAAAAAAAAAAGATAAGGGAAGATGTAACAATGTAACTTTAATTTTTTTAATATTAACTTTGAAAATTGAAAAGTAAATTGAATTAAGGATTTAGAATTATTGACTAAAGAGAAAAATCTTCGGAATTAAAAAATAGAGTTAGAAAATACGATAAAATAAATTTTAAAAAAACAATAGATTAGAGAGTATAAAATTTGAAAAAAAAATTATATAGTACATCGAAAGAAATTTTGAAAAAGAGATAATTATAAAAGAAATTAGAAACTATAATTTTTTAAAAGAAAAAAGGGAAGATGTAATGATGTAACTTTAATTTTTTTAATATTAAATTTGTAAATTGAAAAGTAAATTGAATTAAGGATTTGGAATTATTGATGAAAGAGAGAAATCTTTGGAATTGGAAAATAGAGTTTGAAAATCAGATAAAAGAAATATTAAAAAAAAGCCCAAAAGATTAGAGAGTATAAAATTTGAAAAAAAAAATTATATAGCACATCGAAAGAAATTTTGTAAAAGAGAGAAATCTTCAGAATTAAAAAATTGAGTTAGAAAATCAGATAAAAAAAAGCCCAAAAGATTAGAGAGTATAAACTTTGAAGAAAAAAAAAGAATTATATAGCACATCGAAATAAATTTTGAAAAAGAGATAATTATAAAATAAATTAGAAACTATAATTTTTTTAAAGAAAAAAAAGATAAGGGAAGATCTAACTTTAATTTTTTAAATTAACTTTGAAAATTGCAAAGTAAATTGAATTAAGGATTTGAAATTATTTATGAAAGAGAGAAATCTTCGAAAATAAAAAAATAGAGTTAAAAAAACTGATAAAAATATTTTAAAAAAACTATAGCATAAGATAAAGAAGTAAATGGAAGTAGTTGTAGAAATATTATGAATGTGAGGTAGTTACAAAAATTGATAAGAGAAATTTTAGAAAAAATAGAAAAATCATATGCATGTTAGGAGAGTGAACTACACCACTCCATGAGAGGAGGGTATTCAAATAAGAGTGAATGTGAGAGAGAGTGGGGAGAGTGAAGCAATGAGATGAGAGAATCTCTTAGTCATTTGTATATATAAGGAGATTATTAATATTTTATAAAGCTAAAGTCTTATTAATTATTTTTTCCTCTTATACCTTTTTTTTTTTTTATCAATCTCTTATACCTAATTTAATAATTGGTACAACAATATATCACAAATAATAAGATATTAATAAGGATATTTTGTCTCATGCGTGTAAAAAAAACTTTGTTGAGAAAGACAACTTTGGTGATCTTTACATTTCAAGAAATTAGTTTCATGACTTTCGGTTGTGAGAATATCTTGCCTTCAGGAGAAAAAAGAGAGAGAGAGAGGATATTTTATCTATAGAAAAAAGGATATTTTGATCCAAACCCAACAATATTTTACATCTGTTAAATGCTCCTTAATTTATGTACATTAATCTTAAACACCAATATATAATTATGAGGAATGTTAGCAACACTCTCAATGATGGTTGAAATTTGTTGGAAATCATCAAAATGGTAGATCTACTTATCATTTAATGATTCTTTTTTCCTAATCTAGAAGTGAGACCCACCAAATTGATCATTTTCAACAAATTTGTAAGTGAACAAATTATGTTACCTTATAATGAACTATGGCTATGTTCGGCAAAACTAGCTGAAAAGCTAGCTGGAAGCTGAAAAGCTAACTGAAAGCTGAAAAGCTAGCTGATAACTGAAAGCTGGTAGCTGAAAGTTGTTAAACTAGCTTATTAAATCATAAGTGTTCGATAAAACTATCTATTAAAGTAGCTGAAAAATGCAAAATGACATAAATAGACATATTTATATGATATTTTATATAAATTTCAATTTTATTTTATGAATAAAAATATATTTTGAGGTGTTATAATTTTAATTTTTTAATTAATTTTAAACTCTTGTAATTTTTTATTTATAGATAAATTATTTTCATTATATTTTTTGTTTCAATTATTACATTTTTTCATATTAAGTATTCTACTATTAATCTTATTACTATTAATCTTATTCTGTATCTTAAAATATTTTTAATCAAGTTTAAAATAAAGTAAAAGAAAAACACTTAAGTATACTACTTTTATTATATTGATTAGTGTAATAGTTAAAATAAATCGTCTAATATTAAATTATTCAAAAAATAATATAAAATAAAGTAAATCTAACATTTATCATTGTCAATTTCCTAAAGTATAATGTTGAAATAATAAATTAAATATTATAAATATTACAATGGTTAAAATAGATAGTGTAATATAAAAAAATATAAAATATAATAATAAAAATAAAATAAACCTAATAACAATAAAGAATAAAAAATAATTGATAAAAAATTAAAAATAATTTATCTGAAAAAAAAAGAATGAGCAAGAATGTTGGAGAAAAAAAAAGAGAGTGATGAGCACGGAGATAGGTGTGAATGAGTGATATAAAAAGAGTAATAAGTAAATTTAATAAATATTTTAAGGATAAAAAGAAAATAAAATATAAAAAGCTAGAAGCTAGCATTTTAAAAAATGTTACTTCAAGTAGCATTTAAAAAAATATTAGAAGTTACTAAAAAGTTTGTTTACCGAACAGTCAAATAAGCTTGTCAGCTAGTAAAAAAAACTAAAAGCTAGCTGTAATGACTTGTCAAACATGGCCTATATTGCCCACCCTTTATTCAAAGGATTGGTACAGGATATGAGAGATAATTTTCCTCTTTTACATAATTAATTTTCGGTTTTTCGTTCGATTTTCTCATTTTTACTTGCCTTCGGGGCATTAAATGACCAACAACTAATATGTAAACATTAAAAGCTAGTTGTTTTTCCCTTCAATGCCTCTTCGTCATAAAGTGCCCCATGAAATGGGAAACAGGTCCAAAGTTACTCGGAACCACAGGTCCAAAGATCCTTGATGTAGCTCCAATGATATTATGAAACTATGAAACAGTCTAAGTCACAGGTCCAATGATATTGGACATTGGTTGTAGCTCACAAAAGTAGAAGTACGATGATGGGGTAACTGTAAATGGTTTTATTTAGTAATAGAATGTCGAGATATGTTGGAGGGCAGAAAAGGATCATTAGTGTTAGGAATGATTTGAACTTAAAAAGTTTAGGGGTAACAGATGGTTGAAATTTATGCGTAGCCTAAGGTTATCAAGTATAAACTTCCTGAGGAGAGTCTTGTATCCACTTGGAGCAATGGCTCTATTTAAGTGTTGCATGTTGTTTATTGCTTGGAGTTAGATAATGAAGAAATTGGACCACAATTGGCGCAATCATGAATGAGGAAAAAGTTTCATACAAAGGACAACAACGTAATTTTCAAAAGTTTCATCCATCTTTAAAAGGCTGATATTATCTAATGGTTAAAACTAGGTGGTGCACTAATGTACCCAAAATTGTTAGGTGCATTGTAGAAAGTAGAAACCATCCAAGTTTGTCTGTCTATCCATTCCAGCACAATTTCTACAAGATGCAGCTAGAATGATATGTAAATTTAATTAAGAAAATAGCGATAAACATCCATGGTGCTATTCTAAGTAGAGCAAAATAAGATCAACAATAATACAACAAATAAAAATACACATATGAACATCATATGGAAAGAAAGACACAGATCCCAATCAACTATGCAGACACAGGTATTGAGTTTGATACCTGTGTTATGAGCCATAGATATTGGTCTAATAACCCCCCATCATCTTAACCTGCTTCATCCTCAAGTTACACAGGAATTCAAGAGGGCACATTAAAGTGAAAAAGCCAGGATATGACAAAGGCAAAGACCATACAGGCTAGCAGGAAATTCAAAAACCGGTGACCCTGCCAGAAATTTCGAGTTTCTGCGGGTGGTGCTGGTCCAGATGGTGGTGCCGTGGAAGCATCATTTGCCTCATTCCACTGTTCTGTCATTTGAATTTCAATAGCTCCAGCTACGTTGCGTGCAATCGATCCACAGATTTCACAAGTTCTGTTAATCATACAAATCAAATAATTAGTACATCTAACAAGCCTGTAAAAGTAAAATATTAGTGCAGTAAATTTCTAGTAGTTTAAAAACACAAGCAGAAGCAAACCAACTGAATGGATTAATAAAATCTGCATTCAATACACGCTATACCAAAACATAATACATGATCAAATTATTGATCTTGAGCCATATTTTAGACAAAAACAGGTAAAGCCATACAAACCAGTTTCTGAATTGCTTTGCACCCCCAGTTCACTTTAACCAATCTAAGTTTAGAATACATAATCTCAGAAATAACAGCAAACGATAACTGATTTGCCAAACTGCTGTCACATCTTAATGTTCTCTGTGTTTGGGCTGGGAACAGATTAACTCAAAGGAAAAAAGGCTAAGGAAAACAGTCAAGATAAAGACACAAAAGAGAGTTTATTCATTGAAAGCTAACAATGAGATTATCCTCAATATCCTCCTGGAAAATATGGATCAACAATTACACTTGGAGTTCTCCAACAATGATTCATTGTTCAGGATCTCAATGCTTCGTAGTGTCGGACTTCTTGATGTGATTTCATAACTAGAGAATTTCCAAACTTAAAAGAGAAAGGTAAAGCAGTATAATTGATCCAATACAAACTATATGTACGATAAGAAAGGATAATCCTGAGCATAATATTCCTAACTTATGATATGATCAAAGAAAACCAAGAAAATCAGCCTAAGGAAAATTGATGCAAGAAAGTATGAAGCTTAACTGTACATTGTAATCATATAAGTTTGAACTACAATTTAAAAAGAACAAAACAGTGATCAGATGAAAGTAGCCAATAGATTTTGATCCCATAAAGACTATCACTCGCCAAGCCACTAAATCCAGCTAAAATTAAATGCTCAGAAACACTACCAATATTTGCTATAACTGAATTATAAACTAAAATTATTTGAAAAAAAAAAGAAGAAACCTTCAGCTATTATTTTCATCTTAATATCTTTCTGTAGAATAACTAAAACTCTTATAAACTTCAGTAATAAATATATTATTTAAAAATAAACTAGAGACTGAAGTGTTATAAGCTTCCAATCAAACATTAAGTAATTGAACTTATACTTTTTAACAATAACTAATTCTACTCACACTTAATACAATAATCCTTTCAAACTTCAACTTTTTCCCCTTCATTCAATTAGTATGCTCATAATGAAAAGCCCATAGTAAGAGGCTGTCAAAAAATCTTTTCCAAATTGACATCTTTTTTCTTTTATATGATTAGTAGTGAAAGGCTCCTGCCTCCGTCTGACCAGTTGATTTAAAGTTAGTGACTTTTTCTTATGGCTTGGTGTTTTGCTCTCCCACAGCTAAAAGAACTTGTTTCTTTTTAAGAAATAGAACAGTAAAAAGAAGGAAATATCATTCAGAAATAGGAGAACAATCCAGATGCAGCAATTTTCATGTTTCTTCCTACTGTTTAACCATTAGATTTATGAATTTTTGGCTTATTTCTAGTTTTCGCTTTTCAGAAACCTAATGCAGATATAAAAGAAACTCATGGTTTAGCCATTAAAAGTTGTTAAAGTGAAATTGTACAAAGTAGAAACTCATAGTTCTGCTTTTACAATCTCAAAGCTCAAAAAAGACATCAAATCTCAAAGTCTGCAATTTTTTTACGAAATTACTTTTTTCAATGGTCCAATCTGTACATGACAGTTGTTTAGCCAAACAAATACAACCAAATACCAATGACCAGCTTTAGGCCATGTTTGGATTGAAGTTTGGAAAGTACTTTAGCAAATTTCAATGCACAATAACGAATTCCAATACACCAACTTTAATCCAAACATGTACTTATATGAGACATTGGCTTTGCTGTCATGAAAATCCATATGCACTCTGAATGTATGAATGATTTTAATGCATTAGTGTTTTAAGCACATTTAACCCATTTGAAATTCAAATTCAGCAACGTATTTCTGTTTTAAAAGATTACTAATCAGACAAAAGATCAAGTAGAAACCTTGTGCGTATATGATATGGTCAACTACAAACCTAGTTAAAAGAAAGTAAAGAATTTATCTGAATCAGGATTGAAACAGGCTAGACAAGGATCATTTTTCATTTGAAGGCGAAAAAGGAACCAAGAATAAGAAAATATGAGGTCACCACTACAAGGGAAGAACTGACACTATGAAAGATCATTGAGGTCAAAAACTATTGAGAAAACTGTGTTATGATTACCACCAAAGCAGCATTTTGTTCTCAGATATATTCCCCAAAGCAATTCTATGCCCTATTTATATGTAGAAAATTCAGAAAGCTAAACTGTGATTTAAAAGTTAGTAACATCTAGGATCCCTAAAATGAAATATAGAGGGCTTAATTTGCAGGCTTCAGATCACAACTACAGAGCAAAATGAATAACTTGAAACAAAAATTGGTAAATGAAGAATAAACAAAAACAAAAAATGTCATATAACCAAGCTTCATACTTGCAGCAGTTTAATTTATTTAGTGCTGGCCAGTAGTGAAAGCCAGAACAAATCAGATCTGGAATGAGTATAATTTGACTATATAGTGCAAGTTTTCAGTATGCACTCCACCATATTCAACCAAGAAACCCATAGAACTATGTATTTAATTTCAGTATCTTTCTCTTGGCACACCCAACACTTTGATTATCATTATCATTTAGGTGATTTTTGAATTTGGAAATTACTAGATCCTGTCAACAATAGGTGAAACTATTACTTCATGAAATACAGGTATCACAAATGTCCCTACGTTAATGATACACCTATTCATGATTTCTTTTAAGGAAAGAAAAAAGGAGCTAATGAATACCGATGGCCTAATCAATAAATAAAAGATAATTATACTAACCTCTCTTGAGGTTAACGTTAATTGCACGCACTTACAGCTTTCTTGATTAGAAAACTACACCCACCTCCGTATATTAACTGTTTTTACACTTTGACATCCTTCTTTTACAAGAAATTCCTCATAACTTTTAAACTTTTTATTTATGGACCATACATGCAGTCTCATTAAAAATAACAAAGCAAAGAAGGTAAGTGTGGTTTTTCAAACAATAAAGGTTTCAACAATTCAGTGTAATTTAACACTAACCTCCAGAAAGGTCAGTGTAATTATCCCATATAAATAAATGATGGATCCTCATGTCAGTTGGCTTCGGACATGTTTACAAGTGAGGTTTTGGAGGAAAAGGAAAGGGAGGTGCAAATTTGTCATTTTTTAATTCAGACAGTTATATATTGTTTATTCAATAAACAAAGGATTAGAATAGCATTTTATGTCTTTATTTTAAAAATTGCCAAAATTAGAAAATATTTATTAGAAATGAAAATTTTGTTTTCCTTTTCCTCCAGAACCTCACTCCCAAACATACCAGTCAAAATCCAATCCAATATGTTTAAAAGCAACAGAATAGAGAGGTAGAGAAACAAATCAAACAAATATTGTAATATATGTCTGGACAGTCAGACCTGCAGATAGGATATTTTCAGCTCCCTTCAAACATTTTCCTGTAAGCATTTAATCTTTACCTAAACCATTTTTGGAATAATGTAGCCCAATTTAGCTCACAATATCCTTATGTTTGCAAAAGAAGAATCAGATTCACACTCCACTATTGAGACACTTCATCAAGCATGATCATTTAACCCACATTATTATCCCAAATCCTCTTCTCATCATAAGCTAAATTGCCAATGGCAAGTAATTAGCAAATAGACAAGTCAAACAGCATCAGATTTGGAAGAAAAAAAAAAAAAGTTAAGGTGCAAGGCCACTATAGCACCTTATTTATAACTTCACCCCAAAAGAAAAACACACAATTTAAAAATGGTGAGTAGAACTAGTAAGTAGTATTCATGAATCTTACAAATTCACAATACTTTGCCAAGAACCAAGCCACTCCAAAGACATAAAAGTGTACTTACTTGTTTCCCTTGATCTTGAACCAAGCCTCAGCACACTGCTTGTGAGCAGCAGCCAAATCATCCTTGCAAGAACATCCCAGCTCAATGGGAGTCCCAGATTCATGGTTTGTCATATCCATGCTGAGATGGCAAATCCTACAATCCCTCTCCACATTGGCCAAATGCACCTTAACCTCAGGAACTGCACCCTCCTCCAGATCCACCTCCACTGAACACTCTGATGCAGAGGATCCTCTCTCCTTCTCACACACTCCCACAATCTCAGTGCCAGAATCATGGGAGGACCTTTGCTCCTCATCTGACCGGTCACCGCCGTCGGAGCACCCCTCGCCGCCGGCAGAGCTCCGGTGACAACAGCCATTATTATTGTCTATAGCAACAACAACATGAGACTTGTCTTCAGTAACCAACATTTTGAACACCCAAGTTGAGAATCTTCATGTAATGACTCAGGGAGGCAAAGATCATTAAATACCCACCAAGTTTTTAAGGAGAAAGTTTCAGTCTTTCTGAACCCCAGCACGAGTTGTGTGAATTTTGTGCAAGTATGTGATGCTGTGATCTCTCTCTTCTGAGTCCCTGACACAGGGCCTTTGAGAGAGAGAGAGAGAGAGATGGATCAAAAAAAGATGATATAAGAGAAACAGCATTATGATTATGCAGTGATATGATGGGAGAAATTTAGCAAAAAAAAGAAAAAGAAAATCCTTATTTTTTTATTTTTTGTTTGTTTGTTTCTATGTAAAAAATGGGTCATGGAAATCTAACAGTGTCTCAAATACTCAAAAGCATAGTTTTTAATATATGTCTTTATTTTTCTGAATGTCGATGCCGTTACCATAATAACAAGCAAAAGAAACCTTAAACAGGAGGAGAGATTGTTGAACACGGGTCACGGTGAAGTGACATGGGTGTGTAATGAGTTATGAGATAAGTGGGGCCCACGTCTCTTTTTCTCTTGTCGGGTCTGGCGAGAAAATACGGTGGTTTTTCTACTGTGTAACAGAGCAGAGAATGCAAGAAAGAAGGAAAAAGGGAAAGGAAAATGAAGTGAGCATTGAGCATTGAGAATAATAATGAGAATGAATGAAATTGAAGAGGAGTGAGGTTATGATTGATACTTGATAGATAGAGGTCACCTAAAAAGCTCTTTCTTTTGCCGCTGCCAACAACAGATCAAACTGTGAAAAGCACAAAATTCTTTGTCCTCTTCGCCATTCACCGCTTTCACTTTTCTCTTTTTTTATTTTTTCTTAATTATATAAACTAGAAAAAATAAAATAAAATATAAAGTAGTTTGGTGAGGTGAAAATACACAGTAGCTGAATGGATGATAATGAAGATAAGTTAAGTTTTTTTTTTTTACTTGAAGTTAATTAGATATGCTTTTTGATGTATTATTTCTATATAAAATTGTATATTTTCATTAAATTTGATAGTTTATGTTTTACTAAATTTAATAAAAAAAATATAATATATTATTAAATAATAGTATAAAATATGCTGCTAATGCTTATAATTTAAATCCAACTTATTTTAACAGTATATAATGTCTGGCACGCATGTGTATTGTGCAGACTATTGATAGTTACAACTTCAATGTAATTATAATGTGATAAAAAAAATGTAAATGAAATATAAAAGTAAACAATGTAAAAAATCAAAATTTGTCAACAAGGCACAGAAGAAATAATGTTTAAATTATTATTTTTAGTTTTGGTACGAGAAATTTATTTTTAATTTATTATAAAAATAATATTATAATATTTATAACATTAACGTTGTTATTATTATAACATATTTTAAGTTAAATTATTATACAAAAATAAAAATTAAAAATAATATTGCTTATGAGGATTAATTTTTTATACTTTACAGTAAACGGAACAATTTTATAGTGCTATAATAGTAACATAAGATAAGGATAATTTATTTATTATTAACTATTTCTTTCAGTACAATCGTGAGACTAATTTTTAGGTTAAACTGAGAGTTATGTATAAAATATATTTTCTATTTATATTTTATGTATAAATTGTTAAACAAAGATAATGTATAATTAACCTTTCTTTTCATAAAATATTTTATAAAACACTAAATATAAAAATAGAAGTTATATAAAATACGAGTCTTTTTTTTCCTCGTACTGATATGAGTTTCTTTTTAATCTACTGTAATATTTTTTTAGACTAACATTCAATTAAGCAATGCTGCATTAATTTCTTATAAAATTAGTTTGCATGTCTTTAGTGCCGTAACATAACCAAAAAATATTGCTATGCCATGTTGAATAAAAAAATAACTGTAAGTACTGGTTCTTTAAAGTATATGTCAGTTACCCCATAAATAAGTACAGGTCTTTGAAAAAATATCAGTTAAATAAATAAACCAAAAAATAATTTAAATAATTTCTTGGTTGATTATTTATATATGTAATTTATTATAATCTCATTCCTTAATTTTTCGGAATATTAATTCTTCACTTTATATTTTACCATGTAATCGTTAAACTCAATCAGAGGAGCCAAATACCAAGTTACCCCATAATCCAAGACATAGGTTTTACCATCCATTGTCTCTATCTATGCATATTATCAGGCAGAAATGCTGGTTGGTCCTCCCAATCGATCTAGTCAGCTAAAAAAATAAAAATAAACAAATAAATAAATAAATTCAGCCAAGCAAAGTATCAAACACTGCAGATCTTGATGGATACATCAACCTTACAGAGTCAGGCACTTTACCACCAAACCCTATAAATGGCCAGACACACATTGAGCCATAATTTTTCCAAATTGGAGGGACTTTAGCATTCTTTTTAACGTATTCTTTTCAATATAATCTTGTAATTGATTGAATTTTCCTTGATTCCATTTTTTTTTTAAAAAATCTATCTAATTTTACTCCTGTTTTTAGAGAAACTCAGCATAAAATTCGCACAATATTAATTAGATGTGTCAAAAAGTTTTTTTGAAGAAAGAGGTGCCAAAAAGTTAGTTCTAAACTATCACGGTTAAAAATTTTAACTAACTTTTCACAAATTATCTCGGAACCAACCCACTTTTCAAAAAGAAAAAAAAATATTTTGTTTTTCTTTTTTTGTTATAAATGTTAGTAGTTTGAGATTTTTATTTTATTTATTTATTCTTTGAATCTATTATTAATTTTGTATTTATACTTTTCAATTTTTCTTGTATTTTTTATTATTTTAAATTAGATGAGTCATTATGTAAAACTCGTCAATATGTTAAATATACACCACTCATGATAACTTAAGTCATCTCGTAACCTAATAGACCTAGATTGCGTTTTTTTGTTTTTTTGAAGTGAAGGGTGAAGTTTTTTTTTTTTTTTCTTTTGATCAGAAGTGAAGGGTTAGGTTAACTTACTTTCTTAGAGGTCCATGATGAATGTTAGGAATAACGTGTTACCCGTGTTTATTTCAAAGGTTCTCTGAGGCAAATTAATATTTCAAAAGCGAGTCACGATGCTGATTCATGTATATAAAAAAATCGACAGGATGAAATGTTAAGAAAATAAGAACCAAAATATTCCTGTAATAGATCAAATTGGTATGTATATATTTTCAGATTAAAGTTACCAGGATGTTCAAGAAAACTCTGCATGTCAATGAAAGCCGAAAAGAGCTACTCACTCAACAAAGTTACTGCTCTCTACACGGTGCGGTTGACTGTAGTGAAACAAACTTATACCATCTATATGATCTATCTATCCACCCACCACAAAATGCCACAAACGAAGATTGAAATCCACTTGCACATAAAAAATAAAAAATAAAAAATAAAAAAAAAAATCCATTGAGGAAGCTTACGTTAGAATCAAACTTCCGCAGGCATTGCAAAATGTTGCCTGGCCATCTTTGTTGATAACACCTCTTGCATTGCACCCAAAAACATGCCAGGTCCCTCCTCAAATTGCCCGAAGCCATTCTTTAGATCTTGTCGTAAGAAGTTGATTTGCGAAGCAGTGGCAACTCCTTGAGATGCTGTCAAGTTTGCAGCATTCTCATCAGTTACTCCATTACTACAATTCTCAAGGCCACTCTTGATCCAAGCTATATTGTTTAAGTCTGTAGCTATTGAAATCAATGCATGACTAGAGAAAGAAGGTGACTCCAAATAGTCAACAAACTCGGGACCTAGAAGTGAACCATTTGAATGGCTTTCCCTCGAGTCTGCTGTGCAGCAGCCATGACCACATTGCGATGGAACCATGGGCTCACAATCAATACTATCAAATAACTTGCAGGATCCTACGTCTGGTTTGGGGGATTGGATCAAAGGGCTCTGTCTTGGGAACATCTTTGAACATGATCCAGTTGTTGGCCTGCCTGGAGGATTATAAACACTAAATGCACTAATACGTGCTACTGGTCGATGAAGGGTAGGATGTTCCTCCACTTTAGCATCATCTTTTGTTGGAGGTTTATTTTCATTATCCATCATGACATTTCTGACTTCTGCCGGATTCAATGAATTGATATCCCCGATTGACATGGTTTCTTCAGAGGATGCTTTTGTTTTTTCAAAGCTACCATCTTCGACCACATCAGCATGTGCTGGGACATATCTTCCCAGTTCCATACACCTGCGCTTCAGGGTAGAATTCCAGTGATTCTTGATAGAATTATCTGTTCTACCTGGAAGAAGCCTAGCAATTGCTGCCCATTTGTTTCCATGGATTGCATGGGCTGAAACTATGATGTTATCCTCTTCCTCTGCAGAAATTGAATTTTCATTAGATTTTGATAATTGACAGGCACGATATTTGTAATGACTGGCTAATCAGTCAATTAAATGATAACAAGTTTACTTCGATAGAATATATAGCATAAAATTGGAAAATTCACTGGTGGAAAGGAGAATACAAGTATTAGACAGGGTCTGATTTGAACTTTCCAGAGTATGCAGTGCAGGCAGCAACTTTCAAGATTTTCTTTCATTGAATTCAAGCATGTCACACATCAACACAACAACATGGATGCCCTCAAGCTTAAAAATAAATAATATCATTCATTTTTTCTTTGTTTTGAAATTCAAGGGTGTTCTAAACCAAGCATTCATTTTCAGAGACCACATAATATTGTTTCATCATGTTTCTGATTTCCATATTAACATGTTAGTTGATTTCTATTCCCAACCTAGTATATGGCATGTGGATTTTTGGTTCATTCTTCCTCCCTATTTATTGGCAAGACCACCAGGTGTCACTGCACATTTTGGGTATGGAACCGATCCCTGTTCAAATGTCATGTTGACTTAGGCTACAAGTAACTTATAGTAGATTTTGAACCTCTTACATAGTAGGTAAAGTCTACCCGCATGGATCTCAATTTGCCAACAGAGTCACCCTTGGTTCCTTCTCTCTCCTTTATTCTCCTCCCAAAGTCCAGCCCAATCCCCAACACCATCAGCATAGAGCGTGAAGAACATTTAATGAATTTCACCCAGCCAACTACTCATATATAATGCATACATTTAATTTTTGCACAATTCCATGATTTAATGCTTATTATTTGTTCCTACGATAAATCAAAGGGGCTTAAATATTGTGCAACATCTTGATATTATATCTGGCATTTTCTCAAGGTTATGTGCTTTGCCGCAACTCCATAGAAGATGACTTGATGGTTTTTGACTAATCTTTTGCACTGTGATTGTGAACTTAAGTTTTTATGTCATATAATTGTGTTTCAAACCGTAAATTAGTAATATAGCAGAAAGTTAAGAAATATGACTTAGGGGGGAAAATTGAAGGCTGATAAGTGATAACTCTTGAGCATTTTTTTTAATTTTATTTTATTCTTCATCTCTATAATTAGTAGTTCACTGATAGGAAATTAGGAATATATGACAAATTGAAAGAGATGTCCTGTCAAGATAATATCTCAAAAAGTTACAACCATTATCCTTTTCAGAAATACAACAAACTATAGGAACAGCAAAGAAAAGAGGAAGCTCCATTGAGTTCTTTGCCAATAGATCTAGTTAAGAAGTGTTACCAGACAAAAAAAACTTCAAGAAGTTAGGAGTCTAGGGTTCATTGGTGTTCTGACCTCAAGTGACAGGATTGTAAACTTTGGATGGAAAAATGTGGATTTAATTTATAACCGTTGATTGGAAAATCAATAGTTGAAATTATGCTAAAATACATGCATTTGTATAATAAACGACAAGGTTATTAAAATCTACTCCCTTGATTTTCTGATCAGTGGTTATAACTTATAACTGCACTTTCCCCAACAAGATGCATCCCTCAGTTTATAGGAGTTGAATCCTTAATATAGTATAATATCGGTGGTTAAAAATAGATCATATAGTTTATAGCCTAATATCCTGTATAACAAGTTACATAAGGAGTATAACACTAAACAATGTGCTAGAGAACATTTATCTTGTGATTCTATTCATGACCAAAATCAAGTATATATAAAGATGGTAAGAGTCGCATTAACTGAATATTTAGCAAGTAAAATAGCAACATTCAACTTCAACAATTCTTTAGAAAACTATCAGCCTTACCAAAGAAAAAATGGTAACTAAATTAAAAATAAGTAAATAAATAAATAAAATGACAAACTGTAGCCACTAACCATAGTTTACCCAAAAATCTAGTCAACGTCTGGCAAGCTAGCACCAGGCGAAAGACACGTTCATTTTATAGATAAACTGTAGCCACTAACCATATTTTACCAAGATGTATGTAAAGGTAAAACATAGTGTACTAAGTAGAATGGCTATCAGAAATAGTAACTAAAATGGTCAATATTTTTTTTTTTTATCGACAAATGTTAGTTTGTTAGTTTTTGTTAGAAATGTCAGTGAAAGGGATTCGAACCCACGACCTCTCCTTCCCCCTCCTCCCTTAAGCCCCCCTTTCCAACCACCAAGCCAACCTTATATCTCCTTAACTAAAATGGTCAATATTACACAGGTTGATAAAGGAAATAGTAAGGAGCTGAACAAGGTCTCACATCATGAGATGATAATAGGTGTATAAAATGATTAAAGAAATGCCAATAGGTATCAAAGTGGTGATGAAGTGAAAACTGATAGGTGACACTGACACCACTGCCAGTTTCTGGAACTACTTTAATTTCTTCTTATTGCATAAGCTGGTTGAAATATGGTTGCAAACAATGAACATGCCAAAACAACAAGGAGAAACACAGAAGATCAACCTCTACACCAGGAATAACATACAACATTTTCAGCTGCCACTATAAAATGCTCTTCTGAGCACTTTTGAAACTATAATGAATCTAACAGTAAATGAAATATATATAACATATAGACATTGGCTCCAGAAAAACAAATTCCAAACACACTACAACTATACTTCATATGGAAAAGCCAAAAATCTCAATTTGTTCCACTCCAAGAATATATCATGCTTGCATTAATATACTCAATTGTAAATAGGACCAATTCAAAGAGTTACAGAAACACATAATAAAGAGTTACATATCTCCTTTTCACTAACACATAGTGTTACTATATTTAAAACATACCATGATGTTTTAACAAACAATTTAAATGATATATCAGTATCAACTATCAACTGATTCTATTTGTCAAGAGAAATGTAAGGAAGTGGAGGAACACACTGTGTTCCTAGCACTCCTCATTTGTCAATCCCCTTAAATGTCATTCTATGATTTTCAACGTTTCTCCAACTTATGTGGATAACACAAGCTACTAGCATCATTCAATCCAAAATAAACAAACAAATAACCAAAACCAAAAGCTACACAAATAAGAGCATTATATTTGCATATCTTTGTATCTTTAAATTAAAAATATAAAAACACACACTATCTCATACAGTCCTAACCTCGTACCCTAATTCTAGAACCATCTACTTAAACAGGGTGTATTAGTAGGAAATAGAGATCAATTACCAGTGAAGGGCTTGCGTTTCACGCAAGGGTCCAGCTGATTACACCACCGGAGCCGGCAAGACTTGCCGGAGCGTCCTGGCACTCCCCGCGCGATCATGCTCCAGTTCCGCGCCCCGAACTGCGCCACCAATCGGCTCAGCAGCGCGTCCTCCTCCGGCGACCACGGTCCCTTCACTCTTCCGGCGACGGAACCATCGCCGACCGCCGTCACCTCCGCCAGGTCCATCTCTTCGCCGCCGAGCTCCGTCGCGGCGATGCCATTGCGGACGGTTTCCTCGGCGGAGCGGTCTTCTTCGGTCATGGCGGTTGTTGGTTTGGTTGTTTCGCTATCTGTTACTGTCGGTTTATTTTATTTTTTCTCTCTCTCTTTCTAACTAACTGCAGTTCGATTGGGGCACACGCAAAATGTTTCGCCTTCTTTGCCCGTTTTATAACCCGCTTTTCCTCAAATGACTTATCTGTCCCCGCGATGTCAACGAAACGACGCAGTTTTGAAAGAATGTGAAGAGATGTGCGTGGTGCGTCTGTGCCGTTTCGGAAACGCTCATTCCTTCGGTTGACTGAGAATGATGCTTGTTGACTTCTGACACGTCAGATTGCGGGTTTCGAAATTATGGTTATTAGTTCAATCGTTATTTATCGTATTGCCATCCTTAACAAACCGTCTTAGGAATTTGAATTTCGAAAAAGTAATGGAATTTTCTAGATTACGAGTTTGCCCTTCCAATTGCGGACTTGGGCTTGCGGATAAATGAACCCTACTTATGGACCCACTTCTGAGCCCATTTAGAACGGTAGCTAAGCCTTTTCGACTACCACATTGACCCAAAACAACCATGTAAAATAGACTGTTTGTAAAAGATTATTTAATTAAGTTGCGGGACATTGATTGTGAATGCAATGTACTCTGTCAAGCAGTACAGATGCAGGTGGGTCTTTTAAAACATGTTTCATAGTTTTGTACCATATTCTCTCTCTCTTTTTGGCTCTGGTTGGTTCTATGGAAAAAAAAAAAAAATAGAAAAAAATAGAAGAGAAAAGAGAAATATAATAATAATAAAAATAAACTAAAATGTTGAGTTATTTGATTTAAGAGAAATAGATGATAAATAAAATAGTAAAATTATTTAGTTTGAATGAAATGAGAGAAGAGAATTTAATAAACTTGTAAAAATATTGTCATATTTTGGCATATGCATACTTTTTTACCAAATATAATAGATTAAAATAAATACATAATCGATAAAATAGATGCATTTATTCAATTATAACACAAAATTAATCTTTTATAGTCAAGTGACAAAAGGTTTCAAATGAAAGGCATAATCAATTATTGAATTGTAAAAATTGATTATCCTGAAATGACATAAGGTTCCAAATGGGTAAAAGTGACTTTTACCAACCATCTGAAAATGTTTCGTTGCAATACAGTCAAATGTGAAGACTAAAATTTGCAAAGTGGGACCAATCCAATTCAACTTTATTTCTCTCGTAAACATACTCTACTCTACCAAATAGCTATGCTTCATTTCCGTCTGCACTTGTCTTTTTTTGTTGCATCAACCAAACTAGGTGTTTATTGTGAAAAAAACTTCAAACAAGTGACATTGTGACTTATATTTATTGTGATTTTTTAAAATGTTTAAAAGTGATAAAATGGAGAGACATCCCAATATTACTAGGAAGGATGCTAATGACACATTGGAATTGCTAATAAAAGTTCACTCAAAATATATTTAAACCGCAAGCAATTTTACTTAATTTTTGTGTGATGTATTTGTCTATAAACTTTCTCTTAAATAATTATTATGTTATGGGTGGATTTTATGGATCACTTTGTAATTGACCTCTAATCATGGTTTAATTATCAAAATGACCAACACGAGTTAATTTAGCTACTTCAATATGGATGAATTCTTGCTAATTCTCATTTGGAAAATTCCAAATATACACTTTTATTTTTTGAGGTGTATAGGCGAAAAGAAGAAAGAGATAGAGAGAAAAAAAATAGATATAACAAATGATATAATGAGAAATGAAGAAAAGAATAAAAAGAAAACTAAGGTGAAAATGAGATAAAAAAATATATAATAACTCTTCTCATTTGAGGAATTGAAGATCAACTTTGAGGAAGTGTTTGGAGGAAGCAAAGAATGACATTTGGATGGAATATTTATTTATGGTATGTTTTAATTAAAAGTGAAATAGAGAGTAAAAAAATAAGAATGATAGACATAAAAGAGAAATAGAATAGAAAAGAAATGTTATTTAGAAGAGTGAAAAAAAGTGAAGAATTTTTTTTCTATTTTTTTAGATGAGGGAAAGAGTATGTGAAAATAAATAAATAAAAATTGTATAAAGTTTTTTATACTAATTAAAAAATTAAATTAATTCAAAAGCATTTAAATTTTTTATTATATTATTTTTTGTAAAGATAAAATTATTTATTATTTTATGTTATAAAAGTAAAATAAAAAATAAATAAATACATCATACATTAATTCTTCCCTATTTCACCTCACTTTTAGGATAGAAATTCTTTTTTACACTTAAGACCCACTAAAAAACTTCATTCCTTTTTTTCTTTTTCTCCTCAAACAAACAGTAAATATTTGTAATTTTATCTCATCCCTCCAATAAGAATAAAGTTGAGCTTAGAATGGAAGCGAGCAATTTACTTAATTATATCTTGTCAGATACTCAATCATTGTTGTTATAATTTGTTAGTATCTGACATATCCCTAGGCAAGTAGAAAGGCAAGATTGATTAAAAGGTTTCAAGACTTGCTCAATTTTTTTAAGACACCATTTGAAGTGTAATCTGAAATAAATATGGGACGTTATTGGAAGTTACGAAAATATGTGTATGTATCAATTCTCATGTTTTTTCTGACTAAATTTTTTATTGCAGTAGTAGTTAGGTGAATAATAAAAAGGACTAATTAATATATTATAGGTTGAAATATTAATAAATAAAAGCATTATTAGAGAAAAGTAATTATCACTTTGTTGATATTCTAAGATCATAAATAATTTAAAACAAAAAATATTTAAAAAATAGACGAAAGAAATATGTGTAAATAGTCGTAGTCAATCGGTAGAGTTCATCTATAAATACAAGTTCAGTTTATCTAATAAGGGTGAGATATTTGAAACTCGACATCTTGTTAAGTTTATTACGTTCTCATGCACCATTGGTAATTGAGATGAATAAGTTTTTAATATTTCTTTTATTATTTAATGTTCATTTCTTTTTCTTCTTCCATTAAATATATTAACAGAAAAAATCATAAGTATTATTACATATATTAGTATAAATATTGTTAATCAACAACACTATATATGATGCATTATATTAACTGTATACAAAATAGAGGTTAGTAATCAACAAAAATTATGTTTATACTTTTTATGAATTTAATTTAAATGTGCTGATATTGTAAAATGTTTTTATATTGTCATTTGATAACATATTGTCAACTATATATAACAAATTTGTTAATTTTTATAATAATTATATTAAAAGTCATAATTAACATAATTTCTAATTAATTGATTGACAAGTATAAAAATATTTACACTGATAATACATAAAAATTAAACTCTACTTTTATATCAGTGAAATTATATATTAGTACCATGCATTATATTATCAGTGTAAATTTATAATACTTATATAATAAACTAATTTATGTTTAGAAAAAAAAAGTTATATTAAAAAGGAAAAATAACACAAAACCTAACCGCATATGCCATTTTTCTTACTGAAATATTTTTTCTCATCTATAACGTATCGACTTGTCTTTATCTTTGACTACTTTTTATTCAAAAAAAAATTGGGGCAAAAAATGGTAGAGAGAGCAATTTAAATAAGTAAATTTATATTGGAACTTTATGAAGAATTCTCCATCACAAAGTGAAAGATGATAAAATCCTAAGATCCCAAATTTATGGTTGCAAGTTAAGGCTCAGAAAGTGGAGTACAAAAGAATGAGAAGAAATTGAGGAAAGGAGTTTTAATTTGGAGACAGGAGAAGGGCCTTAAGGGGCCACTACCCCTGGCACGCACAGCCCAACCCCTTCTATACTTAATAGCACTGTACGTAATTTGTTTTTCCTGAACACAAAATTATACGCATTTTATTTTCTTTTGGCAGCTCATGTCTTCTTCATAAAGCTTGTGTAGTCCAAGAGGGGGACATGTGAACTACATATTCACACTTGTAGACAATTTGTACACTCTTTTGTCCAAAAATTCTACTTCACCTAGGACCCCATATCATGTACTATTGCAATTCAGCGTCATTTCCTTAGAAAATTTCAAGTCCAGGGCACCCCTGTATATGAGAAAAATGATGACAAAACCAAGCATATATTCTTGCTGCTAGATTACAACTATTGTTGAGGCATTGTTCCATATTTAAATTATTTATTAACTCACTCTATTTTTTGTTGTATTTTTTGAGTTTTGGAAAGTATTACAAAAGGTAAAGTCCCACATTGCCTAGGATAGCTTTGCCTCACTAGTTTATATATCATTTTGTGTTTATAGCTTTCAAAGAGACTAGTAAGAGGTGGAAGCCTCGCGTGCATGAGTTTGGGCCTCATGGGCCTTTCGTAGTGCAAATCCGTCGATTTGCCCCCCTGGCCTCATAGGATATTTAAATTATTTAATAAAATTATTTTCGGTTTAAGTTTATTTGAATTTAAAGCTTATCCAAAAATCATGTTTTTCATGTTACCGTTTTATTGAGTTGTGTGGTTACGAAAAATAAGGGATTTTATTTTGTGACCGTTTTATGTGTACGATCAGATCTGTTTATGACCGTTTTAATATGTACAATCATATCAGTTTATGACCGTTTTAAATTTATGATCGTATCTGTTTTTTACCGTTTAAAGATATTATCGTATATTTTATTTAACGTTCATTTTATTAACGTTTTAATTTCTTTCGCTTTTAAATACTCATTCGTGCTATACGTTTGAAAAACACACTGATACACCCTCTTCGTCTTCTCCTTCTTCCTCTTCTGTTTCTGGGTTAAATTTATTACTTGTCAGTTCTGTGCCTCAGTACATTCTGAGAAGTTCCTGTTGTATCCTGGGGGGCTTGCGCGGCTATCCGCGGATAAGTCCTTTAGGGCAATACTCTTGCACGCCTCAGGAAGTGTATTTTGTCTAAAAGTGGCTACATTTTTTAGAATAAATAATATATTACACTAATAGTATAAATATCTTTTACATTATTATTTAATTACAGATTATCATATATGATAAGTTTATTGATTTTTATAATCATTATTTTGAAAGTTATATTAAAGATATATATTTTTTTATATTATAAAAAAAACTATACTGACGGTAGATGTCTATAAAATTCTAATTGTTAACACATATTATATTAGCATATTTTTTAATAAAAATTTTCTATTTATTTGATTCGATAATTAGTATTCTTAAAACAATGGTTGGGTAGACGCAATTATTTATGATCTGGTACCTTTCTCTGACCCATAATTTATGATTTACTTTATTACAGGCTTTGTGGAAAATGATTAAAGGAAAAGGTTTTACCATGCATAATAATAGTCAAATTTGAGAGGACAAGGGGGAAATTCTCAAGGAAACCATTTGAGTGACAGTAAAATGGTCTACACAATTTAATTGCATTTTAAAGTTGGCAAAAGAATGACCCTTGGAGAGAATATATTGATAAAAAGAGTACTTTTCTTTTTCTTTTTCTTTTGTTAAAACCATAAAATATTGTGTTGCAGGCTTGTAGCTTCATTCATATAATTGTGAAATTACTGCTTGGCTAAATTAACTATCTCTTTATTATGCCTTATCAAATTCAAATTAAATATGTCCACATCAACAACAATATATGTATGTGCAGATTTTTTTACATAAAATTTGTGTAAATAGCATTCTTCTTTACAAGATACTGACATAATAGACCGTGAAACAAAAGGACCATCCTTCACAAATGTGTGTACTGTGTCCCTAACTGGCCCTCCTACATTAATAGTTTAGTGTAGAATTAATCTTTTGTCCTTTCAGGAAAATTGATAAAGAGGGTTAACAGCTCATTCTTTAAAAGTAGAGAGGGAGAGGGGTAGCTAGGGGGGGTTGGAACCATGTGATAAAAGCGATTGTGAGGAAAGTGTGGGCTTAAATTTAGAACGTTGGGAGTCATGTGCTAAGAATAAGGACGTAAAACCGAAAAAAAATACTCTTTTATTCGAAAAAAAGATATTGCAATGTTAGCACGTGTATGATTCCATTTCCTATGGAACACTCAGTGTGAGTCTCAAAGCAATATACAGAATTGCCTAAATAACAACTTTCACTGCCTTGGATTCTAATTAAAGTCCATAAAACCATGTGTTTTTCGGAGTGCAATTGACTCAAGCTCAGTGGTTTTAAACTGCCATATGTTACTACTTCAATTGGCTAGAATACTATAGTTTTATATAGAGCTCTACTTTATCATGACCATTTCATGTATTTTCCTGCAATTATTTACAATTTTTACAGTAGCTAATTTAAAATTATAAGGCTATCATATAAGTACTGTGAATGTGTGTGTGACCCATGAAGCCTGTTCCAGCACTCATGGAAACAGAAAACTGTTTGGTTCAACAGAAAATATCATGTCAACATATGTCAACTCAAGTGTGGTCAGTAAACTATTACTATGAGTGCCAAGTTTGCCCAGTTAGCTTTTGTGCATAAAATGATCATGTTTCAACCGGGCAAAAAGATGCTTTATCAAAAGGTGAAATTGATTTGTTGAATATAGGTAATGATCAAAATTCAAAACCTTCCAAATGGGGTAGAAATGATTTTTTGCCAAGTTAGAATGCATAGAATATATATATCAGTCGGCACTGTTCTATTCATACCGATGGATTGCTAATTAACTAACTAATTTGCTTCCATTTTGCTATTGTACTTAACCATCATTTTTTTATTTACCAACTGTGGCATCCTCAACCTGTAAGAGGGAGAGAATATGCGCATTTGTGACTTTGGACTTTGGAGAGAGACTACTTTTTTCCTTCCATTCATTTCTGAAACCATAAAAAAAGTGCATGATTAAAATCAAGAAAGTTATTCACAGTCACAGAGGATGAAATCTTTCTTATTTATCCCATGAAAGATATGGTGAAAGTATCCTTAATTCTTTGGTCAAAGTTGTTTTTAGTCTATGCTTTAAAATGTCTTACCTCCTACAGATGGAGGATATCTGTTAGCAACACCCCAAAAAAATCTATAGCACACTTAAAATCATATAATAGAAACATCGAATGGCCATTAATTAATTCATAAATCTTAGTGCATCAACGGCAAAAGGGTGTCTTTAGTTAAAGTTGGCATTTAACTTGCATGTTGTATTTTTGTAGTATGTTTAGTACCCAGCAGTTGAGGTTGACCTCACTCTAGTGTCTGAAATATATGTATGTACTGCATATACACTGACATTTACTGACATTCAAGGAAAACTACTTCAGTAAAATATATAGCTATATATATACATATATATAGGGTGAAAAGCACAAAAACCTAACCACGAGATAATACTTGGTTCAACAAGAATAATTTACCTTGGTGGGATCCAGCCCCCCGGGACTGAACTAGTGGATCTATTCAACCATGATCAACAAGCATGAATGAGGTAATCATTAAGTCTGTTTTTGCTAAATTTAAGAGTATAATATATGGGGTTCTGGAAAAAGGTTAACTTGTTATGACTTAATAGATTGAAAAGAAGAAGAAGAAAAAAGGAAAAGAAAACAACAACTACAACAAAAGGCTTATCCTACTAGCTACTGAAGTTGGCTTGGCTACATGAATTACATGATGTCATCTAGCACGGTTAAAAATCAAAAAAAGAAAAAAGGAAAGATTAAAGAAATTGGCTTGGTAAGAGCAATTAAGAGAGCAATAACAAGGTCAATAATATGGACTTACAGGAATTATACCACTCTCTTTCATATGCAGAATGCAGTTTCTAGGCCATGAACTGGGTATGAAGAAGTATCTGATGGTTTCTGAAGCAGTAATTAGAGGTAATCCACCAAAACCATCATATATAGTAGAAGCTACCAAAGGAGGAATCCAAAGGGATAGCATGATCCCAAATATTGAGGAGGGAAGGGAAGGAAAAAATTATAAATCTGAGATTTGGGATCAATGCGATCCCTTTGGATGCCTCCTCCAGTTGCAGTGGAATATAATAGTAACCAAACTTCACCATTTTAATTCTTCAGTGTTTCACATAGGTATAACCCTTCTCTCTCTGCAGGCTTTTGTGCTGAAGGAAAGTGGATGGATCATGGATGATGGCTCTGAGTTTGAGGGTTGAAGGAGAGGCTTTCAAAGCAAAAGAGAACTAGTGCTTATATTAACAACAAAAACTCTCTTTCCATCATTGTTTCTTTTTATTTCAAAATATTGTCCATATGAATTGATTATATTTATTAAGATTTGCAGAATAATCTGAAAATGTTTTTCAAGAAATTATGATATTTATTGAGATGTAGACCCCATTCCATAACAATCCAGACACCCCGAAAGAAAATTTACCCGACAATGGGTCAGCTATCCATTATTGGAAATTCTCTACAAGTTGGCTGGCAAATATATATTAGAATTTTATTCCCTGTCTTCCCAAAGAAAAGTAATTTTATTCTCTAAATTTTTCTTTTCTTCTTTATTTAAATGAAAGTTTGTGGTCCATTCCATGTTCCCACTCACACACAACAAACTATGATAATACTTGTTTCAGAAGTATACATTATAAAAATTATGACATTATATGTACGCATGATTAAATATACTTTATCAATGATATGAATGATCATATATATGACTGAATCAGAGACTAAATATATGCATAACGGGGGATATTTGAAGAAATCCAAGTTGTGTATATTGGCCAAAGATGCTTAATATAACGCATTATTTATCAATTAAATAAATTACATTATAAATCATAAGGCTGTACATTATTATTTTTTTATATTACTAACGACTGTGTAATCCAGCTTCTTTTAAAAAAAAGTATTTGATTTCATGTTCCATTTCTAGCAAGTTTTAATGTCCACACTCAACCACCCTTTCTTACATCAAAATCCTAAGATCTCACTTATAACAAATAAAAAAAAATATTTTACCTTATTAATTGAATTCTTTTTCCTTTAATACGCTATAGTGTAAAACTTTCATTGATAATATCCACTATGTTGTAAGTTAATTATGCATATAAGTACATACAGTTACTGAATCCTAAAATCATCCAATTCCACTCATAGGAAAAATCATATTCCAAGTTTATGCACGTAGACATTTTCTTCTTTTAATTTGTGTGGAAAAGAAATTTTCATTTGTTATGAGGGTATTTTATTTATTGAAGGAAGAAGTTTGAACCGATTTAATCACCTTAATAGCATTGAGACACTATGCATACATATTGCACATCTTGTCACAATGATAAGAGATGTATCAAGCTTGAACTATTGGTTATTGTAAAAAATGAGAACTATAAATTCAAATCTTACGATTTCAGACAAATGATAAAAAATTAAAGTTAATCGGTGATTATATGACCGTCAAGTGTATATATAATTGTTTTCAACTTATATTGTGTTTTTTTCCCAGAAGATCGAGCAAACTAAAGCTGTAAGCTAAATAGTAACATTACCTAATTTTGCAGGGGGAAAAATTATAGTTGATGAAAGAAACAGTTAAAATAAATTAATTAGTCATAATGGAAAAAAAAATAAAAGGAAATGATTTTTCTTAGATATCTCCCTTTTAATGGGCAGACAAATACATAATGGGCACCCAAAAGAGAAGCATTTGTTTCCTACCAATCCAATCCAGTAAATTTGCACATGGATAGGCACGTTAAGCGGGTATTTTAGCTGTCTAGATCCTTTCATGTCTTTTCTTTTCTTTCTTTATATCTGATGTAAATCTTCTCCACATGATCACGGCTACTAATAGGGTCTAAAAAAATTAAATTTCTTTAACAAACAGCCTCATCGTACATGCTTGTCAAATGTTCCTATCATTCGTAAAGTTTGAGGACTAAATTTGTCTTCCTTTATTGTGCAAGCCAAACGGTAAAATCAACAAGTTCAACTTTATCAAAATCTTCACGTGAAACTGTCTTGTGACTTACCCACATAATATTCAAATCTATCAAAGAATTGTGGAAATTTTTGTTTTCCTCAAACTTTTTGAGTATGCTTTTCAATTGCTGGAGAAAAACATTGCACACAATAAAGATTAACGCTATGTTTGTTACGCACGATGGAATTAATATAGAGCGGACGGAATTAACGGAGCATCGTTTGTTATAATTGATTTTAAGAAGAAATAAGTTTAAAATATGTGGGTCCCATTTTTTTATTTCCATCTGCACACCATACGAAAAAGGTAAATGCACTTTTGTCTTGAATGAATAATGACTTCTATACCCTTTTTTTTTGTCATGTTACTTTTGTGTTTTTATTTTATCAAGGCTATAAGTGTAATTTTGATACATTTATTAAATTCTCTCTTCCTATTTCTTTCATATCAAATAACTTTACAATCTTATTTCCACCATATTTCTTACTTATTTCTCTTTAATCAAACAATCCAACATTCTATTTTATTTCTACTCTATTTCTCCTTTTTCAAATTATCTCTCTTCTATTTCTATCTATCCTATTTCTCTCCTCACAACCAAACACACCCTAAAGATAAGAACACACACAAAAATATACAGTACAAATAAAAATAATGGAAAACACAATTTAATGTGATTCGATATCTCTTGTCAACGTCTAAAAAACATCTCAATACATTAACTATTTCAAATAAGATTACATATTCGACAAATTTGAAAAACCTTCGTCCTCAATTAGTTATCACCCTACAAACATAAGACAAATACTCAAGATCATTATAAAGAATTATAACACTCTCACTAAGATCTTCTCACATTATTTTGATTCAGATCTCTCCTATTTAAACTTTTCCTTTCTTAACACGACTCTCGTTCCATTTGGGTGGTGTCTTTTCTCTTCGCAAAGACACTCTTTATTTGGCAGGTACCTAATTTTGTGTTATTTTTATTAATTTAAAAAAAAAAACCACCTGAAAATTGCTTTTGGCCTAAAATAATGTTGGGCCGGCCTGCTCACTGTAGAGAATTGAAGCGCACAGGCACCGGCAACTCACCATGCATTATATAGCTATTTTGTCTAAACGCAGAGACAACTCACATCATATAACTAATTTGACTAAACGCAGCTCCCACCACATGCATATCAAAATCGATCGTTAAGAGAAATGCTGATCTTGTGAAGCAATAGCAAATCCAACATAGTCAATGCTGTGGAGGCCTAGCATCATTAATTAATTGACTCATTCATGTTCATGCACTCTCATCTTTGGGCCAGAAATTAAAATTAAACAAAGAATGCCTTGCCGGGTATAGATTTTCTATGTTGCAAGTTGTATAATTAACCCATAAAAGACGATGCATTGTATTTATGATGTATTGAAATGACTGATCAAATATAGTGAGCTAGGTTAGAGCTATTAAAGGTGAATAAAACAGGAGGAAAGTGGGTAGAGCTAGTTAAGCTAGCTAGCGTGACCATGTGTTGCATATAGCACAATCATGGGGGTGTGTGCAGAAATTGGATGGATATAAAATGGCACGGTGATGAATGATGATGATATATATATATATATCTCGCGTGGTCCAGATACTGTGCACTGCATATTGCACAAGAGTAGCCACGACAATGCCATTAGTGGGATGGCAGTACTGTCAATATTGGCCCTCTATAGGTGTGCTAGCTGCTGCATGGTGCCATTGGTGCTGATTGAAGGTGGAGACCCATGTGAATGTGTGATGGAGGAAGGACTCATAATTGAAGTTAATCAATCAAATTACTAAAATAAGCATCAATCTTTACATTTCAATTTTTATATTCATTTGACATTTTTTTATTTAATTTTTCTGTTTATTTCCATCTCATTATTTATTAACTACTTCTATTGTTTTCTTATATTTAATTTCTTCTTATTTCTCACTCTTTTATGTATGTATGTATATTATAAGGACTAAAACTAAAATTTCTTCATTTTATTAGAACAAAAATAGTGATTTTAAATTTTAGAGTGATAAAAATATAAAAAAAAAATACAAAGATTAAAATCAAAATTTACTTATTTTATAAAAATTAAAACATATTTAAGTCTGATAACATGTCTACAATCAATATGAACGATTAGGTATCATATTTGAAAATGCTACACTCATACTTTTTCTAGAGACTCTTTGTCTTTCAAATTTGTCTAACATGAACCATAGAACAATGTGATCATTTGTAGTATATTGAACTATACCAGTTAATACAACATCTTTAATGAGTCGGATTAACTCACAAGTTAAATGGGTTGAATTTACAAAGTTCATGGGTCAACTTGTTAAGTTACAAAAATTTAGAAAATATTTATTCTTTAATTTTTAAAAAGTTTTAGAATTTTAACAAACAATAAATTAAAAAAATTAAAAATATATATATACAGGCTACTGAGGCTAGCCTGGTAATTGACCCATTTAATGGGTTTGACAGGTGGACTCGCATACCCAGTCACATACAAGAACATTTATTCCTTTTTATGGCTGGGGCTATAAACTGAGACTGATACAGTTGTGTATGAGACGAATACAATTGGAGAATGTAGGCAAGCCAGTAACAAAATATTCTAATACATTTTTCTGTAATTACATTTAGAAATTATGTGCCAGCTGGTTAAGTGGGAACTGGCAGCTTTATCCATTCAGTGGTATGTAACGGTATAATTTACAAGTGTATATAAACATATCAAAATATGCCGTGCAAAGTTTTAATTCCACACTTGCACCTCAATTTTCATGATAGGAAAATGAAAGTGAGTAGCATCAATTATTAAGGAGGGTCGGTGACAATTCTGGTTAAGACCAATGATTATTATGATCGTGGTCAGTCCTCCAGTTTTATATATATATGCACCTTTCTGCAGCTTTATATCATATGCACCTTTCTGCAGAAGTTTCTTCCGTAGCATTCCCATGTTTCCAGTTTGTTTATCTTTTCTTTTCTCTTTTGTCTCGTGTGCCAACCAAAAGTAACAGTGCAGCTGGTTAATTAATTGGGAGTTTCTAAACTCCTCATTTAAAATGATTTTGACACCATTTGCAAAACTAGATCCGGGGCATTTGAAATTGAATTAAAAATATGGATATTGCTAGTTAATTAATTTGCTATAATGCACAAATGTATACAGATTGAAGCAGCTACAAAATTTCCCTGTGTACATGTATAACTCCTGAATGTACAACATTGAACATTGCATAAATTTCACAACTATTCTGTTTGAACTTTGAAGTCCTACTATTTTTTATTCAATAACAGTTCTTCTGTCGGAGCTGGTCTTGTTGGGCTTGGGTTTGAGTGAAACGACAAAGCTAAGCCCAAAATGAGCTAACACAACAATAGACGTTATATTGGTCTATATGATCAACCAAACTCTGAGCTTAAGGGTTATACAAGATCACCCAATAACAACAGCAAAATAATAATAATTTATCAGCGTAAATCACATTTTCATAGAAAATTATCTTCTTGAGATAAAAGGGTTTTTTTTTTGGTGTCTAAGACAAATATCCAAAAATCATATTGGAATTCTACTAATCTAGATATCAAGCCAAATAAGATCATTATAAATAACAAAGCTCTCTTTCTAAACTTTTAATTGTGTATTTAGGAACTCAAACTTAATAAACTCCCCTAGTTAATCTGTGGGCTTGGTGGTTCTTGATGTAGAAAGTGGGAGACATATATTATTACATTGATTTTATAGAAGAATATTTATTTAAGCAAAAAGAAAGAAATAGATAGTACTATGCTTTCTTTTCTGTGGACTTCGGCCCTTCAATATTAGAAGTTTTTCTTTTTCTTTTGGTGAATTTATTAGAAGATAGTATATACTACCTTTATTTAAAAAAAAAAAGGGTAAAATATGTTTTTGGTCCCTCATTTTTCCATGATTTCTGTTTTTAGTCCCTCATAAATTTTTTCTCTGTTTTTAGTCCCTCAAAAATTGTTCTGTTTTGTTTTTAGTCTTTCATAAATTGTTTTGTTATGTTTTTAGTTCCTAACGTTAATTTCAACGGTTAAGTGATGACATGGCGACATAAACTGTGTGTCTGAAAATTTCCTGATTAAGTTTCTAGTGACTTTTAACAGCTACAAATTTTTTGGCTGTAAAAAATGTTTACTTTTGTAATATTTTCTTGTAATTTCAGAAAATTTGGTGTTCGAGGTTTTAATTTTTTTTATTATTTTTTTGACGGTTTTAGTCTGCCAAAAAATTTCAGCAGTTAAAAACTGCTAGAAACTTAGATAGAAATTTTTCAGGCGTAAATTTTACTCACTACGACATCAGTTAAAATTAATGTCAGGGACTAAAAACAAAATAAAACAATTTTTTAGGGACTAAAAACAGAGAAAAAATTTATGAGGGACTACAAACAGAAATCATGAAAAAATAAGGGACCAAAAACATATTTTACCAAAAAAAAAAAAAAAGAGTATATACTACCTCCCTACTATTTACTTGCAAATGACTTGCTGGGCCTTGGTTTTGTCTTCCCTCTTCCTATAGATAGATTGTTTAGCATGGTGGGTCAAAACAGAAAATATGATGGCCTTACAGAGTGATTATCTCTAAACTCTAAAATAGCACTAACAAAGTAGGTGAATTTTAACACGGACGTGCATTGTGCAATGTACTTGCGGTCTACCTTCCCCCACTTCAGTGTTCGTAGCAAACACAAACACATCTTTCTCTATATAAGGTTTGAACTTTGAAGCGTATGCACATCAAACATTTCAGAAGACTCAACGTTTGTTAGGTAATAAAGATGCATGAACATCTCATATTATAAGAAGAAAGAGAAAGAGAGAAAGAGTATGTATCAAATAGGAGAAATTATTAGGTAGTCGTGGATCATTACTTAGTCCATAATCCCGATCAATATCTATATGATATATAATTAATTGTTATTAATTGTTTTCTCTTAAATTTAAAAACTTAAATATATGTCATATAGAGATTGATCAGAATCATAGATAAGTAATGATCCAAGATTATTGTCAAATAGGCGCTTAAATGTACAAGTGTTCATAGATCATCACTCTTTATTAATTAAATTCAATTGTCTAATGAAACTTAATACTAATTCAGACACGCTCTCAACCGGCAAAGAAAAAAAATTACACTTTTATTTCTCTTACTCAATTTTGTGAACTTAGTTTCTCTATATATATTTTTTACGTAAATTTGATTCTCACTCTTTTAATTTTGTAAATATAAGTTAAGGCGGCCTCTATGATGGGAAGTATATCATATGGTTTAGAGTGGACCACAATTAATAGTTGTTGGATTAATCTTATCCTTATATTTTTATGGTGCACCCTCCACACCGTAGTACTACATCCTTCATTGCCCTTTCTCTTAACTGTCGTGCTCCGGGCCAGAAACCTACTGCTCCGGCAACATCGGAGCTCTCCCTTACCGGCAAAAACATCTCCGCTCCGGCGACACCACCACACCCTCCAACGTAGTTGGAGGGGCAAACACCGTTAACGACACCTTCAATCTTGCAGCATCAATATGAACAACCCAACCAACACGTTCTTCAACTACATCGGCAGCGGCAAAAGGTTCACGAACTACGGCAAGTGAGGTCGTCGACTCCTTCACCTCGAACGCAAAATTCACCAATGCCACCCCTCGCCTGACGCAACCCCTCTGATTCCCTCACAGCGCACATGGATCAGATCGAGTGCGGCTTCTGCGTTATCATCCTCACTCTCTTTGATCGCCTGGAGAACGCAGAAGACGCCTTCAGTTCTGCTGCTAGGAACACAAGGGCGCCACCAAGGTGGGCATTGGCGCGGAGATGGATAGATCCCAGTAAGGTAGTAACCACTGGTTCAAAACTTGCAAATCAGAAACCAAGAGGGAGAAAGGAAGAAGAATCGTGAAGTGGGAAGGGAAGGAGGAGACGGGAAGAAGAAGAGAGAGAGAGAAGAAGCGAAAAAAGAGGGAAAATTAAAAAAAAAAAAAGTTGCTCCACCACCGGAAATCGCTTCCGACAACGACGCCGTTGGAGCAATGGGTGGTCTTCGGCCTGGAGGGCGATGACGAGAAACAACAGTGGAGGACATAGCATTCTAGTGTGGAGGGTGCACCGTAAAAAGGTGAAAAAGAGATTAATCTAATAACAGTTAATTGTGATCCACCGTAAATCATATGAAACACTTCTTCACCGTAGACGCCGTCTATAAGTTAATAGTTACCTCTATCAAATTGATAACATATGACTAACATGCTTTTCTTTTCTGTGAAGTGACATTATGATTTGAAAGGTTTTACGTGGGCATGTTGCATGAAAAATAATTCAAGTCAAATTATAATCATAATGTCACTTAAATTAAAAAAAAAAAGAAAAAAGTCACGTAAATGTGTCAGATCATCACCTTTATTATCAAATTGATAGATAATTAACATTTGACTCGGATTCATAAAATTGAAATAGTGAGAATTAAATTTGCTAAAAAAACAGAATAAACTAAATTTGTAAAATAAAAAAAATAAGAATACCACAAAAGTGTAATTAAGTAAAAAGAAATAAAAAAAGAATACATATGTTGTCCTTTTTAATAAAGATTGCGTGAGGGGAGACTGTTTCATGATTATTCTTTTTAATAAACAACTTGTCCTTTCACAATATTATTAAATTTATTAGTTTTACCTAAAAGTTATAACAATGGTACATTATAATGTAAATTTTATCAATCAATCATTTTCATGTTGAATTGTTCAGTTTCGTGAATATATATGTTGTGAGTGAAAATTTTGAAAATGAAAGATGTTATAAAAAAAATTCTCCATCGTAGTAATGGTACAAGTCTTGATGTTTTGCGATTTTCAATAATCAACCGCCCGAAGAATTGAAAACAGATTGCTTGAATGTATGTCCCGAAGAATAACGTTGATCCTAAGGTAATCCAAATATAGTGATGTGATACAAGATTATTTATTTATTTTTTTAATTATTTTAAATACTGAAGAAATAAATTGATGAAAAATATATTTTTAAAAAAGGTAAAATTATTTATTTTAATGATTGGGGTAGTCGTGAATCATAATCTAAAAATCACGAGTCTTAATCCTTTATTTTAAATTAGTCTCACGTCATTGAAACACATGTCACATCGTAGTGAAGGTTAATCTTTTAATAGTCAACGATTCTAATTTGACGGAAGGACCAAAATCACATATTTTACAAAATTGGGGGACTAAATGTCTAAATTTTAAAACTGGAGGACTAAAATTACGGATTGTGCAAAATAGGAGACTAAATGTCTCAATTTTAAAAGAGAAGGACCAAAATTGCGGATTATGCAAAATAGGGAGACCAAAATTGCATGTAAGCCTTAAAATATATGTTGGTTTGTCTTATACTTAATATATAAATCATCAAATTAATTTTTTAACTTACGAAAACGAAATTTAGTAGTTAAAATTGATAAATATTCTTCATGGTTTCGGTCTATCAATTTAATTCTTCATTTTGACAATTATCAATTACTTTAGTTGCAATGTTACTTTGAAGTATATCAATTAATTTGGTTCTAGAAATTGTATTGCATCAAGCAATCTGATTTTAAAGACAGAATTGATTTATAATTGATAAATTTAGAGACTAATAAATTAACTGAATTTATAATGTTTTTTTTTAAAGCAATTGAATTTATAACGTTAAAGAACAAAATGACAAATGATACTAATTTTAAGCATTAATTTAATGTATTACATTATAATAAATTATTCAAATCGATATTTAAATTCATAGACAAAAAATTTCCTAATTGATAATTTTGGTTTGCCTCTTATTTTAATTAATTGATGTCTCACTATCAACAAGTCATTGGTCCGAGTGGTGTTGGAATCGGTGTCCTTAAGCAAGGTTTCGGTTCGAACCTTGTGGATGGAAAAAAAAAACATGATTGAGAGGGGGAGAACCCCACTAAAGGTAGCCAATCAAGTTCTCTGACGGAGATTAGTCATTGACAAAAGTCGGTGGATACTTCGTACCAATAACATGATAACAAAAAAAAATTGATGTCAGTGTTGGTCAAAAAAAAAAAAATCAAAATATCAGTGTAGACAATATGATGACTGATGAGGGGTCCGGCTTAATTTGAAATCGAAATGACAATAGCCCCTTAAAATTAAAATCTGTATCCAGGGAGATTCCTTTACACGTCCTTCGTTTGTTGTTTAGTGAAAAATCTGTCATTTTTTTTATAAAAATAAATTAAAAATGCTAAATGTTAAGAATAAATAAGGGGGACATTAGTTTGTCGATTCCCACACTTTTTATTTTTTTTTATTTTTATCTATCGTTTTCCAAATCATTTTCCATTGTACAAAATACCTTGTCCTCCTCACATTCTTCGCATTTTTCAATTCAATGAAGCATGATATTTTGGGTTTGTTTCTCTTCGAATCCAATCAATGAATCAAAGGATAGCGAATGCGTCTTCAGATGTAGCCACGAGTTACACCTTCGAAAAAAAAATCTTCTAATCGCTACATTAAAATTGCAATGTTATTTTGATATATAATAAGAAGAGAAATTCAAGCCAAAAATAAATAAATAACAAGAAGAAGAGAAACAGACTATTTTGGAGTTGAATAATATTACCGAGTATTTCATATTTGAAAGTGAAACTCAACAATAACGATCGGGCTAACAAAAACAGGGTCAACTTATCTTTGGAATTAATAATTCGCTCAATGGATTAGCATTTCATGAATTTCATATAGAAAAAAAGGGGCAAGTAGAATTTTTTTAATAACCAATAAATAAGTAGAATTATCGATTGTATCTTCTTAAGTTGTCATCTATTACCGAAAATAAGATTAAATTATTTTTTCTGAAGTCTTTCTCATAACAGCACAGATTTACTCAATTTTTGAATTTACTCTTTTTTTGGTATAGATTTTTATTTTTTTTTGGTATAGAATTTTTTAACTTTCTCTAAATCATTATAAAATTAGACATGTAATAGGCTACTGTTTAAATAAATAAAAAATTGTAAGTATTTACAAGAGAAGAAAATAAGAAGGTAAAATGTATTAAGTTTTTTCATAACTTAAAATCAATTTATGCATTTTAGTGGAGAAGTTAAATGAAAAGAATTTTCATAAAAATTAAGTGTGTAAGTTATTTTAGCTTATGTTAGAAGTTCAACTCATTTTTTTTTTATTTTTTTTTACTAAAAGTTCTTAGGAAGAAGTTTATCCGAACACGACCAATAAAGTAGTCAATAACTTATAACTTAGGGCATGTTTGGAAAAAAAAATTTATAAGTACTTCTAAGAGAGAAAAATAAGAATAAAAAATGAAATAACTTGTTTATAAACTAAAATTAACTTATATAAAACAAATTTGTAAAAGTTATCTCATATAAATTTTTTCAAAAATTTATTTTTAATTTATGTATAAACTAATTTTAGGTTAGGAAGAAATTTGTTTTGTTTTTCATTCTTATTTTCTTCTTCTATATATGTTTACAAAAAGTTTATCTAAACGTACCTTTAATCTATATCTAGTGTCTAAATCAGGCAAACCAGAGACAGCAAGAATAGAACTCAACCAGCAAACCTCTTTACAAGTCCCACCACAGTAGCAGAATGGATAAGCAATGCCCCAATGAACAGAGGTAGCTAAACAAATTACAAAACCCGAGACAATTAATGTCACACAAAGAGGACAACAGAAAGAGACAGCAAAAGGTAACCACTTGCTTTACTCAACAAGCAACAATTATTGAGCATTTCTGACTAGCCTAACTCATCACTTCCTTTACTCAAGGCTTGTTAACATAAATTGCCTTCCATCATACATACATAGAGTGTCTCTTATTAATAATAACAGCCTCCAAAGCAAAGAGCAAAACCCATATGATAATTGCCTTCACGAAGCCAGAGGCAAAGAAACAGCACGATTCAAAGTATACCAAATGAAAAACCAAAGGTATCTGTCATCCCAATACAGTAACAACTAACAACCAATAGCAACTCCAAACCAGCAGCAGCAGCAGCAACACCAGCAGACCAGCTCAGTACTCACATCGGACAGGTGCATCATACCAAGCCAGTAGCTTCATAAAAGGTTTGTGATAAATTTAGAATATAAAATGATTTTAAAAGGTTAAAAATTTAGTGAAAAATTATTTTTAAATGAAAGACCATTCAAATTAATTTATAAGAAAATTAAGTAAAAAAATAAGAAGTTGAAAATTTTATATAAAATAAAGTTCACTGTAAAAATCAAATTTCCTTAACGTACAAAATGATATATATATATATATATATATATATATATATATATATATATATATATTTAAATTGGAAAATAAAATCACACATAACCTAAATTAAAAGAATAAAAAATACAATTAAACTTAATCTCTTTATTTTATTTTTTATACAACAATGTGATAGACTGATAGTGATACTGTACTTATTTTATTTTTACCTATATTGATATTGAAATGGAGGGAAAATTGGAAAATAATAATAATAATAATATATTAAAAGGACAGTCCGTTAAGAAAGGTATTTTCCAGTTTTCCTAGATTAGCTTTGATAAGAAGAAAACGTATCTCATACGCAGACAGAGCAGAACAGAGCAGAGTAGGAGGAAGGAAGCTGATTGTTTCAAATTTCAATGTAAAGGGCATAGCGATCGACGATCTAGCCGAAACTACAGTTGCGGGACCCACCAAACCACCAGCTACAGCTCCCAGTGGCAGCAGCAGCACCCACCAAACATTTGATTGACAACATAAGTAAATTATTGGTCTCTCCTCTGTGCCCCACCGCACTCTTGTGTTCTATCGTGTCGTCTCAAATAAATGCAGCGGCAGTTATTCTTATAGTTACAGTTATGGAGTAGTGGTGCTTATAAAGGGGAAGATTTGATTCAGATTCAGATTTAATTGTTTATTTATAAATTGAAAAGAGAGTCACGCTGGCGGTGAAAAACGTTTCTGCGGGGGAGGAGGAGGAGGGGGAAAACATGACGCTGATTTCCGACGTTGAAAGCCACGCGGATGTCGAAATCCCCGACACCGCTCATCAAATTAGCACCGGTGCGTTTGTTATTTCTTATTGGACTTTATTTTAGAATAATAATAATAATAATTGGACTTATATATTGGGAAATTTGGTGTGGCAGATTCATGGTTTCAAGTGGGGTTCGTGCTCACCACGGGCGTCAACAGCGCGTATGTGCTTGGATATTCTGGGACCATCATGGTGCCCCTTGGTTGGGCATGGGGTGTCGTTGGTTTGATTCTCGCCACCGCAATATCGCTCTACGCGAATGCTCTTATCGCTAGGCTCCATGAATATGGAGGAACAAGGCATATTCGATATAGAGATCTTGCTGGATTTATATATGGTATCTATTTATCTAAGATTAAAAAAAAAAAAAAATGAATAACATAACATAAAACAATCAATTATTGGCTTAGTTTCCTTTTTCTCTTTTCATGTTATTTTGTTGTGTAAATTGTTCTTTTTGTTATTGCAGGTAGAAAAGCTTATTCCCTCACATGGGCTCTACAGTATGTCAATCTTTTCATGATAAACGCCGGCTACATCATTGTGGCTGGTTCGGCTTTAAAGGTAACACCACTTAATCAACCAAGTGTATTAATTGCTAATCATATTATTATAATTTTATCCTTCTTCTTTTGTTGCAGAAAGTAACACTTTTGAAATCTTTATATTTCATTAATCATTAGTGATTCACTTCTCTGTTTCTCAAGTAGCCTGCTAAAAAATTTGGGCCTTGCTTTCTCTGCCCTTCATATTTTTTTTCGTGGCTTCATTTAATGATACTTCAACTGCTTCTATTATTGCTAATTCTTCTACTCAACGTGTAATATTGATTGGATTATTATATTTCTGGATCAGTAAAACAAACAAACATGACACGTACCTATTCTGTCAATTCTGCTTTCACTTTTTGGAGTCATGCAGAACTTGTGTTATACTACAGATTGTGCTTTTAGAATTTTTCTGAATTTTGTTTGTTCACTTTCGTGCAGGCCACTTATGTTCTATTTAGGGAAGACGATGGGATGAAGCTTCCGTATTTTATTGCCATAGCTGGAATTGTGTGTGCAATGTTTGCCATTTGCATTCCCCATCTTTCGGCTCTTGGAATTTGGCTGGGATTTTCAACAGTCTTCAGCCTAGTATACATTGTTATAGCATTTGTACTGTCAATTAAAGATGGTAATCTCTCATTCTATGTACCTGCATACTTTTATCATGCAATGACTTGATCTTAGTTCAATACCACTACTTCTTTAAATCAATTCACCTTGTTGATACACTTTTTCTCCTGTAAACATTTTCATTGAAATTCTTTCTATGAATATACTATTGTGTTTGAAGAAAGAAATGTGCAAGACGGATGCTTCATTTTCTGTTCCCCGGTGCCCCTGTAATAAAGCGTTTCTTTTATTTCCCGTTCATGTTACTAGCAATGATAATTAACTGTGTTATCTGAAGTAGAGATAAATAACTAGTGTTCTAGCATACATCTTAAATTCCTGTTTAAATCTTATGAGTTAGTTCGTTGAGTTTCTTCATCCTGCCATCCTTAATCTCATTATCTTTGCTTTTTTCTTCTTTGCATTCCTTTTTTGTGCTTATCAGTGATCATAACGTCCCTCATTTGTGATTTTGGTCTGCTGCTGGTATTTTGTGGGCAGTCAATTGTTTTATTGATAAAAGATATAAATAGACTTTAAAATGCCATTCTTTTATACAGTATTTTAGCTTATGTCTAGTATTATGATTTAGTTGGTGAGATTTTTTGAGGAATTTGCATCCCTCATTGTTGATTTATCTTTATATATTCACCACTTGCTGTGTCTCAATGCTAGTCAAAAGGTACTGTTTTTCTGTCTAGATTACAGGTACCTTCACATACTCGGTATTCATGCTCGAGCTGGAAACTGCTACAGCACGGTGGGGTTAACTCTCTTACTAGGGATTTTTTTCCTTACCCAAGATTCAAGCCCACGACCTTCCTTAAGGAGAAACAAGAATATACCATTTGAACCAACCAATTGGTATCAAAAAGAATTATTTCTTTGAGAACTAGCAAAAGGATATCAATTTATTCTTAAACAATAACAGACTTGCTCTTTCATTTATATACTATAGTTCGAACTTCGAATCATATTGCAGAATATTCACTATAAAATGATGATTAGCATCTATTTTTCCCATTTCTCTTCTACCTTGTTTTCAAGCTTTCAATTAGGCTAAAGCATTCTCCTGTCTTTTATTCTCTGGTGACTATACAATAATTGAGAATCACAATGTTTTACTTCAGAACGATTGCTTTTCTCTGTGCTTAGTTTGTTAAGTTATTTTATATTTTTGTTAGGTTTAACTTGATGAACTCGGTGTGAATTTGCATACTAACCTCCCCCTTGCATCAATAGGTATAGAATCACCACCTCGTGATTATAGCATTCCGGGGACACCAACAAGTAAAATATTCACAACAATTGGGGCGTCTGCTAATCTTGTGTTCGCATATAATACAGGAATGCTTCCTGAGATACAGGTAACAAGCAACAACCTTATAGTTATTCGTTTCTTGAGTTTTATGTGGATTCACAACTCTTTAATTTTTTTTCATGTGCTCTTAAAAGTGAGTTTTATTTGGCTGTAAACCTAACAGGCAACCATCAGGCAGCCAGTTGTCAAGAACATGATGAAAGCCCTGTACTTTCAGTTTACAGTTGGAGTTCTGCCATTATATCTGGTAACCTTTGCAGGATATTGGGCTTATGGATCTTCAACAGCAACCTATTTGATGAGTGATGTCAATGGTCCAGTTTGGGCTAAGGCCATGGCCAACATTGCAGCCTTTCTTCAATCAGTCATTGCATTGCATGTAGTAACTTCTAAACTGTAATTTTGCTGCTGCTACTAAATATTCTATTTAAATCGTATCACTGGCCTAATAACCTCTCTTCTGCTTCTGGTAGATATTTGCAAGTCCAATGTATGAATATTTGGATACCAAACATGGGATCAAAGGGAGTGCCCTGGCTTTTAAGAACTTGTCATTTAGAGTCTTGGTAAGAGGTGGCTACCTGACTCTAAACACATTTGTATCAGCTCTGTTGCCATTCCTTGGGGATTTCATGAGCCTCACTGGAGCTATCAGCACATTTCCCCTTACATTTATCCTTGCAAACCATATGTACCTAGTGGCAAATGAGAACAAACTAACATCCATCCAAAAGCTCTGGCATTGGATCAATATTTGTTTCTTTGTCCTCATGTCTGCTGCGGCAACTGTTGCAGCCCTGCGGCTTATTGCTTTAGACTCCAAAATGTACCATTTTTTTGCGGATTTATGATTATATGCATTATATTCTAATGCTAATGATCTGTGCTTCAAATATGCGTTCATTAAAAAAAAAAAAAAAACGTTGCATATATCAATATGTAGTTTTAAGTGGCGTTAGGAGTGAGGAATCTTTCATTCTCAATTAAGGCTTCATTCGTGCAAGGGTCAAAATCAATTTTGACCAAAAGCTAAGAAAAAAGAGTGTGATTGGAGCGAGTGAGGAATCTTTCATTCTCAATTAAGGCTTCATTCGTGCAAGGGTCAAAATCAATTTTGACCAAAAGCTAAGAAAAGAGAATTATTTTTGGATGCAACCAATAATTGCTTTCGTAGTGAATACACAATTTTATATTCAACATGGTTTTCTAACACAAATCCAAACATGCTAAGAATTATTGCCATTGAATGCCTTTCGTTAATCATGTCACTACAATCTGGACTGCCTAGTGCCTGCCTACCTCTTCTCACAAGCCATGTTGCTTTTGCCCAAACAGCTTTCCAAACAGACCCTCACTTTCCGAGGAGTGAGATTGTTAAGAATGAGATTCTTTAAAAAAAATTATGTTTACCCTGTGTTCGGTTCTGCATGAAACCTTATAACATGGATCCAAAACGTGAGAAATCAGAAGCTAGTATATATTGCCTAAATTGTGGTCGTAAACACAAACTTCTGCTGGTAAAAAATCGTAAAAAGTAAAGCCTTGGTATTGATTAATGAATTAACATACATTTTTAGAAGCCATTAAGTTATGAATCATATAATTTCGTCAAGGTTATTCGAGCCGTGTCAGTTCTGACACATCACCAATCAAGCAAGAAGCAGGTAAAAACAAAATGAGAATCTACACAAGGAAAATTAGCAGACGGTAATTAATTCTTAAAAAATGAATACAGCACCCTCCCAACTAATATCACAACCACAATGATCTCATTTTCTGACTAGTTCTGTCACGATGGCAAACATGATTTTAAGACAATAAATAACATCAATGGATCAATATCCCAAAAAATATACTTTTTAATGTATATTTCTACGATAGAATTTGACCATTTTTTTGGTAGATAACTACTGTCAAATTTTCCTACCTAAGAACAGCTTGAAATAATCTGATGATAACTCCTGGAACCTGCCATCATTAAGAAACAGAAATAGTGTTAAATGTCATGATACATCCATTATACCCCGCAGCTTCGTAATAAGAAAATAAACAACCATATTCCTCGATCTGTATAAGAGAAAGGACGTAGAAGACAAAAATGCTTAGGTAGATATTAAGGAAAAGGTTTGCTCACCACGCTAGCTGTGCATGTTTGGTATAAACTATTTAAAAAAAAAAAATAATCATTTGTTTTTTTAAACACTCTCATGAAACTAACAAAAATAAGCGATTATTTTTCCAAATAAATTGAATCAAACATATACTTGAGATTATCGACTTCACAATTAACCTAGGTAAGTTTAAAACTATCCATTTTGGTTTAGTCCAATGTAAATTCCATAACTTCAACAGCCACATTTCAGCAGTTATTTCATGCTAATCATCAACAATCAGAATGAAAGACTTAAAAACCTACTGATGACCCAAGTAGCAAACTAAGCTCACAATCTATGACTAAATTCAGTACATGTACAAAGTGTGCATGCGTTGTACTGCAATATATGTCAGAATGCTTCAAACATCACATTAAGAAAAATACAGTTTGTCTGAAATGTCAACATATAATTCATGTTTGTGCATTTTGTTTATTGGTCAAACATAAGAAAAGCTCAAGGTGACATGAACAACATATATTTGTTATGATTAAATTAAAATTTAGCATCTGAACATAATAACGATGGCGATGCACTAGATACATGTTTAAAGCTTACATATGTATTGGCTTCTCACCTTGTAAGGCATCATCCAGAAACTAACTTCACAATAATGAAGACAGAGTTGAGAAGTATAAGTGGAAATCTTAGGTACTGAGTTGCATAAATGAGACCTATAAGCTGGCCTTTGAAAGATTTTGTCTGGCCAGCTGAAAAATCTGATAATCCCCATCCTCTAGGTGAGAGAAAGCGGTCCTCATTTAGTATTGCTAGTGCATTTGCAAGAAGCAGGAACCCCTCAAGTAAGGTCCACAAACCCATTTCCCTGCATTATAAAAAGAAAACCAACCCAGCTTACAAATAACTTCAAGTCGTTTGCACTAGTTCTTTCATGTTGTTAAACTATAAACAGAAATAGAAAAGAACAAATGACTAAGACAAATCAAAAAGAAAGGTGTTGAACACTCCTCAAGCTCCTCCAAATGAACCATTTCCCTTAGCTGAAGGCTAGAAAAAACAAAATTCCTCTTACAATCACGTAAAGGACCTCAAAATCATTCCATAAAATTGTATCGTTTTATAAACAAACTCTTACTCTCAATTGAAGAATTACTAATTCAATGATAGTAGTTATCTTTTACGGCTTTGCCCCCCCCCCCCCCCCCCCCCCCCTTTTTTTTTATCTGGGTGTGCCAAACACATTGAAACAATAGGCAGACACAAGTGATTATAAGGCATGGATCAGAAATCACAATAATAAAGGAACCCAGATCAAATAACAGACACGCAAGACTAAGCTTAACAAATGCAGAACCCTAGATCTGCCAACAAATCCAACAACCAAAAGTGCATATGACCAAAAATTTGCGATTTTTAAAACGGAACGAGCTAAAGGACCATCTAAAACTTCGATCGAAGAGGGCAGAAAACTGAAGAAAGGTAGAGTAAAAATTAGAAAAAAGAAAAGAATATGAAGAACAGAGAAGGTGGAGAAGGTAACCTGAGGGAGGAGCAAGAACGAAACCGTAGATGGCGGTGGCGGAGTCGACGTGGACGGTGGAATCAGAGAAGACAACAAATGCTAACCAATGAGAAGACAAAACCCAAACTTCCCAAAGCGCACCGTTTTCTTTTGCGTATTTGCTTTTTTTTTTTTTTTTTTTTACGAGAAATACTTGCGGACCAGTCATTTAAATATAGTTAAATGTGATTTTAGCTGATGTTTTAAGAATCGGACCGGTCATCAAATCGATTGAGGTACTGGATTAATGGATCATTGGTTGGATCGGTGGGTCACTGGTCGAACCGGTTTGACTCGATATATATTAAAAAATTAAAAAAATATAATATAACTAACATAATTTAATCATTTAACACTTCAAATTTTAAATTATTGTCATTATTAAGTACATAATATTTCAAATAAGAAAAAACAACCAATAGTCATGACAATACAAGTCCATAAATAAGTTTCATACACAAACAAAATTAAAAAAAATTGAAACACGTCGTTTCAACACTTTTTTTCAAAAAAAAAATACATAACAATCCGATTCAACCAAAGACCCGCCGGGTCACCGATTTTTTTTAAAAACCAGTCGTTTCAACCCGGGTCGTACCAGGTCAGATGCATTTTCGGTCCTTTCATCAAACCGAACCGGTTAAGCCACCGGGTTCCGGTTGGACCGGTCGGACATACCGGTCTGGTCCGGTTCTTAAAACACTGATTTTAGCGTTTTATTTTTTTTTGGTTGTAAATTTTAAATTTTATAAATTTAAAATTTAAAATTTAAAATTTTTGGAAATAATTTTCATTGTTGCTTATTAATAATTAATAATGTCACATATATTTAGTGTGTTTGTTACTTTGTTTACCTTATTAACCATTGTTTCCATCTTCTCATTTCCAAAAAAGTTTGAAAGAAAAAGCAGGAATTAATTTGTAAATTTTAAGATTTTATATTAAAATTTAAAAACTAAGAGTATGTTTGTTTTTGCGTTTGAAACCACTCAAACCAATGTTCAATCAAAAGCAAGGGAGTCTTGCTTCTCGAAGAACGGTGCCTCGGAACGCGTGAATATTGCATTCAACGTGTACACAAACACGCTCTAAAACTACAAGAAAATAAAACTAAAAATAATTTTAATTTTTAAAGATTTTTAAACTTAAATTTGAAAAAACTTAAATCTGAAAAATTTAGCAAATACCTAAGACTTAAACTTAAAGGTTTGTGACCATTGAAGCACAAGAATCCAATTGTCTTTTTACCATCATGATCTCGAATAAGACCTCAACAACTTTTTTTGCCTAAATTCTCAAAAGAACACCATCAACATTCAACTTGAAGCGATCTTGAGGTGTAAGATTGAGATTGTGCACAATAAATTTCTTCTTAATCGTCAAATAAAATCAATTGACATTGGCAAATAAATCATTTGACGTTGCTTTACAAGACTTAATGTCATTTTAAATTCTAATGCTTGAATAGCATAACATTCGAAGAACATTTCAAAAATTAAATTACAACTCAAAATATGACTATGATACAAGTTAATGTGAAAACTACCAATTAACCTACTCTATCTACATACTCTAATATACAATTCAAAATAGTTTAGCATTTGGCTTTTGTAACTCCAATCGCCAATGCTCTGCATATTTACAAATCTAAAGCAGTTGTGTCTCATCTCATGACTTAATACCATTTACTATGTCATGATTCATGACTTATTTACATCATGAATTTCTCACGACGCTCACAAATGCAACCAGGATAAGGGTTTGCATAAAAGCTTTCTTCCAATTTGGGGTGTCGATTAACTTTTCTATGATGAGGACCTCCATTTCTATTTGCATGTATGCTCTTAACCCTATATGAGAACTCATCCCAAGAAATCAAACCATTGTCCAATTGATCAATCAGCCTCACGAATCTTTGCCTGCAACATATTATGGCCCAATAATTAGAAAGAACCAAATTAGATTAATATCAATTGTATTATAAATCTACTAAAATGGAGCCTAATAAGTTGTTTAACAAAATCAATACTTGTCTGGGCTAATAGTTTTTCGAAACCCTTCAAATGCACGATGACCTCGGGCTGCTTTGGCCATGTGCCCATCATAGCTGTAAATAAAAACATCACTTTCTAATGCTATGATGTAATCCAAAGCAGCAAGTTGATTTTGGTGGCCATTAAAGGGTATAAGCTCTTCTTTTGTGGCTAAAGTGGAGTGTGAAAGCAAATAACGATACTTGCTTTGGAGGGGTTTCATTTCATCTTTACCATAAATCATCCCTGCAGCTACATAAATTTTTGTGTCATGAGGATAACCAAGCGCTTCAAGGAACACAGCAACCTCTCTTGGAGTCATGGGGCAACTACCCCTTAAGCGCCTTGATTTGCTATCAATCTCTTTCACCTTCCAATGTTTCACTTGATATCTCATTTTTTTAAGCTCCACAGCTTCTTCTTTTGTCAGGTTGTGGCTGCAACCTGTAAAAGCAAGCATGTCTTTTTCATATCTGCAATATTGACATATGCTTGTGAGAGAAATGTTAATTAAATATGTACACTTTTTCTAAGTCTAAGTAATAGTATGTAACTATATATTAATCAATTAAAGTAATAAACCATATTAGAAGAATTACCTTAAATGGAGAGCAATGTAAGGGGTGTTGTTGTCTCTAAGTCTATTTACTAACTTCATTCCAAGCTCTTCAATTGGACCTGTGAACCTAAGCCCCTCATACATGGCACGACAACGTACTCTTTGGATTGGAGTAGCTAGACCATTATTGACTAAGCGAGAATCAGTATGGGTAAATTTGATCACTTTGTGTTTCTTCAATAATTGCAACATCTCCCCTGCGTAATAACCAGCCTACATGTTTCAAAGCAGTCACAAAATTTAGATTGAAAACTTAAATAGATACTTTTGTAAATGTGCTAGAAGTTTCTATGTAGATAATGTGTAGTATTGCCTTGGACCAAGAAACTGGAGCCTTCAAAACTGGCTTAATTGTTGCAAATTCTGGTGGTAGAGATTCTACTATTTGAATGTCATCTTTTAAAACTTCAATGAAGTTCTTCCAGTCAAAAATTTGCTTAAAATCACTGAGATAATAAAATTAGAACAATATAAAATCAGATAGGCACATATTTTTTACACAAAACTCAAGTGGATGAGAATCAATACCTGGAATCTGTCCAAAAGGAATTATGATCTAATGTAGGTAAAACCAAAGTGGCTTTCATAATTTTTGCAATAGCAACCATGTCACTTATCTGCAATTGGATGGAAAATGTATTAATATATATCTCATAGGATTGAAGTAAACAAGAAATTTGAAAATAAATAAACACAAGCTCTAAAAACAATTTAATGGCGTACTCCAGTTTTCATTTGATTTAATCCTCCATTGGCGTGGACCATAAGGTAACCATTTGTAAAGTTTCCTTTCCCTGTAGAATAGAAATTCTTCCTAGTTACAAAGATGGCAAAGTGTGAATCACTTGTAATGAACTTTACTCAAAGTTTAAGCATTAAAGAGCTTTGGACTCACTTTTGTCACTTTTTGATTGACCCATGCATTTGTGGTAGTTGTAACTGTTGGGATGCTTCCAAATTTTGAGAGTCTAACTAACACACATCAAAGGAAAACTAGCATCACAATCTAAAAATAATTGCAAATTATATTGATATTGATTATATTGTAAAGAAAAAATATGAAGTAAACACGCCAAAAAATAACACCATGTGTCAGTCCAATATGATAATTTTGACCAACTTTTTGTAAGGCAACAAAAGACGAAAAGACAACTTTGATATTTTTAGTTGTTCAAAACAGAAAAAAAAAAATCAATACAGGGAAATAGGGAAAATTAATGAATGATTTTTTTTTTCAGATGAAAGTTTATCTAAAAACTTTTCTTATATTTCCTTTTCTCTTGCCAAAACAAAACCTTAGTATTAAACCATGTTAAATGAATAAAATATATACAGTTCACTTACACTATACATTAGGCATGTAAATATTAAGTGCACATTTGAAATGATTATTTTGATGAAAATAATTATTTATTTTTCAAAAGTTTTCTTAGTTAAGAAATTGACAAAATAAATAATTATTTTTTAAAATAAGTAAGATGAAGCACATACTGAAATTTCCTTCAAATGAAAGTGTGCATTTTTTAATGAGGAAACAATTTAGTAGTTAAAAAAAAGGCCTTTGCTAACTTAAGCAAGTAAAATTCTATAGGATGAATACAAGAATCTGAGATTAAATTTACATTCAACTTTCTTCCTCTGTGAGTTTAATACGTGTATTGATGTATATGTATTCTCGAGTTATGTGAATGAACAATTTATTAACTAATTGAAAAGACGAAAAATATAATTGTGATAATTATGAGATTGCATGTGAGATTTATGAGAGAAAATAGATTTTGTATAATTATAACTTCCAATGGATAATAAACAAAAAAAAATGTGTAGTTGTAAATATTAAGAAACCAAGCAACTAAAAATCCTAGATAACCAAGAAAAAAAAAAACAACACTATACATGATTGACAAACTTTCTATCAAACCAACTAAAGCAATACCCATTAAATCCATTTCGTGGTTAGAAGATATTAGAGGCAGTGAAAGGAGGATGTACACAAAAAGCAATGAAAAAAATAAGACAAATCATAAAATTTATGAAAAAATAATATAGTAACAAATGGGGTAAAATATCACGTAGAACAAATTGTTGTATACCGGTGACTTGTTTGGTGAAGGTACGTGTTTCACCACATTTGCATGTATTACAGGATCTAAGGCCAGTTGATCAGAAAACATATTCAACAACACAAACTTGGTAAGCACACACATAAAAACCAAAACCATTAATCCCCAAAACATGTGACGTCCAAGCTTGAGCCTAAAAAGCTTTTGCCAATGTCGTATTTTACGGCGTGTGGAGGACATGCCTCTCATGCTAGAAGACATCAATCCATATCGTTCTTCTGTGCCATCTAATAGACCCCTCCTTGCCTTGAACATGGTGCACAAGATAATTGATTAAGAGCCACGCTTGGCAAAGAGATAATAAGATATTATTAGAGAGATTAAGGTCAAGGAACAAAGGGGGAGTGTGAGGTCATGAGAAACAACCATGCATAGGTGGAAGGTTGGACTTGTGGGATGGACTTCGCTTTCTTCATTTGTCTTTGGCTAACTTTTGTATATAGTTAAAAATGATTAGTCAATATGTCACGAGAGCGAAATACGAGGCGATACACTCTCTCTATTTCAGATGTTTTTAGTTTGTGTGCTATATCGAGCTTGATAAAATTTTATAAGGTATAGCCTATGTGTGGCAAGTTATTTCATACAATACACTAATAACATAAATAAATTTTTTTAAACAAAGAGAGATAATATTTTTTACATTTATACTACATTTCTTGATATCTATCATAAGGAAAAGTTTAGTTATAATTAAAAAAAATTATATGTTCCTTAAAAAAAAAACATTAGATTGATGTAGTTTAATGACTTGTATCCTTTTTTTGCACACCTCTCTCGCTCTTCTATCTCTTTCTTTTTTTATTTCTTCATCATTATCTCTCTTCTTTTGTCCATTCCCTCTGTCTTTATTTTTTGTTGCTATAACGACAACACCACAGGAGAGGATATGTTTTGGTAATTTAGCTAAGTCTTTTGTAATGGAAAAATCTAGATCAATCTTATTTTAAAAGTGAATTGGATGAAAATGATAATCTCATGACTAAGTGAAAGTGGGATACTTGTGAAAAACTTTGGTTTAATTGCACATTTTATCATTCAATTATAACTATTTTGCGAATTTTACCACCCAATTTTTTTTTACGAATTTTATCACCCAAGTTTTTTAATTTTTGTGCATTTTATCAATGTTGACATGTCACTAAAAAAAGTTAAAGAAAAAACAAACGGAGTCATTTTGTTACCAACATAATGGTAAAATGCACAAAAATAAAAATGATGATTAAATACATGGAAAAAAACTTGGGTAATAAAATGTGTGAAAAGTGAAAATTTAGTGGTAAAATTTGCAAAAAAAAAATTGGATAATAAAATTTGCAAAATGATAATAGTTGAAGATAAGCCAAAGAATTTTTTTTTTTTGAAAGGGCCAAAGACTTTTACCTATAATTCAATATGTAAACCAATTGAATAAAAAATATGAGGAAGCCTACCTAGTGATGTTGAGGTATTTTTTATATAGGATTTTAATGCGGACAAATCATTATATAAATATGAGAGCATACTTATAAGGTAAATTCAATATGACAAGCAAGGTTATTAAAACCGGACCGGACCGGCCGGTTCAACCGGTCTGACCGGGAACCGGCTTGGCATCCGGTCCAAATAAACCCCAAAACCGCTTTGCAAAAAAACCGGATGGAAACCGGTAAAACCGGTGAAAACCGGAGGTTCACCGGTTTTAACCGGTTGTTCTTAGTGTGACGTTATTGTTATTGGAAGCAGAAAGTAGAAGAGGAAAGATGCATAAGCAGATCAGGGGAATGGTAAAATCTTCAATGTACATGAGCTAATAGCGGCTGCCATGGTGGTGATACGGTGTGAGGACGCAAGCAGATGAAAAAGCTGGTCACGATGCGTGTAGAAGAGGAAGACGACGATGGTGGGTCTCAGTGGCTGCCATGGTGGGAATGCGGTGACTTCTTCGTTTGTGTGAAAATTCAAAATTGAAACACTGAAACAAATCTTTGAAGCATAAGTTTAAGTTATCTCGTTTTTATTTTAAAAAAATATTATTTTTCTTTGTAATTAATTTCAAGCAACAGACTTGGCAGGCTTTAGTCACGTCTATAAATTCATAGCTGTAATAAGTAGACTGTAAGTAGACCCTTGAGTATTGATTTTGAATATCTAATATAAATATATATAAAAAATAATATAAAAGCACATAGCTGTAGTAAGTATACGTAAATTCAGCTTTTCCAAGTTTGCATTGCTTTGTTACTTTATGTGCCTTTTCTTTGAAAACTGTGGGAACTATTTTTTTATATTCAGATGAAATTACGGGGTATATGTTTAAAAAATAGGAATTTAATGAATGAACGTATTATTTTTGTCTCATTAGCCATCAAGCAATTGAATAATTAAGAGATCAATGAATAACTATTACCAATGCCACCGTATTATATTATTTTTATTTAGTATATTATATTTAAAAAATTAAAATAATATTATTTTATTAATACCGGTTCAACCACGGTTGAACCACGGTTGAACCATTAAACCTTAAACCAGTGCCTTGACCGGTTCAATGACCGGTCCAGTTTTAAAAACATTGATGACAAGCACTCTTTAACCACTGAATATTTTGAAACCTCTTTATACGAGTGACATGAGTTGGTTAATAAACTTACAATCACATTAAGTTGAGTTTTGCTGAATTGACCCTAACCATGTAAATCTATATGGTATATTTAACGCATCTCTAACCAAGCAATTCTATTATGTTATTAAAATTTATTTTATATAATTTTTCACACATTTCTATGATATTAAAAACATTTTTATTATATTAAACAATTCGATCATATTTTTTTTAGTTTGACTTAATAATTCTAAAATGTTTCTTAAATAAATTCTATATATTTTCCCTTTACTTTTATATTATATTATTCATCACTATTTCAATACAATTTAAAAATTACTATTACAAGTAAAAAGCAATTATGGAATCCATCAAGGGTTTATTTGATAATGAAGATACGTTAGGGTTTGATACGAGAGTAAGATAAAATTAAAAAAAATTCTCTCATTCTCTTTATCTTTATTTGACTTTATTTTATTTTATTTTAGTTTTAAATTATAACAAAAAATATTAATAAATTAATTTTTTTTTATATTTGGCTTAATTGTATTTTTTATTTTCAACTTTTTACTTTTTAACAATTTTTATCCCCAACAATTTGGTGTATTTTACCTCAAACTTTTTAAAAACTTGTAAATTTTACCTTCCGTCATTGAGCTGATGTGACATGCTAAAATAATTACACTTTTTATCCCAATTTTTTTACTTGTTGGCGAAATTTATCTCCCAACTTTTACGCTTATGTCAACATGCCACATCAGCTCAACGATAAAAGGTAAAATTTGTAAGTTTTTTAAAAAATTGGAAGTAAAATGCGCTAAATTAATTTGTTGGAGGTAAAATGTGTCAAATTTATTAATAAATTGATTTTTTTTTATATTTTGAGTGTTTTTATTTAAATTTAAAATACATTATTTGTAGTACTTATTTTTTTAAAAATATATCAATAAAATATAAAAGTTATTTATTCATGCATTGTATGAGTTAAAATATGAAGCATGTTTTTTTTAGGAGAAAATATGAAGCATGTTTGGAAAAACAAACAAGAAAAATAGTTAAATACAAAACATTAAAAGCGCAGCAAAAGGCCGTGGGAAGCCCAATTGAATGGGCCTTGCAGAAAACCCTAGCTAGCCCGCCTCGTTTGACTATGTCTATAAGAACCCCGAGACTGATGCAGTTGCTGCTGCTTCCGCCGAGCTTAGGAGAAGAGAAGAGGAACAGGAGAAGGAGGCATCTCCATTACCAAGATGGTTAAAGGACGCCAAGGAGAACGTGTCAGGTTTGCGATCTAACTAACTCTCGTTGTTTGTGAAGCCTTCGATCTGTGCTTTTAGTGTCTCGTAATAATAGTTTAATTTTCACAACATTCATGAATATTTGTTAATGTTATCGTTGTTTTTATTGTTTACCAGACTTTACGTCAGGGGTTCAATTCTCGGATACAAGAGGTGCGTTTTTCTCAATTTTGTACTGTGTTAACTTGCTTTAAAGGCTTCCTGAAGTATGTACAATATGCGTATAACAATTTTCTCATAAATAATTTCAATCTGTGGCATATAATGGATGTTGATTAAGGTAGTGGGAGTTCATTTGTGCTAAGAAATTGATGGTGTTGTTGTTCAGGTCCAAGTCAAATCAATATCCAAATACCTCTTTAATCCAGATTGAGAATGTAAACACCAAGGAAGAAGTTGCATGGTACTGCGGGAAGCGCATGGCTTACATTTACAAAGCCAAGGTAAAGAAGAACGGAAGCCACTATCGCTGCATTTGGGGTAAGGTCACCAGGCCTCATGGTAACAGTGGTATAGTTCGTGCTAAGTTCAAGTCCAATCTGCCACCCAGATCAATGGTAATTTTTCGGACTCAGAATTGGTTTTTGTTTTTGGCATTTTTGGTTGCTTCTGACTGTTGAGTGTTGATGCATCTGCAGGGAGCAAGGGTTAGAGTCTTCATGTACCCAAGCAATATATGAGGTAATGTTACCGTTCTATTGATATTTTTTACCTTCATTTTACATTATCAATTGTTTCCTCAGTATTTTCTTTGAAAACTGAGATCTCAGTATTGTTGCCAACTGCACTATATTACTATTTGATTCTGAAACTCACTGATATGAATTGAAGCATAAATAAAAATAAAAAATGTCTTGATAATGAAAGAATTTATGGGTTTGCATCAATCAATCACTTGCTATGCACCTATGCGGGAAGGATGGGTTTTCCAACCCTAATTTGTCCAACCTAGTTACCAAACCACTGAAAAACATCAATTATTTTTTCTTTTAATTCAGCTTAATTTAAAATAGCCTATATTGATAGAGATACTATTTGTTCCTTATGAAATACCTTGTCCATGATTTATATGTTCAAAGAATCAAATTTGCTTCCTAAAAGTAATATGCTTCTTCAGTTCATGGAGCTACCCTATTTATTCTGAAGTAATATTATAATACTGGTGGGAGTAAATTCTGAGCAGATGATTTTTGAAGGTTATCTTGTTTGAACTTAATGTTGCTTTTCTAGTTTGTCACTGTCTCACGATTGTTACTAAATTGCTACATTGTCTCATTTGGTGCAATGCTAGTTCCTTCTTCTCAAACTCCATTGTATTGTTTGTTTTTTATCTGTCCCATTTCCTTAATTCAAGAAATGAAATTGATGACTTGAACACTTTCTTAAAAAAATTGCACAAAGTTCTTCTTGGGAATTACAAAATCAATTCCCAGGATTTTATCTGTGCGGATAGCAAGTGAAAAACCTTTCTGCTTGAGCCTTCTCCTTTATCCATGGAGATATGCTCCAATGTAATTGGCTTACAGTTTCATTCATTTTCTGAAAAATTTATTATTTGTTGCTGTGTTGCACATAATAAGGTGTAGAAGGCATGTTTAATAATAGCTTTCACATTGCCTCACAATTGATTGTTATTATATTGCTACCTTATCTCATTTGGTGACAATGCTACTTCCTTCAAAAACTCCATTGTATTGTCTATGTTCTATCTGTCCTATTTCCTTATTTCAAGAAATAAAGTTGATGATATGAACACTTCTTGTAAAAAAGTCGCACACAGTTATTCTTGGGAACCTAATTTTACAAAATCAATTCCCAGGATTTTATCTGTGCGGATAGCAAGTGAAAAACCTTTCTGCTTGAGCCTACTCCTTTATCCATGGAGATATGCTCCAATGTAATTGGCTTACAGCTTCATCCATTTTCTGAATAATTGATTGTTAGTGTTGTGATTTTGCTGTTTTTGCGCATAATAAGGTATAGAAGGCATGATTAATGATAGCTTTCTCATTGCTTGAGATTGTTTTAATTATAGCTTAATTGAAATTTATTCAAAATGTACTATTTTTTTTTTCAGCTTCCGTTTCCTAGTGGACTTGAGAATATCTAATGATGCCCTTATTCTCCTGAATCATCTAATTGACCTTGAAATTGCATGTTGGTTATCTTTGCAGATTCTCAGGACTCGTGCGTCGTGGGGCTTGTTTGTCAGGGTACTTGAAAGGATTTTGCATTATGCGAGTTAAATTTTTATGTTTTTTTTTTTGTAGCTCTTGAGCAGAATAGTATCCTTGTTTAGGATGGTGAATGAACCGCATGTTTTTTTCTTCATTCTCACTGCCATGGTTATTAAAGAGGATTATGAGTCTCAATTTTATAAACAGATTTTTTCCCTCACTTATGGCCAGTCTCGTGTCCCCTTAAAATTGGAATTGAAAAATTCAAGCACGGAGTTCTCAGGAAAAATTGGATAAAATATTGAGCTTTTCTCCTAAGGAAATGCCAAATTAATTATTATTGGAATAATAATTTTAGGAATGAAGTTTAAGGGATTAAATTACGAGCTCCGGGAAAAGTCTGTTGTGTATGCTAATCAGTGTCCTAAGGACACTAGTTAAGGAACTAAAGGAAGAAATATTTTTATTGAAAGGCAAAAAATTGTGTTATCCATAATTTTTTTTGTGTTTTTTTATGAATTTTATAATAAATACTTTATTTTTTTAATTTTTTAACCAAATTAACCAATGCTTAGCAAGATCCATCATTTAAAAGGGAAATACTAATTAGTGTCCTTAAGGACATGATTAAGGAAGTAAAAGAAAGTATTTTAATATAATTATTTTAATAAAAACTTTTTTCTTTTAATTATTGAATTAGTGTTAAAATTGGTAATAAAAACTTGTGATAAGCATTCCTCTCAGAAAGTTTGTACATTGAAAACACTGACTTCACAACTTTGCCATCTGGCATGGGTAGTGTTGTGAGCATAGAGCATGTTTCGAAGTCACTCAGGCATAGGTCTGCAAAATCCGAAGTTGAACATGTGGGAAATTGTCATAGCATCTCTCATTGGTGTCTTGTTTGTCGGTGACGGTGTTTCTGTGACAACATTAATCGCTATATAACGAAAACGATTGGCACGTGAATAATAACAAGATTAGGTGGGGTAAAATTTGTTGAATTTGCCTTGTATAAAGTCCTAGTGAAATGACTGATAATAAATAGCTGAGCATTGATTTAGGAGTTGCACTCAACTCATCCAGTGTTTCGACAAGTATGATAATGAGAGTATAAATGAAGATAAAAGGACGGGAAAAATGAATGTTATTAATCAATGAAAAAAAATGAAGAGGCAAATTGTATTTTTTATACGAGTAAATTTATTTCAATAAGGCTTTATTGAGTAAACTATTTTTTACACATTTTTATTTTTCTAGATTAATTCAAAATATTTAAAATTGAAATACTATTGATATATAAAATAAAAAAATACAATATGTATATGCTATGTGTGGATATACAATAAATCATGTTTTGACTCTAGAATTATCAACTCGTTTTGAAAAGAAAATATAGCTTTAACTGTTAAAAAAAAACTTAAGGTTAATCCACTTCTTGACCAACTATAAGCATTCAATAATATCTTTAGATTTCGTACAATGACTTCACCACTATTACAAATCAAATTTCAACCACATCTAATACATTTACAAAAATTTGTACACAATATTTGACTCTAATTAAATTCGCTTATTTGTTCTTAGTAATAAAAAATATGCTTGTGTAAGATCGAGTCTTATGGTTGAAAGAGATATTGTTAACGTCAATGGATACTAACAAATTATTATTTTATTATCTAATAGATAATTTATATTTCATTAGTAAGTACTTGTGTAAGATGAGTTGTTATAGATTTTTAGTATTATCTTTGACCCGTGAGAAGAAAACTTAATAAATTAAAAATTTTGTCTAAATATTTCAATCAGTTTTTCATGGAGGATTTATAACGATATTATATGTTGTAAGTATGTTAAAAATAACATAATAAAAAAAATTAAATAGTGATGATAGAGAGTAACTCTTTTAGATAAATAGATAATTAATTTGAATAAGTAATTATATAAATTTATAATACATTTAATATAAATAATAACATTTTTGTGTAATATTGAGCATATTATTATATTAAATATTTCAAGAATATAAAATTTTATAGATAAAAGATATAAAACAGTAATATAATAAAAATATAAATAATATAATAATATAAATATATAAAAAATATAAAACATATAATCTTCACATATAAAATTGTCAAACATAGAATCTAAATATTATTTTGTAGTAAATATATTAACTAATTAATATAAATTTTATTATTCATTTAATACAAATAATAACATATTTTTATGTAATATTGAGCATATTATTATATTAAATATTTCAAGAATATAAAATTTTATAAATAAAAAATATAAAACAGTAATGTAATAAAAATATAAATATATAAAAAATATAAAACAATACATGTTAAAAAAATAATGACAATAGTAAGAATCAAATTTTCTTAGATAATAGAAAAGAAAAAAGAAACAAAAAAAGAAAATGAAAACATTACAAAAAAATAAAACAAAAAAATAAGAAAGAGAAAAAAGTTGGAAAGAAAGAAAAGTTTTTTAGAAATTTTTTTTTATGAGAGAGTGACATGTGACAAGTGGGGGTTCTCTTTTCTATTAGATAAATAGATTATTTATTATGTACTTATTATTTTTTAAGATATTAATAATAAATAAGAATATTTGGCTTAATACCCAAAATGAGAGAGATTTACATTTACTCACTTTATTCTGCTTGAAAGTCAGATTGTAGTCCAATGGATAACTTGGAGAGCAGAAAAGTGGTTCAATAAGAGTCTGAGATCTCCCATTTTCCATGTTAACAGCAGCACCCCCAGATATATAATATAACTTTGAACTAAGTCTTTTAGATCCATAATTAATTGGATGGTAATTGAAAACTCACGACACCCTTTTTAGGTGTATGCGCATTTCATCTTCCCCCACCCTCCCCCCAAAAAGAAAATTCATGTGAGCAATAAGGAATGGGAGAAAACCTGACTTTGGTTAACAAATTAATTTCCTGGACCACAATACCAAATGAAATAGCACATGTATATTAGCAACAATTTATGCAACCTTTGTTGACTTGTTCTCAATTGACGGATGAGTAGAAACCTCAAAATTTCTTGTTCACTGAAGATCTTAGATAGTATTAGTCTATTTATTTGGACTCACTGTTTTATTTATATATATAATCTTTGATTTGGTGTGATCGCGGATGAAACACAGCACAGCACAGCACAGCACAGCACATGCCCTCTGGCCTTCTTCCACTCACTGCATTCAATACAATACTATCCCTAACTTTGACTTTGCCTACATTGTTGGTTTGTACTTTTATTACTCTTTAATTTATACGTACACACGTTCATCTCATGTCTTGGGCAAAGGTGTAATATGCACCACTTTAGGTGGCTTTGCATTACTCGTCCACCTTCAATTCCATGAAGAAACAAACTAATTTGGACCTAACAATAACCTAACACTGCTTTGACTACGTAAATTCAAAAGAGTTCGCTGGTAGCCAATAATAGAACGTAAATTGATGGGTTGGGTTGGGGGAAGCAAGAATCGGTCTTGCCTATGATTTGGAGTTTTCCCACTAGAGAAGCACATCCAATGAAATAATAGGAAAATATGTAATGTACACTTACTTTTTTATCGTCACATCACTTATTATATATTTATTAAGAAGTTTTTTATTCATAAATTTAAGATCAATTTGGTTCACTTTATTATATGATAAGTTAATATAAATACTATAAGTTAGTTTGAATAGACTTCTAATCAATACTCATAAGAGAATAAAATAAAATAACTATAAAACTAAAATAAATCAAACTTTTTTATAAGTTAAAATAATTTTTTACATCTCAACTTATAGAAAAATTAAATAGAAGAAATTATAAAAAAAATTAAGTGTATAAGTTAACTTTAATTATTGAGAAAATTTTGATTTATTTTACTTTCTTCATCTTTTTTTCCCATAAGTTATTGTTAAAAAATTTATTCAAACAAATTTTATATTAATTACTTGATCTAAATATTATATTGTATAGATTTATTTATCAAATCTATCAACACGCATTATACGAATGAAATTGAGATCAAATCCCTTAAATAGGATTTCAAATTTGAACTTTGTTAATGAAAAAAATATGGCTGGGACTTGAGAGGAAATAATATTATAATATTATTTTTATATAAAAAATTCCCAAATTTAAGTCTTCTTTAATCTACATTTTACATCGTATAAAATCTACTATCATTTTATTAACTCCTTGCCTATCAAATCATTAATTTTCTATATCAAATTTCTCATAAACTCTCAATTACTTAACTAAAAAAAACAAAGATTTAAAGGTATTATATAGATAAAGTACAAAAAAGTGAATTATATTTAGAGAAGTTAATGAAAGGAAATTATTTAATTAAAAATAAGAATTTAAATTCAAACAAAAATCATTAAAAAGACTAAATGATACTACATTAATCATAAAAAAAAAAATTAAACTCAAGTTCTTTTTATTTTCGTTTTCTTCTTTGTCATTTTATGGTTGACTTGCTTTGTCCTTCCCCTTTTGGCAACGATAATTCTTGATGGCTTTGATCCCTTTTCTCAAAAATCCAAGTAAACTGGAATTTTTAATGTCAATGTTGAATATTCCGGTCCCTTGTATCTATGGTTTATTCTGTTTTAACTTTTGTTCTATACAGGTTGGAAATTCCATTTTTTTTTATATGGTGTATACAGCTTAACTACTGAAGGAGTACAACGTTATCAATACCAAAAAAAAGAAAAGAGTATAACGTTATCTTTAGTTGCTGATATACATTATCTCAAAAAAAAAAAAGTTGCTGATATGCATATACTTGTAACTTTGGTGTCTCTAAATAACCTTTTTTTTTGTTCTCAGAACCAGTACACATTGATTATCAAATGTCTCTGATTGGTGTGTAGCATCTTGTACTAGATCCCATCCATTTTTTTTTCTTAATTACATTTTTTTTATTATTTATTTATTTTGTTCAATTTTATTTTATTATTAAGGTTCAATCATGTCCTAATATTTTTAAAAGAATTTCAATGTAGTATTTGTCGTACAATTTTGTTGTTAACATTTATAATTAGTGATAATTTAAAACCGTCGCTCAAAAGACAAAAATAATTAATTTTAAGTTTTTTTTGGATCACGGGTTCAAATTCAAGATCTTATTTAAAGAGATCGAATCCAGTTTTATTCGAACTAGCTACATATTAAAATAAAATAAAGAATTATGTATGTTACCTATTAAAGTCCATTGAGAGAACTTAAATTTAATTTTCATTGTTTTCATTGTAAAAAAAAGTTCATGTATTTGGAATCTCCTATATTTGACAACCTCTCCTCACCTATAATTTTAATCACCCATGTTATTGATACTAGGCTTAAATATATTTTTAGTATTCAAATATGGGGGTATATCTGTTTTAGTTCCTTAGATTAAAAATTACTTTTTTTAGTCCTTCAAAGTTGAAAAATACTTTTTTTAGTCCCTCTCCATAATAGGTGTCAAACAAGGAATAATGAATTTGCAATTTGTGGAGATTTTTAGCCGCCAAAAATTGATTTTGTAAATTTGTGACGGCTTTAGCCTCCACAAATTGCGAATTCGTTATTCCTTGTTTGGTACTACTATTAAGAGAGACTAAAAAAAATATTTTTAGACTTTGAGGGATTAAAAAAAAGTAACTTTTAATTTGGAGGATAAAAAAAATAAAAATTTATATTTAAGAGACTAAAAATATATTTAAACGTTGATACTATTGGGGCTTGCAACTGATTTTTTTTTTTTTTATTATTATTCTTGGAAGAAGCAGAACTATCTATCCATGGTCCACCCTTATATCTAAATGAATCATATAGTCCAAATTCAGTAATTATCCTTTTCGTGTTTTTCGTATATTTTTTTTTCTTTTTCTTCTCTCTTTAAACCTCATCTTCTACTCTCCCCCTTTTTATTTCTTATTTACATTTTTCTCTTGATTTCTCTCTACGGACAGTACTAATATTCAGAAGAGAGAAAGATATTTTTATAAGTGAGACTCATATAAAGTTATTTTAACTAAATAATATTTAAATAACTTTTATATTGTCAATTAATTATAAATTATTTTAAATATAATTTTTAAAATCAATAGCTTTTCATATATATTATAGTATAAAATTAGATTTACTGTAATTATATTTAAATTAAAAAAGTAATTTCCTGGATATAGTTTCCTTAATTAAGTCGTAGTACATTAATTACATCAATTTTCAGATGCACTCTGTCATTTTCACATTCTCTTATCCTCTTTTTTTTTTTCACACGCTTACAATCGTAAGTTGGTGTCAGGTCAGGGTCCCACAAAAACTTGGTTGAGAGTTCAGACCCTACCATTGCCAAATTCCAGACCGGTGTTTCTGAACAAATTGCGCCACCCCAAAACAAGTTTAATTCAAAATGAAAGTAGAAAACGACGCTGCGTACGACTTGATCAACGCTAAAACTTACCATAATCCAATTCTGTTCTTTTCCTGTGTACACCCACGTCAATGTGAACGGTGGAAGTGTCCATCTACAGAGTCCAAATCTCCGAATCTCTTCCTTGTTTCTTACTAATGATTATTTTTACCTATTTATTTTATGTAAAGGATTAACATTAATTTTAAGCAAAATAAATCTAATCATTAATATATATAATTTAAATACCAAATACCAACAAGTCCAATATAATAGGTAGATATTTGAATTCCTTAAACATGTTGTTAGGAGTTTAATTTTTAATTATGTAAATGAATAAAACTTTGTTTAAAAAAACAAATTTTACTTAAGTGATTTCTACACTTAATTTTTTTTTTCGTGACAAGAAAAAAAATGACTAGTTCTAACTATTGGTTGGAGATATTTTTGGTGAAAAAAATATAATTAAAATAAACTCTATTTATCTTTTATGTTCTTATATGATAAGCTACTCAGTTACAGGGACGGATTTATGGGGGGCTAGGAGGGGCTTTAGCCTCCCCTCCCTCCAACTTCTTCAAGTATATATATAATTAATATATACTAATTAATAATATATATATATATATATATAATTTCCAATCAAAAAATAAATAAAATAATATATATTAATTAATAAATATGATAATATATGTTACTAGTTATATACTAATTTTTTTTATAATATATATTGCCGCTAATTATAATTTAACCCAAAGAAATAAATATACTAATTAATAGATATGATAAAGATAACATCTTTATAGTTTCCATCAATTGTTATTACCTATTCTAATTATGCTTTGTGTATTATTATTAGTCTCATTTATTTTTCTATATATCTAACTATTAACATTAATTATTATTAATATTATATTATAAACATATCTATATATAATTGTTATAAAATTTGATGACTTTTAGTTATTATTATTATTATTATTATTATTATTATTATTATTAATGAGTTTGTTTCTCTTTTTAATTGTGAGATTATTATTGTGAGTCCTATTTTATTGTTATTGTATTTGTGAGACCAAAAAATCTTTCAAAACTTAAAAAAAATTAGTATGAGTTATAAATACATGTATTTCTTTCTTGAATAATTTGAAATAAAAATCAATTTAAATTTTACATGTAAAACTAATAAATAATTTTATAAAATTCACTATTTATTAAATATTTATTTGTTAGAAAGTTAGATATTTAAATAATTAAAATACAAAAAAAAATCCAACCCCCATTTTATGGTTTTCTGGATACGTCCGTGCTCAGTATTGTGATCACTTTCCATAAATATATATTAAATAATATGAATAAATACATTTAAAATACTAATTAAAAATAGTGTAAATTTAACGTATTTCATGACAAATATTTACTATAATAAAAATAGAGAAAAATGATTATGCATTGACAGTGTAAAAAGTTTTATATTGTCATCTAATCATAACCCACAATGTATAGTGAGTTTGTTGACTTTTAAAAAATTATTTTAAAAGTCATACCAACGGTGATTTGTGATTAAATGACTGTGTAAAATAGTTTTACACTGTCAGTGCATCACCATTAAACTCATAGAAATATACAAAATATCTATTATTGTTTTCTAAATAATAGAAGTGATTTAATAAACAAGTTTAACTTTCACAAATATAAATATAAAGATTTATATACTGTTAATCATATTTTTTTTTTTAATTTTACATTATCAATTAATTAGAAATTATGATAAATAATAACATGACTTTTAAATAATTATTGTAAACCATCCTAAACTTACCAAACATAATTGAAAGACAATATAAAATTCCTTTAATACTGTGAATGCATAAACTATTCTGTAAAAAAAATTAAATATAATTTTTAAAACAAATATGACAAAACTCAATAAATCTATAATATATGTGTATAAAATAAATTATCAATTCATTTTAATTCTAATTAAATTAAATTAAATTATTGTAAAATGTATTAATTATTCCATCAATAATGGTTTCTCAAAAAAAAATAAAAAAATAAAATCAGATTGTCAATATTTTCTTTCCGTAACACCTACCCCCGTTTACATTATTTTTTCCTTCACCCCGTCACACCGAAAATAAATAAAACCGAAGAAAAGGAATAAAAGAAAGCGCAGGGAAGCGAAGTGAAGGAGGCAGCGGCAGTGAGGTCCCTGTTTGTATACGCGTTTTACTTTTCCCATCCATTAATCAAATCAAATCACTTCCTACGCTTTAAATACAAACAAACAAACACTCCGATTGCAATTACAACCAATCGAAGACACAGTCGGCGATGTACTTTGGAGCGGATTCCCAGATCCATGGAGCAGGCCCATATTAGGCCCAACCCTCTCAGATCCACGCTCGCGCCGTGACGGAATGAAGGGTTCGAGCCGTTTGTTCACGATCGGGCTCGTGTCGGCGTGGTACTCCTCCAACATTGGGGTCTTACTCCTCAACAAGTACCTTCTCAGCAACTATGGCTTCAAGTACCCTATCTTCCTCACCATGTGCCACATGACTGCGTGCTCGCTCTTCAGCTACGTCGCCATCGCCTGGCTCAAGATGGTTCCCATGCAGACCATTCGCTCCCGCCTCCAGTTCCTCAAGATCGCTGCCCTCAGCCTCGTCTTCTGCGTCTCCGTCGTCTTCGGCAACGTCTCGCTCCGCTACCTTCCCGTGTCCTTTAACCAGGCCGTCGGCGCCACCACGCCGTTTTTCACCGCCATTTTCGCTTACCTCATGACGTTTAAACGCGAGGCCTGGCTCACCTATCTCACCCTCGTGCCCGTCGTCACCGGCGTCGTCATTGCCAGCGGGGTAACGCTCCCAATTCTTGCTTATGTTATGCCTGTGGCCGTTTGTTTTAATTTTTCAAGAAATTATTTAAATTTATTTTATCGTTTTCTTTCTCTTTTTTTGGCTAATTGAGGGATATTATTATAATTACAATTATAGCACCACCGACACATACATACAAAGCCTTCAAAGACTTAAGTTATAGTACTATTCTAATTATAATAATTATTAAATAGAATAAAAATCTTGTTGAAGTCATCCTTATCCAATTACACCATTTTATAATAAGTATATTAAAAGTCTTAATGAGGGATGATTTTTATCTACCGACAGTATAAAAACTTTGATACTATTTGTGTATAGATTATTTACTCTATTATTTTAGGTTGTTTGAGTTTTTGATCGGTTGCACTTGCTTGTACAATCATAAAATTTTGTGACTTTTAGTAATATTTTTATCTTCAATTCAGCTCCATTTGGATATGTTTTTACTTTTCAGTAAAGTGGTGTATTACTCGGATGGTACATAAGAATCTCTCCTATTTTTTACTTTATTTAGCGAAATGTCTGGTTTAGGTTTGTTTGAGAAGCAGAGCTAACGTTGCTTATATTCAATGACATATGACTCCGGTTACAAATAGAAACTTGGTTAGTTCATGTTGTGTAGCATTCTTGGTTTTCAGTATACTTATTTGGTGTCCCCAGTTTTATGATCGAGTTTTTCACAAACAAACTAAGAATTTTTATCATGAATTTAGATGTTCAGTTGCTGCTTGGATCTTTTTCCTTTTATATATTATTCATATGATATATTGATGAGTAAAAAATAAAAATAATCTATGACTTCTGATGTATTTGTTCTTCTTTTCTTTCTTTGCTTATAGGGTGAACCGAGCTTCCATTTATTTGGGTTCATAGTATGCATTGCAGCTACAGCTGCACGAGCCTTAAAATCCGTGTTGCAAGGAATTTTGCTTTCTTCTGAAGGGTATGTATAAGAAACATGCTAATTACCTCATTACTTTGTTTTATCTGCTCTCAGATTATATTATATTAAATAGTTACTGATATCCTTCTTGTTGTGTACTAGAGAGAAGCTGAATTCTATGAACCTTCTTCTTTACATGGCTCCGATGGCTGTTGTTTTCCTTCTTCCTGCTACACTTATAATGGAAGAAAATGTTGTTGGCATTACATTGGCTCTTGCCAGGGATGATGTGAAGATCATTTGGTATCTGCTATTTAATTCAGCACTTGCTTATTTTGTCAACCTGACCAACTTTTTGGTCACCAAACATACCAGTGCTCTTACCCTTCAGGTATGCCTCACTTACTTATTCATATAATAGGCAAATGTCCTTATTTATTCAAATTTAATATTTTACTCAAATGAGCATATCTGCTGTCTTTTTAGCTGGAACATCAAAATTTTGTTTTTTTCATACACCAGTTTATTGTAAATTCACATGATAAATTCAGCGTGTTATTGTTTGTTTAAATTTTTTTTTTTTTTTTTTTAAGAATGAAATTCTTTGGAAGCAAATTTACCTAAGGCCATCAGAGTTTCTAGATTGTCTAGTAATAGAGTTTCTCAAAATTTTTAAGTACTCAGTTTTCCAGTTTGTATTTCATAAGTAATTTAAACCTCTTGGAAAAGGAGTTCATGGATTGCTACTGAATATTTTGCTGGATCTCTAAAACTAGTGCTGGGGCAGTATTTTCAAATACTGCTATTGCTATTGACAGGTCATAAGGATCTAGTGCTAATGATGCCAAATTATTTAGTGAAATTCTCTGTTAATTTTAATTTTTTGACTTGGAATTAGCTACCAGTGTTCACTGTTCAGTGACACAGGTGTTATTGATTCAGTTCATTAGATTTCTTGGCCAAGTTGATCAATAGATATTTAGTTTTTGAAGAACTGAAGGAGTTATTGTTTGGGGTTTTTTTTCAAGGAAATGTAGATTTAAAAATTAATTTCCTGGTCTTTTCTTTTCAAAGGGTGAGTAAATTTTCACCATATGCTTTTAGATTAGTGAAAGGTCCAAATGAGTGTGATTCGAATGAGGATAAGTAAAACAGATCAGGGGCAAGATGTAGATTTTTCCTGTAATCCAGTATTTGACATTTGCTTAAATTATGTTAAGTTGATGCCTTAACAACTAATCCGAGAGTTGGCTCTTGCAGGTACTTGGGAATGCTAAAGGGGCTGTAGCAGTAGTAGTTTCAATTCTGATATTTAGAAACCCAGTGTCAGTCACTGGAATGATGGGTTATTCACTCACAGTCATTGGAGTTGTACTTTATAGTGAAGCCAAAAAGCGAAGCAAGTGATATTGATGCTGTCATTCATATGATTCCGTATATTTGTTTTCATCCCTGTGCGGACAACCTCTAGATTCGATGAGGCAAATTTGTTAGCATGATTGTGATCAGAATCCGGATGTTTCAGACTATATATACAATTTTTTGGCCCTACATGGAAAGCCTCATTAAACGGGGTTCCCAATTGTATTAGCACCTGTGCAGAAATAGCCCACAGTACACAGTTTCAATAAGTGACTGATCTCTCTACTATACCCATGTTGGCATAATCGAGGAATGTCTTTTTGTCATTTATTCTTTGAAGAAAGAGTTGTAGAATTGGATCTCTCCTCATTTGTTGTTTACATTGCTTACATTTGTTTATTGATGATAAAATTCGTATTTTTGCTCATAGCAAAATTTCTGTATTACCCACCCGAAAAAATATGTACTGTATTGTTGTGGGGTTTTCTTATTGGGGGTGGGGGTGATTCTCTATTCGTTCAAAACTAGGAAGTTTAATTGTTCATAATGTGTAATAACCAAGCAGGTATCCTATTCATTTGGCAAGTATATTTGGATTGGCTTATTTAGTGGGAGTCTGTTTTTCACTCCAAAATTTTAACTAACAAGTGCAAATGTTTCTATTTTGAGCCAAGTTAGGAAGATAAGCTGGGATGCGCCAACAGCATCATCCATGAATTAATAGATTGATCTTCACTTTATTTTCTTGCTTGTTACAGCTTTGATCTTTGCAACTTTCTTCGTTTGGAATCTTCTGCATGTGTGGTTCATTTTGTTCGGGATTTTTGTTTTGGTGGAGCCCATTTAAAGGAAAATACTCGTTTCCTATTATTTTCATCCACCAAGACTTGAAATGTCTTACTCAAGGAATTTTTTTTTTCTTCACGGATAATTTTTTTTTTCTTCAAAGAAGAATAAAAATAAAGCGAAAAGTTGAAAGTTATGATACAGTTATTAAACCCCAGTCAGGCAGTCCCCACCTCCATCACTAAGATTATTAAGTGTTTGTTTGGTTAGCATCTGAAGTTAATTTCACACATCCTGACATAAGTTTTAATACAAAATCTATGACACACGTCTCAATCATATTCAATGATTCAAAATCAATCTACCAAAAATTTGTAATAAATGGGCACTAAGCATGACACGAGCAAAATTGTTGAAAAAAGAAAGTTCAATGGGAATGGGAGGGTACAAAAAGTTCCTCATCAACCAATAATTCACAATATTAATTTTTACTGGAAAAAATATTACAATTTGGTCTTAAATTAGACGCCACTTCTCAGTGGATTCAAAAGGAAGGGTACATGAACTTTAGATACGACAAGTTGCAAATCACACTATTATTACTGAATTTGGTTGGTCAAATACATCACACACTATAAATTGCACACAGAGACGCCACACACATATAAAGTAAACAAGAAGGGGAGTCATGGTTGGTAGAATCAAAATGAAAAACACACAAACACTTGCTCCAAAGATGGTAACAAAGCAAAAGACACCACCAGGATTCAAGCTTGTGGAACAGAGTTTGCTGCCCGTTTGATTGATGCAGACTTAATAAGATGATTATAGCTCCCTTTCTCCTTAAAAAGCTGGGAGAAATGGTGCTTGCAATACAAAACGCCCTCAAGGGCTGCATAATTGGATGGCGTTATTGGACAGCCACCATGTGAACATTTGAAACAAGATTTGTGATAGGCCTGACCTTCCACTGTTACCTACACTCAAAATGTGAGATAAACTTATACATGACAAGCATAAAAATTTAAATCTTCTAATTCAGGCTAACTGTGCAGACAAGTAGCAATATATCTAATTAGAATCACTATTTACTCAATTAGACAATTTATATACAAATAAATTTACAAGAGATTAGGAAAGTGTAGCTTGTTCTTCACTTTGGTAAAGTAATATCCCCTCATTTCAGATGAAGCTGCCCCTTAAGAATAACTGGGCATTGATATAAGAAAAACTCCAATTCTGAGTGAGAAAAAACTACTAATCTACTACTATATTGCAAGTTGATATTGTCACGGACAAAAGTTGCCACTAGTTAATGGCCTAATGATCAAGCTACTCGTATTCATCTCCAATTTCAACCAACCCAACAAAACCAGGTCACGAGGTATAAGTTACTAACAAATGCAACTTTGTTGTCTTGTGACAATTATGATTTAAATCACATCGTCTAAAGACAGAAATAAAATATAAATACAATTTCTTCTTTAAACATTTTTCTGATGAACCCAAGAAGTTTCTTTAACAGAAATGATATTCTGCAAACAACTCTTACTATGAAACAAGGAAGCCGTATCAAAGTCTACTTCTGGGTCTCATATTGATAATGGATTTCAAACTTCCTACATTTGATACCATAGCTTGAAACCATAGGAAGAAAATGGTAAACCAATACGTGTTTTCAAACTGGTAATTTAGCCCAGAACTTGTTATTTCCTTAGAAGGGAGCAAAGAGACTTTTTACTGAACCCCTCAATTTTTAGAAAGACATGTAAATGCTAAATGTTTTGGTCACTCACATATCATACATTACAACTAGTGAACTAGAGAGACTCAAACAGAACAGGAGATGTGAATATTAATAAAGATCCCTGTCCTTAGGGCCTGAACAGTGAACATTTACTCATATAACCAAGATGTAATAGAGGTGTTTATGACCACTACAAGGAATATATCAAATAATTTGTTTGAGATTTCTGAATCCTACCTTCTCCAACGGATAAGCAGTTTTGCCACATGTAGCACACTTTTCTTGGGTCCCAGAAAACATGCTAGCAGCTTTACTAGGGGACCTTGTCTAGAATAACCAAAAGATGCCAACAGTAAGCAGAAACACCAAAATGGCATAGATCCATTTATAAATTGTTCATTCCCATCAAACTTTCAAATAGACAAATTCAAGATTTTTACCAGCTCAGGAGTTGTTTTGTCAGCTTGCTTAGCAGCTGTTCAAATTGAAATTATCACCAATTAAACAGGCATCTGATTCAGAAATCACAAACAGAACTCTATCCTGGAAGAAGAAGAAAAAGAAGAAGAAAAAGAAGAAGACGTACGTGACTGGAAGTTCTTCTTGAAAGATCCTGTCTCCTTGAAGAGTTGCTCATAATGAGGCTTACAGTAAAGAACACCTTCCATGGAGGAATAGTTGCTGAGCTGAAACATGAAAATTTATAACTGAGAACTAAATACTAAAAAATTAACCCAAAATTTGTTTAATATCATAAGAACTAATAATGCATTACGGCAATCGAGTAACCTTATCCATTCTCTAAATATTTATCTTTTTTTGTGGGATTTTTTATATATGTGTCAGCCACTGGCAGCATTAAAAAAAGAGCAAGGAACTTTGAAATAGAGAACAAAATTTTGAGAATGAAGAAAAGTGTTCACAATGCATTAAATCAAACCAACAATGCAGATTAATAGACAAAAGCAAACAAATGAAAGGAACTAAAAGTAAAACTACCTTCAAGGTTCCTTTGCAATGAGAGCACTTGAAGCATGCTTTGTGGTAAGCAGTGCCATCAGCAGATAGCTGATCAACGGGGTACACCGTTTTGTCACAAGCCTTGCACTTTTGTTGAGTGCCAATGAAAGACATCTCTCTGGCTTTTAGATCTAAGTGCACCAAACCTACCACCACCAATTCCAAATGCCCAAACAAATACAATGTAGCTTCTTAGACCTTTACAATAACCTCATCTGCTACATAAGTTGAAAATTAACCACCCCAGTTAACAGAGTGAAAGATAAATGTCTTCCTATTGGTCAATTTAGTTGCAGAGAAACTTCAACAGATCGAGTCAAATTGTACAAAGTTGTTATGTACCTTGTTGATAGAAGAGTGAGAAATGGCACATCTGTGAGGTTGTGAAGGGAGACACTGAGACAGACAGGTCTAGGGTGAGTCAGGCAAGGACATTCAGGAGGTGGAAGGATCTGAATATATTAAATTCATTGATAACAACAAATCAAATGATGATGAGTAATGACTACAAAGTCAAGTAATATATTAACCAATAAACTATTTGGGAGATAGGATATAGATATCTTTGCTGGCTCCATTGTCAGCTCTTGTCTACTCCCAGGACCAATTAAGTGCATAGGACCATAAGCAACAACTAAAGTTGTATGAGAAATTATCAGATAGGTTTGCATCAATATATGTCTATAGTTGTCGAATTTTTTAATTTATGAAAAAAATAATAATATTCAATTATATATTATGTAGAAATTGATTAGAAATATCACAAACTCGATGTTCGTACATTTTTTTTAGAGATTCAAACTGTTATTGGTTGATGACAAGGAAACAAAAGTAAAATAAATAAATAATTCTATATTTTTATATAATGAATGTGTTTTTAATTTAAATGTTTCACTTTCTTTAACATTAGTCTTATCACTACTAAATAAAAAAAAGAATAAACCTTTTTGCTAAATGAAATATCACAAAACCTTTGCTTATGTCATAACTATGGAAGTAAAAACTACTTCTCAGAAGAAAAGAAATAAAATCAGAGCCCTGTGATCGCGGATGAATTGCAATGTTTTGCTGGTTTAATAATTGGACGGATAGGGCCAGTAAAACAGTTTTGATTTTGACAAAACTTAACTACAGTGATATTAAAGGCAGGCCACATGTTATTTAGCTGCTCCTTCAATAACTTTTTTTTAACCACACATGGTATGCTTCAGCTCCTCCAAAATGTGCTGTTTTGTCGTGTCTGATATTTTTTAACATAAAAAATTGAAAAATCTTAAGTACACTATCATAAATGCTTTTTTATATTATTTTTAAATTTAAATTTTATTTTAATAATTGAATTTGACCTTTAATTTGAAATGAAAAAATAGCTAAAAAATGCATATGATGTCACACCTAAATTTGTCGTTTTCAATTTTGAGAGAAAAAAAGAAAACTTACAAGGTCATTTGACTTTAAGAAATAGATTATTATTTTTTTTTGTAAAAAATGTCTAATTTTTTTAATTTCATTTTCTATTTTTAGAAATTTACATAAAACAAAAACTTTATATAAATTGGGTTAATGCGTTATGCCCTTTTGTTAAATAAAAAAATTAGATTATGACTAATCGACTACAATTAGGAATGTTATCGAAATGAATGGATTGATTCAAAAGTTCAGGGTGAGTATCGTGATTTGTGATCCTTTATCTGTTAATATCTTTTTTTAATTACATTATTTATTTTATTTTATACTTCTTTTTTTATATAATTAACAAAAAGTTGTACAAATGAAATTTGTTAAATAATTTTTGCTTATCAATTTTCTTAATTATACACCATTGTTACATGCATCACTGTTTTTAAATAACAACAAAACATAATCAATTCAACACACATTCTTTCTCTTTTAGCTCCCATACAAGTAAAATATAAACACGATAGACTCTTATGAATGCATGAAAATGATAAAAAATTCAAAATTAGGAGTTTGTTATGGATTAAGGTTAATTTTAAAACTATTTCAATGAATTATTATGAGAGATCCTCTATCTTGTGACATGCAGGAACTTGCTTATTTAATCTTCGTGTAATTGGAAGGATACTCGTTGTACTCCATTATCAATACATTTTGCTTTATAAAAAAAATTAACTCGTTTATCGCATGTCATGCAAGCCAATAAATATTTCATTACCAGCACTACTATATTTGCACAACAAAATGTATACACATATATATATATATATATATATATTTACATTCGTTAACTATATACTTTGATTGAGCGTGAATGGTAAGTTTCTCCAGCCATGCATCGTGAAGTTCAATTTCCCCGCCATATTCTAAAAATTCAAACCCTCTCCGTAACTAATTTCCCCGCGTTTGTGTTTCCTTCTCTCTCTTCCACAACCACAACCACCATGTCTCGCATTCTCTTTTTCTTGATCTCTCTCTCTCTGTTCCCTCTCACCCTCCCTCACCCCTGCATCGGCGTGACCTACTCCGCCCCCCAGCACCCCTCCCCGGCGGCGGAGCGCATCGCAGCCGGGCTCCGCCACCTGAACGCAAGATCCCTCCGTCTCGAAGACGCGGACCCGGCCATCACGCGGAGCCTCCTCTACACGAACACGACCCTCTTGCTGACCATCCCGAACTACATGGTGACTCCGATCTCCCAGAACCGCTCCGCAGCACAGTCCTGGCTCTACACCCACGTGGTCCCCTTCTATCCACGTGTCAGAATCACAACAATCTCCGTCGGCAACGCCTTCCCCGACGTCTACCCTCAGTCCGTCAACGACCTCCTCCCCGCAATCTCCAACGTCCACGTGTCCCTCCGCGACCTCGGCATCCGCAACATCAAGGTCTCCACCGCATTCTCCTTCGTCACCGCACTCTCCTCCCCCTTCCCTCCCTCAAACGCACAGTTTCAAGAACCCTCCGGCGCAACGCTCTTCGGTCCGCTCCTCCAGTTCTTGCAGGACACGAACTCCTCATTCTTGATCAACCTCTACCCTTACAATCTCTACCGTCTCAGGCCCGAGATCCCCCTCGGCATCGCGCTCTTTCAAGAACATCCCTTCAACTTCCGCGACGACTTCACCACCGGCGTCCGCTACCGGAACCTCTTCGACGTCATGGTCGACGCCGTCGTCTCCGCCCTGGCCGTCGCCGGCTACGAGACCGTCCCCATCGTCGTCACGGAGACCGGGTGGCCCAGCGCCAGCTCCGCCGGGAACGAGTTCGACGCGAACCTGGGCTACGCCGAGATATACCTGAGGGGACTCGTGAAGCACCTTAAATCTGGAATGGGAACGCCGTTACTGAAAGACGGTGTGAGAGAGGTTTTCGTTTACGAGATGTTCGATAAGGAAGAAGCAACGGGGAGGAGTTGGGGGGTTCTGTATCCTAACGGAACGGCCAAGTACCGCGTCGATTTCTCGTGTTCCTCTGTTACTTCTCGTGTTAGTGTGGCGGCGGTGATGATCATCATCTTCTTGCTTTTGGTTATTATGTGAATTTGTTAATTCTAGTGAGGTTAATTGGTTTTGTTAATTCTAAGGTTGGGGATTTGTTGTTGAATATTGTAGAGAGTGATAGTGATTCTACTCTACATTGCTACTCTGAAATTTGTTGGTGTTCATAGTTTGTAAGAAGATCGATCAATATATCTCAATGTTGTATGAAGAACATGGAATCTTTATCTTTGGTGTTGTGATAACATAACAGGATTATCCCTTATGGAAGAAAGTTTTTATTATTAGGATCATCAGTTGAATTCAAATTTGAAGAAACTTATGCGCTTGTTTTTTCTTTTTTTAAATTTTTCATCGGGGAGGTGAATTTGTTTGTTTGTTTGCACATTTTCGTTACGGTTGGGTGTTTAATTATCACTCCCGCGTCCATATGAAAACATACACATTTTTTATTTATGGAAAATTTTTGTTTTAGAGTTAATTTTAAGAAATATTTTAAGTGCTTTCAATAAAAAGAAATATTTTAAGTGAAAGTATATCTTCATGTTCATATATAAATTTAAAAACCTTTGAAGATTAACTTTTTGGATAGATGTCAATTTTTTAGATAAAGAACTTTTTGTCATGACAGGTGTCAATTTCAAGGACATTTGTCCTTTCTGTCTATATTTTTTCCTATTAAAAAACTCTTTCTTTTACAACTTCTATGGCTCTATCCGTCAACTATTACTCAAAACAATTTTTTTCAGTCTGCTTTCTCACGGGGGCGCTGCTGCACAAGAGCAAGAAAAAAAGTAAAATGAAAAGTTAAAAAATAAGGCCATTAAAATTATGTTTATAGTATTTGTTTTTGATAACACTGTAAGAATAATAAACTATGCTTATGATACATATAGATTATCATTCATTTTTTGTCTTTTGTGACTGAATATACTGCCATTCACTAAGAACAATTGCTAATAAGTCATATTATGAACCCGTTTGATTCACCTTTTTTTTTTCATGAAAAATCATTTTTTTTAAATAAATTCACTTTTAAAGTTTTAACGTGTTTAGAAAACAATTCTAAAAAAATCATTTTTTGATCATTTAAAAAAAAAAAAAAAAGTTTCAAACAGTGTTGATTAAAAAATCTGTAATTATAACTACTTTTTTAAAGTAGAGTGCTTTATATAATTTTAACTAAAAAACCTTTTATTTTCCATGAAATCTCTAAAAACATAAACAATTTATCTGAAAACATGTTAATATCTAAATTATTAGAGTAAAATTAAATTTCTCTAATTCATTGTTATAATAATTTTAATATAAATACATTTTTATTGCTTATTATCATTTGATTTAACTAATTTATTAAATGTTTTGTTTTATCTCACGTAAAAATTAGTAAGAGTAGAATTAATGTCTAAAATCAATTTTTAGCCCTTCACCTAATATAAATTATTCATAAAAAAAAAATCAATTTTTAGACAAATCATTATTCATTACTTATTTATTATCTTCTCACTTATGTAAATTATTAAAGATTTTTCTTTACCTGTGTTAATTTAAGTTTTATTTTATACATTAGTATCTATATATAAAAGGATTAATAAAAAATTATATATGAAATAAATCTCATGGGATGAACAATTTATTTATAAAATCCAGTAAGAAATTTTACACTTAATTCAAAGAAATGAACAATTTACCTAAAACCACATTAACACCCAAGTTATTAGAGTGAAATTAATTTTTTTTAGTTCATTGTTATATTTTATATTATCTAACATAAAAAGTATGGGTGTGATTAATGTGTAAAATCAATTTTTAGGCACTCATTATTCATTTCTTATTTATTATCTTCTTATGTAAATTATTGAAGATTTTTCTTTACTTATGTAAATTAAACTTTCTTTTGTACATTGATTTCTATATGTAAATTAATTAATATAAAAATTATATATAAAATAAAATTCATGGGAAATAACATTTTTTTTGCGAAATCATGTAGGAAAATTTACACTTAATTCATGGAAATGAACAATTTATCTGAAACCATATTAACATCTAGAAGATTAGAATGAAAGTAAATTTCTTTAATTTGTTATTATAATAATTTAATATAAATATATTTTCTTCTTGCTTACTATCTTTTGAGTTAACTAATTTATTAAGTGTTTTATTTTATCTAACATAAAAAATGTATTTGTAAAATTAATGTCTAAAATCAATGTTTAGGCACTCACTATTCATTTTCTATTTATTATCTTCTCATTAGTTTAAATTATTGAAGATTTTATTTTACTTGGATAAATTTAAATTTTCTCTTATACTTTGATAATAGATGTAAATTTATTAATATAGAATAGAAATTCCATTAAATAAAACTCGTGGGAATGAACATATTTTTATGAAATCGAGTAGAAAAATTTATGAAAACACAAGCTTAATGCATAATTTATTGTAATATTTGATAGTATCTTACAAATTTGGGCCCTAAGATTTTTCATTAAGTATTTTAGTTGTTTTCACACTTTAAGAAATATTATTATTATAATTACAATTTTATATTATCTTAACAAAAATATGTAAACATGTCCCGTGTGACACAATTTATATTTAAATTTAACGATAATTTTTAAATTAATTAAAAATACATACAATTTTATTCATTTGACGAGTAAATTTACTTTGAAAGAATTTATCTCCCAAACAAAACCTCTATTCGATGTTTTGTGTTTTCTCCTTGGCTTAGCACTGTCAAAGTCTTCTGTTAAAAAAAAAAACTACTGCCAAAATCTGATAATTATTTAACGAAGGATAAATATATTTGGACATCCAAATATCTATTCTACACCTAGAAAGAGAAAGAGAAAAGAGAGAAAAATATAGATATAATAGATGATATGATGTGATAGGAAGAAATAGAGAGAGAAAAGTGAGAGGTGTTGATGGAGTGTTTAAAATTGAGAATTGCTTATTGGTACGAATTCATACTACACAAATGCCATATATGGTTGATCACCCATGATTTCCGTTCATTATTAAATCTTTTTTACTTTCTAAATTACTAATGAGCCAATTTTGCTTAAACTTTTGTTTCGTTAACTCTTTTGTACTAAACTCTTTTGTACCATTTAGCACTACTCTTTAAAATTAAGAGATGTTCAAATATCATTATCCTTTAATGAATTGGCGATGTATTACACTTGGATGCGTGACAAGAGAAAACAAACCATAATTAACCTAATGCAACGTAAAACTAATGGACAATTGTTAAAAAAAAAAACCCTTAAACAAACAAGCTCAATGAATCTAAAAGATTTGGAGGAACAATCTCTACTCCACAACCTTTGTGCAAGCAATATAAATTTGAAATTAACACCTCTCCCGTACCTTAGCAACAAAACTCAAGGAGAGAAGAAAAGAAGTAGCTCCAACACACTTGGATCATGGTGGAATATGATTATCTTTACGAACTAATTCTACTAAGCGTTTTGAGTGAAAAGAGATGAGTGTGTGTGTGTGTGTGTTAGTGGAGAACTCGTGCAACAGAAAAATAAGAGAGAGGAGGGTGAAATTTTGTTAAGTGGTTCTATTATTTGAAGGTTATGAGCATGTTTGAATTTTTTTTTAATAAACACTTTTAGAAAAAGAAAAAAATAAAATAAATTTTTCCATAAACTAAAATTAACTTGTGCATAAGTTAAAAATAATTTTTTTAGAGAAATTAATATAAAAGAGCTTCTACAAATTAGCATTGAAAAAGAAATTATCACTCAATCCTGTGAATGACTTGCATTTAACAACAAAGAGTTTAATTACATAAGATTACGTAAAGTTCAACTATTCCTAACCAAAAGGGTTTTAGCAAAATGTAAAAGAAAATAAGATGGAAGAATAAGAAATGGTGGTAGATGATGACAACTCCATTAATTCTTCGAGATTCTCTCCCAAGGTTTAAATCTTCAACGGTGGTGAAACTTGGGGTTTTTCAAAAAGAAAATGGTGGTAAGTCAATTTGAAAGATGTCTTCCAATGTGTTTTGCTGAATGAGCCTTGCAATTTTACTTTTAGAAGAGGTCTATACACGTATCAAAATCAATTACATCAAATAAGATATTTTCGGAGCCAGCGTCAGATGTTGGAGTTTCCAACTCTAAAATTAAAATATTTGGGATGATCTGACAAATGAATGGGCAACACAAAGTTTCCAATGCAGGAGTAGTGGTTCAATTCGCATGACTTGACATTGAATTTAGCGTTGATTCTCTCAAAGTGTTTCCAATGTTGTCCACCAGTGGAATACACAACCTCCAACATTGATTCCTGTGTTGGTGTCCTTTCTCAACGTTGGACGTTGGGATCTCAAAGAGAAGTAAGTTAGGTCTTCCTTCATCAAGACGTATATATAGGACACTACTCTAACCAAATACAAGTGTTTTGATATTCTTTCCTACAAAATTAAGGGACATTCTCATAAAAACAATATTTACAAATTAAAAAGGTGCATGTTATGGCAAAGGACTTTTAACACCCTTAAGAGTTTTGATTAAATAAACAAATAAGTCTTATAGAATCTTAAAATGATAAGTGTTTTCATGATATAAACAAACAAAGAGATGAGTTGTACGAACTCAAAAGATGATTAGCGTTTTTCATAAAATGTACGAAAGCAATGATACTACTATGATGTTAGTTAAATGCAGGATTTTATTGTATGCTAAATCTTATAAAAATATATGTGCAATGATACGAATCTACTTAACGGATCATCTTGAAAACAGGTAAAGGATAGAAAGAGGAACTTGACCTTAACCGCGACCTGCCGGTAGAACCAAAGTTATCAAAAAAGCGTGACCCTAACCGCGACCTGGCGGTAGAACTAACACTATAAAGTTCTTAACCCAAGAACAAAGGGAAAGCTCTCACAAAGGAGAAAACACTCAATTTGATTGATTTGTCAATTCTCCTTGGAAGCTTACAAGAGTTCCTATTTATAGGTTGCACTAAGCAACCCTTGAAGTACATGTAGAGAGTTCCCACTAGGAATTAATTACCCACTTACAATTACTTCCCACTAACAATTTATTTCCCCACTAAACTTTCCACTAAGCATTTATTCCCTACTAAGCTTCCCACTAAGCACTTATTCCCCATTAAGCTTTTACTTTCCACTAAGCATTAATTTCTCACTATCTTCTTGTCTTGTGAATTTGGGCTTTTCATGCTGTCTTCATTTTGGGCTCAAATCTTGATCAACTTGTAGAAAAGTGACCCACTTTGGAGTAGCCTTTGATTCACTTTGAGCTGAACTTTTCTCGATCTCCATTATTAGGCCTTGCAATGCTTGCTTCATCCTCTTTGTCTTAGACCTAGTCATGGGACCTCCAATGTCACACAAAGTGTCTTTAGGTTGGCTTGTTGGATCTCTATCATTCCCTCTCTCTTCGAAAGGATTCGTCCTCAAATCAAGTCCATCACCTACATCAAACAAAGATAGATTAGTCACATTAAAGGTAGAACTTACATTACCATAATCAGTTGGCAAATCCAACTTGTAAGCATTGTCATTAATCCTTTCTAACACTTGAAAAGGTCCATCTCCTCTTAGTTGCAACTTGAATTTCCTTTGAGTAGGAAACCTTTCTTTTCTCATATGAACCCAAACCCAATCTCCAGGTTCAAAAGTCACTTTGACACGCCCCTTATTTGCTTGCTTTGCATATTACTCATTCCTTTTCTCAATGTTGGCTCGAACCTTGGCATGCAACTCCCTAACAAAATTTGCCTTATGCTTTCCATCCAAATTAGCACACTCATTAGTTGGCAAAGGTAAGATATCTAAAGGAGTTAAAGGATTAAATCCATACACAACTTCAAAAGGAGAATAAGAAGTAGTAGAATGAACAGTCCTATTATAAGCAAACTCAACATGTGGCAAGCATTTCTCCCATTGTTTCAAATTCTTTTGAATGATAGCACGCAACAAGGTAGTAAGTGTTCTATTGACAACTTCAACAATGTTTGATGTATCATTGGTTTTAGAACATGCAATGAAATGTGTCATTTTGCTAAACCTATCAACAACAACAAAAATGCTGTCTTTTTCACTTTGAGATCTAGGCAATCCTAATACAAAATCCATTGAAACATCAGTCCAAGGTTGATTAGGCACTGGCAAAGGAGTATAGAAACCATGGGGCATGACTTTAGATTTGGCTTGCTTACATGTAACACACTTATTACAAACAGATTGCACATTATGTTTCATGTTAGGCCAATAAAAATTCTCATGCAGAATTTCTAAAGTCTTTTGAACTCCAAAATGTCCCACTAGTCCACCACCATGAGTTTCCCTAACTAGCATTTCACGCAAGGAACAAAGAGGCACACAAAGCTTATTGTTCTTAAACAAGAACCCATTAAGCCTATAATAGTCCCCAAAAGCATGTTTAGAATAAGAATCCCAAACTTGTCCAAAATCAAAATCATTGACATACAAATCCTTTATAAGCTCAAAACCAAGTAACTTAGTTTGCAAGGAAGTAAGCAATGCATACCTTCTGGGCAATGCATCAGCAACAATATTTTCATTACCATTCTTGTACTTGATCACATAAGGAAACATCTCAATGAACTCCAACCACTTGGCATGTCTCTTTTAAAGCTTGCCTTGAGTTTTCAAAAACTTCAAACTTTGATGGTCATAATGGATTATGAACTCTCTTGGCCACAAGTAGTGCTGCCAATTTTGCAAAGTTCTCACCAAAGCATACAACTCCTTGTCATAGGTAGGATAATTCAATGCTGCTCCATTAAGTTTCTCACTAAAATATGCAATTGGTTTAGAGTCCTGCATCAACACAGCCCCTATTCCAACACCAGAAGCATCACATTCAATTTCAAAAGTTTGATCAAAATTAGGCAAACAAAGCAAAGGTGCATTGGTCAGCTTATCTTTCAACAAGTTAAAAGCTCTTTCATGCACATCATTCCATTTAAACACAACATTCTTTTTAACAAGTTCATTCAAAGGTGCAGCAATGGAACTAAAGTTCTTCACAAACCTTCTATAAAAACTTGCTATACCATGAAAACTTTTGACTTCATTGGCATTCTTAGGTGTAGGCCATTCTCTAATTGCCTTTACCTTCTCTTCATCCACGCTTATTCCTTTGGAGCTTACAACAAATCCCAAAAACACAACAGATTCAAGGCAATATGAACACTTTTTGAGATTGGCATACAATTTATTTTCTCTCAAAACATTAAGAACATCATGCAAATGATCAACATGTTCATTTAAGTCTTTCTATAAATCAAAATATCATCAAAATAGACCACAACAAATTTCTCAATGAAAGAACGCAAGACATGGTTCATTAATCTCATGAAAGTGCTGGGTGCATTAGTTAAGCCAAATGGCATCACTAACCACTCATATAAACCATATTTTGTTTTAAAAGCTATTTTCCATTCATCACCTTCTTTCATGCAAATTTGATTGTATCCACTTTTCAAATCAATTTTAGAAAACACACAAGAACCATGCAACTCATCAAGCATATCATCCAATCTAGGAATAGGATATCTATACTTTACAATGATTTTATTGATGGCTCTGCAGTAAATGCACATGCGCTATGTTCCATCTTTCTTTGGAACCAAGATCACAGGAACAGAACATGGACTAAGACTCTCCCTCACAAATCCCTTTTGCAACAATTCATCCACTTGCCTTTGAATTTCCTTTGTTTCCTCTGGACTTGTTCTATAAGCTGGCCTATTTGGGATTGGAGAACTTGGAATGAGGTCAATTTGATGCTCAATACCTCTTAAAGGAGGTAATCCTTGAGGCAATTCTTCTGGAAAAACATCAGTGAATTCCTGTAACAAAGAAACAACTGCACAAGGAAAAGAAGAATTCAAATCATTAGTGAAGTATACATCCTTGTACATGAGTACAAGTAGTATCTCTCCTTCTAACAAAGCACTCTCAATTTCTCTTTTCTTTGCAAATGCACTCACTCTCTTATTTTCCTCTTCATTGCACTCAGTTTTTTTCCTCTCTTTTGCTTATTTTCACTCATCTTATCTTTTCTCTCTTTTTCTTGAATGCTCAATTGCTCTTCTCTCAACTTACACTCTCTTGCAATTTTAATTTGATCAGCATATGCTTCAACAGGCTTGAGAGGTGTTAATACAATGGTGCGATCATTCATGGCAAGGGTATACCTATTTTTGTACCCATCACGTGTGACCTTTCTATCAAATTGCCAAGGACGCCCAAGAAGTAGATGTCCAACATGCATCGGTGCCACATCACAAAGAACCTCATCTTTGTACTTGCCAATGGAAAATGAAACCAAAACTTGTTTAGTCACCTATATATCACCACAATCATTCAGCCACTGAAGTCTATATGGATTAGGATGCTTTTTGGTTGGTAAGTTCATTTTCTCAACCAACAATGTGCTAGCAACATTAGTACAGCTTCCACTATCAATAATCATGCTACATACCTTGTCATTTATGTGGCACCTAGTATGAAAAATATGCTCACGTTGCTCCACATCACCATCTTCCTTAGGCTGTATGCTAAGAGCACGCCTTGTAACAAGTGCAACTCCATGTACAGGTTCAGCAACTTCAACATCACCACAATCCTCCTATGGTGGCATTTCATCATCACTTGAGCCCTCACTTTCTATGTCTCCATTATCCATCACAATCATTGCTCTTTTATTTGGACATTGAGAAGCAATATGTCCAACTCCTTGACACCTAAAACACTTGATATCACGTGATCTAGAAGAGGTATTATTTTCATTTTTACCTTTAGGTGCAGCAACTGAGTACTTGGCCTTCCCATCATCTTTAGGATTTGCAGCAGCTTTGTCGTTCTTCCAATTTGATCTCCATGTACAGTTAGAAGATGAAGCAAATTTGGAAGGGCTTTCTGACTTCATTTGCCTCTCCACCTGAATTGCTTTATGCAACAAATCCTCCATTTCCACATAATGCTGCAACTCCACCACATTAGCTATCTCCTTCTTTAAACCTCCAATGAACCTTGCCATAGTTGCTTCCCGGTCTTCCTCAACATTGGCTCTAATCATGGCTATCTTCATCTCCTTGTAATCTCCTTGTAGTAATCCTCCACACTCATAGAACCTTGAGTTAAACTTTGCAATTTTCTGTGTAAGCCCCTGTGGTAGTGACTTGGCATAAATCTCCTTCTCATGACAACCTTTATCTCTTCCCATGAACGGATAGGCCTTTCTCCATTTCTATGCCTGCTAATCACAAATTGATCCCACCAAATACTAGCATAATCAGTAAATTCAACAACTGCTAATTTTACCTTTTTCTCCTCAGAGTAATTATGACAATCAAACACATGTTCAACCTTTCTCTCCCACTCCAAGTACAACTCAGGATCATTCTTTCCTTGGAATGCAGGGATATTCATCTTGATATTACTTAAGTAATTGTCAACTCTTGATTCATCATCTCTTCTTCTCCTTTCACTATTTCTCCCATCTAACTCCTCTTCTTCTTCCTCTTCATGATTTCTTCTAGGAGGGGTCCTAGACCTAAAAGTAGATTGTAAATCATCCAATCTTACATTTAGAGCCTTGAATTGATCTTGAACAACCTTCATGAACAACTTGAGTTCAGCATCTCCTACTTCTTCTCCTCCACTCATGATTAAAGTGCTGCAAAAATTGAGTTAGAAAAAATAAAATCCTCACACAACCACTCTCTCATGTGTTTACTCTCAAATATGTTTTGTCACTCGTGTTTTCACTCAATTTGGCTTTTTCCCTCTGATAGCCTTACCACTCTTACCTTTTACCACTCAACTTCACCTTATGAGCTCTTAAGTAAGAACCTTTAAGGATGATTCTACACAATAAGAAACAGTAGAGAATTGTTGATATGATAACTTTGGGAGAATAAGAACAAACAAGAAACAGTAGAACAAAAACAAGAAATTCAAGAGATTTTTCTTTTCAATGAGACGAGATCAAAGAAAGGTGTATAGAACCAATAAAACAAATAAGACCAGAATTGAAACTTTTTTTTTTAACTTTGCTTTTCTGATTGAGCAATATGTAATTTGAAGCAAAAGATTGACTACTAGCCAACAACTTTTTTTTTGTTTTTTTTTCAACCTTTTTTTTCAATCTGGATTTCTTTTCTTCACAATTTCTATTATTATATTTTTTTTGCACGAATGTTTTTTTTATAGATAGAAAATAAGAAGCACAAAGAAAGATAACAAAAGAAGATGAAGAGACTCAAAGGAATAAAACAAAACAAGACTGAATAGAACAAACAGAATAGAAATAGAATCAAAACACAAAGGTTGACACAATAGAAGAAAAGAAAAAACCAACAAGCAGAGACAATTTTTTTTTAGGATTGAAGAAGATAAACAAAGAAAGGATAGATAACACTTGAATTCAAGAGCCAAAGCTCTGATGCCAAATGATACGAATCTACTTAACGGATCGTCTTGAAAACAGGTAAAGGATAGAAAGAGGAACTTGACCGTAATCGCAACCTGCCGGTAGAACCAAAGTTATCAAGAAAGCGTAACCCTAATCGCAACCTGCCGGTAGAACCAACACTATAAAGTTCTTAACCCAAGAACAAAGGGAAAGCTCTCACAAAGGAGAAAACACTCAATTTGATTGATTTGTCAATTCTCCTTAGAAGCTTACAAGAGGTTCCAATTTATAGGCTGCACTAAGCAACCCTTGAAGTACATGTAGAGAGTTCCCACTAGGAATTAATTGCCCACTTACAATTACTTCCCACTAACAATTTATTTCCCACTAAACTTTCCCCTAAGCATTTATTCCCCACTAAGCTTCCCACTAAGCACTTATTCCCCACTAAGCTTTTACTTTCCACTAAGCATTAATTTCCCACTATCTTCTTGTCTTGTGAATTTGGGCTTTTCATGCTGTCTTCATTTTGGGCTCAAATCTTGATCAACTTGTAGAAAAGTGACCCACTTTGGAGTAGCCTCTAATTCACTTTGAGCCAAACTTTTCTTGATCTCCATTATTAGGCCTTGCAATGCTTGCTTCATCCTCTTTGTCTTGGACCTAGTCATGGAACCTCCAATGTCACACAAAGTGTCTTTAGGTTGGCTTGTTGGATCTCTATCACATAGTCTTATCACTTTGCGGGAACAAAATACGTATAAATTAAGAAAATCCTACCTTTTTGTCTTAAAAGGCGTTTAATGCTATATACTTTTAAAAAATTGTTAGATCCCAGATACTTGTGCAATACTGGACCTAACCTAGCCTTCAGTGTTGTATGATTAGTAGATTCATAGATAGACCAAGAACTCCTCATCTATTGGTAGCTAAGAGAATATTACGCTATGTGAAAGGAACTTGGGTTTGCAAAATTTTATTTCCTAATAGAAGTGACAATGCAAAAGTTGAAGTTATTGGTTGCTCTGATTCAAATTGGTGTGGTGATAAAAATGATCGCAAAAGCACAATTGGCTATGCCTTAAGTTGCAAACATTCTAAGTTAACCATTGAAGGAGGACAAGTTTAAAGAGCTGAGGAACAAGCTAGCTATTGTTTGTCTAGCCGACCTAAATCAAGGTGTGTGTGTTGAGAGTTAGGTAATTCATGTAGCAATGACAATTAGTGTTAGTTAGAAAATATGTGATGAGAGTTGAGGTGGAAATATGAATAATTGTTAACTGTACTTGTGCAACTAAATGTAAGTCAGTCTGGTCAATATAGGATGTATTCACAGTGTGTAAAAAGTTGATTCATTGCTTAAAAAAAGTGTGTCTTTCATCTTCAAAATTTTCTCTATAAGTTTCTTTCTTCTTGGTCAATCATTTTTGTGGGTGAATTGTGAGAGTCTGATCTAATTCCAACAATGAGAGTTGCACAATTTTGTAAGTTCTAATAAATTTGTAAGACCTACACAGTGAGTGTAATCTAATTAATGTATTAGGTGGGGGAAGGTAGGTAGTTTGCATGAAGTCCCAAATTCAAATCTGATTATCGTCATTGTACTTAAAAAATGTATTGTTAGCATTTCTCTAAAAAAGCACACTATTCATTTCTTAATTCCTAGTAAGTACTCAGAAAAACTATCATTTATATTTAAGATTTCAGTAAAATTCTTTTATAAGCGGCACATGCATGCATGTGCATGTTCGAGAGTCATAGGATTTTTTATGGCCCAACGAGGAAGATATTGTCTAAGAACCAGTAATGCTGTGTTCAATTAAAACAAATCTGTTCCCTACTTGTCTTTGGCAGAGAATGACATGTGATTACAGCATCCCTAATATGAACAATGGGAGATGCAGAGAATTAAACTAGTAGAACAAAAAAATCAATTATCCTGTAGTGAAGGATGAAACTAATATCCAGCATCTATGCTCTCCTTTGCTGCTCAAACTTGTCAAATATAGGGTCTGGAAGCAAAAAATTTCTTATTCCTCTATCTGCAACAGTCAAAGCATCCATTTGACTGCTCATGATACTTTTTATGCGGAAGCCCTTTGTCTGTATTACATTCCTTTGCCTAGAAAAACACTCATTCCCTTTGGTAGAATCTTCATCTTCTCTGCAAAAACATAGATCATAGGTTGCATAAGATGGAAGTTCTTACGTATGTTTTTGACATAGCTAAAGAGAGATTAGCTATTGTTTTGTTGCCTATTGTTTTGGTGGGGAAAGGAATTGTTTGTAAGGTAAAACTTAGTATAAGACCACCAATTTTAAACATGGTTATAGAATCCAGGAGATTTCAAAGAGAGATTAGAAAATGGAACATCCACATTGACAATGTTAATTAAGCACTGAAATCATTTGAGAATTCAGAAGACATAAAAGTAAGAGAAGGGTAAATTCTTTTTATGAGGTTTAGATATCTACCATAAGGTCTAAACAAACAGAATTTGAGATCTTCCTTTAATCATTATCCAGGGTATATGAGAGGAACATAATGACAATACCTCATCATCAAGGAAGACCAACCACTAAATCCAGAAGAGAGAAGATGATTGATAGTGACATTTTGGTGTTTTCCATGCTCTCTTGATAACAAAATTATGGACCATCCACCAGCTTGAAGGTTCGTGTATAATCTTAAAACAAGCATGCGCTTTAAATTCTTTGCCTCTAAGATACAATTGTTAATGCTGCTGTTATCATGAAAACCATATCAAGTTACTGCCAAAAATATATGCAGATCTGCATCAAGTTGGATAACCTACTGTAAAAATACATAACAACAAGGGGGTTGTATACATAAAAAAATATTTCGGTAAATTGATGCAAGTTGGAGTGACAAATATTTTACATAAAAAATTTGGGCACCATAATTCCAGTTGTCCATGATCTGAGCATTATCCAATTTTTATACTATCTATACTTGGGGAACGTAAATGGGGATTTATATACACAATAAGTGACAAAATTCATCAAGATTGAGATAACATGTCACTTCAAGAATTCCCTACAGAAGTTTTTCTTCAAAGTGGGGAAATGTATTATGTTAAAGAAAGTAGAATTTCTTTTACAGATACCCAAAACTGAACCAATAGATATAAGATTCCTCCTTCAGTGAAATCATGCTCTCAAATGACACACCGGGAATAAGATGGATGATAAGATTACCTTTGAAACAAATTGGAAGAATGAGGATTTGGTGGAAAGATGCCATCTATGTCTATCAACACCACATCAAGACCATCATCTGATGGTCTAACACTGTTGAAGTAATCCTCAATCACAGACTTGGTTGAATCCAAGTCTCTAGCATATTGACCTCCCTTGATATACTTTATGGCCAGGTCCTTGCAGAGGCTAGGAAAATTATCTCCTTCCAAGTTATTGAGCTTAGCATGCAGAGAATAAACCTTGCAGTAACTGTACTCATCATTTATATTCTGAAGCTCAATAATTCCAGCATGGCTACTTTGACAAGATTGCAGCATCATTGCCAGTGAAATCAGTGAAGTAATCAATAAAAGCCCAACAGCAGCTAATGCAGCAACAAAGATGGTTGCAGCAAAGGATGTGATGTAGAATCCTGATTCCAGCACAAAACTGCTCCTTATCTCTGTAATCAGGAAAGAAACAGGATCAAAATCATGCTAAAATAATAATATGAAGGAAAATCTCAGCTGAAAAATAACTAGATAAGATATTATCTGAGAACAAGGTCTGTATTATCAAGCTTCCAACATGTGATTAAAAATAGAATAATTCTGAATTCTCCTACAACATTCTTGTGCAAATTCTCTTACTAGATGAAGAAAGTATTGAATACTTTTATGTTTCCAATACATTAAATATATTCATGGGTGGGATCTACTATACATGATAATATTTCTTATTCATTTAGAATCCAAGAGTGACAAAGCTGGCATTACATACCAGAACCACCACCTGAGAGACTCCGTGCAGAATACATCTGCTCCATTTGATGGCCATAAGCAGACATAACTTCAAGCTGTATCTAATATCTATCCAGAATCCAGTTGAAGTAACACCTACAGCTTCTGTCCAGAACCAGAAATCAAAGGGGTATCCTGAAATTTTAGACAAAAAACTTGGTCATCATTCATAATATCAGTCTCAACAAGAAGTGAGAAAGGAACAGAACTGTTGCGATTGGATTGCTATGCATGCTACTTTTGACATAATCAGAACTTACAAGCAAATACAGTGAACACTGAACACCTTCTCTTTTTTCTCTCTTTCTAGCCCTTCCCAATTTTTCTTGACAATCACACATTACAAGGGATGAGGAGATGGGGAAGAAGTTATCACTCATCAGAATTGTCCCACCAGAATTGTCTAACAACAATTCCCTTCTCTTTTTTCATCAGAATTGCCCCACCACTGAATCCCCTGATCCTATTACAGAATATAAATGAGCCTAAAAATTACAGAATATAAAATATGTAAAGTTGTGTTAGATAAAACTTTCACGATCTGGGATGTCTATAAGTTCCCAACCACATTGGCTCCCAATCACGCAGAACACAGCAAACAACTCAAATTGATTCAAAACAAAGGTGAAAGAGAGAGAGCAGAGACTGACCCAAAAAATGCTGTTTCTGATTGTAACATCCCAGTTAGCTTCAAAAATCAAATCCTGCAAGAGATTTAACACAAGACAAGCAAATCAACTGTCTTGTGAATGTATGCTGTTAAATTGGTGATTTGGGAAGGCAGTGAGAGAAAACATCACCCGAGAAAGACATTATTACACGCCAAAGTGAATTATGGAAGAAAAAAGAAGTTGACTAGAATGGTATATAGCTCAAGAATGCCACAGGACAGATATTTCGCCATTGTAATGTTTGATCTATTTATTTAATGCGTCTTTGCATGATTGAGGAGTGAAATAATTTCAACTAAAGGCCAATGAAGTTACTGTAACCATAATTATCTTTCCTTTATTCTTTGTTAAGGATAAAAAGCAAAGAATTGGTTGTTTAATCAATCACGGTGTGTATAATCTCATACATGGTCAATCACCAATGAAATTGTAACAGAACAACACTTCACATTGTTTTGTCCAATTTGTTTTCCTACTCTGTCATTTTCCAGAAGATAAGTATACCCAACTGAAATTATTAATTTTGTCCAACTCCAATAGCGTAACAAAAACGTATTCATTAATTTAATCTTTAAAAATGCTAACTAGAAGGTAGAAGCTAAGCAGTACAATAAAAGTAAGGCTTAATTGCAGATTTTACCACCTAACTTTCATAATTTTGTAAATTTTACTATTCAAGTTTTAATTTTACAAATTTTACCATTCAACTTTCATAATTTTGCGAATTTTACCACCCAAGTTTTAATTTTGCAAATTTTACCACCCAAGTTTTCAATTTTTGCACATTTTACCACTTAAGTTTTCAATTTTTGCACATTTTACCACTTAAGTTTTCAATTTTTGCGTATTTTACCACCTAAGTTTTCAATTTTTTGGCATTTTACCACCTGATGTTTGACAATTTTTTTTTTTGAATTTTTTAACTTTTTTTTGATAAAATATCAGAGTGGTAAAATGTGCAAAAATTGAAAACTTGAGTGGTAAAATTTGCAAAATTAAAACTTGGATGGTAAAATTCGCAAAATTATGAAAGTTGGGTGGTAAAATTTGCAATTAAACCTAAAAGTAAAAGAAAGTGTCCGGAAATGGATTAAAATGCTAACCAAAAATTAAACACTAACAGAGTATTAAGAGGATTAACTGTGTACAATGTTGTGAGAAAATGTAATATTATTGCATTTTTAAATACGTGTCACTGTCGTAGGTTGCATTCAGGACTGAAAAATTACGCACATAAAGCCCCACTTGGCGGCCATAGCACATTAGCACGAGTCAGGTTGGTGTAGGGTAAAGGTAGTACTGGTGGCTAGCTAGATTCTAGATTCGAATCCCACATAAAAAAAAAGAAGAGAATAATAATAAATAAATTAATAATGCACAATAATTAAAATAGTCGCTTGGAGCAATCATAGAGGTTGCAACCTGTGAGACAATGCTTACTACTAAACAGATTTCACACATCAAAATTATCAACTAATGCTGTCCTTTTATCACTATATTAGTTATTAATCACATTAAAATATTAACAACACCGTCTCTTCTTTGTCGTAATTAGATAAAATCACTCACTAATACAGAATGAACCTAAGTTATTGGATTGAAGTATGGAACTAATATAAAATAACATCCGATGATTTAAAAATTATAAAAAATTAATATTGAAAAACAAGTTGGAAACAATTTTTTAACCAAATATTGGTGGAATATTTGCAAGATGCAGAAAAATGTAAATATTTGGATCAGATTTAGTCTCATGTTCTGTTTCTATATAAAAGAAAAATTATAACAAATTCCACCATTATTTATATAAAGTTTATTAAACTTACTTTTCTTCTCTCTATTAAAGGATTCTTTACTTTACCAAAAAAAAAAAAAAAGGATTCTTTACTTGACAAATTGCTGTTACTAAGCGCCTACAGGATAGAAAATGTAAACGACCAAACCATAAATTCCAATGTTACTACTATGCCAGAGACAATAAAAGAAAGTTCATATCTCTAAAATAAAAGGGTTGTCGTTTAGGAAAAAAACAAGTACAATGAATCTGAATTATAATAATGTTGAATATTTGAATTTTATAAATTGTATAGCTTGTTTACTTTTTGTCAAAATTGATTCGACAAAAATCCATCAAAAGTACAGCTTTGAATTAGAGTTTAATTTTAATACATAATCAAAATAAAGAAGTTTACATTGTCAATTATTAAACAATGACCTAAGATATAATTTTTAAAACAATTGTTATAGAAGTTAACAATTTTGAATTATATGATACTTTTTTTTATTTGATTGCAGGATATTACACTATCAACATATTCCAATTAAATTCTTTGAAATGACCCAGGCTGTGTTTGTTTAACTCATCTGAAGGGAGAAATATAATTTTAAAATGCATGCAAAATACTTAAGATATTTGGAAAAGAGATTTCGGAAATTGCTATTTTGGAATCCATAGGGTGATACCCACATCAGGAAATGGGAGCAAAATACTGAATACATATGGTTTAAATTTGATGCATCCTTTATGCTTCATCAGACCTATTTTATTACTCAGGTCTGGCACTTCAAACTCGTACAGTACAAGTTTCCTATGTTACAAAATCCTTAACACCATTCTATATCAAAATAGTTTTATAATCAGGGAATATCGTGTCCTTTTTCTCTTTTCCCAAATGGAACATCTTATTTAAAAGTTCATATATCAACTAACAGTCATTTGGTAAATGGTGGTGAGGATGCAAAATTGCCTTGCCAATAGTCTCATTAAAAAAATTAATATATCGAGAAAACTGCTTCAACCACTTGTTTCCTAGATATTCATTCCATTCACAATATTCACCGCATTTTCTACTGTTCTGGCCAATTCAACAGCTGCTCCAACATAAGTATCAGGAGTTAACTTCAACAGATTATTCTTTGCTTCTTCTGGAATATCTAAGCCTTCAATGAAGTCTCTTATGCTCTCTTTGGTAACTGCTCTCCCTCTGGTTAGTTCTTTTAGCTTCTCATAAGGCTCAGGAACACCATATCTTCGCATAACCTGAATAAAATTTGCAAAGTGATTATAGTAGAATTTTAAGGGGGATGACAACAAGCAACATCAAGAGAAGTACACATGAATCCAGCACACAAGAATGGGACAAATTTAAAAAGTTTACAAACTTAAAAAGTTTCTGACAGAAAAGAAAGTTTCAAAATGGGGCAAACAATATAATCATTGCCTCAAGAATGCCTAAATTTCTACAATTAGCATTTGGAATTTCAGAAGTATATGATAAAAACCTGAAACTATAAGGGAGAAGCATTTAAACAAGTTGAGCAAGTATTGTACGGTGTTATAAATTATGCTTAACTTACTCTATGTCCCCTCATTTCCTTTTTTTTACTCCCCTCCCTTTTTTTTCTCTTAATGAATAATGCCTCTACCTAAATAAGAATTTATGCCCCCTGCTTAACTGAACCTAAAACAACACATTCCCGTATATAACTTACTCAGCATCTTTATGAATATAATAAAAATAATACACATTCCACAATCCAAGCAAGGTCTGGATAAGATGCTAAATTAAAAGGTTATTCAATTTCCATAGAAATTGAATCTGAATTCAAACATGATTATGTAAATACTATTGAACCAGCAAAAAGGATTCAGATCATTGGTTATGCTTCAAAAGCTAACTTTAGAAATCAGCTTTGATAAGAAAATGATGGTGTTAGGACTGGGGGGAAAGGGGAGTTAGTAAGGATAGTTAGAATATTAGTTAGAGTGAATTAGCGACTTAAATAAATAGGACTGAAGGGGAGGGAATTCATTCAGATTTGTTATCATTGAGCATTAGTTCTTTGTGATGAGGAAACCCTTGGAGGAGAGTTCTCTATCCTTTGCTTTGTTCTTTTGTAATCAATCAAGAAATACAAACTTTATTTCCTTTTCTCTATTTTCTGTTCCAAGTTCCTAACAGATGACAACAAAGCCAAGACTGAAAGCTAAAACTGGAACATTGATCCTCTGCAAGATTAAGTTAATCTTTAAAAAGTTTTGAGCAAAACATCTCTGCCTATTTCTTTGACAGATTTTGGGAACATTTAATTGTTTTAGAAACAGATTGAGCAGACCTTTCATCTTCCAAAGCACATTAACTAGTAAATTATATTATCTTCAAAGAGTCAAGTTAAAAGAATAATTTGCTTCTTTTGTTATACTTGAACCCCATTAAGTAAATAATGCATCACCACAAAGAACTCAAGTCTTCAGTATATTTTAAGCATTCCATATAAAATAAAATAAAAGATTAATCTGAATAAACATATAAAGCCAGAAGCATATACTTACAGTCTGAATTGGTTCAGCAAGCACCTCCCAGCACTGGTTCAAGTCTTCACTCAAGCGAGCTTCATTAACCTAAATTTAAAATATGACAAGAAAGCTCAATGAAAATACAAAAACCTACAGCCTTTTCTCTAGATTTAATAGAAAACTTGAGATAGTTATGCAAATAGTCAGTGATAGGAACTTTGTATATGCATCCTGCTCAAATGAACAGTATACTACAGTCAAAGAAACAGTTGAGATAACCAAAATATATCATCTAATAATGCTATATTTCCGATAAAAAAAGATAATTATGCACATAGTAGGAGAAAAGCAACATAAATCCCATGTTGCACTGAATACCTGAAGCTTCCCTATTCCTTGAAGTGTGCTTTTGTAGGCAAGAAGAGAATGACCTATACCTACACCCATGTTCCTTAAGACAGTTGAATCAGTCAAGTCCCTCTGCAGAAAAGAAAAAAATAAATATAGAAAACAACAATTATTTCCAAGAGCTAATCACAATTAGACTATAACTGTCACTAAATTATGCTCAAAGGTCAATAGATTACAAGGTTATCAAATTCAAACTGTGAATTGTCAAGCTAATTTTTGAATCTTGAATCTTGAATACTATACATATATATGATATATTTAAACTAGAAATAGATAAAGCAACTTAGCCATAAGTCTCAGAAAGCAAAATTATATGAGTATGTGAAGCCTCTATTTGGAAGGATGGAAACAAAGCAATGAAACAGCCAAATAGAATGCATGCATTGAATGAGTGAGTGCCAAAAAGAGTAATGGAATAATCAAATAGGATAAGCTCAGTAGTGTTCCTCTTCAATTCATTTTCATTTAACAATTAGCTTAGATGACATTTCAATTTCTTTCTTGAGAATTGATGAAAGAAAAGTAAAAAAAAAAATAACGAATCATTAAATCGTGCGATTCGTATCAATGATATGAAATCGTACGCTTACCAATTCATCCATGTGTTGTAAGATTTAAAATCATTTGAGATTCATCTTATGATACAAATCACTAGCTAGCCAAATCACACTATGGATTACATTAACTCTGGTAACTCTTTCCACAACATATTATTTGGGTGTGTGTGCGTGTACAGAAAATTACACTAACCAATTTCCAGAAGATATATTAGTAAATCCTCTTGGCATCATAGTTTAGAATAATAGCAATACCAAAATGACCATAATAAAACCAAAAACAGAAATCAAACTCAAGAGGTCTTGCCTGCCAACGTGAAATCGGCAACTTCATGCTTAGATGAGACAGACCTCCATTAGCTACACCTAGATTACCTTCGCTGTTCTCAAAATCAATAGGATTCACTTTGTGAGGCATAGTTGATGATCCAATCTCCCCAGCCTTAGTGGTCTGCATAAAAAGTTTTGTAAATGAAAAGATTATTGCCACTCTTAAATATAGCACCATACTCTGGTTATTGCTACTATATCAGAAAGCTCACCTGCTTAAAGTAACCCAAAGATATATATCCCCATACATCTCTATCAAAGTCAATTAATATATTATTGAACTGGATGAGCGAATGAAAAAGCTTTGCCATGTAGTCATGAGTTTCAATCTGTTAACCAAGTCGAGTAATATAATCAGCACGATACATTAAGTTACCATATCAAGTTGGCATGATCAGATGATCATGAAATGACAGTTCAACTTAGATGATCATGAAATGACAGTTCAACTTAGCTTTGATTGTGTAAGTAACTAAGTATTCAAGATATAACTATCATAATATAAGGGAAGAACTAACCAAAAAACTAACACGAGCTTCATTGACAATTGATGAAAAATTTAAAACAATGTAAACAATGTATATGTACATACCAATAGAGATAGCAGAGGTCTAAAAATTTTATGATTCAGTTTTTTTTAAAAAAAAAAAAAAACTAGATAAATTGCATAAAGATGTGGTAAACTAACTAGAACAGAAAAAAAAATATAAAAACAATAAAAAAAATCAAAAGGTAAAAACCATACCTGAGCAACGTAAGGATTAAAACTTAATCCAAGAGAGTGTACAAACTGTTCTGCAATGTGAGGCCAGTTAACATCGGGATATGCAACAACATGTGCGTTGTAATTTCCTACCGCACCAGCAAACTTCCCCAATATCTCAACCTGAGACAAATCCTTCCTTTCTCTGCTTAATCTTACAGCAAAGATCGCCATTTCCTTTCCCAAAGTAGTTGGTGAAGCTGGCTGGTGAGTAGTGCAGAAAAATTGCAAAGTTCAATCATGACAGTTCAACAATGAAGAACTCACAACTAATAGAGTGAAAGAACTATAATACTAATGAATTGCAAAATTGTTTAAAGAGGAACTATCTACCACCTTTCATACGGCAGGAGTTCAAAAGCTAAAAAACCAATTGTTTGTCACTTCAAAGATAAAGTATTTGGCTATTTGCAATAGCCCAATATTACATTCCACAATATATATTGATTCTTAAAAATATGCAACAAATGCACAAACATACCTGTCCATGAGTGCGAGAAAGCATCGAAACATGTGCATTATCTTTAGCCATGTCACACAAAGCTTTGATTATTTTATCCATGACAGGAAACATGACAGAATTCATTGTTTCCTTCAGCATCAAGGCATGGGCAAGATTATTTATATCCTCAGATGTGCAAGCAAAGTGGAAAAACTCAAGCACCTGTGAAAAGGTTTTAGAATAACAAATCGATCAGCACCCATGACGTCAAAACAGAAAGCAGTATACAGCCTCAAAGCACAAAGAAACACATACAAAGTGAACCTCAACCTTAGCCACTTCAGCATTGGATTGACACTTCTGTTTCAAGAAGTACTCCACAGCTTTCACATCATGATTCGTGACCTTCTCAATGTTTTTAACCTCCAAGGCATCCTCAACACTAAAGTCATCAATCAGGCCTTGTAAGAAAGATTTAGCACCATCACTGAAACTGGGAACCTCAACAATTTCAGGAATCACAGACAGCTGCAGCAACCATTTTATCTAACAGGAAGCACACATACACAACATCAGAGAGCAATAAAACCCACAAGAGAAAGTTCAAAACAGAAAACAAAAAAGGGTACTTTTTTTTTTTTTTGAGAAGCAAAACAATTTTATTAAAGTGGAATAGAAGTGGCATCAGTACAAGATGTACACAGCCACGTACAATGTCTTATACAAAAATAGGTCTGCACTCTGCAGAGCTAAATAACCCCGTGAAGATCTAAAAAGAAAGCACAACATGCTTCCTTCACGCTAACAGCACAAGCAAAGCTACAAGACTCTCTTAAGCCTTGATGGACAAAAATACATGACACACGTTTCCAATCACAATCCACCAAAAATAGGACTGAAATGTAAACCCGACGAGTACAGTTGTTCCATATACGCATTTGACCCCATTTTGTTAGCCATGTCCTTAGTTAGCAGTATAGACCACCCACCCACACACACACAGAGATTAAGTAAAAAAAAAAAAAAAAAAGGTACTTTAATCAAAAGGGTCTTAAAAAAGAGGGGAATTAACAAAAGGGTACCTCAACAAGAACCCGAAAGTAGATTAAGCCATATTCACTCAGAAAAGGAGCCAGTTCCTTGACTTTGCCCCAATAACGACCATCCAATGGGGAGAGAGCCGTCAAAGCAGAGAGCTCAAAATCGGTGGAGTGAGGTCCAAGCATGTTGTGGGTTGAGGTGGGTGTGTGGGTGCTGAGAACCGCTTTGCATGAGCAAACTCTGCGAGAGGGAGAAGGGAAAGAGAGATACGAAAAAGGAAGAGGGTGTTGTGTTGAACTTTGAAGGTTGGGTCTGAGGGGGTTGAAGCTCCCGAGTTGGGTAGCGTTAGAGAGTGCCGCGAACTCCATGAAAGCCTTTGGAGGAGGAGGAGGAAGAAACGCACCAACACGAACCCTTTCACTCGGTCACACTCTCCGTCGTCTTCATCTTCCTAGTAAAATACACACATAAACCAAACATGGCTATTAGGTTGTGTTTGCGACCATCGTAAACAAATTAAATTATTAATATAAGGCGAGAGGATCTAAATTTGAGGACTAAACGGTGGATTTGAAAATATAGGAATTAAAATTAATTTTAAATAAAAGTATAGGATAAAAATATATTTTTCTTTTAATATAATATATTCCTTCCATTGATTAAGTAGAATAAAAACATTTAAAATTATAATTTTTTTTGAAGTAAACGCTGGATTTTAAAATTACAACTTAGTTTTTTATTTTACAAGGCAATTTTTTTTTATAATTTTTTATTTATTTATAGGAATCGAAGATAATATCAAGAAGAACTAAAACCATCAATTTTAAATGAAAGTATAGGGACTAAAAATATATTTTATTATTAATATAATATATTCCTTCAATTGATTAAGTAGAATAAAAACATTTAAAATTACAATTTTTTTTTGAAGTAAAAGCTGGATTTTAAAATTACAGTTTAGTTTTTTATTTTACAAGACAATTTTTTTTTATAATTTTCTTTTTATTCGTATGAATCGAAGATAATATCAAGAAATTTTATAATATTCACGCACCATGCTCTATCAAACTCATGTACCATGCTCAACCAACTGAGCTAAAAACCTTCAATTTCAATTTAAGACTTATGCTAACTTATGAAACTTATGGTGAGATAAGATAAAATAATTATCATATATGATAACAAGCAATTGTTTGCTGTAAGATATGATAATTTTATATATATATATATATATATATAATTTGTATTAACATATTACCTTGTATATATTATAATAATTTTGACATATAAATTTAAAGTATATTATTAATTAAAATATTAAAAATTAAATAATTATTATTCAAATATTATCCTTTTATTTTACTATTATGTTTGACAGATTATATGTAATAATTCCAACCGTGCTGTTCCCCACAAATTTTATTATATTATTTAATTTTTTATCCTTTTATTCCTAATCAGTCTTAATAAAAAAAGCAAAGCTAAGCTGACCCTTCCAAATTTTGAAAAATTAAAAGATTAGAACTAAAACGATTCCTCGGCTAAATTCCTAGTCTGAAGTAGACCTACATGTAAAGCCCATAATCAACTAACCCAAGCTATTCATTAGGCCCGTTTATTCTGTTCCTATTTCCGCTAGGGCTTTGTTAATGACACCCCTTTATTGTTAAAAATATCTCTTGCTTTAGTTTTTTTTTTTTTTTTTTTAATATTCTCCACGAAAAGACGTTTATGTTGTTTACGGCACAAAATAAAAACGTGTTTCTATTTTGCAATGGGGTGTTCGTTCCCAATACAAAATGAAAACTAATTTCTGTTTTATATTAAGAACTTAATAATAATAATAATAATAATAATGTAATATTTTACATGCTTAGAAGTACATGGGAGGTCCAATTGAAGTTATGTTAGGGCGTTTGTTTCACGGAATCTTATTGAATTTTCAGGAATATAGAGATGGAAATATATATTTCCATGTTTGTTAGAAGATAATAATATGTTTCTCTAGGAATTCATATTCCTAGGCATAATTCATTTCTAGGAATTCATATTACATATGTTTCTCCATCTTCCTATTTCAATGGGAATGTTTAAAATAATTTTTCACTTCCCTCATATTCTACCTCATTTATTTATTTATTTAATATTTTTGTTTTTAAATTAAAATAAATTTAAAAATATTCTAAAAAATTAGAAATATTTACCAAACATCTTTGATGAGAATAACATTCCCAGTAATAATATTCTCAGAAATATTATTCCTGGGAATATAATCAAATTCATGTAACAAACGTCCCCTTATAGTCTACGACAATTATAATAGAGATATTCTATTTTGGTTTTCACTTTTTGTTACACACTTTGATCCTTGATGTTTATCAAGTAAGTACATATATTTTTTTTTATTTTCTATTTAATTTTTTCTCTCTCCCTATAGAATTAATGGTATATTCTCATTTCTTATTTAACCTCTATTCTCTCTCTACCTTTTTTGTTTTATTTTTATTTAAAAAAAATGAAAAAAAGACTCTTTCGTTTAGACTTATATACTATAAAGGCAATTACATTTTGAAACTCCAATACAAACTACTATGTAGCAAAAAATACACAATGAGATACAGTGGAGGAATGGTGCATAATACACTCTGTTCCGTTTTGGTTAGGTACAATGGGATGTAGGTGGGGTGGGGACTAGATCAGGTAAATGGGGTATGGATGGATGGAACCTTCCTACCTTGAACCCCACAGTCTCTGGGTTAAAAGGCTATTGGCAATTTAATTATACATGACTTTATATATAGAGCCTTGTTCTTTGAAGTTTGAAATTCATGGTCAGCGTATCATGATATGCTTTCAAAATGTCTTCTTGTGTGCAAATTATTGTAAAAGAAACATATAACGGGGCATCCCCATCAGCCAAAAGCTAGCCAGGCTGAGACTGCTGTCTGAGGTAGTTTGGAAGTTGCGTTAGGAAGACCTGATAACACCATAGACATTGTGTAGTTTTTAATGCACCACCCTGATCCCCAATACCTTTATAGTCATAAAATTGATCTTCAATTTAATGAAAGATCCATGTATCATAGTGTTACACTGTTATAAGTTACACAAACTATTACACCAATTACACAGACACCCCTTGAGATTTGCCTTTATTATATCCGACACTCCTCTATTTTTGAATCCTACAGAAAATTTTCTAATTTTTGGACTTTCATTACACCAACCCCCCTCATAGGCATAAATCATTACACTGACCCTCCCTCTCAGGTTTAAAAAATATTACACTTATCCCCCCTTAGGAGTACTCAAAGTAATGTAAAAAAATAGAGAGGTGCTAAATGTAATAAGAACAAACCTCAGGAGAGGTCTATGTAATTTACTCTAAATTAATATATAACCAGAGAGTTGTTTATATATATATATATATATATATTTTTTTTTTTAAAAGTATATATTATGTTAGTTTTGATCTATATCAATAAGGTATGAAACTATTTTAGATTTATATAATATGAACTTTGAATCCAATAGTATTTTGAGATAAAATTATTTAATAAATTTATCTAAGGTACACTTAGAATATCACAAAAGTAATAACGATGATGATAATATTAATAATTTAGGCATCAAATGGTGGAAACATCTAAGTCTGGCCTTGGAGTTATCAGTCCAGAAATGAAAGCACCAGAAAGGTTTTTGTCCTTTTTTCAAAAGAACATGACAAATTTTGCCTTGGATATCTCGATTACTTTGTGAGATAGATGCTGCATTCATATAGTATAACGATAAGTGTTTTCAGCCAAGCATGTGTGGGCTCCACTTATATTTTAATCTAAGTTGCTGTTATTTTTTTAGCTGATGACTAATAAGGAGATAAAGAGTTGATGGTAGCATGTTAGAATGACCCTTCATATAAAAGTGCAATTGATTACTAGATGAAAACAGTGAAGATCTTTCCAATTAATTAAAGCCATCAACCCCAAAACAGGATAGGATCATAGAACATGGTATGTATACATGTCCTGATTTGATTCAGTAATCATTGAGATTGAGTCAACTTTTCCTTTGCAATTTATGCAATCTGTTAAACAATCTATATATTTAGTTTCCTTCTTTTAGGTGAAGTACACATAGACTGAAATTTCTGGTACTTATTCTAACATTGCTCTGTCAAAATTGTCATTCAGTACAATACAAGCCTGCCCGATGAACTATACATTGTGTTATAGTTAGATATTATATTATTTTAATCTTAATTTATGTCTTGTAGGCTATTGAAGTGGGAGATGGTAAATGGCATGGTTCAGTTGGTGGCATAGTTTGTGCACCTATTGACAAGGTTTGGACCTTGGTCTCAAAAACTGAAAGACTACCAGAATGGATGCCAATGGTGGAAAGATGCAGTTCCTTAGCTGGAGATGAAGATGAACCGGGCTATGTTAGGCTAGTCTCAGGTTTCATGTTTCCTCAACAAGATGGAGAAAGGTCATGGATCAAGGAGAGGTTGGTTTCCCTGGACTCATCATCACATAGCTATGTTTACAAAATGGAAGCAAGCAATGTAGGTTTAGATGGATCTGTAAACTCACTAAAACTAGTTGACTATGGGGATGGATCAACTCTTATTCACTGGTCATTTAAGATAAACCCTTTAGAAGATGTATCTGAGGACACCATAGTGGATTATCTGGGATTTCTCTATAAATCTTGCATCAATAAGATTGAGGGTGCAATAGAAGCTGCGGCAAGAAATGTTTCATCACCATAGTGAACATTTTATTCAAACCATTATAAGCTTCTTTTCAATTCATATATATGTAGATGGATGGAGTCGTTCTTGATGCTTTTCTTTTCCCTTAAGATATAATTTGGAGTCATAATGTGAATAATGAATAATAATTGCCTGGTGATGGTAACAATCTAATATTTCAATTCTCGTTGACTATTGCTTTTAAGAAGTTTGTCTTGGTTCTAAATTGTCTTTCATTAATTTCTTTTTTCTTTTTTTACGAAAGTGCCCTTAAATAGTGTTGAGCGCACTGCGGGTATATAATCTACTACTATATATTATTTTAAAATAAAAACTACTATATATAATTCCACCTTATTTTGCCTTCCATTTTTAAGCTAATTTTTTGTTTCCTTTTATGTGTAGCTTACCTTCTATATTTCCCCACTTACATGCAAGAACAAATATTATGCATGTTCCTTTGAAGTTTTAAGTGGAGCACATAAGAGTGGCGTAGGCAATAGACCATGTTGTAGAGTGCATCAATCTGTGTCTTTTCTTCCAATACATAAAAATATACATACGACTTATCTGCCACTATTCTTTGCCGATTTCATTGGTGGACATTATTACATTTGATATCATCCACTGTTATCTTTATCCTTAAATTTTAATAATGTAGAATAAAACTAAATTGAGTGTAAGTATATCCCAGACCTGTAACAAGCATGCATGACATGGCAACACCTACGAAGGTATTGATTGAGATGGCACCTCTTGCAAAAGGTGGTTAAGCATTGGAGTAAGTATCCCAAAGAGTACTCATTAATGTACCACTGCATTTCTATACCCAACGTCCACCTCGTTACGTGGTTAATTACGTATAAAAATATGGTTTATTTTATTTTATAAATGGTTAAAAATAAATAAACATAATTATGTATAATTTATAAATACATGATTAATAATATCATAAGGATACTGATTGTCACATGTGGTTAATTACATATATAAATATGGTTAACTTTATTTCATATGTGGTTAATAATCTCACGAGGTTACTAATTGTCACATGTGTTAATTACATATGTAAATATGATTAACTTTGTCTCACATGTGGTTAATAGTGTTATGAGTTTTTTAATCATCACATGTGGTTAACTACAAATATAAATATAGTTAACTTTATTTCACACAAGATTAAAAGTATTATGAAGATATTGATCATTACACGTGATAAACTATTTATAAAAATATAGTTAATTTTGTTTCGTAAGTGATTAAAATTTAAATGATAGTTAACTTTGTTTTACAAATAACTAATTGTGTTATGAAATTATTAAAATATCTATTAATAATTAATCACTTTTGAAATAAAATTAACCATATTTATATATAGTTAATCACTTTTGATGTTGGGTACAAAATGGAATGTACGGTGATCATTATTCTATCCCAAATGTGCCTCCCACTACAAGACAAAACTTCACCGGGAGTTGGCATTTGGAATGGTGCCTTCTATTCTATGTCTACATGGCCAAAACAATCATTGCAAGTAATTTTTTTTTTTTAACACTTCTTACATAAATTGTATTTTTTTATACTAGTACGAAAAAGAAAGCCGTAGTATGCACCGATTACTTGAAGCCACAAATTGAAGTAGAAGCAGTCAATTTACACACTCCATGTTGTACTTTCTACACAAATAAAATTTTCCAAATATATTATAATATGTATATTTAAAGCTATAAAATAGGCTACCAGTACGAACTATCTTGTATTGAAAATTTTCAGTTTGAAAACAATGTGTTAAATCTCTCTCTCTCGCTTCCGTGTGAGTTTAGTTTACTGCTATTATGTCTCACGGATATCAAAGTCAAAAGGGTCTAATTATATACAAGAATTGAGGTAGAATATGACAAAGAAATCACTTGGTAATTAATGGAGATTCAAACAATAAAATGAAAAATATTGTAATGATTCAATTGGTAAAGGAGGGAGTACTTGAGGAACGGAATTGTTTTTAACAAAGGAGGTACAGTTTTGGAAGCTAACATTAAAGTGACAGCACCATTAATTACCTTTCTTGCAGGGGTTCAATTACTTTGTTGGACGGTTTGGGTAATTTTGTTGTTGGAGGTCATATAATACAGTCAATAACATGTTTCTAGTGTGATTGTCCCAACTTATTTTTTTATACATAAGTTATGTGAATAGGGCTTTGTGTCATTTTCCTTGGGGTTCAACTTGGGGTGTGGCCAACTGTTTACTTGCAAAGGAATTTACTCACCTTTTCCGTGAAAGAACTTCCTTAACTTGACACATGAAACATTGTGTCCCTTCATATCCTTTTAGTTCTGAAGTTTGATGATGGCCTATCAAAAATTTTATGCAAACAGAATTATAAAAAAGATCAAAGTGCAAATGGTATTATTACCAGCAATAACTAAATAATCTTGCAACTAATGTGGTATAGAATTTGTCTTTTATGAGAAATTATTATTTAGTATGAGACCATGTGGTTTCGAACATTCTTCACTTTTGTAAATTAAAAATATGATTACGTCTCAGATAAAGATTGGTCGAGACCATACAATAATCTCTCATCTTTTACCCCGTTCTTCCACTGTTACAATTTTCCTACCTTTCCTTTAACACACCTGTCCCTCTTTCTGCTTTGCTTACTGAATGAAGGCAATTCAGCTATTGGGCAGAATTGTTATTGCGTTGGTTGGTTCCTTTTCTTCTGTTGCTGTATTTAATCTTCTAGCATACATATCCCTATGCAAGTGGCTATGTAATGTGTTTGTTTTAACAGTTAGAAAGGAGGTGGCATCTCTTTCAACGAAACTTCTTAGTTCACATTTCAAATCTACACAAGAAAACAGTTAAAGTCCTTCACCGTGCATTGATTAACAAATTTGTAAGGTATGAGGATAAAGCTTTTTAGCAGTGGTAATAAATCAAAATCTTCAATTCCAACTAATGTAAGGAGATGAGAAGGATTGAGCTTTATTTAACAACGCCAAAAATGTGAGTTAATTTTGAGCATCTTTGCCAGGGGAAGTAGTGAAGTACAAACACAGCATCTTTTGACAATAAAGAATCATAAAAACTACATTGAAAAAGATGCGCCATTTGAATCATTTAGTTGGTTTTGATGACACAAGACTGTGTGTGTAATTGTCTCTACTCTTCTTAAGCTTTGAAATATCCAATCAAGGGCATGAAGTGGATGAGCTGAAAATCATAGCCCAACCATAAAAATTTCATGTCAATGACATCTTAAAGTCTCTCTCTAAATGTGAATATATCATTACCCGCTGCTACAATCCAACAGTACAAGGTGTATCTTCTGGAAGAGAGGAGTAGACCTTCAAATAAATACATACATGAGAAAAAGATGGGTAAGAAATTTAAGAAACATGCTCTTGGTAAGGTGAAAAAAAAAAAAAAAAAGTATTTGCAGCTGAGAAGTATTTTTCAACTTATAGAAGGGTTTCTGTCGGCTGAAAATAGCTTAAATGGCTCACATCGAAGTGGACAACTAAGGACTACATTGTGTAGCATGCAAGAAAACTTGGTAACGATTAAAATACATGACTAGCATTATTTAATAGTCACCTACCACTTGTAAAACGACATAACATCATAGATTGTTCCATTATAAGGTGGCTTGGTCATGTGTTAGTATTCAAAAGAGAGGAGATCAATAAGGGCCAGGGAAGAATATTGAAGAGACACACATAAACATTAATTGCTCAAGTGAATGGAGCCACGCCTTCTGGCAATATTTTTGGTGGCTCTTTCATTCTCACCATTTGTTCAGTCCTTGGTGCGTCATTACAAGTTTAGTGTAAGTACTTCCTATGCTGGCACTGTCTAACACAAGTGTAAATTACTGAAAGTCCTATGCTACTACTCTTATGATAAAATAATATCATAAATCATGATTTGCTAGGCATTTGACCAATTCATGTTGGTCAATGTGTACAGGTGGTCTTGAAGAATACCACAAAGCTTTGTTCCACAAAATCATTTGTCACAGTCAATGGACAATGTCCAGGGCCAACTCTCTATGCAAGGGAGGATGATACTGTTATTGTGAGGGTCACTAACCACGTTAAGTACAATATTACAATCCACTGGTGAGAATTTCCACTACTAAACAAATTGCAAGGAACTGAGAAAGTTGGCAATAGAAAAATTGACTAAATTTTGGACCATGACAGGCATGGAATTAAACAGCTTCGAACTGGTTGGTCTGATGGGCCAGCATATGTCACACAATGTCCGATTCAGCCAGGGCAGAGCTATGTCTACAACTTCACCATCACAGGTCAAAGAGGCACACTTCTCTGGCATGCACATATCAGTTGGCTAAGAGCCACGGTGTATGGTGGCATTGACATTTTGCCTAAACGAGGCATTTCTTATCCATTTCCTAAACCAGACAAAGAAAAGATAATCATTCTAGGTAAGTTTTATGATAGGGTAAAATATATTTTAACTCTTTGAGATTTAGTCAAACTTGATTTTAGTTCTTAAGTTTTAAAAATATGGTTTTAGTCCAAGTATTTCTAAAACATGTTGGATTTTGTTCTTGATCATATACTTCATTTTGACTAAATCCACCACGTTTTTAGAAATGGAAGAACTAAAACCACCATTTTTAAAATATAAGGACTAAAATCAATTTTGATTGAATTTTTTTTTTTGGACAGATTTTGACCAAATTTTTTAAGGACCAAAAAACATATTTTACCACTTATGTTATTAATTCAATTGTGTTTCGTTAGCACTTGTACGTTATATTCCTTTGTGTAGTATTAACTTTGATTTTTACGAGTTACAGGTGAGTGGTGGAAATCAGATGTTGAAGCAGTGGTCAATCAGGCTGAAAATTCTGGTCTACCACCAAACATATCAGATGCCCATACCATCAATGGTCATACAGGGCCAGTTCCCGGTTGCACTTCTCAGGGTATTAATATAATATAACGGAATTTATTATGGACTAACTATTTGTTTTTTCATAGCTTAATATTAACAATAATGCAATTCATTACTTTTTATGGAAAGTCTTATGAATGATTTTTTAATCAATCACGAGTGAAATGGACATGAGTGGAGAATGAAGAAGCTATTTTAAGAGGGGAAAATTTGTCCTAATATAGAGATTTTTTGTGCTTCACTAATATTGTTTCATAACTTTCAGCATTTTTTTTTCTGTTAAGGGCTAAACTTTGATGCGGTTTTTAAGTGCTTTTGGTGCAAGTTTTACCTCAGTAAGCTGTGTAATAGATGTTTAGACCTGCCCTGAAATATAGAGCCTTATCAAACTGTGCAGGTTACACTCTGCATGTTGAAAGTGGCAAGACCTATCTACTACGCATCATAAACGCTGCTTTGAACGATGAACTATTCTTCAAAATTGCGGGGCACAAGCTAACAGTGGTTGAAGCAGATGCATCTTACGTTAAACCTTTTGAGACAGACACAATATTCATGAGCCCAGGTCAAACCACCAATGTGCTATTAACTGCTAACCAAGGTGTTGGCAAGTACTTAATAGCAGTTACTCCTTTCATGGACGCCCCTATAGGCTTTGACAACGTTACTTCAATTGCCACACTTCGCTACAAAGGCACACCACCTTATCCCAAAACAATTCTAGCCACCATCCCTGCACTGAATGCAACTTCTTTAACAACTGATTTCATTGATTCCCTAAGAAGCCTTAACTCAAAAGAATACCCTGCAAGAGTTCCCTTAACCGTTGACCACTCTCTTTTCTTAGCCATAAGTGTTGGCCTTAACCCATGTGACACGTGTCCAACTGGGGTCAAGCTTGTGTCTGCTATTAATAACATCACCTTTCTATTGCCAACCACATCACTTCTTGAAGCACATTACTACAACATCAAGGGTGTTTTCACAGATGATTTCCCTGCATATCCACCTATAGCTTTTAATTACACTGGTACTCAACCGGCTAATATTCAGACCAATAATGGCACAAAACTGTACAGATTGAATTTCAATTCAACTGTTCAAATTATTCTCCAGGGCACTGCAATGATAGCCCCAGAAAATCACCCCTTCCATTTGCATGGGTACAATTTCTTTGTTGTTGGACAGGGGCTAGGGAACTTTGATCCAGAGAAGGATCCATTAAGCTTTAATCTTGTTGATCCAGTTGAGAGAAACACCATTGGGGTACCAAATGGTGGATGGGCAGCAATCAGATTCAGGGCAGATAACCCAGGTAATTACTATTCACTTTGTATGTGTATGTGTGTTTCTTTTTTCATAAGTACAAATAGCACCTAAAGAACTGCATTTAAGTTGTCTTTTTCCCGGAACAAAACTTAGATACAATTTCATAAGTGTTGTTTGTTTTGTTCTCTAATAAGAATTTGAGTTTACGCACCTTCATAATCTGCGTAATAAAGATTTGTACTAAAGATTATTGAGATTTTCAAGCTAAAACTCCAATTTTAATTAGAGAGCAATACAAACTGCACCTCAGAAACTGTATATAAGTTTTGTACTATAATTTTTATGCATCATTTCTTCTAGTATGCTAGATTTAAAGTTATGCTACAGATATGAAAAGAATATTATAATATGATCAATATGTAGTTCCTGTTGCCTAAATTGATGTTTATAATGTGTGTGAACTGTGAAGGTGTTTGGTTCCTGCATTGCCACTTAGAAGTACACACCACATGGGGACTTAAGATGGCATTCATAGTAGACAACGGGAACGGTCCCCATGAGTCCTCGCTTCCACCTCCCAAAGACCTTCCAAAGTGCTAGAGTTTCTGATGAAAAAGGAATGAAATTTGGAATCTGTGAGACAATGATGAGAGTGTACATATTATACTGGAGAGGTGATGTCACAGCCTAAGGGGGAAGACATCAAATTGTTCGTTACAGTTTGTGAAGTTGGATTTGTAGCAGAAATCAATAAAAACTTGCTGTAGATGGCAATTCAAAGCCTTTTTTTTTTGTTTTATTGTCAAGTTTAGGATAAAACATGTAAGTTTTGGGTTCATAAAAATGTGATGTATGTGCTTGGTAAAATTTCAATTTGATAAAATGGTCTTCTAGAATTCATATTCCCTATATCTATGTTCAACTTGAGAACAATCTGTCACTGTGTTAAAGATTCATCCGTTGCTTTAAAATGTCCTAATATTAATATTAATATACTGACCAATTAGTTTAGTTGGTAGCTGTTGCTTGAATCCAACTCATCCAAGGGAAAGTAAATGAGCAGAAAAGGCAAAAAAGGAAAAGACGCGCCAGGTAGGGGTCGAACCTACGACCTTCTGCTTAGGAAACAGACGCTCTATCCACTGAGCTACAGGCGCAACTTTGATGTTATAAATATACTGATTTATAGTAATTTAATAGTAGTACACAATATAGTAAGGATTGACTCTTCACCATTTGTATGAAAAAGATTCTGCCGAGAATATCGAGAATAGCATTGACTTTGATAATTTCTATTTTTCTTTCTAAAAATGAGATATGTATATCTCTATAGTCAAAAACTATGAAATTAATCTTGTGAGAAAGTAAAGTATTAGTTAAATGACAACTCTTTTTCTCACATGTGCTCCTTACATAATCAGACATCGAATCCCTGTCATATGCTTGAAAGGCTCAAGTTACTAACCACTTATGCATTTAGCATCCAAAAAAAAAAGAATGATATTGCAATAGTCGTGTAAGTGTAGCTTGAAGAGAATATATTGCAGGCTAAGCCCCTCAAGCCTTGTCCCTAACCACATCTTAGAGTTGTGTGAAAAAAGCCCCCTTGTTAAGTGGGTCAAATAAAAGGAGGCCATTTTTGTGAGGTTAGAGCTTGCCCGTGGACTTGAACACTTTGTGAACCTTTGATAATTTCTATATTTTAAAGGAGATTAGACAGTAATTATCAATTGAAAGATATCATTAGTGAAAGAAAAAAAAAGAATTATAATTATTGATGATGCTTCTATAGAATTTATTAATTCGCGTTATCACATATACAATTACCACAACCTGCAAAAGTAAGCAACGTGTTCTTCATAATAAATTGTTGCTAGACATGATAAAAAAAAAAAATCCATACTCACATGTATTTGTCTTACACCTTAATCTTAATGAATGAAACTTTACTTAATTGGGTGTGTGAGTGAAGAGGATGGGATTTCTTGATATATGAATGGTAGGGATGGGGCCAAGTTTGGTAAATAGATACCCAACTTCACTATATTTTGATGATAATTAAATTATAAAATTAAGTTTACATTTATACTAACAAAATGATTTGGTTCTTAAATTTTAATGATTTTTAACACTCTTAACATTAATTTTTTATGTATTATGTAATCCAGAAATATACTCGATCTATATAATTTACTTACAGAAAAATTATGTATTATAAAAATGAAGAAAGTTGGGATGAGTTTCCCAGTGTCCAATAAAAGCAATACTTCCTCCGTCCCCGTCCCAAAATGAGTATCGCATTTGGAAAAAAAAATTTGTCCCAAAATGAGTGTCATATTTAGCTTTTCAATGTAATATTAATTACATTTTTCCACTAATACTCTTAATAAATGTCACTTTAGCTTCTTAATGCAATATTAACAATAAGGTTAGTTTTATAAAATCACTTCTCTCTTTCATATATTTAATAGTTGTTCTTGGTCTGTGTAAAAAAACCTATGACGATACTCATTTTGGAACGGAGAGAGTACTATGTATCAATTTTCCATATACTGCGGTGGGCACTGGTTTAGGGATGGGTTTGAAGAGCCTTCCTCACCGGTCACCAATTCATTAGAATTTGCTTCTTTGAAGTAAGGATGAATTAATTAGTTTATGAAAAGATTAATAGTTGATATTTTAACATTCTTATGATTTATTATGTATGCGTATATAATATTAATTATCAGTTTTCTCATTAATAATTGATATTACTTACTTTATCTTTTAAATTAAGTTGCAAACTTTAGAAAAATTAGATTTAAACTCACCAAATCCAAAATTGAGATGTGAAAAAAAAAAGAGTCAACAAAGATATGAAAGAGAAAGAAAGAAATAATCATATTTATTAAGGTACTAAAGAAATAAGGAAAAAATTTATGGACACCTCTCTTGGTATAGACACTAAAATAGAAACCAGTGATTAATATGATTAAAATTTTGATATGATAAAAGAGAAAAATAGAGAGAATTGAGAAATATTAATTAGGTGTTTAAACTATTTAAATGTCTATAAATCAACACTCAAGAAATAATGGAGCATTATAAGTTACAAACTAGATAGAGTTGTAAATATGCAGGCCATTTGTAATATTGAATAAAAAACAGTAACAAGTTGTTCACGGTTTTCTCTATAAACATTTGAAAATAGGTACTAAAATGGTGGTTTTGTAATTATTTATAAAAATGAGAAATAAAATTAAAAATATTTTTCCAAATCAAACATATTCGAAGTTGTCCTTTTTATTTTGTGTCTTCATTGCTCTGTTAAAAAGAAAAAGAGAAGCACAGTACACCCTATTAGATTAAGGTTAATTTGATACTTACACGACATTGTAAATAGACTAAATATCATGAGGGGAATTATACTTTCCCCTGAAAGGTTTTGTGTATTTACTCTTACTATTTTTACCCTTATCTTTATTAAACCTCTTTGAATACCGTGATTAAGAACGGAATTTTGTCGTTAGTAGGCTAATAGCTACTTGCAATTGTGACACTCTAATCCCAACCTTATCACCTTAACACAAAAGTGTGACACTCCACTCCCAACCTTTTATTACCTTAACAAAACCACCTCTCACCTCAAATACTTCCCATTCTCTCTTTTGAAATCACTACACAACTACCAAGAAATCCAAATCTAATTCCTTATCTCGTTCAATATCCTGATTCCTACTCTCTCAGTTTCCACTCTATTATATATCTGTATATGTGTGTATGTTATATATGCATTTGCTTTTATAGTTTGCTTGGTCACCAAGTAACGACAAAGGGAAACAGTTTCTAACTTTTCCTTCGCTGATTGTAAATAATCTCTCTCTTTTCTCTATCGGATCATAGCTTTCTGCACCCTCTTCCTCTTAGGTTCTCATATTTTTCTCTCTTGTCGTGGACCTCAACTTTGTAGGCTCACCTTAGAAAAACCTTCTTTTCTTTTTGGTGGGGGTGAGAGTTGCTATCTTATTCCTGCTTTCATCTGCAAGACACTAACATCTTTGTTGTTTTTAGTTTCAGAATTCGTTATACTCACACACCAAAATTCTGGTACACCATGATTTTTCCAAGATTTTGTACGAATCTAAAAGGTATGGCTTTTATAGATTCTCAACTTTATCTTGATCACACAGGTAAAAGATTCTGAAATCTGTGCACCTTGTGAATCAAAGCTCTATAATTGTTTCTTCCTTTCTGTGTTTCTCTTGTGTGTTTTTTTGAGCACCCCTTTCTAGTTCCTCTCCATTTCCATCTCTTTAGGGACTTAATTCAACTAGAGTTTTTGTATGCTTGTGGCTTGAGGTATGGAATTGGAAACCCTCTACCCCCCTTGTTTTATGCCAAATTCAAATTGGTTTGTGCAAGAGAGCCACAGCACAGAGTGGACTAGAGAAGATAACAAGAAGTTTGAAAGAGCCCTTGCTATATATGACAAGGACACCCCAGATAGATGGTTCAAGGTGGCAGCTATGATTCCTGGGAAGACTGTGTTTGATGTGATCAAGCAGTATAGGGAATTGGAAGAAGATGTGAGTGAAATTGAAGCAGGGCGTGTTCCAATTCCTGGCTATCTTGCCTCTTCTTTCACCTTTGAGCTGGTTGACAACCACAACTATGATGGATGCAGAAGAAGGCCTGCACCTATCAGAGGTTCTGATCAAGAGAGAAAGAAAGGGGTCCCCTGGACTGAAGAGGAACACAGGTGAGTTTCACCAATTTAAAATATCCAATAGTTTCTCTGACTTGACCTTTTGCTCCCTTCTGTAGTTGCTGCAAGATATTGGTATTGAAATTCTGCTAATCAAACATGATTATATTGCCCTACCTATCAATCAGTCTTGAATTAAATATATAATCATAGTTCATATCATTTACCTTGAATTTCAATGTTTTTATCACTGATCCAATTGACTTCTATTCTAGCTACTTTGTCTATCTAGCAAAGTAGCTATACTATAATTTGATCAGTGAGTTAAATTTTTTTTAGATAATTTAAATTTTGAACTGTATGTATGCCCAAAACAGCTGACATGTTAAACATAATTTAGAGTTGGTCTACATGTTTCCTATATACACTTGTTATTGCTTTTAATCTTATCTGTTGTGCTTCTATTTGAGATATTTCAATCTCTATCCTTTTTGGTTCCTGTACTTGATGACTTTGGTATTAAATTACAGACGTTTTCTGATGGGACTTTTAAAGTATGGTAAAGGAGACTGGAGAAATATCTCTCGCAATTTTGTGGTCACAAAGACTCCAACCCAAGTTGCTAGCCATGCACAGAAGTACTACATAAGGCAAAAGGTTTCTGGAGGGAAAGATAAAAGGAGACCTAGCATCCATGATATAACCACTGTTAATCTTACAGAAACTGCTGCATCAGATAAGAACAAGCCTCAGTTATTTAATGTGTCTCCCATGATTGCACCACAGCAGAAGCTGAATAGCATGTCAAAAGTACAGCTGGACTGGACTAGCCACTACAATGAAGGATCACTCATGGTTTTCAACCCAAATAGTGATGACTTGTTTGTGTCATCTTCATCTGATATCACTTCCATGGCCCTGAAAATGCAAGGGCAGGATCTCTATGACTGTGCTTTACATGAGGCTTATGCCAAGGTAAAAGTTCCAGGTTTCAGCATGGCTCCTAGAGACTTCAATAATGAAGCTGTTTTTGGCATTCATGCACTGTAATGCCAACCCTGATGATGTTAAACAAAAAAAAAAAAAAAATCCACTGCATAGATCATTGATCTGTAGGATTAATGTAGATGGACCATAAGCTAGCTAGCTACTTAGTTCATGGTTAGTGAACATCCTAAAAGAAAACTACAATAATGTTTCAATCCTTAAAACTGAATTTGGAATGGACTTCTTTTGAAGTTTTCCTCTTTATCTTTTTAGTCACAGTGATCATGTCTATTTCTTTGGAGACCCAATCAGAATCATATGATGTACCATTCAGGCATGATATGTCTCAAAAGCAACATGACAAACATCACTAATAATTGAATTCTATTATCACACGTATATTACTATAGGTTCAAATATCATAAGCTCTCATCCTTATCCAACAAACTATAAATTGAACCGCATGATACGGATGTCCAGCCCTCAATATTTGAGGCCACCCTCAAATTTTTTTTTTTTTCTAATACTAAGTTACTAACCTCAGGGTAGGCCCAAAAAATAAGAAATAGTAACCTCTAGCTAAAATGGGCTTATTGGATATTCCAAACTAACACTCCTCGTGCCTCTGAAAATGAAATAGTAATTGCACAAAAACTTGAAGAGCCAGTTCATTTACTGATGTGGCTGACTCACTCTTAGAACATGAGTTATAGCCTAACTCAACTTTACAAAATTAGCTTGTAAGGATTATCCCTATTTATATATACTATTTGGTCACATCACTAATCGATATGGGATCTCCAACACTCACTTAAGCACTTGAATTGAAATTTCGGGCAGCATCTGACATAGTAAGCCTTTTGTGTCTTTGAGAATTAGATAGTTATTAATCATTTGTTTTGTTTGAGCAATATGGCCAAGTTGACCATCTTTGATTAGCATCACACTTTACTAGTCGAATCCTAGTTTGCATTCCACTTAGCTAGAATCCCATGCTTCATTGGGTCAGAATATAGGCAGATTCACGTAAGCATGCGCCAATGTGGTTCACACTATCACAGTGAGCTTTTATTAATTTTGATTCTCAACCAATCATGTTCTGCCTTTTCTTTGATATTTCTTTGCTCTCGCCAATCTCCTTTTCGGTGGTGGCAACACTGTTGCGTTAGCCTTGTTCCTTCTTTCACTGGTCTCTCCAAGCATCATGCTTTATTTTGATTCTTTCTTTTGTTTGAGAACCCCATAGCATATTCTAGTCCTATGCACTACGCACATAATTTTGTTCATATTAAAACTATTACTAGGAATAAAGCAACCGACCTTGGACTATATATTGCAGAATGGGCTCTTCAAGATCTGGAAGGACTATACTCATTAGTCTTTATGAGAATAAGCATATATACATTGCTATTCCTGATTTTAAACTAGAATTGTTTCTTTTGATTTTGTTCAGAAATTAGTGGTAGTAGGAGTTTTTAATTCCAAAATATTCTTAATTTTTTTTATAATAACTTAAAGTTTTACCAAATAGATTCTCTGTCTTTTCTTACGAGTGCCTATCACTACCTAAAAAGGAAAAAACATTTAATATATATATATATATATAACAAAAATTAAAAGAATAATTGAGGTAGTCATTTTAGCGGGATCGATTCCTAGCAATATAAATTAACTATATGCATGCTATAACCCAAGTAGTAAACAAGAGCATATTTGGGCTTTGAGCCCCTTTCAATCAGGAAAAGAAAAAACAAGAGCATATTTAGTTTAATTTTTTTTTTAAAAAAAAATAATTCTTTTACATTTTCTTAAATGAACTTTTAAAAAACTATTTATCAAAGCTTATATTCAACAATCTAACACCAAACGCAAGTTGTCATAGAAGATAAGTTTTTTTGCTTGTATAACAATTACTTTATGTTATATTAAAGATAATATTTTATCTTAAAAAAAAGATAATATTTTATCGGTTGATAATGTGAAAAGAATTAGGCTTAATTATCAAATTGGTCCCCAAATTATTTAAAATACTTCAATTTGGTTCCCAAATTTTTAAAAATATATTAATTTGGTCATTTCCGTCCAATTGGAGTTGATGTCGTTAATAATTTGGAAACAAATTGGCAAGACTTGTCTAGTTTTCTTGTTTATTGGGATAATTTAGCCTTTAACGACGTCAATTTGGTCCCAAATTATTTACGGCATCATCTCTAATTGGACGGAAATGACCAAATTGATGCATTTTTAAAAATTTGGTGACCAAATTGACGCATTTTAAAATTTGGAAACCAAATTAAAGTATTTTAAATAATTTGGGGACAATTTTGGTAATTAAGCCAAAAAATTATAATACCAGGGCATATTTATTAGACTCAACAAAGAATTATAAGGTTTCTCAAAAAAAAAGTTTTGACAAACATAGGTTACCAAATCCATTACCTATCTATCTATATAATATATTATTTGTTAACAAGTTTATATATAGGTTGATTGATTGTTAACAATAGGCTTCATCTATTGTTAATTCAGAAAAGCGTAGGCCACACCTTTAAACCAAATTTGATCAATTTTAGAAAGATAACCGTACAGCTTTGGCATCTTTATCTTTCATTTAATCTCTCAAAAGAGTTTAGGACACAAATTTTGTAACAACTTTTTTGGAGTAACCTCTGCAACAACAATGGATAATTAACTGTACCTGTCACCAAGGAAAAAGATTGCTCCACTGTCCTTCCATTTGGCCCACGCATCCATGGATCCTTATCAGACCAAGGAAAAAGTCTTTCTGTCCTTGGATCTTTTCGGATAAAAGGACACAGGTGCATGTTATGTTATGCTTACAACGTCGGTGACGTTTCATTTCATATGATTAATACATAAATTGTGGTGAAAATCATCTCATGTAGAGGAGTATGTAATTAATGTGATCTTTTTTTTTTTTACAATAATTAATGTGAGTTGTAAAAAAAAAAAAAAAAAGCTAAAATTCTTTTTTTTGGAAACAAAAAAGAATTTTAGAATGTAATTAATACATAAATTCAACTCTTGCCCAAAGCTTCCGTTTTATCATTAAAAAAATTGAAAGCTTCCGTCTTATCATTGAAAAAATTGATCAAAGATTGAGCAACTGGAAGGCCAAGAACTTATCTATTGCAGGGAGGGTAACTCTTACAAAAGCGGTGCTGCAGGCTTTGCCTGTTTATGTGATGCAAACAAATTCATTACCAAATTCTATTTGTAATGAAATTGATAGGAGATGTAGAAACTTTGTGAGGGGAGACACTGCTAGTGATAAAAGAATACACTGGATGAATTGGAAAGAAATTTGTGCGCCTAAGCAATATAACAACATACTCCACACATATTAACATAACATTTTTTTTACAATGATAATAAGTTGGTGCAGTAAAAGAATAAGAAATCTCTTATTAACATAACATTTTTTTTACAATGATAATAAGTTGTAATTACAAGAAGTATTTATACTTACAATATAACAACATACTCCACACATATTAAATAATAAAATAAATTATATAAATGCAACGTAATTAGAAATAAACATATTTAGAAAAAACAAAACAAAGATGGTGTTGACTTTTTCAACACTTCCCCTAAATATCATCACACATCCTTCTTACTTCATTTAAATGAGAGCAAAACTTTCTAAATTTACCGGCAGATAAACTTTTTGTGAATATATCTGCAATTTGATCTTCTGTTTGAATTTGTCTCATGTCAATCTCTTCTTGCAAAACTTTCTCTCTAATAAAGTGATGATGCACTTCTACATGCTTAGTTCTTGCAAGAAAAACTGGATTCCCTGCTAACCGAATTGCAGATTGGTTGTCGCAATATAATGGAATTGCATAGTTTACTTGATGATGCAAATCATTCAACAGTTGTGTCAACCATGTGCTTTCTTGAGCTTCCATTGTTGCTGCTCTATATTCTGCTTCTGTGGTTGATAAAGACACGGTTGGTTGTCTTTTACTGCACCAAGAAATTGCTCCTGAACTAAGCTTAAAGACATATTCTGTTGTCGATCTACGAGTGTCATGATCTCCTGCGTAATCAGCATCACAAGCATCACAATAACCAACTAACTTGCAATCTTCACCTTTCTTATATAAGATACCATAGTCACTTGTACCCTTTACATATCTTAATATTCACCGTGTAGCTTCTAAATGATGTTTCTTTGGATTTTGCATATATCGACTCATTACACCAACTGCATAAGCAATGTCAGGACGCGTCAAAGTTAGGTAGATTAGACTACCTACCAAACTTTGATACATGGTTGTGTCTTCTAAGTCTTTCCCTTCATGTGCACATATTTTGGCATTTGGCTCCATCGGTGTTGAAATTGGCTTACAATTGAACATCCCAAATTTTTGTAGTAGATCTTTAGCATATTTTTGTTGACAAAGAAATAACTCTTCTTGTGTTCGATCAACCTCCAGCCCAAGAAAATGCTTAAGTTGTCCAAGTTCTTTCATTTGAAAACGGACTGACAAATTTTCTTTTGTTCGAGAAATTTCTTCAATATCATCTCCTGTAATGATGAGGTCATCCACATACACTAACACAATGGCTAACTTTCCTCCATTTGCTTTTATAAAAAAACTTGAATATGCAAGTGCTACAGAATAACCATTTTGACTTAAAATTTCAGCAATCTTCAAATACCAAGCTCTAGGTGCTTGTTTTAACCCATAAAGTGCTTTTCTTAGTTTGCATACAAACTTAGGATGAGTTTTATTCTCAAATCCCATTGGTTGAATCATATAAATCTCCCGATCTAACTCTCTATGTAAAAAGGCATTCTTTACATCCATCTGCCATAACTCCAATCTTTATTGGCTGCAAGTGCAAGTAAAACTCGTATAGTAGTAAGTTTTGCCACTAGACTAAATGTTTCATCATAGTCTAGTCCATATTGTTGAGAGAAACCACGAGCTACCAATCGAGCTTTGTATCTTTCGACTGATCCATCTGGACGACGTTTTATCTTATAAACCCATTTGCAAGATATGGGTTTGACATCTTTTGGTTTTGTCACCAAATCCCAAGTTTGATTTTTATTAAGAGCATTCATCTCCTCCTCCATAGCTTTAATCCAGCTAATACATTTTGATGCTTCTTCAAATGTTTTAGGTTCTTTTATTGTCACTTCTTCAATAGCTGCATAGCCTGCATTAGTATACTTTGGATTTGGCTTACGTATCCTTGTTGATCTTCTAAGTTGTTGCTGCTAAGTTGACACTCCTGTTTCATTAAACCCATTTTCTTCTTCTGGTTGTTGATATACACCAGTTTGCCCAGGATTTTGAGTCACTTCTTGTTCATCACTATAGTCTTCATTTATACTCGGTTGAATTTGCACAGTATGTTCTTCAACTTTTTGTTGTAACTTATTCTTAATTTCTTCTGAGTCTAGTGACACCTTATTTTCTGATGACCATCAAGAGGATGATTCATCAAAGACAACATCACGTGATGTATAACATCTTCCACTCACGGGATCACAACATTTCCATCCTTTCCTCTGATTGTCATACCCCACAAAGATACATCTTATTGCTTTCTTATCAAATTTGCTACGTAAATGACTAGGAACAAATACATAGCATACACAACCAAATACTCGAAAGTGCCTAACAGTTGGTTTCATATCCCATAATTTTTCAAATGGTGAAACAAATTCTAACCTTGGTTGTGGTAGTTTATTAATCACATGAGCTGCAGTTTTCATAGCTTCAGCCCAAAATCTTCCAGGTACATTCTTTTCATGTAGCATACTCCGACAAATTTCTGCAAGATGTTGATTCTTTCTTTCTGCTACACCATTTTGTTGTGGTGTGTTGGCACAAGTAAATTGATGACGTATTTGATGTTCTCTCAAGTATCGAGAGAATTCACCTGAGATATGTTCTCCCCCATTCCATTGTCTGTGCGCAAACATTGGATCTTCTTTCTCACTTCTGCTTCAACAATCTCTTTGAACTCTTTAAACTTTGAGAATGTCTCAGATTTTTCCTTCATAAAGAAAACCCATACATACCTTGAGAAATCATCAATAAATGTTACCATATATTGATTTCCACTAATTGATGGTTGTTTAACAGGTCTAAACACGTCTGAATGAATCAACTGTAATGGTTCCTTCGCTTGATATTTTGACTCCTCATATGGCAATTGATGCGCTTTACCATATTGACATCCTGCACAAATAGTATCTATTCTTACATTACGTTGAGGAAGACCTTTAAGCATAGACTTCTTCATCATTATATTTAGCTTAGAGTAGCTAACATGGCCTAATCGCAAGTGCCATAAATCTGCTGACTCATTTGACTTTGTCTTTTCTACATATGCAGATTCTGCTGACATCACATAAACCGATTCTAGACGTTGTCCTTCCATTATTGGCTTTTGGGTGATCGTAACATTACGATATACTTTGACATCTTGTGGACTGAATAAGACACAATGACCTGATGAGGTCAATTGAGCCACTGATAATAAATTTTTCTTCATACCTGGAACATGGTAGACATCTTTCAATGCTTCCTGGTTAGTACTATATCAAGGTGTAATAACTGTTTGACCGATATGTGCTATCGGTAACCTTGAATTATTGGCTATCACTACCACACGGTTTCCTTTGTATTCAGATAGATTATGTAGCTTTTGTTTATCACTTGCCATGTGATTTGAACACCCTGAATCAACAATCCAATCATTCTCATAGTCAATTCGTTCTGCTGCTGTAACTACGAGAGCTGTTTCTTCTTCTTTTTCTTCTTCTTCTATTGCGAATGATGCTTCAGTGTCCCACTCATCTTCATATGTCTTCTTGGAACTAGAAGTAGTTGTATTACTTTCTGCAAAAATTTTCTTGAACCAACAATCTTTCGCAATATGGCCCATCTTTCCACAATTATAACATTGACCTTCAAATTTCTTACTAAAGTTGCGATTATTTGAAGCTCCCCCTATACGAGAACCTCCTTCTTTTTTATAACTTTTTCCTTTATTACCATTCTTTTTAGATCCCCCTCTATGATACTGCTTGGATATTCCTTTACCTTTGTTGATGTAGAGTGCTTCCTCTTCACTTTCCAATGGAACTCCTCCCGTTTGCTTAGCCATTGCTTCTTGGCTAGCAAGCAAATTTTCAAACTCAACAAGTGATAGTTATGTCAGCCATCCTTGTATTGCAGTAACAAAACCTCGATATTCTGGTCTTAAACCATGAATAATAATTCTTTTTACTTTGCTATCACCAATAGTAGCTAGTGGATCTAACTCTGAAATTTCACGACATATTGATTTCACCTGATGAAAATACTGGGCGATCATCATGTCACGTTGTGTCATTGAAAGCAACTCATTCTCTAGAAGTTGCAACTTTATATCATTCTTCTTTGAAAAAAGTGTAGCCAAAGCATCCCATGCTTGTTTTGGTGTTTTTGCATTCCGTATATGCTCCAGCATTTCTTCTTCAACTGTTGCCTTCAAAGCAAACATCGCTTTGCCAGCTTTAATTTTCCATTTTCGCAAGGTGCCTGCGGCATCTTCTGTTGTCGGTGGTGTGACATCACTACCACTAACTATTTCCCAAAGGTCCTAACCTTGTAGGTAGGACTCTATACACGTTACCCACGTGTAGTAATTTTGGTTATTAAGCTTCTTGATTCCTCCAACTACTTGAAGGTCACCCATTGTATATGAAAAGTTTCAACATATTTGAAATTCACAAATAAAAGAAGCTCACCCAAAATTCAGTCCCAGAGCATCAAGCTCTGATACCAATTGTTGAATTTATTGTTGGAGACAAACCCATTTATAATACTACCCAGAAGAACTTCGAGAGAATTTATAAGAAATCTCTTATTAACATAACATTTTTTTTACAATGATAATAAGTTGTAATTACAAGGAGTACTTATACTTATAATATAACAACATACTCCACACATATTAAATAGTAAAATAAATTGTATCCATGCAACGTAATTAGAAATAAACATATTTAGGAAAAACTAAACAAAGATGATGTTGACTTTTTCAACACTCGGGGTTCTAGTCAGCGTGATTTTGTTGAATGGAGTAGCTCCCTAGATGGTAGCTTTTAAATCGGGGAAGCCTATCGGAATATTTCAGGTATTCATGATGACTCATCTCATAACATTTTCAAATATATTTGGAAATGGAATGGCCCAGAACACATCCGGTTTCATTTATGGAAGATTGCTCGTGGCGTTTTGCCTACCAATGATCTTCGATACAGTAGACATATGACTCTTGATAACTCATGCCCTTTATGCCATGATAATCTAGAGTCTCTTTCACACTGCCTTAGGGAGTGCAGATGCGTTCAAGAAATCTGGCATATCCTTTGGCAAGGAAATATACCATCCACGTTCCTCCAGTCAAACTTTGATAGTTGGTTTATAGATAACTTGATAGGAATGTATAATGGGATAATATCAAACTGGTCTCAGATTTTTGGTGTTGCGGTGGACCAAATTTGGTGGAGAAGAAAAGATGTTGTTTTCAAACAAAAATGGAGGACAACTTCTCATGCTGTGATTCTTGACCTTGTAAGAGCCAAGGATCATAATGTTAGTCTTCATCCTGTTGAAAATCCTAATATCTTAGTCAGTGTTGGTAGTTGAGCCCCCCCCCAATGGAGTATTCAAGATAAATTGTGACGGAGCTATGTTTCATGTTGAAACTATTGCTACATGTGGTGCAGTGATTAGAGATGATCTTGGTAGTTTCAGAAGAGCTAATCATGTCGTATTGGATTCTGCTTTATCCTTGCTGCAGAATTATGGGCCATTATTTATGGTCTTCGTTTGGCTGAAGAAATGATGATGGAGAAGATAATTGTGGAGACTTATTCATTATCTGCGATTCATCTTATCAATGACGGAGGTAGAGCAGTGAATGAGATCTTTGACTTGCTACAAGAGATTGATAGATTACGTAAAGTTTTCCATGTTTGTAGTTTTATGCATGTCATGAGAGAAGCTAATATGTTAGCAGACAAGTTTGCAAAATTTGGAGTTTCTCTCACTACTGATTGCCTTGTTTTTAGTAGTCTTCCTGACTTTGGGTTGGTTCCCTTCATGGGAGAGGACTCAAATCCTCTGTCCCAAAAGCCTGTCCCAAGTTCCTGTCCCCTCCAATCAAAACATGCCACGTCATTTAATGAAGACACATCATCTTTTTATTATTTTTTATAAAAGTTAACCCATTATAATCTTCGTCTAAGAAACCCCCCAAATACTAGTTAACGACGTTACTGTTCTATCATCACTGTGAAACCTGTTGACCTGTTCCATCCCCGCACAGTAACAAGACCCAAAAATCCACGTTCATCGACACCTCCAATGTTGTGTGCTCCTCACCCCACCATCGATGCGCTCTTCACCGTTTCCCTCCTCTGCTGCCATTCTTTCGTTTTCCTTCTCCCGATTCTAAATCAATGATTCATTGAGCCGCTGTCCCTCAACGTCATTCCCCGGTCTAAATTGGCCATTGAAGTAGGAGTAGAGCGGGGTATGAAACAGCAAAGCAAGATGGCGTCAAACACTTGAAACACCAACGTGCTAGGGCTGGGTATGAACAACGAAGCCGTAAGTGCGTCGACGCCGGAGTACTTGGCCTCTTCGCCGTCTTTGGCGGTGGCATGAGGAACCTCACGGAGGAAAAGACACCGTTGAGGCAATCAACAAAGGGAACGACAACGAGCATGATGTATACGATGAAGAATGCAGTAAGATTGTTAACCAGTATTTGGCATTTTTTGGATGGAGATTATAACGTGGTTAACCTCTATGCAAACCAGTAACGGGTCTGTTAAAGTTTGAGGAAAAGTGACGTGGTATTTTAAATGACGTGGTTCTTTATGATTGGAGGGACAAGGTTGGGGATAGGGAGATGGGACAGAGGATGTGAGTCCCATGGGAGATCAGCAGTGTACTTTGGCCAATAGTGACTCTTAATTAATTTCATTCTCGAGGCTGTGCCCTATGCATTCAGCAAAAAAAAACATAAATTCAACTCAGATAAAGCTTGGCGTACCAAGGCCCAATGGTTCATAACACAAAAGGACCATCCTTTAACAATCATCTAACTTTATATATAAAATGTCACAAAAGGGTATATATTATTTATTTCAAGAATTAAAGCTCAATTGGTAATGAAATATTTCTCTATTTTTAATTACTGACCCAAAAATCAAATTATCTAAACTTAATTATCGTTTACTTAAATTTTGTAAAAATAAAATAAAAAATAATAATTTTTTTTTCAAAAAAATTAACCAACTGATGAGATCGTCTTCCCAACCTACAACTGATCAAATAGGCACAATCCTCTCCGATTAAAAAAATTGAAGAGAATGCAATTTACACACCTCATGGGATTGTCCCATGCTAGGATGTGGTCTCCAACCTTGGCCATAATTGCCATAGTTACCTTAATGATTTTGATTTCTCATATAATTGAGCTCCTTATGGGAACCTTGTTGCTTCACACATTGCCCATTTGGATGACCCACACAATTCACAACTCATTACTTGATTATGAAGAGGAGATGTAACTTGGAGACTTGCTTTGTGAATGCCTCAATTTGTTGGGTGTCAAGAACTTGTTTTATGCTAAGATGACATATTGAGAATTGAGCTCTAGAATCCCTCTCTTTTATATCGGGATTCTATCATGGTAAATCTCATAATAGGTCATGTTAATAATCTCCATAGTGTTCTCCACATGATATTGGCCCCCGCCAAGGAATCATTTTATTACAAAATTCAGCCTATTAAAATTATAATTCAAATGTGCATTATTACTGCTCTCTGCACCGCACGTATTTATTTTTCAATCCGCAAATGGTCCTTTTTACCATACAATGGTGAATGGTGATGGCCAGTATTGATGGATGGGGTAGTGGTCACAATAGTGACAGCACTGTGATTGCAAGGTGGTGGCAGGGAAAGATAATTATTATTTTAAGAAAAGAAATGATGTATATATTGACGTAAGCAACCAAATTTTGAAGAAATTATCACTCCATTTTATTTCAAACTTTCTACTAAAATTCTTTCACTCATTTCACGCCCATCACTACATCGCCTTCATTCTATTAAATACGCAGTCATTATATAAAAAATTTAATTTAATTATATCTGATGAACCGAAATACTTGTTATAGATTCTACAGCAAGAAGCAAATATGAACTCTTCGGGGTGAAAATAGATCAGGTTATTCCACAAGAATTTATGGCTTAATTTACATCAAATTTAGGTCAAGTCAGACTTTTTTAAAAAAAAAATATATAAACTAATCAAGACTTTTATTAAAGTCTATTTAATTAAAAAAAAGTCAAGTTTTAAATCATTCAAAAAGCCTTTAAATTCTAACAAGCAAGCCTGTTTAAGAAGACAAATAAATATTTATTGTTGTTATTATTATTACATTAATTTGTCATAATATATTAAACTTTTACATTTATTTATCATTTTAAATGTTAAACGTGTTATCTTATTTAAAAAGTCAAGCTCAAACTTATAAGTTTATTGAAACATAAATTTATGTCTTATTTAGAAGTATTATTGCAAAATATGTTTTAATAAGTGTGGGATTAGACATCAAAAATATGTTTCTATTATATAAATAGGTTAAATTTGATTTTTTTATAAAGTCTAACATACATATTTTTACCTCTAACTTAATATTAAATTATCACAAAATAAGCCTTTAAACAGATTTATAAGTCAAGCTCAAGTCATATATAGTCTAACCTATTTTCAACCCTACTCTTCGGTCCCTTAAAATCCTCTACAGATATTTTTACTTTTATGTTTTAAGTACTCTTTTAATTTGTTGCTTAAATCGGGTGAGGAATGGAAAAACAATTTCGGAACCCCAGCGAAGATGAATATCTCACTTGAGAGGGCGTGAGAAAACTTTGCAAAATTACAAATTGGAAAAATTGAAAAAAATATATAAAAAAAATCCTTAAAGACAATAACAAATAGAAACAATCCATGCTTTATATTCACAAAATTGAGCATCTTCAGTGGAAAAGGAACTACCTGCTGCAAGAGTTGATAGGATGCAAAGAACACGAGCTTATTACAAGACTATTGTCTAGGAATTGCAGAGAAAATTGAAACCCTCTAAACTAAAACACTGCCACCACTTACAAACAAGATTTGAAAGGGAAAAAAAGAGTTGGAAAGAAGATAAAAAAAATGGTATGTACAAGTTTAGGTGTCAACATATGTTGCAGGATCCAAAGGTATAACAGTATCTGGAAAATCTGTTCTTGGGCCAGCAAGGGAGTAATATGCAAGAATATGAGCCGGGTGCTCAACAACTACAGGCTCTTCTTGATGATTGTGAACAACCACGCGTCTAGAAGGAATCAACTCAATGTTCCAATAGGGGCGAGCCATTGCCAGAAGATCGCGTCCAGATGGAGATGCTCCATACCCTTGCACCCATAGGTACCTGAGAGAATTCAGTTGAGTTGCAGCAACAGCTAGTGCATACTCACTGAAAAAGGAGCATCCTCTCATTTCAAGTTTCTGAAGACTGGGGCAGCCCTTAGAGAATTCCAAAAGCCCTGCATCAGTCTCTCCCACATAACCAAGAAGCATCCATCTCACGTTGGGGCTGTATTGCCCTATGTAACCGAGCCCTACATCAGTCAATCCCCCAGGTCTCAGATACAGAGCAAATCTTCTGAGCTTGTCACAACCCCTCAGTAATGCCCTCACTCCGTTGTCAAGTGGCAAATCAGTTATTTTCTCTTCGCGGTCTAGCAAGACCAGGCGAAAATCACAAAGGTTTTTCAAGTGAGTACCAATGTGTTCTAGAGATGCATTTGTGATGTCGGATACATAAACGGCCAAGTATTCAAGTTCTGGACAGCCATGTGCCAAAGCAATTAGTCCTCTCTGGGAAACAACACCTTCTTCATCCTCCATTCCTTGATCATCATCACCTCGTTCAATCCGAAGCCTTTTAAGCCTCCTACAACAGCGAGCCAGCACTTCTAATCCTCTGTCTCCAATTACGTTCCTTGACTGCCCATAAGGAACGGTTATTAGTTTATTATCAATATATTTCAAATACTCCTTCTGATTTTGAATATAAGCAACAAAAATTCTTTATTTTTTGTCTCAAATATAAGCAAAATTTAACTAACTTTTCTTTATTTAATGAAATTATCTTCAAAATACCCTTCATTTAATAGGGTTAAAGACTTTTTTTTATCAAGTTCCAATTAAGGATAGTTTAGGAAAAAAACTTATTTTTAATTGGGATTAACAAAATTTAATAAAATTAACTAATTTCTTAATAAGTGTGAAATCAATTTTTTTTTCCTTATAACCGAGAGCGGAGGGAGTATTGTTCTAGTAACTCAATATAACCTATTATCCAAACTTAATATCCACATCCATTTCATTGATTTTATTATTTTTATTATTTTACAATTTCATTTAATCTATGTAAAGCGTATGGGCTTGTGGAGCATATTTAAAGCAAGCATTTATACGAATAGAGAGGTAGATGGCCAACTGTGGAAAGGCTAGATAAAAAAAAATCAAGACCACCAAAACAATCATCGCAAGAATTTGAAGAGTATGCAAATATAATGAGAAAAAGGTTCTGGAAACTTGCCTCAAGAACTTCCAAGTTGGGGCACCTTTGGATTAACGTACAATGGTCCTCTGTATCCAGCATTGCATAGAGAAGATCCAATTTTTTCAGTGAGGCTGCATAAGGGAACACTATGGGCATTTCATTCTTTGTAATATATGTCAAACCCAAACGACTTAATTTTGCTGGCAATGATATAGCAGAGTACTTCTCCGAGTCCTCATTGTAGGAACCTCCACAAAATTCTTCTAGAGCAGATGCATATCGAAAAAAGTTCACCAGATCTAATACTTCACAATCAGTAATTTTCACAGAGTTTAAGTTGGGGCAATTTTTGGCTATAAGTTCAAGGTCCTGGATTCTGACATTGGCAATATCAGTCACGTAAAAATTCAGTGTCTCAAGAACTGTATTATTCAAAGCAAGCTCATGGAGCCAGTCACCATCATTCTCAACAAGGTTGTTGGTTTCCTCTAAAAACAAGATTCTTAAATTCCTGCCAAAAAGAAAACTTCAGTCAGAGTCACACTAATTTAAGTTCCTACTTCCAAGAGGCAATGAAACACTTGAAAAATCTATGTCTAGCCCCAGGCACTCCCTCCCTCCGAAAAAAAAACATACCCTTATTTTGAATGACTGAGAGCCAATGGATAAAACAGAACGCGCTTTAAATAAGCAGCAATCTCCCCCAAAGAGTCCAATCTAACGGTAAGAAAAAATTTAAATCCTCTTATAACACTTTCTTACTTATGTTACTGTCTATTATTACATGAAAAAGTATTAAATATTAAAAACAATACTTAAAGAATTAAAAGGAGTAAACTTTTATTAAAAGGTCTAAAAATTTATGTTACTAATAGTATATACTTCAGTGATTTCCAAATTTCAATCAGAACTTTTCATTTTATAGATTCCTTAATCAATGTTCTTTAGAGTATGTTTGATTGGAAGGAAAAAAATAGATGGATGAAAATAAAAAAGATAAATGAAAATAGATGAGATATAAAGTAATAATTACATATGTTTGGTTGAAGAGAAATAAAAAAAAAATAGGAAAAAGATAAGTAGGCAATTGAAAATAAGTGAAAAATGGTACAATAGGTCCTACCATTTTCAAAAATATTTCTATTCTATTTTCATTTCACTAAACAATTCCTATTATTTTTATCCACTCTTCCCTCTAATTTCTCACCAACCAAACAGAGGGTAAGAAGCAAGGACAAACATATAACGTAGTTTTTTTTTCCCTTTTTTAAGAACACAAGTTTAAATCTATGTGCAATATTATAGTTAAGGATTCAAAGGACTTCCGCACTATGTTCCTCACAGGTTATAAGGAATTGGTCAGCCTAGTTTTAATCAAAAGTTAAAGGAATTCCATTTTCTTCTTCTTTTAGTTTATAGGAATTCCATCTTCTTTAGACCTACTCATCAATGATCAATTACTAAACGGTTCTATGAATTTGTAGGATTGAAAACTCCAGCAGCATTAAATAAGCCAATTCATTTCAAGTTCACAAAAGATGGACCAACAGACAATTGTCAGAGCTCCTCATCAATAACAGATAATGCAGTAAAATGAGATATAATATCTTACGGAAAAAGGGAAAGGGAAAAAAACTTCCTTTAAACAATTTGAACTGCAACATAACTGTGACAGAGCAGAGGATTTACAAAACCAATTAAAACACCTGGCGTGGGGTTACAAATGAAGCATTAAAAATTCAAACAAAAACAGAAATAATATCTCACCGAAACTTGGAATATTAAAAAATAATTAAAGGTTTGAAAACACAATCTCACCCATTAAAAAACCTGGTGTTACGAATTAAAACATTGTCCATTTTGGTAAACAACTTAATATGCAATTATTCTTACTCTTTGTTCACAAGTTGAATATAGGTTTCTTAAAATATGCTAAAGAGAATTGAGTTCTCCATGAATTTTATTAGAGTTTAATTTATACGTATAGTGTAAAAAATTTTACTTTCAATTAATTAGAAATTTGTTACCTAATTAAAAATTATCATTGATATAATTTTTTAGTAGTTACCTTAAAAATTAACAAACGTATTACATATAAAAATGTATGATTGAATGACATGACTTGTAAGTAGATTGATATGACTTTTAAATAATTACTATTATGAAAATTAACAAATTTTCATATATAGAACAAACTTTTCATATTTAGAAATTTATAATAGAATTACATGGCTGCCAGGTAGTAATGTAAAAATCATCAAACTGACCTACCATATTTACTCATTTTTATTATATGTATGAACTCATGAAACTTAATAAAATAGGGTAAACAGAGTTAAAGGTTATAAGTACTAGTATTTACTAAGTTCAAATAAGCTTTTTTTCTTTTTGTTAACAAGAAGAAGAGCACGATACAAAATCGGAAAACATTAAATGAAACACAAATTCTCAATTCTCAAACCACTCCACGAATCACAAGCGGGAACAATCGTGATATTCAGAATGATTCTACTCGTACCAATAACACGAAAGGAAAAAATGAAGCAAAAAAAAAAAAAAAACAGAATTAATTCATCCAATATTTCCGCGATAAGCATCCAAAACTGAACCAAAACACAGTAACGAAGCGAAAAAAAAAATTACCTGCAATAACGACCGATATAGTAGAGGCCATCGGTGGAGAATCCAGAGCACTTTTCTAGCTTAAGCGCCTGAAGTATGTGACCGCGCGAACGAGCCAGAACCTGAAGATCGGTATCCCTCACAATCATGCGCCGAAAGTGAAGCGACTTCAAGCAATCGAAGTACTGAGAGATCTCTCTAACCCAGGGCGTGACGAAACCTCCCCAATCCTCCGGTATCAAGTTGAACATGGCCGCGCGCGGCTTCCCCTTCAGCTTCAGCGACTCGAGGTGCGGGAACCGCCGCCGGAGCCGGTCCGGCGTGGTGGTGTAGCAGAGCGCAATCGTGACGTGCTTCCGCGTGAGCGAGTCGAGCTCGTACCACCGCCGGCACACCTGGGACACGGCGTCGCGGTCCTTGGGGTCGTGGATGTACGGCATCACGCAGTCCAGCACCACATCCGACAACCTCGTCGTCATCCGCTTCGCGTCCCGATCCTCCATAGCCGCCGCCAAAACGGTTGCGTTCCAGAGATCTCGAATTCTCGACGCGGATCGATCCGGTCCGGTTCAGGTTTGCAAAAAAACCGCGCACGAATTGAGCGACACGTGTGAAAAGTGGCGCCGCTAAATCGGTTTCGGAAAGGAGGAATAACAAGAGAGGAAGATTCGGAGCGCGATGAACGATGATATCAGGATTTTCAGCAGGAGGAGGAATTTCGCACTGAAGACGAGCCAATCGGATCGGAACCGAACCACCGAACCGGCCAATCGGAGAGGGACAAAGAAAGAGGGTGAGGGGAAGACATAGTGGAAGGGTGAGTGAACGGACGGTGGAGATTGCGAGGATCAGAGGTATCCGACGGTGACAGTTTGAACAGTTTGTGACAAGGGGATTGGATCGGACCCTAATATATGAGAAGAGGAAAAAAAAATAAAAATAAAAAAGTAAGGGTCAGAATTTTAGTACTACTACTAGTTGTTTTTATTTTATTATTATTGTTATGTAATGTAACTAAAGGGAAGCAAGGTAGACTGGTAGAGAGGAAGATGATGAGTGAGAGAGAGCAAAGGTAGAAACTAGAAACTCCAGAGAAAGAAAGAAAGCCAACTAAACGACAAAACTTGCCCTCTCAATTGCCAATAATGTAAAACAAAATCGTTGAGGGACTCGGGGAGTGATGTAGTAATGTACAACAATCTATTTATTTTTCCCTTAGAATTTTTTGTTGTTATTTATTTTTGACTTAAATAATTTTTTTGTACTTGTAAAATAGGTGATTTTGATTTTGCTACCTAAATTACAATTTTTTCGATTTTAGTACATCACATATTTTTATGTTTTATTTAACTATCTACCGTGAGTGAGCTTCCTTTAATTATTGACATGGCTCACGGAGCGTCACGTCAGCAAGTTCATGTCATTTAAAAATTGCTAACTCAGCAGTCATGTCATTTCGTTGAATTTTTTTTGTTTTAAGAAAAAAAGAGTTATGCACCACACGAATTTTTTGTTTTTGTTTTAGGCTTAAATAACTTTTTGGTACTTATAAAATAGGGGTGTTTTGGTTTTGGCATCTAACCTTTATTTTTGTTTGATTTTGGTACCTGACGAATTTTTATTTTTAAAAATGGTTATTTTTGTTTGATTTTGGTACCTAACCTTTATTTGTGTTTGATTTTGGTACCTGATAATTTTTTTATTTTTGAAAAAGGTACCTGTTGTGGCAATGACATGGTTGCTGAGTCGACAATTTTTAAATGACATAGACTTATTGACGTGACACTCCGTTAGTCATGTCAGTAATTAACGAAAACTCACTAACGGCATGTAGTTAAATCAAACATAAAAATATGTGAGGTACTAAAATAAAAAAAAATGATAATTTAAGTAGCAAAATCAAAATCTTCTATTTTATAGATACTAAAAAGTTATTTAAGCCTTTATTTTTTTTATTCTTAGATTTTGTGCCTTTGATAGGATCGCTTGTTGGGAGGATATTATTAAAAAAAATGTTGGAGCGGCTATATGTCCTGATAAATGATGCTACAATGAAAACTAACTGAATTTCATAAAATGATTACATGTGTGTTTGTTTACCCATTAAACTCCTATTGAACTCACATTTAACGGAAAAAACACATTTTCTCATGCACAAATTTAAAAAGCAATGCCCTTTGTTGCTTTTGGGGAAAACGTTGGTTGCGTTTTTGTAAACGCTAACCAAACATAGCCTACATGTAGTGGGTGGCATGGAAAGGGGATTTAGATTTTAGATTCATCCACGGTGGTGAGGAGAATATTTAGTTAGTCAAGAAATCGTTTTCCTTGGAAATAAAATAGAAAATAAAAAATCGCTTCCATTGACATTTACGCGTGCGATACGATTTTTGATTGGTACTTACATGTGCCAAATAGTAATTATACCTAACAAATATGTATATGATGACTGATTTTTAAAATTTATACAATTATATTGAAAATATTGGTAGGTTGAGATCTTTTATTTTTTTAAAAATAGCAACTTATTTGTAGGTTCTGTTAAGATTTTGTTTGTAGAAAGACTTCATGTTTAGAGATTAATGTCTGTTTAATAGACAATCAGCATGAGTGTTATGTTATTGTGAATGAGTAAATAACCATTGAGAAACAAACAAAAAAATGAGAAAATCTCAGTTATTATTAGAGAAAGAAAAAAGGGAAATTAATTCTCATTTTATAATTTTTTAAAGAAAAAATCTTGTACCATATTCTTGTCCATAATTGAAAAACCAGTATCTTATCACCGAACAATTCTTAAAAATTTGTCATGTACAAAATATCCGAGCAAACATCTATTCCCTACCACATTAGTTATTGCCGGAAGCATCAATCTCTTTCCACTGCCATATATCATGAGTTCAAACTTGAAAGATTGATTGGAAAAACAATTTCCAGAATTGTGAAGACATACAGGAAACAAAATCATCTCTCTAGTTCTTGGCTGATGAAATACAATAAATGCTTTTTTAGTTTTGTTTCCTTTGAAAAAGATAGAGAATCAACTCAAATCACAAATTAAACAAACATTATGATAAAACAAAAAAAATGAGAGAAGTACTGAAAGCAAATATGATTTTGTATTTATTCTTCAACCCAAACGAAAATTCAAGGAGTATATCAAGTGAATGGACTTATTTTATATGAGAATGAGAAGAATAAATATTTATCTTGAATGGTCAAGAATAAATATTTATCATTAGATTTTATCTTGAATTGTCAAGATTAAAACATACTAAGTCATGTGAATTTTTTAAAAAGTCACATAACTTTTTAAATAGTCACATGACATTAAATTTTGACCATCAATGTATAGTTGTATAATTCATATTTAACCCTCTCACTTAGACATTCATTGTAATTTGAATCTTAAATTTAATGAAATGAAAAAATAGTTCCCAATTTGCATTTTTTGTCAAGTACATTAGTCCAATCATTAATCTATCCATATTAACTTTAATGGAGTATTCTATGTGACACATGGCACATCACCATTTTTCTTCATTTTGCTTCCATAAAAGCTTAAGTCCTACTTCCTATCATTCTAAGAACTTGTTTAGATTGGATCTTCATTTGCTTGAGGATTCTAATAAGAGGTGAGCTTCATGTTTCTCTTTTCTTCTTTATGGTTCAAAATTTTCTCCTCTTATTTTTCTCTCCATTTTGATTTAAAAAGATTGATTTTTGAGTCCTAATGGTAGGATCTTTGAGTAGTTTGGAGATTGTTTGAAGTTCTTGAAGCTTTGTGGATCAAGCAAGCACTTCCTTTGAATTTTGAGGTAAAGGAAGTTGGAGGCACAAGTCCATGTTATATGACTTGTTTGAAACATGTTATAAGTAAGAGGCGTGCTTCTTCCTCCCCTTTGCTCTTCATTATCGTGTCATTGGTGTAAATCTCGAGCATTCTTCCTATTTGCTTTTGAAAAACACAATTCATCATTTGTTGATAGGTTGCCCTTGCACTCTTTAATTTGAAACTTTGTAGCAAAAGTTGTCCTTGTTGGTCATGACAATTATTTTCTCCACATCATCAAAATGCATGCATATCTAGTTGTAACCCAAGTAGGCATCCAAAAAAGATAATAACTGGAAATCCAAGGAGTCATATGCTAATCTATCAATATTAAGGAATGGATATGATCATTAAGGCATGGTTTGTTTAAGTCAATGTAGTATGTGTGCATGCATCACTTTCTATTTGGCTTTCTGATGAGAACAACATTGGATAACCAACTTGTGCATTAGATTTTTCGGATGAAATTTGCATATATGAGCTCTTGGGTGAATTCTTGTGTCGCAACTCAACATTCGACACCCATTTTAGGTCGTATTTAGGCTACTAGATTGACCCCAGGATTAACCATCAATATGTGCCATTGAACTGTAAGTCTATTCAAGACATGTCTGATGTTTTTTGTGCAAAAAGAAGAGAATTCTCCTTTAGGATGTTTATTAATTGTACCCTGACCTCGACAAGTAAGTTTGTTCCTATTGGCACTAATTGCCTAGGGTTGGCATTGATATGAATTTTTTAAAATTCTCCTTTTGATTGTGGTCTCAAGTCATATATTCCCTCCTTTACATCGAGGTTAACTATTAAAACTTTAGTGTCAAGGGTAGTTACTATCTTTCCCTCTTTTGAATAAAATTTCATCACCACATGCACTATAGAGGCCACTGCCCGCTTTAATGGCTAACCATTACCGAGCCATTATCGAACCACTCATAATAGATGTTCAATCCTATAAATTTTACATTCAAAATATTGTTGATGTGAAAGATGTGTGTTAGAGATTTCACATTAACTAGTTATATGATTAAAATAGTGTATATAAGTGGAGGGCGTTACTTACTCCCCAAGTTAGCTTTTTGGAATTGAAATCATTGAATTAAGCGCAAACCCAAAGTTTAATATGCATATTATCATTTACATATTTTTTACTTAGAAATTATAAGGTTGACTCAGTGATTGAAGGAAGAAGAAGGAAGGGAGAGGTTATGGGTTTGAATCTCTCCCACTAACAAAAACTAAAAAAATAATAATTAACGTTTGTCGATAAAAAAACATTTTTTTACTTAACTCATTCATTTTAACTAATGTGAAATTTCATCCATTACTCGTACTTAAATTTTCAACACAAACGTCATTGAATTTAAAATGATTCTTAGAATAGGTGTCTTTTTTTTTCAACCATCAAAACTTTTCTAGTAAACATATTATGTTAACTTTATTTTGCTTGTCATCATTTTTCATTAGTATAAACTTTAGAATCCTTGATAAAATGGATGCAAAGTGATATGGGTAGGGTTCAGCTTCGAGTTCAAGCAATCGTTTTTTTTTTCTATCTTTTTTTCTTTTTGAAAAAAAAAAACAGTTATGACTCTTGAACAATTTGTTAATTGATGCAAGGTTTAAATATCTTTTTAGTTCTTGCAATTTAGTATTTTTTTACTTTTTTTACTTGCAAAATTCTTTTTTTGGTTTTAGTCCTTGCAATTATGTTTGTTTTATTTTTCGTCCTTATAACGGTTTAGATAACGCTTTTTTCACTATTCAAAGCGCTATCTAAATCACTTTAAGGACGAAAAATAAAATAAATATAATTTGCAAGGACTAAAACCAAAAAAATAATTTTGCAAGGACGAAAAAAAAAAAAACGCTAAATTGCAAGGACTAAAAAAGTATTTAAGCCTTGATGCAAATAGACTTTTGTGCTACTTTCATCATATTAAAGCCCTAGTTGTAATCCAATGATATTCCTTATTCTTTTTAAACATGGCAAACCCGTATAGAATTTCGGAAAAGTAACGGAAAGAGCAAAACGGGGAAAGGCAACATAAATAACTGCATCTATTTATGCATGGAGATTTGACGCAATAACATGGCATTGATTCCTAGATTAAATTAATGGAAAATCCATTCCTTTAGTAGGTATATTGTCCTCATTTTGTATGTAATTTGTACTTTATAGTTTATATAAATAGAAATATTATATATATTTATTTAAAATTCATATTTTTTATATTTTTAAATTAAAAATTGGATTTAAATTTATATACATTATTAAATATAATGATTTTTTATACATTAATTCAAATATTATTAATTAAATACTATAATTAACTAATCAATTAAAAGAAGAAATTTTATATATAAGCTAATTTTATATAGAAATAAAATTATTAAAATTATTTTTTATCATAATCATAATATTAAGTAAAAGAAATCTTAAGTATACTTTTTAAAGTTTAATTTGTTTAATTAATTATACTCAAATAAGTACACTTTAAGGGTATGTTTCGTAAAACTAATTGAAGCTTATATAAGTTAGCTAAAGCTTATAAGTTTATAAATTAAAAGCTGAAATGCTGAAAGTTTTAAAACTAGCTTATTGAATTAAAAATGTTTGATGAAATTAGCTAACAAATACTAAATGATATAAAAAATATATTTAGTTATTTGATTTTATATTAAGCAAGGACTTGTAAATGGAAAAAAAAAATGTGATTGAAACGAGATACCATACTAACGTTGGCTAGCCAAGTATCCCAACCGATATTAGTTATCAACAAAGTTGATGGATATTTTGTACCAATATCATGGTAACAAAAAAAATCTTAAAAATTAAGACAATAATTTTTAATTTTTATATTATAAATAAATGATAAAGGCCGAAGGGGTCTAGCTCAGTTGGTTAAGCAGGGTGCGTGAGTTGTTGTAAACTCCCGGTATCTATCTTCGATTCCTACTGATAAAAAAAATATAAAGATTTGATGATTCCTCTCCAAGTATGGCAATCTAAAATAAAATGACTTTCTATTTTTTTTAAAGTGAATAAGAATTTCAAGTAAATTAATGAAGATAAAAAAAAAAAAAAAAAAACTAGAAGCTTATAAATTATAAGGTAGTTGAATTAGCTTATTTAAATAAGCTATAAATTATTAAAATAAACTTGTGTACCAAAAACATTTAATTGTTGTGTTTGACATTTAGTGGGTGTTGATTTTATGGAGGTTCAAAAAATGCAAACCAAACAACATTTACGATTATTTTTTTGTGTTTTATGGAGGTTTAAAACACGGTAACAATTAAAATGCACAAAATCAATTATGTCGATAAATAATCAATTATCCTTGGAACATTATGTTGTTGTTTTTTTAATTTTTCTTTCCTATTTCTTTTTTATTTCTCTTAAACCAAATGCACTTTTTTTTAACTCTATCTCTCACTTATATCTCTCTTACCTAATTTCATCTATTGTATTTCTCATATATTTCTTTCCTTCCTATCAAACACACCCTTAGAATGGCTTATTAAATACATTCTAAGTATATGCTTAAACAAACATTTCATCATAATTGTAATCTAAGTATTCTAAGAGTTATTGAATTATTTTTATAGTAATTATTTAACATATATATCATTTCAGAAATTTCAGGTTAACTAAAAATTTTGTTTGTACTATGCAATATCTTATTTTAAACAGATTTAATGATATGTAGATTACTATAATTTGTTAAATTATCTATTACTAACTAGTTAATAAAAATAATGACATTTCAATTAACAGCCTGCTACTCAGAATGCTTCCTGGAGATGGATATGGCGTTCTCAACTTCCCGAAAATGTTCGATTCTTTTTTTTTGGAAGGCAAAGCAAGAATATTATATATATAGCAGGAAAAAGACGTTACACAAGGTGTGCATACATCCACCAGAGCAAGGATCCAATACAAAACATATCCAAGCCCAACTAAAACTATTGCCTACCAAGCTTCATCTATTAAAGAGTTTGCACATCCTACACATGGAATGGTTAAGCTATAAACACCTGTTATAAATCAAACATCAATGTATACCCGTGTCCCCCACGAATCCTAATTCCCAAAAAATTATGTGCATGTCCACCAACGCAACCAGCAGCAAAGACAATCTTTAGCAAACACTATTTTCTATATCAAAGAGGTCAAATTTATGACACCAAGACCATGCATCCATATACTTAATGCATGTTTCCCACCCTTCAAAATTGTTGCAGAGTTACACCTCCACCGACTGTAATGGATTCCACATCATTCATGTCACTCAGTTATCAGTTGCAGGTGGCACTTCGATAACTATACCATCGATAGCCAAAAGGAGTTGTCGGTACCTACAATAACTTCACCCAACACAATTCAAAAGTAGAGATGATATTACCTCAAAAAATACCGCTTTGTAATCTTCCACCACCAAAAGAACCCCACGCAGGCCCACACTTCCAGCAAAGTTAACGGCAACTAACATGCCCAAATACCAGACAAGGCAAAATCATGCAATTGATTTTAAGCAGGGAAAAGGTTGAGATTTCCAGTCAAAAAAAGAGAAGTTTGCATTAAATGTTTTTGCCTTTATCCAGCTCCATGATCTGTAAACTGCTAAGTCGAAAACCTTATCCACAGCAGGGATAATACCTTTGAAAATAATTCCATTCCTATGGAGCCATAATGACCAAAGACCTGCCAACCAAACCACCATCCACAGCTTTCTAATATTCCCACCCCCCAATCAGACTGCCAAAATGTTGCCAGAAATGTGAATACGTTGTTGTAGGTAAGGCCACATTCAGTCTTACCCAAGCATAGCACTTTTGCCAAAAGGTATATGCAAATGTGCAAGCAAAAAGAGTGTGTTCTACATTTTCTGCTGCTTGCCCACAGAAAGGACACGATAGGTCTTCCCCATCTCCAATAATACCTCTACGGATCAGTCCTTCCTTCATTGGCAGCTTATCTAGTAATAATCTCCACCCAAAAACACCAACCTTCGATGGTGCTTTGATCCTCCATAAAGCCTTAAAGAGATCTGAGTGTGCATTTGGAGAGGTTCCAAGTAACAACCCATACGCATTCTTGACAGTATAGCCTTTGGATGGTGCAAGTTTCCAACTCTAACTATCTCCTACTTCCTTTGACATGTTAGCAGTTGTTATGCACTGCATCATATCCTCTATCACTTCTAACTCCCATTCCATACATCTCCTCCTCCATGTAAAGCCCCACTCCCAAACCTCCCTAGACCATGAACCCATCTCCCTAATTGAGCATCATTGTTGGCTTAAGATGGAATACAACCTAGGGAATCTTTCCTTTAGACAAGTTCCCCCCAGCCAGACGTAATCCTAGAACAATACCTTTGCTCCATCCCCCACCTTTAACGTTCTTCAAACCAACTGTTCTCTAACCCCCCCCCTCTGATAATTTTACTACATCTTTCCACCATAAAGATCCCGTGTTACATTGCCTTTCCGATAATCTACCCTTAATAATCCCGTACTTCGCCTTGACCACCCTTACCCAAAACGCATCCTGTTCATTTAATAGCCTCCATCTCCACTTGCCAACCAGTGCTTTGTTGAATGATACAACATCTTTAACTCCCAACCCTCCCTCCTCCTCCCTCTTACACACAGTGGACCACTTAACCCACGCTATTTAACGCATGTTAGCTTTCCCACCCCACAAGAAATTACGCTGAATGGTCCTTATCTTTTTAGCCACCACTATTGGCAACTTAAAAAAGGACATGAAGAATAAAGGCACCGCAGACAGGGCATAATTGATTAAACGTACTCTACCTCCCAGTCAGTGGCAGATCTAGGACCCTGGGTCAGGGGGGGCAATCTATTTAAAAAATAAAATTAATAATTATGATCATACATATAAAGATAAAGTTAAAATCATAAAATTTCAATATACAAAATCAAATAAATTACATACATCATAATTGTCCTCTATGTGATTCTATGTTTTGAAATTGTTGAATGATCAACTCATTGTCAATGCTATTGAACACATCTATCTCAATATAAGTCACTAGACAATCATTCATCCATGCATCTCCCATTTGATTACGCAACCTATTTTTCACAATTTTCATGGCAGAAAAGGCTCTTTCTACTGTTGCGGTGGCAACAGGTAAAATCATTGCTAACTTCAAAAGAAGATAAACTAATGGATAAACAATATGTCTTCTAGTTTCAGCCAACTTCTCAGAAAGATTACTAATTTCTTTCAAAGAAGCAAATTCTACATTGCTATGCATATCAATAATGTAAGTCTCAAGTTGGTTATCAAGCATCACTAAATCAGTAGAAGAAAATTCACGTGGATAAAACTTTGCAAATTCAATAAGCTTTGCCTTATCAAAAGTAGAGAACAAATTGGTTGGATTTAAACAAGCCATACAAAGGAGCAATTGAGTATTTGTCTCAGTGAAACGATCATTAAGTTCTTGAAGCTGCATATCCACAACAGTATAAAATAATTCAACACGATAATGATGCTCTATTGTGATAGCTTAAGCTTTACCTCCTCGTCGTGATCTCCCCTTAGAAAAAAATATATCTTCCATATTAATAATGGTAATGGCATGCATATTGCAAAATAAAACTACTTCTTGTAATAAAGACTCACATCCATTATCCCTCATAGTTTGTAATCGTTGCTTTGTGATGTTAACTAAGTTCATAGCATTGATGATGTTTTGATCTTTCCTTTGCAATGCCTTTGACAATTCATTTGAAATACCCAAAACATTTTTCATCAAATGTATTGTTAATGCAAAATCAAAATCCTCTAACAAATGTAGAAGACCATTGGCTTCAGCTCTTTGATTTGCATGTGATCCATCTTCTTTTATAATTTCAAGAACATCTATTATAGCAGAATACATCAATATCACATTGATTAAAGTTGCATAGTATGAACCCCAACGAGTATCACCAGGTCGTTTGAGACTAGTTTCTTGATTCAGACCTTTCCCACTAAGAATTTCTCCTTTTGCCAATGCCTCTTTAACATTGACTATTTGTTTCTCACGAAGCATGTCATGTCGTTTGCAAGACCCCCCAACAACATTTAATAAAGTGGACATTAAACTAAAAAGAGAGGCAACTTGAATGTGATTTTTGGCAATAGCAACTAATGTAAGTTGTAATTGATGAGCAAAACAATGAACATAAAATGCAAATGGATTCTCCTTTAAGATCAAACTTTTCAGACCAGAAAATTCCCCTTGCATGTTACTAGCACCATCATAACCTTGTCCACGAATTCTTGATATACTAAGCCCACGTTTGCAAAACAATTCACCAATAGCAATTTTCAATGATAAAGCTGTAGTGTCTTTGACATGAGCCATACCAAGAAAGCGGTCAACATACTTCCATTTTTGTTAACATAACGCAAAGCAACAGCCATTTTCTCCTTATTTGATATATCACGAGCTTCATCAACAATAACAGCAAATAAATCATCTCCAAGATCAGTAATAATAGCATTGGTGGTTTCCAATGGAGCAGCATTAACAATATCTTTTTGGATTTTTGGAGCAATTAATTGATGATTTTCAGGAGCATTTCTCAAGACAACATGATTTATTGATTCATTGTGTCTAGAAAGAAACTTAAGAAGTTCGAGAAAATTACCCTGGTTAGAAGAATTGGTTGATTCATCATGACCACGAAAAGCTAATCCTTGCTTTAATAGAAAGCAGATGCAATCAATTGATGTTGTTAAACGCCTTCGACATAAGTCACGAACTTGTCCAGATTGCTTTGATATTGCCACTTCAATATGTTGATCTTGATTCATCAAATCTTGACACTTCCTCCAAGCAATGTTATGAGCACTATTAGGAGCTCCAACATGAGATGAGAGTTTTTCTTTCTTATGCCAATTTGTGAATCCCCCTGTTACAAATGTATCACCACCTGATTGCTTTCCAAAATCAGGCCTAAAAAGATAACAACATAAGCAAAATGCAGCATCTTTTTCTATACTATACTCTAACCAGTTGCCAAATTCATTAAACCAAGTAGGACAAAATCTTCTTAAAGAATTTCCAATTTTTCTTTGAGGAAAATTATGTTGAGTAGGTTGACACGGCCCTCTTTGTAAATATGCCCTTCGTATCTTATCTCGATCATTAGGATGATATGCTGAAATTTTAATTCGCTTTCCTGGATTTGACGGCAAATCTTCTAAATTAATTTCAATTTGTTGTTGTCGAATACTTGGCTCACAAGATTTTGATGAAGATTGTTGCTCATGTGATGGTAATCCCCTCTTCAAAAATCTTTCCATTATCTATTTTAGATTAAAATATAACAATCATGAGAAGGAATAAAATGTAAACAAAAAATTAATAATCATGAAATTAGTAATTTCTAATTTAAAAAATATATAATAGCAACGGGATAAAAAAATACATAGTAACAATAATAATATCAAAATTGGACCATAATAAGAGTTGCTCTTGGTGGGTACTAAAACATAATAATTTGAGTGCAGCATTAATATGCATTTTGTAAAATAATGATGATTCATGAATCAAAGCTTTTTCTTTTTATTATAATCAAAGCTTTTTAAAATATAATGTTTTTTTAAATAACAAATCAAGATAATATCAATAGCCTGGAAAGTGAAAAAGGAATGAGAAATCAAGAAATAAAAACCCGCATATGAAACAATATTGTATTATAAATATAGATATATTTTCCATTTGCTATAATAAAAAAATATTACCGATTAAGAGAAGAGAACTGTATCGTCGTTGCGTATGCGAGAGAGGGGAAGGAACGTTGAATCACAACACTGAAAATTGTACTCTATGCAAGATATGCGAGACGAGAAAGGAATTGTGAACGGGTTGAACCACAATACCGAATGTTATATTACTCGTTTGTGATAAAGATATGATACGACATGAGAGTAAATAAGAACATGATAGGATAAGAGGAAAATAAATTTTAATTCTATTTAATATTTAATGTACATCAAATAACAAATTATATAATGATAAGATATTTTTTACTAGTAGATAATGATAGGATATTATATAACTTTTTAAAAATTAGATAATGATAAAATATGATATAACTCTCCCCTTAAGATAAGAAATAAGATAATGTTATTAATTATATCATATTGACGCAACAAATAACCAATTATAATAGGATAGGATAATTATTTTATCTTATCATATCCTATTGTTGAGTCAATTAGAAAAAAAGACAACATTAAACTTTAAAATTAAATATTTAAATAAAAATAATAATTACATGAAAAGAGAAAAAAATTAGAAGCAGGGGGTTCAAATATATAAAATTAAGGGGGACAAAATATATACATTTAAGATATATATATATATATATATATATATATATATATATATATATATATATATATATATATATATATATATATATAATTTTTTAAAAGTGAGGGGGTGCAAGTGCACCCCCTCAAATGTATGTGCGTCCGCCTATGCTCCCAGTGATAGGTTTTTATGGCGCCAAGGGGACATTTTCCTCCTGAGCTTCTCAATAATTGTATCCCATGATGCTAGCCTGTGTGGGTTTGCTCCTATTGGAATACCCAGATATGTGAATGGAATTTTCATAGTCTTATAGTTCAGCAATTGTACAAAGCTCCTAACAGCGCCATCTTCCACCGCTATCCCCCCCAACGAGCTCTTGTGAAAATTTACTCTTAGACTAGATGCTACTTCATAGCATCTCAAAACACTCTTCAAGGTTAACACACAGTCCAAGGTAGGGTCTGTAAATACCAGTGTGTCATCTGCAAATTGCTGGAGCGTGACCTGTACCTCCTCACCACCCAATCTCACTCCTGACATCAATCCTCTTGAGGTTGCTTCCCTGATCAGGCCTCCCAGTCCCTCTGCCACAATCAGAAACAAGAAAGGGGCCATAGGATCACCCTGTCTTAGCCCCCTCTTTGCTGTGAACTCCTTAGTAGGGCTACCGTTGATGAGTACCGAGACAGAGGAGGAATTGAGGCACCCTTTAATCCAGGTTATCCATCTGTTGCAAAACCCCATTTTGAATAGCATGTAGAAAAGGAAGTTCCAATTAACGGCGTCATACACCTTCTCAAAATCAGCTTTGAAAATTAGAGTTGGCTTCTTCCTACTGTTGACCTCATGGATAGTCTCGTTGGCTACGAATACACTGTCTAGCATGTTACGACCTCCTATGTGAAATATAGAGAAATACACTAGAAGGGGGGTTGAATAGTATATTTATAATTTCTTTGAAAAACTTTGACTAATGTGAAGATAGTATATCTTAAGTTTTACCAGAACTTAGTAAAACAGAAAATTATGCTATCGTCCAGCAATTTAAAATCAACAGTCCAATGAAACTTTTTCTTGCTTTTCGTTAGAACACACATAAAGGATAATCGTATATAAAATGTGTAAAGAATCACTTTCGTAGTATGTTGAAGAGATAGTTTAATAGATATGCAAGTAAGTTAGAAAGTGAGAGAATAGAACACTTAGTTTTATGCTGGTTCACTCAACTGAGCTACGTCCAGTTCTCCTTCAAAAACTTTTGAAGGGTCTACTAATCAAGATCTGATTACTCTCAAGTATTCTAACCTTGCCACTTCTGGCTACAAGTGTTCTCTAGGCCACTTCTGGCACACCCTTAATCTCCCCTTGAGATTAAACACAAACCCAAGTATTCTTTAACACTAAGCCACTCCTGGCTTTTCAAACAGAATTGTTTGAGTATAGAAAGTAAGACTTAGCTCTCACAGAGAGGATATTACAGTAAGTACGAATATACAAAATCGCTTAGCAAAGCTAAGAAGAATGCTCTTTTTGCTTAAGTATTGATCGTCCAGTCGTTTTGACAGAGATTCAGCTCTTTATAAATTTTTTCGTCAAATCTGATACATGAGCTCATTCCTCTATTTATAGTCAGCTTGTCGAAAGGTATCCGTTGAGGGATCTGTTCCTTTGCTAAGAGCGGTTCTCTCCATAGCATGTGACTGTTGTCACGTTTTGACTTAGGGTGAAGAGATAGAAGTGACAGCCGTACATTTAGCGCCTCTCCTACTTGTACTTTTTCTGCAGAGAGAAGCTTCTTCTTTTCCTGTTCAGTACTATTCGAAAAGACAAATAGAATGGCATATTAAAATATGAGAGAGTGACCGTTGCCTTATATTGAATCAACATTGAAAACGTATTTCCTTATAATATTATTTTAAGATAGAAACTACAGGGAGGGTTATTTAAACGTTGGACGCTTGCTCTCACAGGAGCATTGGACGTTGCCTGTAGAATTAAAACACATTTGGACGTTTTTCTTATTAAAACATAAAGTCCAGGTTTGAGAGATACAATACCATTGCGGAATTGGACGACGTAAATCCTATAACACTCAAACTAGATCATTAGATACTTCAAAATTTATCCTTTAGTTGTTATCATCAAAACCGAAATTCGAGGGGTTGGACATCGTCCAAGGTCTTAGAACCTAACAATCTCCCCCTTTTTTATGATGACAAATAATGGTAAATTTTGATGTTGACAGACACATAATCATATAAGAATACAATGAATCAAGTTAGAGATGATTATGTTATGCCAGTGTATAAATGTGAAATGACGTACTCCCCCTGAGTTCAACATTTCTTATGCATCTGATAACAGAAAAATATAAAAGGCAAGTATATATCATGTATAACAGATATCAGAGTGAAAAACATATCAAGGATATGGATGCGGAATTTATGAAATAAACACCTCATGTTTTGAAAAAGATGCCAATATATGCCAATATTTTTTATATACAGAGTGTTTAGCTATTTACTCTTATGACATCAAAATTCCAATTTCTCCCCCTTTGTCATTAACAAAAAGGTCTGAAAGATGGAAAATGATTGGGCCATCATGGTCACCTTATGGCTGTGGAGGTGGTTCTTGTGGTGGTGGTGGTGGTTGTTCTGGTGGTGCTTGTATTGGTGGTGCTGGTTGTGGAGGTTGTGGTTGGACGGGTGGAACTGCATGAGCAACTTGTCCAAGCAAGGTGGCTGCTGTATTTTGAATCTGGTTCACAAGCGTCTGGGAGAGACTCATGAACTGCTCAGTGATGGCATTCTGCAGCATTCGACGATGTTGATCAGTCTCAGCCTGTTGTCTTTGCTGAAAAGCTTGAAAAGCGGCTTCGGTCTCCAGCTGTTGTTGCCTCAGAGCCTGTTGCACTATCTCGTGAACACGATCTTCTGAGACTCCTTGAGGTTCAGCAAATCGCAAGGGATGGATGCCCCTTGGACTTGAAGATCCGGTGGGAACCAGTTGTCGTGTGCCCGAATGTGCTTCAGTAGATGCATCAACAATGGGGAAGCTGGTGATATCTTCAGCAATAGGCTTTGCTGCAGTTGCTTCCATCAGCTTGGATGCTTCAACAACGAGCTCTCTATCATCCTCGGACTTTCCAGATTGGACGGTAGGTTCTTCATGTGACGTGACAAAGTGTTCCACGTCCACTGGTACAGATGAGTCCAGGTCAAGATGAGCTAGCACCTTTGTTACTTTGGCAGATGCTTCATCCAGCTCTGCCTGTGTAGCTTTCGACTTAGCAACCGTATCTTCCTTTTCTATGGTTGCGGTCTCAGCTTCCTCAAGAGCCAGCTGCTCTAGACGAGCTTGTTCTGCTGCTGTGGCTTCTTCTGCTTTGTATTCCTCATGCAGAGTTTGAAGTTCCTCCACAAACTCTGTGCGATCCAGTGTTCGAAGATCAAACACTTTGTTGCTCCTGATTTTTGGCAATGTCTTTATTAACTCCAGATAATCATCTGAATCTTTCAGAAAGCAGGCAAAGGTGTCTGAGAAGTGGTGAGTCTTTACTGGACGCAGCGCCTCTATACCATGAGGGGGATGAACAAAGTCATCCTTGGAGCTGCCTGAGGATGAGGCTTGCTGGGAATCGTTCCATAAGATCTGGCGCCAAAAGATAATGGAATCAAAGGTTCCAAGTGAACGCGTAAGCTTACCAGTCTTGTCAAATAGATGACCCCAGGTGCGAGAGGATTTTTGCAGGGTTTCAACTTTCTCTTCCCTGCTGGGCATCTCAATGCCGTAGAACTTGTAGCCTTTCTTGCGACCAGCATCATATAAAGGTAGTCTAGGACATACCCTGTCTGGTACAAACTTTATTTCTGTGGCGCGGCTTATGTGAAGATTTGGTGGGTAGGCGATGGCTTGGTTTGGTATATACATTTGTTGCAGAAGTTTTCCAAGTTCATCATAGTCGCCTGGCTGGAAGTTTAGCACTGGGGTACCAGCTGGTAGAGGCAGGAACTTTGTGATTGGAGTCCAGATTTGAACATCCTTGACCCACCCTGCATCTGGACGCTGCTTCGTTATGGAAGGGTCCAGACTTTCTTTAATGGCCAACTGCAACTCTGCAGCCAGTTCAATATCCTTGTTAACAGAGGCCTTCTTGGACGGTGCCTTCATTTTTCTTAGAGTCTTCCCTTTCTGCTCCGCAACCGTCTTGGTGAATCGAGAGGCAACTTCCACCTCTGGTTTCTGCAGATCTTCTGCTGCTGGACGCACTCTTTGCTGAGTTCCAGTTGGACAGGAGTAAGGATGAGGCATGCGTATCAAGTGTGGGTACACTTCTCTCGTCCAATTGGGCAGAGGGTTGCTGATGATCGTTCCTTTTGGCATAGCAGAATAAGCAGCTGAAAAAACTTGAGCGCAAACATACCTCGTCCACTCTGGTGCTGAGGCAGTAGTAAAATGCCGCTTCAAAGGCTCTTGTAGAGGCCTCCGGATCACATCACTTTTCTTACAGTAATTCTGGTCATTTCGTGTAAGGAATGCAACCGGGAAACGTTCTCTGTCTTTTTCTTCTTTGGTTTTCTGCTTGGGGGGAATAGTCCATGGGGACCATGTATCCCTCCATGCATCCCTTGGACGTACAAACTTGGACAGGTCCAAGCGAAGAGGTGGATGCTGGGTTGTTGATGTGGATGGAGCACTGAGTGTTGTTGGTAGTAGAGTGCTGGTGGATATGTTGTCGGTGTCTTGAGAGGAAGTTGGTAGAACTGCAATTCTCTTTGGCCTTGCTGCCTGAGTCTTTACTCGTCGTGGCACGTTGGTAGGAAAGGGAATTGTTTTAACAGGTTGTGCCTTCTGCTTCTTTTGCTGAGGACCCTCTGTCTCCTCTGCCTTCTTCATGATTTGACCAATTGGGATCTGGTCATCATCATCAGAGTCGTCCAGTAGTTGAAGCTTCCGAACCTTTTGCTTTTCTGGGGCAAGCTTTACTGGTGCTGCTCTTGGACGCTGCTCTGCTTGAGCAGGTTTGGACGTATCAGTCCTTGGACGCTTCCCTGCTGGGGACTGAGCAGTGGGTGTGTCAGCATGTCTTTTCTTGGTTCTTCTTTCCTTTTCAGCGTCTTCCTCATGCTTCTGAGACATTTGTCGTGTGATCTTTCTGCCCTTCTGTTCCTCCATCAGCCTTTTGATCTTTTTGCCAATTCTAAGAAGATCAATCTCTTCTTCATCATCATTGGAGATGATCTTGCTCTGTTCATGTCGTTGCTTGTTGATGGTGTCCTCGTCCAAGTCCCTTAAGACCTTTGCTGTTAGCTTGATCTTCATAGGTTTTATGTTGGACTCACCAAACAGCTGTTGTGTTGCTACCATTGGCCCTTTCTTCACAATAGCTTCGTAAACTTCTTCTTCCAGTTCACCAAAGAAGCGTTGATAGACCTTCTGATCCCAGAAGATCTTGTTCATCAGGGCGGCATAGAAAATGTCATCATTGCCACCCACAGACTTCATCATTCTTACGATATTGACGTAAATGATGTGAGGGAGATTGAAGGGAATTCCTTCCATAAGATGGAATATCACAAACTTGTGTAAGTTTGTGACTGAGTCCTTAGACCCAACTTTGTGCAGGATACTCTTGTTGCACACCTGCTGCCAGATTTTTGCTTCCTCACATAGGTTCCTGTACTCAATCTTTATCGACTCGGTGGATTTGGTCTTGCAAAGCACGGTCGCAACGTGATTGCCGTACTGCTTGGCCCAGTCTGTTCTGTACTGGTTCTGCTCCCTAATGCAACCAGTTACCTTTGCGATGGTCTCGATGGACAGTGTCACCTCTCGTCCAAGAATCGTGGCCACGAGCTCCCTTGAGCTTTGGAACTTGGCATTTCTCCAGAACATTCTGATCAACTCAGGGAATATTTTCTGGTTTTCATTGAAGTAGCCTCTGATTCCACACTTCAGAAGGCTCTCGTTCAGGCTCAGTCCCAGCTTCTCAAGCTTTTCGATGTCGAAGAAGTGCTCAATGTGCACTGTAGCAGCTCCTTGGCACACAACTGTGGTTTCAGGGTAAGTGAGGACGTCGGGTTCCGAGTTGCTTGAGTTTGCAGAGTTTGCCATGCTAGTAAAGTTTGGATTTTTAGGTTTTCTGAGAGGGTTTTGGGTTTCTGAGAGAGAGAGAGAGTGTGTGTGTGTTTAGGGTGATGATATTCTCATAGAAGATTGATATGGTGGTGTTTTTCTGTGATGAATTGATAAGTGTATGTTTGGGCTTTGTTTGGAGGATATGAAACGGTTTTGGGCTTTTTGAATATTTGAAAAGTAAATGACGCCATAAAACCTGCCATGATGAGACGTGTGAAGAATGTGGGTAACTGTGTACGGTTACTGACATTTTGGTGACTCAGCATAGAGTATTAGCTCATGCTTACTCTTAACACGATCCGTTTTGATTGTTTGAATCAAAAGAAAAGACTAAGATAAAAAAGACATCGTCCACATATTGGACTTAAGTGAAATATATGTAATGCATGTGCATGACTCTAGTGTTCCTTGGACGACATGTCCTTTGGACGCTATGGTTTTATTGGACGCATCATGTAGATGTTAATCATTCCTTTACAGAGTCCATGCCAAGTTTGTCCCTCAGAAGGATTAACTTGTCTTCAGTAAGGGGTTTGGTGAATATATCAGCAAGCTGATTATCTGTGGTTATAAAGTGTAATTCCACAGTACCCTTTTGAACATGGTCTCTTATAAAGTGATGTTTAATCTCTATATGTTTGGCCCTTGAATGCAATATGGGATTTTTAGAAAGATTTATGGCAGCTTTACTATCATAGAAGATAGGAATGTTACTCTCATATATGTTGTAGTCCTCAAGTTGATGTTTGATCCACAAGATTTGAGAACAGCATTTTGCAGCTGAAATATACTCTGCTTCAGCAGTGGACAGAGCAATGGTCCCTTGCTTCTTGCATGTCCAGGAGACTAGATTACCACCGATGAAATGACACCCTCCACTGGTGCTTTTTCTTTCAATTCGATCTCCAGCATAATCAGCATCACAGTATCCTATTAGCCTGAAATCTTTCTGCCTTTTGAAATATAACCCAAGGTTAGTGGTTCCAGCAAGATATCGAAAGATTCTTTTAACAGCAGTTAAGTGAACTTCCCTTGGGTCAGATTGAAATCTGCCACATAAGCATACGCTGAACATGGTGTCAGGTCTGGACGCTGTGAGGTATAGGAGTGATCCTATCATACCTCTGTATAGAGTATTATCTACTTTCTTTGAGTTGTCGTCCAGTCCAAGTACTGTTGTTGGATGCATAGGAGTTTTCATTGGTTTTGCATCGTCCAACTTGTACTTCTGAACACCCACTTTGCTCCTACAACTTCTTTGTCGTTGGGGAGTTCTACTAACTTCCAGACATTGTTCTTTTGAAATTGGTCAAGTTCTTCTTGCATTGCTTTGACCCAGCCTTCATCTTCTAAGGCATCGTCCACAGTCTTAGGTTCTATTTGAGATATGAATGTTGTGTGACCTTGCTGTCGTTGAAGTGAAGATCTGGTTTTGACTCTGTCTTTTGGATCTCCAATGATTTGCTCCTGTGGATGATGCTTCTTCATTGCTAGTTACGTCCATTTGGTTCTCTTTGTTCTGCGACTGGACCGTCTAGTGGTGCATTTGATTCTTCAACAGAGACATCATGGTTGGACGAATCTGATGACTTACTTGCATCATCCAATCTGAGATCTGCAAATGATTTGTCCAGCTCTGATAATTCCTTATCAGGCTTGTTGTCATTAAACTTCACATGGATAGCTTCTTCAACAACTAAGGTTCTAGAGTTATAGACTCTATATGCCTTTGAAGTTTCAGAATATCCAAGCAGTATTCCTTCATCACACTTAGAATCAAATTTTCCCAGGTTATCCTTAGTGTTCATAATGAAACATTGACATCCAAATGGATGGAAGTAGGATATGTTGGGTCTTCTACCCTTCCACAATTCATATGGAGTCTTTTTCAATATCGGCCTTATATAGATTCTGTTTTGTAAATAGCAGGCAGTATTCACTGCTTCAGCCCAGAAGTGTTTAGGGGTTGAATTATCATTCAACATGGTTCTGGCCATCTCCTGGAGCGACCTGTTTTTCCTCTCAACTACACCATTTTGTTGTGGTGTTCTAGGTGTTGAGAAGTTATGAAGGATACCATTATCCTCACAGAACCTTTGAAAACTTTCGTTTTCGAATTCACCCCCGTGATCACTTCTGATAGAAGTAATGCATACTCCTCTTTCATTTTAAACTCTTTTGCAGAGGTTATAAAAGGCCTTAAAGGACTCATCTTTGTGGGATAGGAATAAGACCCATGTCCATCTAGTATAGTCGTCCACTATAACTAATCCATATCTTTTACCACTTACCGAGGCTGTTCTTGTGGGTCCAAACAGATCAATATGTAACAGCTCAAGAGGTCTAGAAGTGGAAATAATGTTTTTACTTTGAAAATAATTTTTCACTTGTTTCCCTTTCTGACAAGCTTCACAAAGAAGATTATCTTTATATGACATACTTGGTAGTCCTCTTACGAGGTTGTGCCTGTTCAGCTTTGAGATCAACCTCAAGCTTGCATGACCAAGTCTTTTATGCCATAACCAATGATTTTCTTGTACAGAAACTAGGCATGATACATTTTGACTTGATAGTTCCCCAAGTTTAATCTTATACAAATTGCCTTGCCTCTTTGCGGTAAAGAGAAGGGACCCATCAGAGTTTTTGACTGTACATTCACCTTTGTTAAAGGCAACATTATATCCACTGTCACATAATTGGCTTATGCTAAGTAGATTATGTTTAAGACCTTTAACATAAAGAACTTTATCAATACAAGGATAGGGTGGTATACCAATCTTACCTACGCCAACTATCATCCCTTTCTGATTCCCTCCAAAAGTGACTGTCCCACCAGTCTTGGGTAGGAGGCTTTGGAACATACACCTTTCTCCTGTCATGTGATGTGAGCACCCACTGTCCAGGTACCATGATTGGAGTTTCTTTCCTACTGTTAAGCATGTCTGCAACAGGAACAATTTTATCCTTAGGTACCCAGATTGACTTGGGTCCTTTTTTGTTAGCTCGAAGGGCATTGAATACTCCCTTCTTAGGCAGGTGTCTGCATTTAGACGTTATATGTCCAGGTTTCCCACAGAAGTAGCAAACATCTGTTTCCTCATCATGAATATATTTCTTTCCCTTATATCCATGTCCTGACCTGTCATTTGGTCTCTTACAACCTTCATATTTTAAAAGATTTTTGAGGTTGTCAGAGCCCTTGACAAAGTTTGACAGATCCTTCTTTAGGCTGTCAATTTCTTCATGAAGTTTTACAACATCATGTGGTTGACCTCTTAAGGAAGTATCTGCTTCAACTTTCAGAAGCTTCTCAACTAGCCTTTTGTTTTCTGCGTTGAGATTTCGAATCTCTATGGAAAGATTTCTTTCTCTAGCCCTTGAATCCTCATAGGATTTATAGGCTTGAGCAGCATCATTCCAGAGAGTTCGCCTCTCCATATTTGTAATTTCATTTTGCCTTGAGAGCTCTGTAAACTTTTTCTGTAAATCCTCCTTTTCACTTTCTAGTTGTCTAACACTTTTTTCTAAAGCTTCTTTTTCTTTTGAAAGTGATTTGGATGATTTCTTTAAAGTTCTATAGGCCTTTGACAAAATAGAAGAGTTTGAAAGTAGTTCATGATAAGCTTCTTGAATTGAATCTATCTCATTAAAATCTACCTCATCTTCTTCTTCTGGTTCAGAAGAATCAGTTAAGGTGTCTGCCATCAGGCATATGTGTGCTTCCTCTTCTTCTCCATCGTCTGATGATGAGTCATCGTCCAGGTCTTCCCATGTGGACATCAGAACTTTCTTGCCCTTTCCTTTGCTGAAGAATTTCTTCTTCTTGTCCTTGCTTTTGTCGAGATCTGGGCATTCTGATTTGAAGTGTCCTGGCTTTTTGCATTCGTAGCATACAATTGGACTCTTCTCCTTCTTTTCTTTGAAGTCTTTCCTCTTTAGGTTTCTCCATCTGGATCCACCTTTCTTCTTCCACATAGCATGTATCCTTTTGGATATAAAGGATAGTTCATCATTCTCGTCTGAGTCATCATCTTCATATTGTTCGTCTGATGATGTTTCAGCTTGCATGGCTTTGGACGATGATGCTTTCCTTGGCTTCTGGACGCTGAGCGCTAGAGACTTATTTTTTTTACCATCACTATCTTGATGCAGTTCTAGTTCATGCACCTTGAGAATTCCCACGAGTTCTTCTAGGGACATATCGTCCAGTTCCTTTTTTGTTCTCAAGGCTGTAACCTGTGGTCTCCATTTCCTAGGCAAACTTCTTAGAATGTTGTCAATATGTTCATAGTTATTGTAATCTTTACCATGTGCTCTAAGTTCATTTAGTATGGTTTGAAACCGTCCAAACATACTTTGTATGTCCTCGTTTTCTTCCATACTAAACAACTCATATTGACGAGTAAGGAGACTGAGTTTGTTACGTTTTACCTGAGTGGAACCCTCATACGTTAATGCAAGAGTGTCCCACATTTGTTTTGCGCTTTTGAGACTGTGCACCTTGTTGTATTCTTGTTCGCTTAGTGCACACATGATGATGTTTCTGGCTCTGGAGTTGAGATAAAATCTTTGTTTTTGCTCTTCCGTCCATCTAGCCTTTGGGATTTCGTTGAGGCTCGCATCAAGTGGAATATAGTCGCCCATCTCCACAACTTCCCACATGTCAATATGGCTAGATTCAAATAATGCTATCATTCTTTGTTTCCAGTAATCATATTTGACACCCTTGAAGAGTGGTGGTCTGTTCACAGCTTGTCCTTCGTTTTCCATCTTTCTCAGGATCTTTCCTCTGTACTGCTAAGTACTCAACCCAAGAGGTCGAGCTCTGATGCCAACTGAAATATAGAGAAATACACTAGAAGGGGGGTTGAATAGTGTATTTATAATTTCTTTGAAAAACTTTGACTAATGTGAAGATAGTATATCTTAAGTTTTACCAGAACTTAGTAAAACAGAAAATTATGCTATCGTCCAGCAGTTTAAAATCAACAGTCCAATGAAACTGCTTTTTCTTGCTTTTCGTTAGAACACACGTAAAGGATAATCGTATATAAAATGTGTAAAGAATCACTTTCGTAGTTTGTTGAAGAGATAGTTTAATAGATATGCAAGTAAGTTAGAAAGTGAGAGAATAGAACACTTAGTTTTATACTGGTTCACTCAACTGAGCTATGTCCAGTTCTCCTTCAAAAACTTTTGAAGGGTTCTACTAATCAAGATCTGATTACTCTCAAGTATTCTAACCTTGCCACTTCTGGCTACAAGTATTCTCTAGGCCACTTCTGGCACACCCTTAATCTCCCCTTGAGATTAAACACAAACCCAAGTATTCTTTAACACTAAGCCACTCCTGGCTTTCCAAACAGAATTGTTTGAGTATAGAAAGTAAGACTTAGCTCTCACAGAGAGGATATTACAGTAAGTACGAATATACAGAACCGCTTAGCAAAGCTAAGAAGAATGCTCTTTTTGCTTAAGTATTGATCGTCCAGTCGTTTTGACAGAGATTCAGCTCTTTATAAATTTTTTCGTCAAATCTGATACATGAGCTCATTCCTCTATTTATAGTCAGCTTGTCGAAAGGTATCCGTTGAGGGATCTGTTCCTTTGCTAAGAGCGGTTCTCTCCATAGCATGTGACCGTTGTCACGTTTTGACTTAGGGTGAAGAGATAGAAGTGACAGCCGTACATTTAGTGCCTCTCCTACTTGTACTTTTTCTGCAGAGAGAAGCTTCTTCTTTTCCTGTTCAGTACTATTCGAAAAGACAAATAGAATGGCATATTAAAATATGAGAGAGTGACCGTTGCCTTATATTGAATCAACATTGAAAACGTATTTTCTTATAATATTATTTTAAGATAGAAACTACAGAGAGGGTTATTTAAACGTTGGATGCTTGCTCTCACAGGAGCATTGGACGCTGCCTGTAGAATTAAAACACATTTGGACGCTTTTCTTATTAAAACATAAAGTCCAGGTTTGAGAGATACAATACCATTGCGGAATTGGACGACGTAAATCCTATAACACTCAAACTAGATCATTAGATACTTCAAAATTTATCCTTTAGTTGTTATCATCAAAACCGAAATTCGAGGGGTTGGACATCGTCCAAGGTCTTAGAACCTAACACTATGAATGCAGACTGTGTCTCATCCACCACTTTGTGTATCACTTTCTACAATCTAGAAGCAAGAACTTTGGCGATTATTTTATATAGACACCCCATCAATGAAATCGGCCTGTAGTCTCCCAGGTTCAAGGGGCAGTCTTGTTTTGGAATAAGTGCCAGAAAAAATGCATTCGAACCTTTTGACAGCGAGTCATGTGTGTGAAACTGTTTAAACACCCTCGTGATGTCCGGCTTGAGCAACGTCCAGAAATGCTTGATGAATTTCAAATTGTACTCATCCAGGCCAGGGCTTTTGTTCCCATCACAGGCCCAGACAACACTCTTCACCTCTTCCTCCAAGAAAACTGTAGTTAGCGAAATGGTATCCTCACACTCAAGCCTCCTAACCTCACACTATCCAGCCTAACCCCGAGCTCCTCCTGCTGGCTGAACCGATCCTGAAAGTACCTTTGCACCCCCCCATTTACTGTTGTTGGGTCATCAATTCATGTGTCATTGATTGTTAACCCTTTGATAGAGTTCGACCTTCTTCTCCAATTCACCACCGAGTGATAGAACCTGGTGTTGGAGTCGCCCTCCTTTAGCCAGTTAACCTTTGCATTTTGTGCAAGTAGGGATTCTTGTTTATTCGTCCATTTCCAGAACTCCCCCATCAATTCGCCCTTGACAATAATGTCGTCCGCCGATAATCCTTGCCCTTCGGCCTTTAGGTCTAGTTTTGCTAACTGTTCTCGTATTTGATTATATTTCACCTTCAGGTTACCAAAGTGTTGCTTATGCCAACTTTTCAGCTCTATCTTCAGAAGCTTCATTTTTTCTTTGAAGACAAACGCTCCCCACCCCTGCACTTGGAAGCTGTTATACTTCTGCTGCACAAATTTGTCAAAACTCTTCACATATAGCCACCCATTAACTGAACGGAATGGCTTGAGTCCCCAGTCCAGTCTAGTACCCCTCAGTACTATAGGGCAGTGGTCAGAGATGTCTCTTTGTAGGACAAATTATGCACAGCCAGGGTTGGCATTTATCCAGTCCTCTGATAATAGAAATTTGTCGAGTCTGCTACAAGCCAAGCCACCACTCCTGAACAAAGTAAACCTTCTCCCTATAATTGGCACATCCAACAACTCCATATTATCTATGAAGTTATTGAACTCCTCCACCTCCCTTCCAAGTGTTAACATCTGACCATGCTCCCCTCTCCGCTCCTCCCCACATCTCACTGCATTGAAGTCCCCGTCTAGACACCACTTCCCATCCGAGAATCTTTGTCGTTCTTGCTGCAGCGCACACCATAAATTTGTCTTGCCTTCTAGTGAGCATGGTGAGTAAATGTTCACAATAATTTTGAAGCCTTGTTCGTCTCTCCACTTGCCCCTTATCCATAAATAGCCATCCCCTAAGAATACATCATCCAATACAAAAACCTCCCTATTCCAGAAGCTGAGTAATCCCCCCACCATATTAGTCGCTGGGACCTCCCGCCATACTACCTCAGAGTCCCCCCACAACTTTGAGCACAAATTAAAATCTACCAATTGGATCTTTGTCTCCTTCAAGCAGACAAAATCCACACCTTCCTCCGCCACAAGTCTTCTTATCCTCCTCCTCTTGCCCCCCCCCCCCTCAATGCCCCTAATGTTAAAGGACATTATCTTCATGGGCACACCTCTTCCACCCCTACCTCAAACTTACCAACTGACTTCCTGTGCAGCTCCCTATCCCTTTCTTCCAACTCAGCAAACTTTTTGGTCACAAGAGCATTGCCACATGTATAGTTTGCTCCCATCCTCTTCCCAAGGTCCCATAAAACTGTAACTTCCTGGAGATCATCCTTCAGCCATAGTGAATTGGCACTGCTTGCTCCCCTATGTATTCTTCGTCCTTTTGGGCAGGGTCTGCTACTCACCGATTTCTTCATGGCCCGTGGCCTGTTACTCTTTGAGGCTCTTTCACCCTCCTTACCGACAGCTTGCACTTCTCCACTGGGACCTTCTCCATTCTACTAACCTCCTCGCTAGCAACATTTTCAAAGAAAGAAGACCAGGCATCCAGATCTGAATGGATCTCGACCTCTTTTAACCTTCCTCCCTCAACAAAGATGAGATGATGTATATTTCGGTAGTAGGGTCTGATTTCTCCCGAAACTCGCCCTTTGCACACTGTTTCCCCCCTCCTTACCACTCGTTGCATGACTTGACTCCCTTTTCAGTAGGTATCGTCTGTTGCCATAAGTCGGAGTTGGAGCTTCCTCTATTAGTGTCACCACCACTTCGCAAAATTCAGAATCTGCCATCCTTCCCAACACAGGAGACCCTTCAGTCTGGTGTCTACGCTGATTGTCGTCGACCACCTCTAATAGTCACGTCGCACCGTCGCATACATACCTTGACACATGTTCAGGAACCCTTGGAGGAGGCTCCAAAGGCATATTTAACAAGATAGGCTCAAGGAGTCGTTCCTCTCTCACGAGACAATCCATTATCGCCAGGTTGGTACTTTCACTTCGTCCCCCGCGCCCTAGATGCCTCGAAACTTGATCTGGTATTGGAATGTCCGCTAGCCCTATACATTGGCCTTTACTCTGTGCCCTATATCCATCACTGCCCTGATTTACCCTCACATGCCTAAGTGGATGTTCGAAACCTGGAGGCCAATTCGAGACACTATCTGACTGGCCCATATCAGCACCCTTTATACCTTCTGTTACTATTTCCACCCCCTCGAACCCCCTGACACCCAAGTTTGGGCCCCAATCTGACCATTGAAGCCCATTGTGCTCCAAAGAAAGAGGAGCTATATCTAGCTAGCCATTCCCCTCTTGTCTCAATTCCATACTCGTCTCCATACGCTCTTTGTCCCTTGTCAAGTCAACATCATCGTACTGCTGATCTACGCCCACTAGGTCAACTGGCTCGACCACTTGTTGTGGCACTCTGTTCTAGTTGCCACTGACGTTCCTACCTACAAGGAAGCTACTCTGGTGCTCTTCCTTATCCCCCTTCTGCCCTCTTGCCACCCTGGCCTAACTTCCAACCCCTTTTTTGCTACACACTTGCAGCCTTTCTCTTTCCTCATTAATTTCGGGGTAGATAGGTCTCTTTCCGTGTATGTCAGGAAAATTCAAATTTTGAAATTTTCCCGCTACCCTCGCACTACCGGAAGCAGTCCTCTCTGGCATCTAGAAGTCGTCCTCACTGTCATCTTCCACCCCCCAACATTCCGATTGAGATTCTTCTTGGGACATGTTGCAATCCCCCTCGTCCCCCACCCCCAGACGCTGCCTCAGGTTCCTCCTCTTCCGATTCAGATATTTGTCCTTTGCAACAGCATGATTCCCCATCCTTGCTTCCTATTTCTTCAGTCATCGTGACTGAGCATATCTTTCCGTTTATACGAATTATGTTGTGAGTGGCCACCGGAGAGAAAGAAGATGTTTTCACCAGTACTCTCGCGAATTCCAGTTGTTGCAAGCTACTTGTTTCCTTCGCTATCAATACCAAAACATCGAACTCTGCCACTAAGCTCGTAAAACACTCCTACGACCACAAGTTAAGTGGGACACCTCTACATCTGATCCAGACCAATTTGTTTCCTGGGGAAACAGTTGAATCCCATCGTTGAATGGACTCGAACAGGTCATTCCACCTTTCTACATCCCCGCTAATGATTTCTTCCAAGCTATGATCATCAATGTCCGATAGCAGCACTTGATTATCCCCCATGTAGCGCACTCATACTGAGTTCAACCCTTCCAAAAGAAACACATCATGTATGTTCAAAATCAGTTCTGGGTTCCGCAGCCTTCCTACCCAACACTTGTTCAACCATTCTAGATTCGATTTTGCCACTTGAATATCACGGTCCAGCCACACCTCTGAACCATCGCTTTTCCGTACTACCTCTTCATATCTACCTCTCTGATTGCCCTTGTTATTCTTCATAGCATGTGCATATGAAACGCCAGGTCTTCTTCCTCCCAGGTCTCTTGCATGGAAATTGTCATCCCTTTTGTTGCTCTTCCTAACCTCCAGAGTATTCCATTGTCCTTTGTTATTCCTGCTAACACTTAATAGGCTCCACTGGCGATGCCCTTTTTCCTTGGGTTTACGGAACTTGGGTAGGTTAACATGTAATTTAACACTTCTGATGTAGATTTGATCCAGCTTGTGTTCTAGCAATTTTTTATTAGCCACACCACTAAACTTGACGAACCCGAACTTATGCCTTTGCTGATTTCTCCTTTTAGCAATATAAACATCCTTCACCTTTCCCCACCAAGTGAAAATTTTCCAAAATTCCTCCTCCTTGAAACTCGCCAGAAAGTGAGAGAAGAAGAAAGTGGTTTCAATCATCTCATTCCTCTCATTGCCCCTGTATTTGTATGAAAATGTTCGGTTCTTGCTTTCATTTCCTTGCACCAAATCGTTACCTACCCGTATAGGTGAACAATTCTTTGGGATTCACATGGCCAATGAATAACAGGGTTTTATGGAGCAATTGTACATTCTGACAATCTCCAACCGAAACTTCTTGCGTTGATCGATTCATGTGACCGATGAAGGTTGTCGGGGATATTGGTTACCAAAACATGGTGTGCATGTCTGAATCCCTTGAACCATTTAACTTATGAAGAAGTTTTTTATTTATTTTTTCTTTTTTTTTTCTATAAGTATTTCTGAAAAATTTTATCCAAATAAACTACATATATAACTATTTTACGTGGTAATAAAAAGAAAAAACCAATTGCACTTGAAGATATCATCATGTATATATGTGTCTGTTTGAAATCAATACTCAACTTAGATCCCAAACCAAAAAGGGTAATTTTTGTCAAACAAACATCTAGAAGATGACATGATTATTTAAAAGTACGCAACATTTCCTTCAACCCTAATTTAGACCATGATATGCTGCTCCCACGGCCAAATATGAAACACTTTGTCGTGGTTTGCAATATTGCAACTTACCCGCCGCTAGCTACTAATAAACAATTGGCAAATGCTAACCAGTGCCCTTAGGGCACTGGTTGGGCATTGGTTAAGGAACTAAAAGGAGAAATATTTTTATTGGACGACGAAAAATTGTGCTGTCCATGAATTTTTTTGAGCTCTCCTATGATTTCCACAATAAATACTTTCTCATTTTAATTCTTTAACCAGTGCCCTAAGGGCACTGGTTAGCAAGACCCTAAACAATTAATGCTCCATGAGCTTCTGTCGCTTCTAAATTTGGCACTCTTGATATATTATCAACAACCTATCCCACTTCATCATAATTAATTTGGAATTTACAATCCAACTTCGGAGAGTATATATATTTGGTTTAATTATCCTTTTCAACCTTATAGTTTGCAAGATATTTTTTCTTTTAAAACATTCTATGTTAGTTTCTATAGTTGTATTTTTTTACCCTTTTAATTATCGTCATCAAGTATTGACTAATACCATTTAAAACGAACATGATAAGACTCATTTAATCCATGTTATCATAAACGACTTTATGTGACTTTAGATGGTCTTCAATTCCTACGAAAAAAATGGTGATGACCAAAAAGGTAAAAAAATTACAACTATGAAAACAAAAATTAGATATTTTAAACTATAAAGACTAAAAAATATAATTAGTATAACTATAAAAGCTAAATGAATAATTAAACTTATATATTTCTTATACAAAGGTGATTGCTTGATATAAACTATAACTCTAAACTATATATATAAAATATTCCTTTATGTTATGTCAATTGTGTTAAAGTTTCTAATCACACGCCTTTTAACACTAGTAAAGTCTACTTTATGAACAAAAGTGATTGTTTGATTCTAGACGAAAGTAAATTTTCAATTGGTGTAGTAGTTGCTCCTAGGGTCCACTATAGAACCCATCGGTTTGTCAAAAAGATCCTTCAGGACTAAATTAATAATGGTTAATCATCATTATTCCAAATATTTTATGAAATTTGAACAAATATAACTGACTTTTTGACATTTCATGAGAAAGATCGATTCCATTACAATTTGTGTGTCTCTGTCGTGTAGGTTTTGGTTTTTTTTTTTTTTTTTTCTGTTTTTAGCTAGTATTATGTGTTTTTGAGAATTAAATCTTCTGTCTTTCTTTTGTGGTCCACCAATTAATTTTTTTAAAACTCGGTAAAGTAATTAAATTAAGATCCGGTTTAGGGTGTTTTTGCTTTTTTTAAGTTGTTAAATTATTTAAAATTAAATCACTTTTCAGTTTTTAGTGTGTAGTTTTAGTTTTAAGTTTTTTTTTTAGTTGTAAAATTAATAGGCAATCTTAAAATTTTTCTTAGAAAATATTCACTAAAAGATGTAAAGTTTTTCATATGAGCATGTGATGAGTGGATCTACAATGAGAGCAAAATATAATAGAAAAGAAAAAAAATGTTCAAATTGGGTAATGATTAAGTGAGAAATGACCAATTGAAAAGAGAAAGATGTTTAATTTTAACAAAATTAAGGGTAATTTTGGAAAGAATATTGCAAACTATTGATAAATTTAATATTATTAATTAAATTAATAAATTTTCTTAAAAAATGTGAATTAATTGAAATAATCTTATAAAAAGCGACGGAGGAAAATATGACTTAAAAATTGAGGTCAAAGAGTAATATCCTCCTCCTTTATCTAGTGCATTAATGCCTAAACAAGAGTTAATACAGACAATATGGCATGACTGAAGGATGAAACAAATATTACTCTTTTAAGTATTAAAAAATTAAAATTTTAAAATAAAATTTTAATAACTTTCTTAATCCATCTACTAATTAACGAAGTACTATTAGAATTCTGGCGCCAAACTTCTATTTGCCTTGACGTCATGCCGTGTCTAGATTACAAATACAATGGGGTACCGTGGCCCCATGCCTTGGTGACTGGGTCCATTCCTAAATCGACTTGTGACCTCGTTGGGCTAACAAAACAAACTATGCTACGATACATACATAACACTGCAGAATCTATCAGTTGATCTGTCTTAATTCTTAAAGCGAATTTGTCAAATTTTATCAGCTATTTTGTTTTATTTGGGCTACATATAGAAATAGAAATGCTATTTTATTGCCAATAGAAAGCATTTCCTCGACTTACAGGAACTTACATCTCAAATTCTTCATATAATAATAGTTAGCAGATTTGATATACAATTCAAATCTTAGATGATTACTTAGTCATATTGTATTCTCATATTTGCAGTAATTGCGGTTCAATCAAATTATTATTATTTTTTTTTATAATTTTATCATCCTAAGATATTTAAGACATGGGGGCTGCTAATATCCATCCTAGTTGGTGTGCATTAGCAAACTTCACCAAAATTTGAAAACAAAAATATCCAATTATTTCTTCTTTTAATTAATTTTTTTATGCCTATTATAGTAATTAAATATTTAATGTTTTTTAAAAATAAAAATAAAAAAGTATTTCTCTCTCCTCCTCCATCTCTCTCATGTAGCATTTAGTTAGTTGCTTTATTTCACCCAGCATTACGAATCTTCTTCTTTCTCATAATTCTCTCGTCCCATACAAAATTTACAGGCATAATACGTTTGGTTCCTTGTTTTAGGAATGGTTCACTGGTTTAGTTCCTTGAGAGAGCATTCTAAGAATGTGACAATGACCAGGATGTTGCCATAAAGTGCCTGCACAACCTCTGCTTGGGATGATAATTCTGAAACTGTTCAAGAACCTGAATGTTACGTAACAATAAAAGTTATAAAACAAAAATTCAAAATTACTTAATTTCATAAAGAAGAAAGAATCGTAACAATAAAGAAGATACTGTAACACCCTAAAAATTACAACTCAATAAATATATATTTGTGTGATTGAGTTATGATTTAATTGAAATTTGTTTCTTTTAAATAAGAAAATGTATGTTTGAGTAATTAAAATATAGTTAGTATTATTTTGAGATTTTTGAAACTTTTACGTGAGTTCCGTAAGTTATAAAAAAAAAAAAAAAAAAAAAAAAAAAAAAAAAAAGAGAGAGAAGGGGGGTGTTCTTAGAGGAAGGAAGGTGCGAAAAGTAAAAATCTAATTTATAACCGCCTCATTCACGTGAAGCTTCCCGAATTCGATTTATGCATTTCTTTCTCCACTTTCTCTCCAATGAGCTCTAACTTCTCTCTAAGTTTTGAGCATCAAATTTTCATCTTTCACCGTTCATTTTTGGATATGTTAAAGAAGAGTTCAAGAGCTTCAATACCCACCGATTGGATTTCGATTTCGTCGAGGTATGGAGGGGTATCTTTTTTTTCCCTAAGCTATTTCCTTATTTTCTTGTTAAATATGGATTGTGGCTGTTGTTGATGGTCTGTAAATAATGTTGAAAACCCGAAATAAGCTACTTGTGATTTGGGTCCTGTGACTGTGTGGATTTTTCGTCTCGGTTTTCGTGCATGTTTTTGATGATGTAAATATATTTTCCTATGTTTTGATGCCTCTGGATGTCGTGGTATTTTTTTCAGATTTTTTTGAGCACTGTAACTATTTTTACCGGAATTATTTTCGAAAACTGTTAATTCTGAGAATGGGACTGTTTTGATTTTTACAAGAATTTTGGGACACGATTTTGGAAAACTGGAACCATGCGTTCATTTTATGTATCATGAGGGTCATCTCTGAATTTTTTCAAGGTTAGGAAAAGTCGGGAAGTAATTTTAGAAAATTATTATTGTGAAAAATGAAAACTGGACAGTGGAGAATTTAAATGGGGAAAATATCCTTTTTGTACGAATTTGGCTATGAGAAAACTTTTGTAACCTTATTTGGATTATGTGGAATATCTGTGAATTTTATCGGAATTTTATAGGCATTTTTGGTAATTATTTATGTTTTTATATGGGAGACTATGTTCTGAGACAGAAATGCTTTAAAAATTCAAAAAGGATATTTTTGGTGGATTTTTGATACTGAGGAAATTATATGTGATGGTCCACATGTTGGAGATATTCTATGTAAAATTTCACATAAAACGAATTTGATATGCTATTTTCTAAAAATAGGGAATTGTGTTTTACAGAGCATGTGCAGATACTGTTTTTAATTCAAAAATAATATTTGTGGGTTAAATTTTCGTGAGATAAATTTATATGATGAAATATATGTGATGTATTATGTTCCTGTAAAATTTCACGAAATTCTAAGTTAATTTGCTAGGTCAAATAATTTTTGGTATGTATGTACAGCTATAAGTATATGCATGAAAATTAATTAAGTGATTTCGTAATTATGCCTAATGTCATTCGTTGGACTTGCTAATGGATATTTCACCTCAAAAGGGAAATTCCTATAGAAAATGTGTGTATGATGTTGTTTAATGGATTATGTTGAGTTATTGAATTATTGATTATTAATGATTGTTCTATTATTAACTGTGAATTGGAGACCGGGAGGAATGTGATCCTCGGGCAAAGAGTGCTGGAATTTGTTTGTGCATGTGAATTGCTTGTGATGGTTTGTTGATTGTGGGAACGAGAATTTTTCATTCTTGTGTGGGAGCAAATGAACTCCAAATGGAGTACATTTGTGAATACTAGAAGGTCATTCTAGTAATCAATAATATTCACTATGAACAATAGTGAATCAACTATAATTAAGAGTGTGAACTTAATAACATTATGGATTAGTAATTAGGAATTACCTATGCACATGGAGGATGCCGGATGTTTGGACTTAGAAAGGAATTTAGGACTCTTGCATGGATTTGGACAAAATGAATGAAATAAGCATAAAATGTGAGAGTGGGTGAGGATTTCCATAAAACTAAGTAAGACAGTTAAGAATCATGATGTGGGTCATGATTGGGTAAAGTGCGATACGCACATGTGTTTGAAAGTTTGTGAACTGTGATTGTCTGAATCGTGGTGAGAATCGAAAGGAGGAAAGAACCTCCAACGCTAAGTCGTGTGAGACGGTTGAACGGATTTGTTCGTGGACAAAGCTTGAACGGATAATTGTGAGACAGGTCGTGTGGAGGCTTTATCTACGGTGAGCATTGTGCTTGTGAGATGATGGGGTCGTAATGTTTAACCACTGTGATAGTGGGGGAGTTTGATCTCCGTGTTGTATGTCTGGGACATATGTTGATTGAGGACCGCCGTCGAGTACCTTTGGTAGAAAAGCTCACACAAACCTGTAAAAAGTCGCGTGGGATATTCCAGCTGCGAGTTATCTGTGAACCAAGGTCGGATTGCGAATGACGCGTCACTTGATGTGATGAGATCGTTACGATGTAGCGATAAAGGCAAAGTCCTTAATTATATATGCATATGTGAGCGTAGAGGTGGTACCTTTAGCTCGGCGTCAATTCGTCCGCACCTGTACCATGTGCAGCGGGAAACCCACATGCGACGAAGAAAGAAAATAAACTCTGTGAGAGAGTGTTGAGGAGTCAGTCCTCGGAGTAATGGATGACCACAGTTGGTACCTGGGAGATGATCGTAAGGCAGGTTATTCTTGGAGGGTAAGGCACTGAGTTGTGACGATAGATCACGTAGCTGACTCGGCCACCCTGACAAAAATACGAGCCATCATCAGTTGGTGAGAGCCCGCCATTGTACCATGGTGAAGGGTGTACTCCCAACAGTCATCCAACTCAAAAATATGTAAGACCACTGAGTTCTGGAAGTTCCAGTGGCAGCTGGCCAGTGTGAAATAATTTACAAGAATAGTTGTGGAAACGAATAGGTTTCGAGTGAGACTCGTGAGAGCACCACTGTGAAGTGGTTGATATTGTATGTTTGTTTGAGACCGGAAGGTCGTTTGGTTGTTGGTTTAGAGGAGGAGAGAGACTCACTCCATACGCCTTTATTTTTCTGATTTAGACAAATGATCTTGTGCAAACAACAAAGATGGAATGAAAGGTTACGACAAGCACTGTGAATACGAGTGGATGTTTCAAGAGAAAGAAAAGGATCTTTCTAGGATGCTACTTGGGTTTATTGGGTATTTTGAAATTTTCTTTGAGTCACTGCTCTGAGTCTCAGTCTTTTCTTGTATAGAAAAGGGTAGACTAGATTTGAATATTGATGTACAACTCTTTATACGTGGCTCAAATGTATAATGTGTTATATTCCAAGATTTTAAATGCATAAGTGTATTATGTGTAATAGAATAGTATAATGGTGGATTTGAGGATGTTCTTAATTAAAGAAGATTTTGGTTATGTTTCATGGTTTGCATCTAAGTTAATGTTGTATAACATGAGTCTAATTTATTAAGACTGATATTTCATTAACAGGAATTTTTTATATATTAATAAGTTATTGTGGATGATGGTTGTTTGGAGTTTAAGTAACAATTTTTTTTTTTTAAAAGGAAAAACAAATCTTCCTGAATTATAAAGGTTATTTTCAATAATTGGATATTGAATTACTTCACAAATTTCTTAATTAATAAGAAAATCTTTAATAGTAAAATGGGGTGTTACATTAGTGGTATCAGAGCAGTTCGTCCTACCAAAACTGGGGTGTGGACTTAACCATTGCTTGTGTTGTGTGTGATCTGGTATGTACTGTTGCTTGACAGTAGTATGGATGAATTGTGTGTTTTTGCATCATCTGTGGAAGACAGTGATGTGAGATAGAAATTGCTTCTATTGATTGCTTTGTATCTGCCATCGAAAGATGGAGGTGTGAAATGGGAATTGTATGTTGTGTGAGTTTGCATTGATTATTCAGTGGTAGTGGTGTAAAGTGTAAAACTGTTTGTGACAAGGTGTTCTTGCATTGACTACTAGGGTAGAAATGTGAGATTATTTAGACTATGTATGAAATTAGTTTGATACAATGTCGTTTAAAAGAAATGCCGACATCTTAACGATGTATTAGTATTCCCTTGGAATTGTCAATAGAAGTGTGAGATTAGTTAGATGTTGCGAAGCTAAGAGATAAAGTAGTTTCGTTAGACTATACCTTATCTTGAGAAATTCTTAGGATCTTACCATCTATAGTGGGATAATGGGTTGAGTGTGATAGAGAAGTCTATGCATTATGCATGAGTTGTCCCTCTTGTTATCAAGTTGTTTTGACTTCTTATGAGTAAATGCCTTATGCATTCTATTCTCTTGCAAGTTGTACAATGATATTGGATATTTTATTTTATCATTGCTTTTCTTGTAAGAATGAGTCGATTGGACGTGTTTCAAGTAGTCTACTTTTGAGTAGCCTACTATTCTTGTAAATGAAATATCTCAATTCTTAGTGGGGTCATTCATTTCATATGAATGATGCATTGCACATGATTTTTTTTATCATATGGTAACCTGAGCTTCTTTCAGTGTCTATGTCTCCAGTGGAAATAAATTTATTGATCGATCATGTTCTGAGAAACTATATCAATCGTGATCGAGTTGGCTTTAATCCCAATGAGAGTCATTTACTCCATGGGGATGTGTTGTTCTCAAGTCTTATGAGTCTTTTGATCCACATGGAGAATGTGCTTCTTCTATCTTTCTTGCTCTTGAAGCAAGGCGGATGTTTTCAAGGAAGTAATGATTCATGATAGAGTTGTGAGATGCGCACTCAGGACTCCGTCTAGATGACTTTCCCTCCTAATACTAAATTTCTTGAAATATTGTCTAAGTTGTGTTGTTGTCCTTGTTCTTCACATTCTGAGAGTATGAGTTCGTATCCTTGAGGTGGTTGAGAAAGAAAGTCCAAAACTCCGAGTTTGTAGAATCAGAGTATGTAGTGGAAGCGTGGTGTGGAAGCATAATGGTTCTTGATGGTTAAATTAAGATTTAGTGGGAAGAATAAGATACAAATGCTAGAATAGTAGCAAAATATTTAAGATGGGGAAGTAAGTGATTGCAAAGTTTGAGAGTGTGATTGGATGTTAGAAGTCGAATTCAATAAGTGATTAAATTGGTGATAGTAGATTGGAATGGTTTGAGACAATTTAGAAGACATCCAAATGGTGAATTGGTTGGAATTATGATAATAGGATGTAGCTGTAAGTTAGAGACTTAAATCATATTTAGAATACCTTCTATGAAGAGAAAAATGTGAGAAAATGATAGGAAAAGTCTTTGGTAGTGTTTAAACATAGAAAGTTGATGTCTAGATATGTATAAAGGTGTTGGAAGTGTTGTTGAGCTAAGTATTGTGTTTTAGGATCATGCCATACTCAAATTGGTGAGTTCTAGCTAGTGAAACTAAAACAAGATGATAACAAGTTAAAACTACACATTCTAGGTACCTTAGAAATGACCCGAAAAGGTAAAAGTGCGAATTTTGGCACTGCATAACTCCTTGTATAGGATGAGTTTCGGAATGAAACCTTTTTCCATAGTTTTGTGTTACTAAAGTCTAGTTCTCCACAAAATTTCATAGCCATTGCACTTACATAGATCATTTTGGATCCCTAAGTTCAATTTAACGCAAAACTAATTTCTTAAGTGACCAAAAAAGCCTAGATTTTGACCTGAGATGAATTTTGAGGTGAGACCAATTCCTACAATCCTATTTTTAGGTTTATAAAATCTGTTTTGAGGATTTACAAAGTTTCTCCATATGGATTTTAAATTCACCTTTGAAAACCATGTATTTTCTAAGCCGTTTTTGACCCGAAACTTGAAACGTACGCCATTTTCAAACCGTTTGAGCTTTTAGAGTGAAACCAAAGCCCAAAACTTTGTTTTAGTACCCTCTAAATCTTTTTTGAGGTCCCACATAAGTTTAAGCATTATACAATGAATTTGGTAGAAAAATCCATTTTCTAGAAACATGATTTTTACAAACTTATAATGTGCGTCATTTCCAAACCGCTTTGAGTTTTTGAGTCAAACCAAAGCCATTAGGTCAAATTTAATGCATATTAAATCTGTTTTCAAGTTCCAAAGAATTTCAAGTTTTGTAGTTCAATTGGCGTAGAAAACTGTTTTCTAGAATTCTTTAAAATTGCAAACTTAAAACGTGCGTAGTTTTCAAACTGTAATTCCGATTTGGATGAAACCCAAACTCACAATCTTGTTTTTAAGTGAAATAAATCTGTTTTTGGGTTTTAAAATGAAAGGATCACTGTATGATAGGGTTTCTTCCCAAAATTACCTCTTAGAAAACTCAATTCAAAGGAAATCCTTAGGTGAAAGATTTGTTCTTGACCTAGAGGCCTACCTAGTAGTTTACCTACAACTTATATAGGATACATTAACTCTAAATCTTCAATGTTGAGTAGATTTAAGTACTTCCTTGAAGATAGCTATATTGTCTATCTAGTAGCTTAGATAGATTTCTATCGAATCCATTCTATGTTAGTAAACTTTTAATTTAAGAATGAATTTGCATAGGTAGACCTACTTTATGTTCTTTATTTATGAATCTTACCCAACCTTATGTCGAATAGGATAGTAAGTTAGAAACAAACTTTGTTAATAGAAATAACTTATTATAGGAGTCGTATGAGACTAAGTTGTAGAGTAATGGATTAGTCTGGGAATAGATGACGTAGATTATAGTTATAGATCACCGTATGTTAAGCATAATTTCGAGGACGAAATTCTTAAAAGGGTGGGAGAGTTGTAACACCCTAAAAATTACAACTCAATAAATATATATTTGTGTGATTGAGTTATGATTTAATTGAAATTTGTTTCTTTTAAATAAGAAAATGTATGTTTGAGTAATTAAAATATAGTTAGTATTATTTTGAGATTTTTGAAACTTTTACGTGAGTTCCGTAAGTTATAAAAAAAAAAAAAAAAAAAAAAAAAAAAAAAAGAGAGAGAGAAGGGGGGTGTTCTTAGAGGAAGGAAGGTGCGAAAAGTAAAAATCTAATTTATAACCGCCTCATTCACGTGAAGCTTCCCGAATTCGATTTCTGCATTTCTTTCTCCACTTTCTCTCCAATGAGCTCTAACTTCTCTCTAAGTTTTGAGCATCAAATTTTCATCTTTCACCGTTCATTTTTGGATATGTTAAAGAAGAGTTCAAGAGCTTCAATACCCACCGATTGGATTTCGATTTCATCGAGGTATGGAGGGGTTTCTTTTTTTTCCCTAAGCTATTTCCTTATTTTCTTGTTAAATATGGATTGTGGCTGTTGTTGATGGTCTGTAAATAATGTTGAAAACCCGAAATAAGCTACTTGTGATTTGGGTCCTGTGACTGTGTGGATTTTTCGTCTCGGTTTTCGTGCATGTTTTTGATGATGTAAATATATTTTCCTATGTTTTGATGCCTCTGGATGTCGTGGTATTTTTTTCAGATTTTTTTGAGCACTGTAACTATTTTTACCGGAATTATTTTCGAAAACTGTTAATTCTGAGAATGGGACTGTTTTGATTTTTACAAGAATTTTGGGACACGATTTTGGAAAACTGGAACCATGCGTTCATTTTATGTATCATGAGGGTCATCTCTGAATTTTTTCAAGGTTAGGAAAAGTCGGGAAGTAATTTTAGAAAATTATTATTGTGAAAAATGAAAACTGGACAGTGGAGAATTTAAATGGGGAAAATATCCTTTTTGTACGAATTTGGCTATGAGAAAACTTTTGTAACCTTATTTGGATTATGTGGAATATCTGTGAATTTTATCGGAATTTTATAGGCATTTTTGGTAATTATTTATGTTTTTATATGGGAGACTATGTTCTGAGACAGAAATGCTTTAAAAATTCAAAAAGGATATTTTTGGTGGATTTTTGATACTGAGGAAATTATATGTGATGGTCCACATGTTGGAGATATTCTATGTAAAATTTCACATAAAACGAATTTGATATGCTATTTTCTAAAAATAGGGAATTGTGTTTTACAGAGCATGTGCAGATACTGTTTTTAATTCAAAAATAATATTTGTGGGTTAAATTTTCGTGAGATAAATTTATATGATGAAATATATGTGATGTATTATGTTCCTGTAAAATTTCACGAAATTCTAAGTTAATTTGCTAGGTCAAATAATTTTTGGTATGTATGTACAGCTATAAGTATATGCATGAAAATTAATTAAGTGATTTCGTAATTATGCCTAATGTCATTCGTTGGACTTGCTAATGGATATTTCACCTCAAAAGGGAAATTCCTATAGAAAATGTGTGTATGATGTTGTTTAATGGATTATGTTGAGTTATTGAATTATTGATTATTAATGATTGTTCTATTATTAACTGTGAATTGGAGACCGGGAGGAATGTGATCCTCGGGCAAAGAGTGCTGGAATTTGTTTGTGCATGTGAATTGCTTGTGATGGTTTGTTGATTGTGGGAACGAGAATTTTTCATTCTTGTGTGGGAGCAAATGAACTCCAAATGGAGTACATTTGTGAATACTAGAAGGTCATTCTAGTAATCAATAATATTCACTATGAACAATAGTGAATCAACTATAATTAAGAGTGTGAACTTAATAACATTATGGATTAGTAATTAGGAATTACCTATGCACATGGAGGATGCCGGATGTTTGGACTTAGAAAGGAATTTAGGACTCTTGCATGGATTTGGACAAAATGAATGAAGTAAGCATAAAATGTGAGAGTGGGTGAGGATTTCCATAAAACTAAGTAAGACAGTTAAGAATCATGATGTGGGTCATGATTGGGTAAAGTGCGATACGCACATGTGTTTGAAAGTTTGTGAACTGTGATTGTCTGAATCGTGGTGAGAATCGAAAGGAGGAAAGAACCTCCAACGCTAAGTCGTGTGAGACGGTTGAACGGATTTGTTCGTGGACAAAGCTTGAACGGATAATTGTGAGACAGGTCGTGTGGAGGCTTTATCTACGGTGAGCATTGTGCTTGTGAGATGATGGGGTCGTAATGTTTAACCACTGTGATAGTGGGGGAGTTTGATCTCCGTGTTGTATGTCTGGGACATATGTTGATTGAGGACCGCCGTCGAGTACCTTTGGTAGAAAAGCTCACACAAACCTGTAAAAAGTCGCGTGGGATATTCCAGCTGCGAGTTATCTGTGAACCAAGGTCGGATTGCGAATGACGCGTCACTTGATGTGATGAGATCGTTACGATGTAGCGATAAAGGCAAAGTCCTTAATTATATATGCATATGTGAGCGTAGAGGTGGTACCTTTAGCTCGGCGTCAATTCGTCCGCACCTGTACCATGTGCAGCGGGAAACCCACATGCGACGAAGAAAGAAAATAAACTCTGTGAGAGAGTGTTGAGGAGTCAGTCCTCGGAGTAATGGATGACCACAGTTGGTACCTGGGAGATGATCGTAAGGCAGGTTGTTCTTGGAGGGTAAGGCACTGAGTTGTGACGATAGATCACGTAGCTGACTCGGCCACCCTGACAAAAATACGAGCCATCATCAGTTGGTGAGAGCCCGCCATTGTACCATGGTGAAGGGTGTACTCCCAACAGTCATCCAACTCAAAAATATGTAAGACCACTGAGTTCTGGAAGTTCCAGTGGCAGCTGGCCAGTGTGAAATAATTTACAAGAATAGTTGTGGAAACGAATAGGTTTCGAGTGAGACTCGTGAGAGCACCACTGTGAAGTGGTTGATATTGTATGTTTGTTTGAGACCGGAAGGTCGTTTGGTTGTTGGTTTAGAGGAGGAGAGAGACTCACTCCATACGCCTTTATTTTTCTGATTTAGACAAATGATCTTGTGCAAACAACAAAGATGGAATGAAAGGTTACGACAAGCACTGTGAATACGAGTGGATGTTTCAAGAGAAAGAAAAGGATCTTTCTAGGATGCTACTTGGGTTTATTGGGTATTTTGAAATTTTCTTTGAGTCACTGCTCTGAGTCTCAGTCTTTTCTTGTATAGAAAAGGGTAGACTAGATTTGAATATTGATGTACAACTCTTTATACGTGGCTCAAATGTATAATGTGTTATATTCCAAGATTTTAAATGCATAAGTGTATTATGTGTAATAGAATAGTATAATGGTGGATTTGAGGATGTTCTTAATTAAAGAAGATTTTGGTTATGTTTCATGGTTTGCATCTAAGTTAATGTTGTATAACATGAGTCTAATTTATTAAGACTGATATTTCATTAACAGGAATTTTTTATATATTAATAAGTTATTGTGGATGATGGTTGTTTGGAGTTTAAGTAACAATTTTTTTTTTTTAAAAGGAAAAACAAATCTTCCTGAATTATAAAGGTTATTTTCAATAATTGGATATTGAATTACTTCACAAATTTCTTAATTAATAAGAAAATCTTTAATAGTAAAATGGGGTGTTACAGATACACCTTTGATGCTTTACCTTTCTATTCCGCAAAAGTGTTGTATAAGCCTGTATGGGTTCTGCAAGTTCCGCTGCAACAACTCACAGTAACAAAACAAAGAACCTGAGTGCTATGTGAGAGAGAGATGGGGAGGAGAGAGAAATACTTTTTTTATTTTAAAAAACATTAAATATTTAATTACTATAATAGGCATAAAAAAATTAATTAAAAGAAGAAACAATTAGATATTTTTGTCTTCAAATTTTGGTAGAGCTTGCTAATGCACACCAACTAGGATGAATATTAGCAGCCTCCTTTAAGAAAATAAGCTATGCTTTTACTTTTACATGGATAAAACTTTTTTTTTTTTTTCATTTTCCTTTTCTCATTAAAGAAAGAACTTTTCTTACTTATGCAGGATATTATTTTTCCTATTATCACAATAGATCAGTATATAAAATATACTAAATGATTATTCAATCTCATAACTTTATAACCCAAAGGGTTGACACAGTGGTGTAAGGCCCTGTTGCGTTTACATGTGGGGGAACAATCTATTTAGTGGGAGAACCTGTGTTCGATTCCCTCCGTGTGCAAAATTTTCTTGGACCAGTGACAGCCATGCACTGCAAGCAGAATTAGTCTCTAACCCAGTAAGTTGGGGACATGTCTCTAACCCAAGACAAAAAAAAAAAATCTCATAACTTTATGCATTAGTGAAACAGTGAAACTCATTTAATTTATTAGTTCCTCCCACCATTTACAAGAAACAACCATAACAGGAGTAAGAACATACAGAAGTCACCAAAACCTAATACCCTACAATCTCATATAAGAATAATTATAATCCAAAAAACTAATTATTAGCTGTTATAAGATCACAATCCAAAATATTGACAATTAACTAGTATAAGAATTACTCGATTCTTAGGAGTTATAAGGTTAATTTAAGGGTAAAAGGAAAAGGGAAGGGAGAGAGGTCCTATATTCGAATCCATTTACTAACAAAATCTAATAACTAACAAACTAACATTGACCAACAAGATTCATATTACAATTTTATATGTGCCAAAAAAATATTACAATTTTATGTCATACGGATAAACTTTATCAGGTAGTCTTATTTTATAAAACCACAAATACCCGTATTTTCAAAATTAAAAGTATATATTATTCAATTTTTATTAATTATTCAGTGCATTTCTACATAAATCTAATCAATTCGTTGAATTATTAAGATAAAAAAAATAGTGGTGAATAAACTATTCATCATATCTCTCGAACCATATATTAAATTAATAAAATATAATATGAGATGACACTTTAATGACATATAAGTTTTGTTTTAAAGTATCGGACAAAAGTCTAAAAAAATATGGATTTCTCTAAAAATGTAGAGTCTTTGTTTGGAGAGAAAATCATTGTTTTAATTTGAAGGAATCTTTAGACAAATTCTATCACTATTATAAATGAATGGTGTTCTGACATTATTAATGCTAAAATCAAGGCTTGGATAATTCTAATTTAACTAGTGATCTCAAATTTAAATTTGGGATATGCAAGTGTATTAACTATTAAGTACGACTCAAAGAAAAATTGCATAGATACTTCTTTGGTTTTCCTTCACCCTACACACTGAACACCTAATTCTAGGTTGTAACGAAAAAAAATGCAATTCTAGTTACACATTGTAAGAGGAACAACATGCGACAATATGGTTCAATCTCCAATCCTTTCATGGTTCGTAACTCATTTTGGCACCATTCCAAGCCTCCTTTTTCCACACCCACCGTGTACAATTTGGCTCCATCCATACACACTTTATACCTCAACCCAATAGTAGACACAGACAATACATATATCCTTTATAAATTGGAGAATGAATCAAAGAGACTTGTGAAAATTCTTTCTCAAGGCAGAGAATATATTAAAAGTCTTTTTGGTCTTGTTTTTTGTTTTTTCAAAAACAAAAATAGAGAGAAGAATGTGAAGCAAGAGAAATCTTTTGTGGTTGAAGGAAAGAGAGCAAAGGCTCCACATCATACCACCGTTGCTGTTGGTGTCTGCTAGCCACATCGCAATATTGTGGGCGTAGTTGGTACCATTCATTTTTTCTCTTAATTATCGCATTCTCTATTTTATTTGCTCCCTTAAAATGTCGTGTTTGGATTACTTCATTTTACGCCTTAATCATGTTTTTATTGTATTATCTATTTGCAAATTATTTGACATCATTGGTCAATGTTAGAGTGCCATACTCTTACCAATGCTTGGATGTGTGTATTTATGAAGGAAAGGAAACAGACAGGAGCGGATGAAATAATTTGACTTAATTATTTATTTAATTTTTATATATGTACAATCTTTATCTTTTAGTCTTTATATTTATAAATTATTTATTTTAATTCCTACACATATATTCTTTAACTCATTTTAATTTTTATACATAATATTTTAATTTAATTTAATCCCTACAATTTCGGATGATAATGATTAAAACATATTAAAAAATGTATGTATAGAATTTAAAATAAGCAATTTTTTAAATATAAGAACTAAAATGTAAAAATTGTGCATGTATAAGAACAAAATAAATAATTACAACAATATTTTTTAACGATTTGGATGGGTGAAAATTAAGGGGGAGGGAAATTAAGTTTGTAGGACCCACTACAAAAATAATTCCCCTCTCATAAGGCATGAAATGAGAGGGAAAAAATGGTGTCTCATTTTTTTGACTTCTAAATATTTTAAAAATAAAAATATTTTTTATAATATAAAAGTTAAAAAAAATAATTTTTATTAAAAAACTAATATAATAAAAAATCACGTTTTTAAGTTAAATTTAATTTTTAATTAATATAAAAAGTTTTTATAATATTTATTTATTTCCATTTTTTTTCTAATTATTAAAAGAAGTGAAGAGAAATTCTCTTTACTTCTTTCATTTTTATTTTTATCCATTTAAACAACACATCATTTTAACTTTATTTTTCTTCTATTTCTGTTATTCTTAATTCTAAAGAAAGTATTAATGAATCGGGGTCTGAATGGCGATTGTCATATGGGGGACCATATTTGGATATGTGATGTTTGGTTTGGATAATAGATTATAGATGTATGTGGTTGGAGAACTCAGTGAGAGCACCTTCATTCGTTTGGACTTTGAAGTCAATTTTGAGTCCCGTAAGGTCAGGAACTATATCTGTTATATTACATGGCTTGCCCGTCATACGAACCAATAAATCTTATTGGATTGGACTCGTTATTGACTTAGGACATTGTATTATTGGGTCATTGATTGAACAAATAAATCATTGGTTCAACCACATAAATTATATATATTAAAATTTTCAATAAATCACAACATGTTAATTTTATACGTTAAAAAATAAAAAAAAATCATTTTTTTACTGAATAAAAAAAATCATATTATACCATAAAACTTCTCCAAAAAATCAGAACACGCTGATTCTCTATTAGAAACCTACTAAGTCACGAATTCATTCAAATTGATTGCCGGTTTGATAAAAAAAAAAAAAGTTGATTCAAGTCATACTATCTATAATATTTTTGTATCTAACAACTAGCTCAAATTGATTAAGGACCATGTATGGTTCGATTTTTTTAAAAAATTGAATTGAATCAAACTGAATATTTTTTAAAAATATTTGAGTTCGAACTAAACTTGTTTTACAAAAATGATTTGGTTTAATTTTTTCCCAAACATTTGTGCTTGAATTTCAGTAGTTTTAATACAGAACTAACATAGAAGCATAATTTTAAAAATTGAATCGGTGATTAAACTAGTTAAGGTACTAGATAATTGAGTTTATAGTCGAACCAGTGGGTCACTAATTAAATTGTATTATTTGGTATTACAATGTTTGTAAATAATTATATATAATTTATATAGTATATATATTATAAATATTACATTTGTTAATATTATATCAATTAATAGTCTCTATCTTAGTGGTAAAGTTTGTTTGTGTCTAGTGTAGGTATTGGATTTGAGTCATGACGGGTGTCATTTTTGTTAATATTGAATTCGATTAAATACATATATGTAGTACACATATTACATTTGTTAATAATGTATCAGTTAATAGCCTCCAGTGTAGTTGTAAAGCGGTTGATATGGAAACTCAGTCTGGTCGTACCGGGTTGATGACAAGTCCAGTCTGATAGCTGGACCGAATTGATTGATTTACTTATTTTCGATCGAACTAGTGCAACCGATCAGTTTGGTCTGATTTTTAAAATTATGTATAGAAGGAACAAATAAAAAGGAAAAGCAATAAAATCAAAGGTTCATGTGCATGACGTAAAGGTGAGTCATTAAACAAATTAGGAGAAAATAAAATAAAACAATATGATAAATATATAAAAAAAATTGATTTTTTTAAAAAAAGGGATAAGGTAGGGTCAATTGTTTAAAAATAAAACAAGGACAAAAATAAAAGTCATAAAAAAATTATGTGTTTAATTTGTTTCTCTTATATGTTTACCTTCTTGTGAAGATTTTTTTTACTATTGGCTTCACCCTTAATTTGAAGCAAAAAAAAAAAATTAAACTACTTAACTTATTCAGACTAAAAAATAATTATAATGATAAAGCGAAATAAAATAGAAACTTGATAGCTATTCCATTTTTAATTATTTTTCAAATTTCATCCACTGGTCATGCAACAATCATAGTTGCAAGAGAAATACTAGTAACATTTTCTCTAACATTCTCTTTTTAACATTGAAAATAATTAATTTTGATAGAGTTTCATTTCTCATTTAATAATTTATCTCTCTTGATTTAGTCTCTTGAACTGTATGACAGGTATGAAAAAATTTATAATAACTCAAACACCTTATTCTTTTAACTGAACTAGACCCGATGCAGTTGCAGTAGTCTGTAATATGAATAACGCAATTGGTTTACATCCATGAAAATGAAAATAAAAAAGCATCCTGAACAACTAGGTAGTAGGTGTCCTTTTCGTGGGGGCAAATAGCTTTCTAGCTAATGACTAATTGGTCCTCAACGTAGAGGACACCAAGCTCGATCCCATAATGATACACAAACACTATGTTGTGACTGTCCTTTAACCTGATTCAGACATTTTAATTAACTTGTGCCCGTGCTTATCCAAATTCTGGTCGAAGTCTTTTCTTTGGAGGGTCTACTATTCTTTTGTCCATATATGTGCATAGGTACAATCTGTGTGCTGGAACATCATTTCCTTGAAGATTAGAGAAAAAAAATGATTATGTTGCCTTTGCGGTTTCTCTGAAATTTCCCGACAGATTGTTGGGAGCATTAATATTTTGGCTGTCTCCTCACATGCAAGTAGTGCAGTGAGCACCATGGCCTTTGTTACATAAACCTTGTGAACCAGATGCTTCATGTTTTGTCCCCATAAGTGTTCTTCAGTTATATATATGTCATCCTGCTACTTTTACCCCGGAAAATAAAGAAACTCTATAAACAGTGTTTTTATATTCACTTTTGTGGAAGTAGTTTTTTTTTTTTTTCCTTTTTCTTTTCTCTCTCAAAATATCCTCATCCGATGAGTAAAAGATGAATATTATCCCAAAGATATTATTTTACCACATGTACAAAGTTCGGAATTAATTGATTTCTATCCTTATAGGACACAATTCCGAAAAGTAATTCTTAATTCATGTATGTGTATTGCAATAGTCTCTCTTTCACACATGCATACAGTTCTTTTTCTCTCACTCACTTTGTTGCATGATATTATATATAGAGTTAATATTAAAAGGGTATAAGAAATTACTTCCTCCGTCCCGTAATAATTGTTACTCCCTCCGGCTTCGAATATAATAAAAAAAAATTACTTGAGTTTTGAATTTAAATATAAGTAAATCTCAACTAATTTTAGTTCATTTAATGAGATCATCTTCAAAATACTCTTCATTTAATAGGGATTTTAATTTCAATGACTCCTTCTCATTTTTAATATCAAATTCCAATGAATGACACTTTAGAAAAATAACTTATTTTTCAATTAAGATTAGTGCAATTAAATGTTGTTAACTAGCTTTCTTAATTAATGTGAAACAGTTTTTTTTGCTTATATTTAAAACCGGAGGGAGTGCGTAAGAAGAAAAAATAAGTCCTAAAATAATTATCATTTTAGTTTTTTAATGTAATATTAATTAACTTTTTTCACTTATATCCCTTATAATATTAATGATGAACAACAAAAACTAAAAATGAATTAATGATGATAAGGTTAATTTTGTAAAATTGCTATTCTTTTTCATCCATTTATCAATTTTTCTTTGTCTATGTAAAAAAATTTAGGACGACAATTATTATATGACGAAGGGAGTAACATTCAAGTCAAACTACAAAAAAAGAAACATAGTGAGTAAAAGTAGTTGATAAATATTAATCCACGTAATTAAAAAAATTGAGGTCATAAGAAATTATAACTACATGTTGTTAATATAAATAAGAAGAATAGAAAGTGCTAATAGATCCATCCATGATCCATTAATATTTACTCACATTACCAAAAAAAAAATCCATCCATTAATATATTCAATTAAAAATTAATAAAAAAATAGGTGAGGTAATAACGAAATTATAGTTAAAAGTTGTTTATGAGGAGTGTACATAGCCCATTCTTTAATCTAATATTTATTAGAAATAAAGTAATATTTTGTAATTAAATAAATTTTCTAAAAAACGTATGCATGGGTTCTTATGTGACAATGCAACACTCAATGTAACAACTAACAAGGACCCGCGTGCGCTCTTTCAAATATGTTCTTGTCTGGTGTCTGATACAGATATGGTAACCTGGGCCAGAACTAATAAATAAATTTAATGCTATATTTCTTGGCTACATATTTTTAAGTTCACAATGATGCATGAATGTATTGATAGTCCATCTTAATTCGTTTTCTGGAAAATTAACTAAAATCATGTTGAACGAATTTTGAAATAAAATCAGATTCCTCCATTACAATAATAGAAGGGTAGGAATTCTTGTGAAAAAAGGTATTCATATGTAATATTTTATGATATTTCAAGTTAGATTTTTGGGATTAATGTAATATTGTTGCGAAGTATCCACAAATTTATGTGATGACTAATTTTTATCGAGAAATTTGGCTAATTATTTTTCATATGTATTTCTACAAAATTGATTTTTAATATATTTTTTAAGCTATACTAAATGAGAACATTTTTAGGAGTTATTCTTTATTGAAAGGGTTTTTAAGAGATTTTCTTCAAAAAAAAGTGTTTGTAAGATTTTTTTTACTTTCTTATCTATTTTAATCTATCCTTTTTCATATGTATTTCTACATAATTGATTTTTAATATATTTTTTAAAAGAAAGTATCAATAGTTAAAAATCATCACCTTTGAGCTTTTTTTTTTTTTTTTTTTTTTTTTCAAACCGTCATCTTTGCCTTCTCCTGGAGCTCTCCTCACAAACCCTATTAAACAAAATTAGTTGTTTACAAAGGCACATAATCGATTATACTTTACCTTTTATTTTTTTAAAAAAAGGTCTTTGTATAAAAATAAAAAAAACTGAAATAAATATTTTTTTAGTTGGAGGTCAAATGAAAATTGGATTAATGCTTTTTTTTCTTTTCTTTTCTTACCTACTTAACCACTTTAATTCAAATATTTTATCTTTTTCTCATTCTCTTTCATCTGAACCAAACAATCTTATTTTTCACTTTTTCTATTTTTTTTATCTTTTTTTCATTCATTTTCTTTTCTCATATTTTTATTCATTTTCTTTCTACTCTACCAAACACAATAGGAGTGTAAGCGGGTCGTACTAAACTCGCGAACTCACCCAATCCAACCCAACTCAATTAGATTTTTGTGGGTTGGGTTGAGTCATTGGATTGGGTTGGGTTTATTTCAGTGAACCCAATTAAAATTGGGTTGGGTAATCGGTTTGGAGTTTTGAACCCAATCAACCCAACTCAACCCGAATATACAATAACATATAACAAAAATACTAATTGTTTGTCTAGTGTCCCTTCAAAAAAAAAAATTGTTTGTCTAGTGTCTACTAATATAAAAAACTCTATAGGTCTAAAGTCTCACACTCACATAAATTGAACATGTATTAAGTATTATGCTATTTGAGACCATGTTTTTATGATTAATGTTTTTATGCTTACTGTTGACTTAAGTATTATGAGTTGTAAAATAATATTATGATTTATAAATATTGTGAGTTGTTAAACATATTACATGTGTATGTTTTATCATTATGAATGAGTTACGTAAACAAGTTACAAGTGCATGATTTACTTAATTAATGCTAATTTTGAAAATACCTTTTACTTTTTTTAATTTTTAGTTTGATGTATTTTTTATTTTTTTTTCAAAAGTTAAAGAACTGACATTTTTTTAATGACTCAACCCGATGATCCAACCCGAACCTAACCCAATTAAAGTTGGATTAGGTTGCAAAAAAAATAAGATTAACCCAACCGAACCTAAATAATTTTAATTAGGTTAAATTAAAAATTTGACTAAATTCAACTCAATTCGGACCACTTACACCCCTAAAACACAATGTAAATTTTGTCAACGAAATTAATGAGTAAAAAAGATTTAGAATACGTTGGGTCCGTCATCAAATTTTATTAGGAATCATGATGATTCTTTCTCAAACAGCTAACCCCCAAGACATTGATAGCCTTCCCTTTCAGGCATTTTCCTTTTTCTATTTTGTCCAATCATATTCATAGATAAGGTTTGACTTCAAAAATTATTCCGGACCCACGCACACACCTGCATAATAAATAGTTCATCATGTTGAACCCTTCAAGAGATTGAATTCTTAAATTACTCCTAGTATCGAAGTTAAAATAAAGAACCTTGTAGTTAAATTGAGCTTAATTCTAAGTTCTAACGCGAGGACGCCTGAGATGTAAGAAATCGTGTAAACAAGAAAATGATATGGATCAAACTTTTTTCTGGGCCAAAAATCCAGCTGGCCATTATCTTTGACAATGAATAGTCTTTTGTTTTTGGTGAATGGACTGAAGCTTAGGTTGTTGGGGGGGAAAAAGGCTACGTCATTCTTACTTCAGGGATATCAGGTGGGGGTGGGGCACCAATTTTGAATATACTACAGAGAGAATTTATATATATATATATATATATATATATATATATATATATATATATATATATAGGGTAAACTACCACTTTAGTTTCTGGAAGTGTACACCGTCACTTTAGTCCCTGAAAATATCAAAATATCATATAGGTTCTTAAGTGTAATTTTTCTATCACTTTAATCCTGTTGGTAAAAAAATCTTCGTTAAAATGTAAAATACGTGTGTACTGAATTACTACCTGTTATCTACATGTGCACCGTCAACTACCACGTAGGCAAATAACATGTCACGTGGACACGAATGTTAACTTTAATGAAAATTTTTTTTAGCGGTAGAACTAAAGTGACGGAAAAATTACACTTTCAATGATCTATATGACATTTTGATACTTTTAGGACCTAAATGAGAGTAGATTACACATTCGGAGACCAAACTAACTATTCACCCTATATATATACATACAGAGAAATGTTAATAAAATATTATTTAACTTTTAAATATCTGAAATTTATTAAAAATTACAAATTTTATTAGATTTTATTTTTTATCTAATGAGTTTATCTTTTGATTTTATAATTTTAATAAATTTTAATTAATAATAAAAATATAGTAAAAAATGTATTGCTAATGTTTCATTTAAATATAAATGGTGTTGTTAAATTAAGACAGGACATAAGCTTAAGTAGCTATATTTGGGAATTGGGATCCACAGTTGGCATGTGCATGCGGTTGTGTTCCTTTTCGTACTTTGACCTCTACCACTACCAGGTGTGGTGTGGTGTGGTGACCTTATCATCAAATCTGAAATCTAAGATGCAACATGGTGAGGGCCAACATTCCTTAATTCAAGCCAGGTGTTTAGCTTTTTGGGTTAAGAGAAAATAATTACTGTTGTTCTGTTCGCTTTGCTTTCGTTGCACATTACGCAAGATATTACCAATTATCTTTTTTGATGGAGATATTACCAATTATTGAAGTGCACAAGGTTGGGGTTAGAAATAGAATGGGTCAGGCTAAGAATTGTAAGACATGAACTTTGACTCTCTTTTTTTAATCATAAGAATCAAATTCAGGTAGTAAGATATTATTTAATTATTATTATAATTATAATTTAAATAATTTAATTGTTATAATATTTTATTTACATTTTAGATAATTATAAATTAAAGTGAGCAAAATATATTCTTAACTCGTATATATTTGTGTTGTATGTGTGTGTATATATAATCGACTCATTTGATGGAGAGGATTATCACGTGTACAATAGTTCATAAAATTTTTATGAACATAGAACTTAAACTGAAATGGTGTTAATAACTTTATTTTAAGAAAGTGATATAAGAATTAGTTTTACACAACATTATTTGACAATATTGATTTGATATAAAGATGCTAGAAAATAAATTTACACAATAAAAATTATAGATAAAAGACTTACAAAAGATGCAAGAACTTTGAGAGAACTATGAACACTTTGAAACAAGGAAGAAATTACAGCAGTCACAAAGAAGCACTCACAAGTAGCTAAAGCACTCTCAATCTAAAAACTTATGTCTAGTACCACCAAGAAACTACCAATTTATACTAAAAGAAAGACATGATAGTACTACATCTACACAATAAAATATCACACGACACCTATGACACTTAATAATGATAATAAAAAAAGTGCATAAATTTAAAGATTAAATAATAATAATAATAATAATAATAATAATAATAATAATAATAATAATAAAGGTTTAAATAATACTATTTATAGTTTAAAGATTCTTTCATGTGATAATCTTGGTATATAATACTTTGTCTTCTTGACAATACCTATAGTCTTGATGTTGTACAATTTATCTTCTTGGCTAAACCATTTGTATTGAATATCGCTTTACCTTTATTAAGGATTTTGGTTATGTGAAATGAGATTCCTTCACTAACTATTGTTCGAACTTCTCTTTTTCCTTGTCAAACAAAATAAAGTGGAAGGGAATGAAATGTGAGGGACTCATTTTTTGTTTCCAACTCTATGCTAATCCGAACACAAGATTCTATTATTCTTTTACTCTCTAATTTCTTTGCTTTCTATCCGCGGTTCAACTATTAGCTTAACGTAAGTTACGACAAAAAATGGCACCTCAAAATCACGCACGATTCTCAATGAATAGATCAGTTGTTATAAAAAAAGTTACTACACCATATCATCTGTGATTTTATTGACTAGTCCGATGTTTTCCCATTCCTCTTGGATCAGTCTTTATACACCACATCGTGTTGTACTCGCACTGCAGGTCTGCAGCACATCATCGCTCAAAACACAAAAAAATAAAATAAAATAAAAAGTCAAGTAAACCGGACAATGTCATATTGTTCCATACCAATTTACCACTACATGCACTGAAAACGGATATACAGATTCAGCCACATTCCAAAATATCTAATCAAGAAAGAATCATCAAGGCATCCTACGTGGGATCAAGGCTTGAATGGTGAAATTTTAACTTTAAAACCATTCAAAAGTGCTACAGCACATATCTACATTTGGTGGACAAAAGAGATCTACATCAAAAAGAAAAAACATAATTGCATTCATCACTACACTACTGCTTAGAATCCAAAGAAGACCCGCCCTCATCATCCAAAAAGGCACCACCTGAATCATTGGAATTTTTCACTGCTTCTAAATTCCCATAGTTTTCACATAGCTCCGAATAGCCTCCACTTGCCTTGTTGGATACCCCACCAGACAGTGATACTAACCCCATGGCAGCAATGCTGTTTGCAATAACATTAATATCTCTGGTTCCCGTATAAAGACCACGGCTGCCAGCCACAAGGATGTTGTTTTGCTTTTCGTCTGGATTAGTTAAAACTGCTGGCAGAGTGTCCCTCATCATCTGTTGGTTACCCTGGCTTGAACCACTAATTAGCAATCTTAGAGTCTCTCTTGCACCCTTCACCACAGCATCAGATTCAGGAATCAATGGGTTCACAAGGTTTGGATGCAATGGTGGAATGCTAGGTGACATTGCAGGGCCAGCACTCACAAGATAGCCCTGACCTGAAGAGCACACGTCAATCACTGGGACATGAACAATTGGATCACACATTAATGGCGTGAAAGTGGGAATCTGCTGAGATGTTGGCAACGACATTCTGACCAGTGGATCAGGCAGAAAAGGAGGAAAGTCCATGGAAGTACTAAGAGGTTGTACGGGATTCAACAAGGTAGCCGATAGAGGATTGGGTAATAAAGAGGCACCTGTGGGAAAAGGCAGTGTTTCAATAGATGAGTTGGGGGATTGTGTAACTGCTGCAATGGAAGGACAGGTAGAAATCCCTGGGGGACACCAACAATAGTAGGGAGAAAAAAGGGGTGACACCACGGGAGGGACCTCCCCACCCAGCCCCAGGCTTGGTGGAACACCAAGCTTTCCGAGTGATCCCAGAAAACTTGGTGAAAAGGCAAGGGTTTTGGTAACTTCTGATGCTTTGTCATGATCAGAAGTTGAAGATAAATCCAAAATGTTTGTTGAATCATTTGTCATGGTATCAACTGTTGGCTGATGATTGTCACCACGGCGTTTAATTTTCTCCCTGGCTGCAATCCTGTGAGAAGACAAGTTTCTTGGTGGAACCTCTTTAAAAGAACTTGATCTTGGACTAAGAATACTCTGGTAAAGTGTTGTATCTCCCTTTGCTGTCTGACCTGCAATGTTTCGAGATCGGGGAAATTTTGAAGATGAATAGTGTGAACTTTCGGAAGCAACATTAGAGGAAGACATGGAATTAGCAGATGTTGAAGCACAAACTGAACTATCATGACTACTGCCTCCTGTTGACCCCACAAGAAAAGCTCGAAGCTGAGTTGCAAAGCAGTCAAGTCGTGACTTGCTAATGCCACTCAACTCAACAATGGATGGTTTCCTCTTGAGCAAATCCTTCATCTGATTTTTACAAAAATGAGTTTTATGACATAAAATATCAATCATCAATCATTAAATATATTCAAAACAGTAAAAAAATAGAGAAATGACAAAGAATGCAGAATAAATTCAATCAAGAAGAATAGCTAAAATTACCTTTCCAAGTAATTCAATTCCCAAAAGCTTAGACTTTTCAGAGCACCAGAAATAAAAAGTTCTGCTATCTGGAGCCTTTACAAGGAAGGATCGGCCAGAACTATCAGTTTGGATTTCATCAACCACAACAGCAGAGCATTGGGATTTGCTGGTAAAGGTGAATAATCTCTCTGTTTTACCATCATCCCCAATGAACGATAGACGAAGATCAGAACTTGGCAGTAGTACAAGTGTCAAGTTACCCCTGTAAACAAGTTGAGATGAGATGATAACAAGACAACAACAAATTATAAAGACAAACAACATATCAAATTTGTATAATGAAATTGTGGCCCAGAATCTTGAACCTTGGCCCAACAACATAACAGGCATCTTCCCCAACAACATAACAGGCATCTTCCAAATAAAAATTTAAGTTTTAGTTATAATTATTAAAACAAAACATGTACCAAAATCAGTCCTCATATCAGAAAAGTACAGACTATGTTTTCTTTACAAGAAACAAATTTAATTGAGTCTTTTCAGGGATGTAGCTAAATCAGGAAATATACACCAAATGAATCCATCAAGTTATTCTTATCACAATATTTTCTCAATCAGGGTATGAAATTCCTACAAGTTGAAAAACATTCTTGTCTTTCAGGAAATGTGTTACTAAATTGAAATATAATACTTCTTAGTTTTGTGGGCACAAAGTCATTGGCTTCCAATGACAAAATCATCATTAATGACCAAAAGGCATATTAAAGACACAAGTACAACAAGTACAGTCATACAACTACACAAAATCAATCTAAATCACTAACATATTGAACCCTTTCCATCATTTTAAATACAGATAGATAATCCACTTCAAAAAGAACAAATTGATTCTAACTGCTTTCTACTGCATGTTTGTGTTGTTTCATGTTTAGTTTAGAACATAAAAAACCAAAATCAAACACTAAATGAAATTCCCATTAAATCTCACTAAGATGATTAACAAAAGACATTCTTTGAATATGTGATCATGTTGACACATTTTTTTCTTTTTGAGGGGAGTGATCACGAAAATAACAAGTTTGGCATATCAATGCAAACACATATAACTTGCAATACATTAAATACATAGCAAAACACAGCATACAGATATGCAAATAAATGTTATATTGCTAGATTGTGTAAACTAGTCAATGTGCTGTTTTCCCTACATAAAAGCTTCAAACCTATAGTGATCTGAAAATCTGAGCAGCAGTGATATATATAATATAGGATCATGAAACTACCTTTACTTCCTCTTAATTCAGAGATCATAATAGAATACGCCCAGTTACCTACAAGTCAAAAGACATTTTTACTTGGAAGAATGAACATATTACCATCAATAAACTAAACTACAGACTCCAGTAATTACTACCGATCATCCAATAAACTAAGGATTTTCACATTACTAAATACAGATAAATAGAAGTAATGGAAAGCAAATTTCCAATAATAGATGTTAGTTCATACATAACAGACATAACAGCCATGTAGCAAAACAAAGTGCATGAGTAATTGACTATAACCACTAGAAAAATCAATTACACAGTTATGAATAGGGAAGATGACAACTATAACTATAAATACAATAAAGCACAAATAAAATAAATAAATTCAAATTATATGAAACAATTCCACAGGGAGAATCAAAATCCTTAACTCTTTTAACTTCTAAAACTTAAAAGGAATCCATAAAAATTGTCAAAATATACTGTAGATCAAGCTAAGCAAGTATTCTAACAGCTACTAGACCCTGGAATCCAGTATAAATTAACTCATAGGACCGACCCAACTGTTAAGGCAAAAAACAAACAAACAAAACATATCAAATAAGGCCTGCCCTTGTCAGGCAAATTGTTTAGCCAAAGATAATAATTAGTCCAGGCTATTTACATACCCCAAAAAAATCAGGCATAATTTTGACCCACTTTTTTCTTCCAGAACCAGAAAAAAAGTCCACAATTGAACCCTTGGCCTGGGCCCATCAGCTTGCCCTGAGCAGCCATGACTGAGGGATTCCACATTACCTTAGTGGCTGTGGCTGTAAACTCCTTATTCTTCCATATGCACAACACATCACACATTGGCTTAGCATTTATGCAGTAGTGATGGTGAGCTGCGCTTACACTGCCCCCAGAGGCTGGACTGGGCAAGCCTGAAAGGAATTGGACCAGGTTTGGCCCATTTGACAGGTGTACAAAAAACAGAAAGTTTCCATTAAAAAAATGCTTGCCCTTCACAAGTGTGGAGGCAGGTTATAGGGAGGTCTATGCATATTAGATAGCTGGTGGCAAAAACTAGTTTATCTTCAAAGTTAGAACAAACTCAAATCTCCTAGCCACAGTGTATAGAAGGTCAAGAAATAATGAAAGGAAGCAGCCTTAAAGAAAGGGTGGCAACAGAATAAAAGTGACCTTACATGATCACAGTTAATTTTAAAAAACAAAAAGTGTAACAATAATCCCATGCTTCAATCATCCACAAGGCACGCAGAACCACAGAAAGGATACAAAATTCAGAAGTAGCAATCTATCCAAATCTTAATTCATAAACACACAATCTAATGCACGTAGACAGTTAGACACTAACTTACATGTATATTAACATCTGTGACACACTGCAAAACATCAGAACTTTACTAATAACCACAAAGCATAATTCAAAACACACAATGAATTGCCGGTAGATAGTAATGGCAGTATGAATAATATATAGTAGTTATCCAGTCGATAATTTGACTGGCTCGACATAAGAATTATTTGCATCAACAGACAGAATGACAGGTTTTAATCGAAGTAGAGTACAACAAAAAAACACAAATCAAAGAACCAATAGAACTCACAAAGCAAATAGAGTAATCGAACGACAAAATATACAATAAAGGAATCGCAAAGATTTATCGCATCTTTAGGAGTGGGGGAAGCCAAATTCCGTACAGATTCAAAAATTAAAATGGCATTACCTATTGGAAGTAGGGCAGAAGCGAGTCCCTTCCTTGTTGATCTTCCCGACGCGGATCGAAACAAGCGGCACGCAGAAGCATCTCGCTAACATTCCAACTTCAGATGGCTCAAAATGCTGCATATCGAAAGAAACAATGTTACAAGATGAAAGTAGACGGAGATAGTCATCGGAACCATCAAGAACGAGTCTCACCTGAGTCAATTGAGCCAGTAGTGGATCTTCCGCGACACCGCAAGCAGCGTTCATCTTCAGCAAGGGTTTCAACCGCTCGTCAGCGCGACACGCTCCCATAACTTGCATATCGAGAGCCTGAAGCCACTGCAACAACCGGTCCTCTCTATTGGTTTGCTGAATCAACAGATCGCCGTCGCGTTCTTCGACGAGAATATCCGTCAAACGCTCCGTAAGTCCAACCTGCGTCCTCGAACCACCGGAAGCAGCACTATCCACCGACGAAGAATCGTCGAAATCCTCGCCGTTCGACGCGTCCACGGGATCGATCTCGTCGCTGTGAAACAAATCTCGTTCTCTATGGTTTGCCATAGCAAAATTGTTTTCAAATGAAATCAGATTATTATGAGCAGAGAAATCAATCCGAAACCCTAGCTTCCGTTAGGGGAGATCGTGAAGAAATGTGTCGAAGAATCCCAATCGAGCAATCACGCAAAACAGATTCCAGGGATTATGAAGAATTTTAGAGAGAGAAACGTTTTAGAGAGAGAAATAATATCTTGAACAGGTGGTGGCAACGCTAGAAAAGGAGAAAAGGGGAAATGGCAAGTTGTTCTATAAATAGAAGGCGGGCCAGGGTGACGTGGCGGACATGAAATGGTTTATGGAATGGAGGTTTGGGCTCAGGTTTCAGATCCAGGCGCAGTGGTTGGTGGGGTCCCGAGCCCATGTCAGCTTTCTGTGGGACCCGCGTACGAGCGTGAGGCGGTGCCACGTCGGAGCTATGGCCCACCCTCTCTTTCTCTGATTAGGTTTTGAAAACGACAGCGTCGAATACGGACGCTGATAATGATGGCCACCCTGTGCAGGGCCAGGAGTGTTAACACACATTCTTTTTTTTTTTTTTTAATAATTTCTTTTCCTTGATTGCATCTTTACAATTTAATTTTGATGGAGTGATTTTGATTTTTTATGTTAATTTTTTTATTTTAATAATTTAATTTAATTTTAATTTTTTATGTTAATTGATTTTTATTACATTTTTTCCTTGATTTTTATATTATCAATAAAATATAAATTTTATATATCCAACCATCTAATTATATTTATATATTATCCTCTTGATTGTTTAGTGTCAATTTTTGTGAAAATTGAATAATAATAAAAAATAATTAAATTATTTATATTTTTGTATATTTTAAAATATATATTACATTAAATTGATGTATTTGAAGAAGATATTAAATAATTTTAAATTAATATAAATCTTTGTCAAAAAAACTTTTAATCTAACTATGAATTTTAGGATAAAATCATTCGATTGAAAGTTATTATTAATGTAAAATGTAATTTCATCCCTCTCCCATATATTTATATATTTATCAATTTATGAACAATCCAACTACGACTAAATAAGGGAGAATAGAATTGTGAATAAATTTCTCATAAAAAAATATAATTAATTATGATTATGTCACTCACTCAATGTCTAAAATTATTATATAAAAAAAAAAGAGGTTTATTTTTCTTCAGAAAAGGACGTAAGCAAGCACATCAAAACTGAAGAAAAATGGTTGGACGTGAACGGGCTCATCTTTAATTTCTTCTTTTCTGCTTATTTTTTCTTGTGGACGGCTGATGGAGTATATTAGATTATGTTGGTTTGATGTTTCGTTTGTTTAATTTTTTGGAAAAGATGATTTTATCATATTTTTAAGAACCTTTTTTATATATGTTATTATTTTTAACTTATTATGTTAAAATATAGTTTAACTTATTATTGGTGTGCACTCACAGTTTCAACGGAGTTTAGTCATTATTTTTGACAATGAATAATCTGTTGGGAAATGCCATCATAATTTCCCTCCTCTGTGAACTCAAAAATAGGCACTTAGCGGAAACGTAGAATAATAACACAGTAAATTTTTAACGTGGAAAACCTTCTCAATGTGAGTAAGGAAAAACCACAGGACCCGTAGGCCTCTTAAATCTCCACTATAATAATAATGGGAATACAAAATACAACAATCTTCAATTTTGTGGATACAACTCTCTCACAAATTGGCTCACTAATTTTCTCTCTTAGAAACTCTAAGGTTCTCTCTATTTTTCTCTCACAATTTTTCTCTCTAAATGTGAGGAACTCTTGCTTCTTTGTTGTGCTTCCATTGCAATTCACCTCCTCTATTTATAGAGGGATTTCACCGTGTAAGCTTGCTAGCTTGGTAAAATTTTCAAAGGCACCGAAAGCTGCATGCAGGTTGCAGGCTTTGAAAATTTTTCCTCACATTTACTGCACCGAATTTTTATGAGTGAATGTTGAACAAATTCAACATTTTGTTGCTGTGTTTTCACATTGCTTGGCTGGACCCACATTTCTCCCCCTCCAGCCAAAGGGAAATATCCTTGGATCAATTCGAGGTTGATGCTAAGCCTGCGGCTTCTTTACAAAATTCTAACTTTTCTTTTGCTAGAGCTTTTGTCATCATATCTGCCCCATTGTCCTTTGTGTGTATTTTCTCAACTTGCAACAGTTTACTTTCCAACACATCACGTATCCAGTGATACCTTACGTCAATGTGTTTCGACTTTGCATGAAAAGTTGAGTTCTTGCTAAGATGAATTGCGCTCTGATTGTCGTAATAGAGAACATAACTTTCTTGATTCTGGCCTAACTCTTGTAGGAACTTCTTCATCCATAAGATCTCCTTACAACCTTCAGTGATTGCGATAAACTCTGCTTCTGTAGTGCTTAAAGCAATGCACTTTTGTAGTCACGATTGCCATGATATAGCTCCCCCTGCAAAAGTAATCAAATATCCTGATGTAGACTTTCTTGAATCTACATCTCCTGCCATATCTGCATCTGAATACCCGAGAAGCATTAAATTTCCATTGCCAAAACACAAGCAGTTTTTGGTAGTTCCCTTCAGATATCTTAATATCCATTTCACAGCATTCCAATGCTCATTTCCTGGGTTTGACAGGAATCTGCTTACAACTCCAACAGCATAAGCAATGTCTGGTCTTGTACAGACCATTGCATACATAAGGCTACCCACTGCAGAAGAATAGGGCACCTTGCTCATTTCTTCTTTTTCTTCTTCATTCATTGGACATTGTGTCTTGCTGAGTTTGAGATGACCAGGTAATGGAACATGCACAGGTTTGGCATTATGCATGTTGAACCTTTCAAGAACTTTCTTGATATAGTCTTCTTGTGACATCCATAACATTCTTCTAGAACGATCTCTAATTATCTTCATTCCAAGAATCTTCTTTACTGCACCCAGATCTTTCATGGCAAAAGATTTGCTCAATGCCTTCTTAAGAGCATCTATCTTTGTTTTGTCTTTCCCAACAATTAGCATATCATCAACATACAACAGAAGTATGATGGATTCACCATTCTCATAGTTCTTCACAAACACACAATGGTCTGCGGAGGTCTTCTTGAAATTGTGTTGGGACATAAAGAGATCAAACTTCTTGTACCATTGTCTTGGAGCTTGTTTTAGACCATAGAGACTTTTCTTTAAGCAACACACTAAGTGTTCCTTGCCTAGTTCTGCAAAACCTTCTGGTTGCTCCATATAAATTTCTTCCTCCATGTCTCCATGTAAGAATGCTGTTTTGACATCAAGTTGTTCTATTTCTAAGTCTAGTTTGGCGGCTAGACCGAGAATTGCTCTAATGGATGTCATCTTCACCACTGGTGAGAAGATTTCTTCAAAATCTATGCCTTTCTTCTGATTGCATCCCTTCACGACGATTCGTGCTTTATACCTGGGGCTTGGGTTATTCTCTTCAGTCTTGAGTTTGAATACCCATTTATTTTTCAATGCCTTTCTTCCTTCTGGTAATTTCACCAGGTCATACGTCTGATTCTCTTTCAGGGATTGGATTTCTTCTTCCATGGCTTGCATCCATTTCTTTTTATCAGTTGTTTCAATGGCTTCCATGAAGCTTTGTGGTTCCTCTTCACCAGTAAAATTGACAAACTCATCCGAGAAGTACCTTCTCGAAGGCTGCTTGTTTCTTGTTGATCGTCTTGGTTGGGGACCATATTCTGTCTGCACATTATCCACTTCTTGATCTTCATTCATCACATCTGGTTGCATCGTTTGGTGGGGTTGTTCCATCTCACGAGTCTCTCCCCCTGAATTATTTACCACAACGGGATTCGAATCACGAACCACCGTTTGTTTTGGCTTCCCAGACTTGATATCTTGGATTGTTTGATCTTCAAAGAATACCACATCTCTGCTACGAACAATCTTCTTGTTTGCAGGATCCCATAATTTGAAGCCAAGTTCATCTCTTGGTGAACCAAGGTATATGCATTCTTTTGCTTTAGCATCAAGCTTTGCTCTTTCATCTTTCGGAATGTGAACAGATGCCTTACACCCGAAGACTCTCAAGTGACCATAAGAGGCCCTATTTCCATACCACACCTCATCTGGAAGCTTTCCATTTAAAGGTCTTGAAGGTGACAGATTTATCAAATCAGTTGCAGTTCTCACTGCTTCACCCCAAAATGATTTGGGAAGATTTGCTTGAGAAAGCATGCTTTTGACTTTCTCTGCAATTGTTCTGTTCATCATTTCAGCTACTCCATTCATCTGAGGAGTCTTGGGAGGTACTTTCTCATGTCTTATCCCATGAGTTTTGCAGTATGCCTCAAACTGGCCTATATATTCTCCACCATTATCTGTTCTCAAGCATTTCAGCTTTCTTCCAGTCGATCGTTCTACAGAGGCATGGAACTCCTTGAATGCTTGAAGAACTTGATCTTTCGTCTTCAATGGATACACCCACACTTTCCTTGAGTGATCATCAATGAAGGTAACGAAATATTGGGCACCGCCAATGGACTTTTCAGAAGTTGAGCAAACATCTGAGTGAACAAGATCCAGAATATGCTTTCTTCTTTTTGCATCATCTGGTCTTCTAAAAGATACTCTGTGTTGTTTTCCTGCTAAACAATCTTCACAGGATTCAAGTGGTTGCCCTTTTATGTTTGGGAGATGATCTTTTGCGAGGATCTCCAAACCCTTCTCGCTCATGTGGCCCAATCGTCTATGCCACAATTCTTTTGATGCATCTTGAGCAACATTCATCTCTCCTCTGCATATCTTTCCCTGCATCGTGTATAGGGAGCCTTCCTTCTTTCCACGTGCAACAATCATGCTTCCTGTAACACCCCATTTTACTATTAAAGATTTTCTTATTAATTAAGAAATTTGTGAAGTAATTCAATATCCAATTATTGAAAATAGCCTTTATAATTCGGGAAGATTTGTTTTTCCTTTTAAAAGAAAAATTGTTACTTAAAACTCCAAACAACCATCATCCACAATAACTTATTAATATATAAAAAAATTCTTGTTAATGAAATATCAGTCTTAATAAATCAGACTCATGTTATAAGACATTAACTTAGATGCAAACCATGAAACATAACCAAAATCTTCTTTAATTAAGAACATCCTCAAATCCACCATTATACTATTCTATTACACATAATACACTTATGCATTTAAAATCTTGGAATATAACACATTATACATTTGAGCCACGTATAAAGAGTTGTACATCAATATTCAAATCTAGTCTACCCTTTTCTATACAAGAAAAGACTGAGACTCAGAGCAGTGACTCAAAGAAAATTTCAAAATACCCAATAAACCCAAGTAGCATCCTAGAAAGATCCTTTTCTTTCTCTTGAAACATCCACTCGTGTTCACAGTGTTTGTCGTAACCTTTCATTCCATCTTTGTTGTTTGCACAAGATCATTTGTCCAAATCTGAAAAATAAAGGCGTATGGAGTGAGTCTCTCTCCTCCTCTAAACCAACAACCAAACGACCTTCCGGTCTCAAACAAACATACAATATCAACCACTTCACAGTGGTGCTCTCACGAGTCTCACTCGAAACCTATTCGTTTCCACAACTATTCTTTGTAAATTATTTCACACTGGCCAGCTGCCACTGGAACTTCCAGAACTCAGTGGTCTTACATATTTTTGAGTTGGATGACTGTTGGGAGTACACCCTTCACCATGGTACAATGGCGGGCTCTCACCAACCGATGATGGCTCGTATTTTTGTCAGGGTGGCCGAGTCAGCTACGTGATCTATCGTCACAACTCAGTGCCTTACCCTCCAAGAACAACCTGCCTTACGATCATCTCCCAGGTACCAACTGTGGTCATCCATTACTCCGAGGACTGACTCCTCAACACTCTCTCACAGAGTTTATTTTCTTTCTTTGTCGCATGTGGGTTTCCCGCTGCACATGGTACAGGTGCGGACGAATTGACGCCGAGCTAAAGGTACCACCTCTACGCTCACATATGCATATATAAATAAGGACTTTGCCTTTATCGCTACATCGTAACGATCTCATCACCTCAAGTGACGCGTCATTCGCAATCCGACCTTGGTTCACAGATAACTTGCAGCTGAAATATCCCACGCGACCTTTTACAGGTTTGTGTGAGCTTTTCTACCAAAGGTACTCGACGGCGGTCCTCAATCAACATATGTCCCAAACATACAACACGGAGATCAAACTCCCCCACTATCACAGTGGTTAAACATTACGACCCCGTCATCTCACAAGCACAATGCTCACCGTAGATAAAGCCTCCACACGACCTGTCTCACAATTATCCGTTCAAGCTTTGTCCACGAACCAATCTGTTCAACCGTCTCACACGACTTAGCGTTGGAGGTTTCTTCCTCCTTTCGGTTCTCACCACGATTCGGACAATCACAGTTCACAAACTTTCAAACACATGTGCGTATCGCACTTTACCCAATCATGACCCACATCATGATTCTTAACTGTCTTACTTTGTCTTATTGAAATCCTCACCCACTCTCACATTTTATGCTTATTTCAGTCATTTTGTCCAAATCCATGCAAAGGTCCTAAATTCCTTTCTAAGTCCAAACATCCATCGTCCTCCATGTGCATAGGTAATTCCTAATTACCAATCCATAATGTTATTAAGTTCACACTCTTAATTATAGTTGATTCACTATTGCTCATAGTGAATATTATTGATTACTAGAATGACCTTCTAGTATTCACAAATGTACTCCATTTGGAGTTCATTTGCTCCCACACAAGAATGAAAAATTCTCGTTCCCACAATCAACAAACCATCACAAGCAATTCACATGCACAAACAAATTCCAGCACTCTTTGCCCGAGAATCACATTCCTCCACGTCTCCAATTCACAGTTAATAATAGAACAATCATTAATAATCAATAATTCAATAACTCAACATAATCCATTAAACAACATCATACACACATTTTCTATAGGAATTTCCCTTTTGAGGTGAAATATCCATTAGCAAGTCCAACGAATGACATTAGGCATAATTACGAAATCACTTAATTAATTTTCATGCATATACTTATAGTTGTACATACATACCAAAAATTATTTGACCTAGCAAATTAACTTATAATTTCGTGAAATTTTACAGGAACATAATACATCACATATATTTCATCATATAAATTTATCTCACGAAAATTTAACCCACAAATATTATTTTTGAATTAAAAACAGTGTCTGTATATGCTCTGTAAAACACAATTCCATATTTTTAGAAAATAGCATATCAAATTCTTTTTATGTGAAATTTTACAGAGAATATCTCCAACATGTGTAACATCACATATAATTTTCTCAGTATCAAAAACCCACCAAAAATACCCTTTTTGAATTTTTAAAGCATTTCTGTCTCAGAACAGAGTCTCCCATATAAAAACATAAATAATTACCAAAATTTCCTATAAAATTCCGATAAAATTCACAGATATTCTACATAATTCAAATAACGTTAAAAAGTTTTCTCATATCCAAATTCGCTCAAAAAGGATATTTTCCCCATTTAAATTCTCCACTTTCCAGTTTTGGTGTTTCACAATAATAATTTTCTAAAATTACTTTCTGACTTTTCCTAACCTTAAAAAAATTCACAGATGACCCTCATGATACATAAAATGAACTCATGGTTCCAGTTTTCCAAAATCACGTCCCAAAATTCTTGTAAAAATCAAAACAGTCCCATTCTCAGAATTAACAGTTTTTGAAAATAATTCCGGTAAAAATAGTTACAGTGCTCAAAAAAATCTGAGAAAAATACCACGACATCCAGAGGCATCAAAACATAGAAAAATATATTTACATCCTAAAAAACATGTACGAAAACCGAGACGAAAAATCCACACAGTCACAGGACCCAAATATCAAGTAGCTTATTTCGGGTTTTCAAAATTATTTACAGACCATGAACAACAGCCACAATCCATATTTAACAAGAAAATAAGGAAATAGCTTAGGGAAAAAAAAAGAAACCCCTCCATACCTCGACGAAATCGAAATCCAATCGGTGGATATTGAAGCTCTAGTCTCCCTCTATGATATATCCAAGATTAATCGGTAGAAACTTTGATTTGAAGGCTCAAATATTAGAGAGAATATACGAAATATTTAGATTGAAGCAGGAGGGAGAAGACGGCCTCGGCCAGGAAGAAAAATGAAAAAAATAGAAGCACCGTGAATGATTTTTTTTCAATTTTGCTATTTGCACCACACTTCCTATAAAGACACCCCCCTTCTCTTTTTTTTTTTTTTTTTTTTAACTTACGGAACTCACATAAAAGTCCCAAAATTTTCACAATAATACTAACTATATTTTAATTACTCAAACATATCTTTTCTTATTTAAAAGACATAAATTCCAATTAAATCATAACTCAATCACACAAATATATATTTATTGAGTTGTAATTTTTAGGGTGTTACACTTCCTCGACTGAGTTTCCATCTACCGGCACCAAATTGGTTTATCATCCCAGCTTCATCTAGCTTTCCATCAGAAATAAGGTTCAGACGCCGGAACATGTCTTACGTCCTTTAGAATCAATTTGTTTCCATTCTCAGTCATCAAGGTCACTTCACCTATGCCAACAATTTTGCTTGTGACATGATTTCCCATCTTCACCATACCAAAGTCTCCTTTTTGGTATGATGAGAAGAATTCTTCGTGAGGACTTACGTGGAAGGATGCTCCTGAGTCAATTATCCAAATGCAATCATCAGATGCAACATTTAGATAATTATCCTCTCCGACAAGAAATATGCCCTCATCATTCGAGATCACTGTAGTGGCTGATCCGTCTTCCTTCTTTTTCTTTGGGTCAATCTGGTTAGGATGGACTGTTCCAGCTTGTTGGTCTCTCTTAAGGAATCTGCACTCAAACTTCCTGTGGCCAGGTTTACCACAGTAATAACAACTTAGTCTAGTGCGAGATTTGGATCGGCCTTGTGATTTTTCACGATCTCCTTTTCCTCGACTTCTACTCCTTCCTCTGTTTTCAACAATGTTGGCTTCGAACTTATTATTCAAGCCTCTTTCTCTTCGTCTTGACTCTTCATTCAACAAACTGTCAATAACGAGATCCATGCTGAGTTTTGGAGTGGAATTGCTGAGAGTGATAACTAGAGTGTCCCAACTCTCAGGCAGAGAACTGATAAGTAGAAGAGTCTGCAACTCATCTTCTATCTTCATTTCTGCTTTCGTCAGTTGATTCACAATACCTTTGAACACGTTCAGATGTTCGATCATGCTTTGACCGTCCATGTACTCCAATTTTGCCAATCGTTTGACAAGGTGGGCTTTGTTTCTAGGCGTCCTCTTTTGAATCAAGGATTCAAGTTTTGTCCACAACTCATACGCATTGGTATAAGTTGATACATGCTCGAACAAGCTTCGATCAATATATTTTCTGATCACAGCTACTGCTTTTCGATGTTGGAGCTCCCAATCTTTGTCAGTCTTCCCCTCCGGTTTGTCCTGTTGAGTGATTGGTTCGTGCAAATCCTTGCAGTATAAGTGGTCTTCCATCATCGGCTTCCAATATGAGTAATTATCAGCAGTTAGCTTGAACATATCTCCATCATGAGTCACAGCTCCCTCCATCTTCAGTTACACAGGCTAGATAACGAACTAAAAATTACCGTATACCGAAATATTTATCGTAGTTCGTGAATAGTGCACCAGGTAAGTTCCCAGGAAAGAGAGGTGGGTCACCAACGGACACGCTTAAATACCAAGTCTTTCCTTAGCCAGAACTTTTCCTAGACATGCACTTTCGCAATCCCACGTTTTATTTCGGCAACACAAGAATAATCCTTTTCTGATGTGGAAGATCAGACAATGCTACAACCACAGAGCATACTAAGAATTTTCTTATGAATACGGTACCTTAGTATCCGAGAGCTCTGAGAGCTCTGATACCACTGTTGGGAAATGCCATCATAATTTCCCTCCTCTGTGAACTCAAAAATAGGCACTTAGCGGAAACGTCGAATAATAACACAGTAAATTTTTAGCGTGGAAAACCTTCTCAATGTGAGTAAGGAAAAACCACGGGACCCGTAGGCCTCTTAAATCTCCACTATAATAATAATGGGAATACAAAATACAACAATCTTCAATTTTGTGGATACAACTCTCTCACAAATTGGCTCACTAATTTTCTCTCTTAGAAACTCTAAGGTTCTCTCAATTTTTCTCTCACAATTTTTCTCTCTAAATGTGAGGAACTCTTGCTTCTTTGCTGTGCTTCCATTGCAATTCACCTCCTCTATTTATAGAGGGATTTCACCGTGTAAGCTTGCTAGCTTGGTAAAATTTTCAAAGGCACCGAAAGCTGCATGCAGGTTGCAGGCTTTGAAAATTTTTCCTCACATTTACTGCACCGAATTTTTATGAGTGAATGTTGAACAAATTCAACATTTTGTTGCTGTGTTTTCACATTGCTTGGCTGGACCCACATAATCCTTATCAATATCATGGTAAGAAAAAAAAAAAATTAACAAGCAAACTGCCTATATTATTGACTATTGTACCCAAAAAATTATTGTGGTTGCTCTAACTGGTTCTTTGTCTGAACTTTAGGACAAATATAAGTGGCTTAAAATTATAAGTAACTGATTCCATTTAAAATTCAAGCAGGGCACTCGTTTTCACAAACCTGTCTGCGTCGTCGGTCCCTTGACAATTTGCATTGCATTGGCATCAATGTTCATGTTCTATTTGAATTAAAAACCAAAATGAATATTATAAATAAATAAACAGATGAAGGAAAAGGTAAAAATAAATAAAGGTAAACAAATAAAATATAAAAATATGTTATTTAGAGGAAAAGGATAAAAAAATAAGTAAAAAATTATTTATGATTATATAATAAAAATAAATTATATAAAAATAAAGAGATTTGTTTATGTACATCCACTTATTTTTTAGTTAGAGTGCGTTAGTAAGTTACACTTTGAATATATTTTAAGATAATTTCTAATTATAATTTGTTAACGTATTTTAACTAAAAAAGTTTGTTAATGTATGCTCACTTATTTTTTAGTTGAAGTACGATAAAAAACTACACTATCAGTTATCTTAAGATAATATATAGTTATAATTTGTTAACACACTCTAACTAAAAAAAAAGTGAGTATACATCAGCAAATTTCAAAAATAAACTCATACAAATTAAAAAACAAAATATTAAATTTAAAAAAATGTTTTTACTTTGAAAATAGTTAAATAAATTACATTTTTTTAACTTCTAATAAGAGAGTTGATAGTTTGTGGGTGGCTCAAGTCTCAACTTGAATAAGACACTTGAAAAAGATATACTGCATTTTACATTGTATGGATTCCAATTGCTTTACCAATAATTTCGTTCAGTTATCATTTCTTTGCTATAATATTTTCTATCTCTAGGTATTATGAGTGAAAGAAGTCCCTTTGAAGCAATCATTTGGTCAAACATTTACCTGCCCACTATAGAAGTAAACTAAGTAAATGGCATATTCTTATTACTAATTATCAAATTATTAATTTTTCGATAAGATGACATAAGAGTTCTGCCTCACTCGATGAGTAAACTCTCATTTTATAATATAGTTCGATAATATTGTTAGAAAAATAGCTCAATACTATACATTATTAAAAGTAAGAACATGCACATGTCATGAGAAAAAGAAAGATAGAAATCAAATATAGTATTAATTAGTAATGATACATCCATATGAATTTTAGGAGAAATAATAATAATGATCACTTTCAAGTTTGTGAAAACGACACTCAATTATTATTTTTTAGTGTCAAATTGACATTTCATCCCACTCTATTAACTGAATTAGCAGTGGTTGTTAGGATTTCAAAACAATTGATGATAATATGAACACCAAATTCTTCATCGTGCTCCACTGGAATAAAGATTTCTTTATAGTAAAAAAGTTTAATACATATTAGTACTTTAGAAATAAGAGGAATAAAATCATTACATGTGTGCTTGTAGGGGAGGTGAGTGGTATTTACATGCGAGTACAAATCTTAATGATATTACTTTTGAGATCAAGGTATAGATTAAAGTTGAGTAAACGAGTAAACTCAGTTTATATGGCTGCATATATGGGCAAGGCATGCATTGGATATATGATCAAAGAGGGTATTCTTCCTCTCTCTTAAAACCTCTTTGAACAACATTTACCAACTCCTTAAGTGATGTTGTCACATTGTCACTGAAGTAAAATACAAGTAAATCCTTCCAAGAACCTTGTTTTCTTGCACCATGTTATGTTGGTGACTATTGTCTTCTACGCATTTCCTCCCTCCAACAGTAGTATACTGAATGGTCACTAATCCCATCTTTTCTTTTCTTTTCTTTTCTATCAATTACTTAGTTTAATGTAAGAACATTCCGTCAAAATGTGTTAACACTCAATGTTAACTCAATTAGTAGAATGTGACAACAAGCACACGCACACGAGAGTTAACTTTCATTTTCACACACGAGTTTGGTAGTTGAGTTTCATTTTCACATACATAGAGGGGAGTCATTGTCATTTACTCTAAATATTTTATCATGTGGTTGATAAATTTAAGATTAAAATGTAAAATAATGTATAAAAAATCTCAATCATTTATTTTACGTGAGTTAATATGTGAGAAAATATTTAAAAACATTTATTATAATTCTTGATTTTATGCAATGATATATATATATATATATATATATATATATATATATATATATATATATATATATATATATATATATATATATATATATTAACAAAAGAGAGGGAGTGCTGAGGTAGAAAGTTTTTGACATCCCAACTATGTTGGCATCCCAAAAACCAACTACCGAAACCAGCAGACCCTATAATATTAATAAAGAAGAAAGAAGCTGAAGAAGCATGGGGGGCATGTACCAAACCCATGAGAACAGAGGAGCATAGCTCTACCTAAATCTAAATTAGGAAGAGCATTTCTATCCTTTACAAAGAACTGCCGTAAAAAAATGGGACAAGAGTCCCACCAAAAAAAACCATCAGTGTTGCTGCCGTGATTGGCTAGAGTGTCTGCACAAGTATTACCCTCTCGATAGATATGTCCGATCAAAAAATGCATAGATTTTGTAATTTGGATGCTATTTTTCCACCTGTTTCGAATGTTCCAAGGCACCAAACTATCATTTTTAGTTGCTTCCAAAACCAGTTTCGAATCACACTCTATCCACAGCTTTCTCCAGCCTTTCTCATTAGCTATTTCAATCGCAGAAATTACAGCCATGATCTGAGCGAAGAGAGATTTTTGAGAACCCAAGTTGATAGCAAAAGCACCCAAAAAGTCAGCTTGATTATTCCTGAAAACTCCCCCACAGCCAGCTCAACCCGGGCAACCTTTTGCGGCTCCATCTGTGTTGCACTTGACCCACCCCAACAGAGGGGGATACCAATTCACTTGATGAATCACATGAGCTTTTTTTGGATGGCAGTCAAGCTAAAAAGCTTTTAAGAGCATTAATTCAGTCATTGATTGATGCATAGTGCTAGTAGATAAGTCCCCCGAAAGCTTAATGTTAGCAGCAATTATGGAACAAGCATAGTGGACTGAAATACGTTGGTTCTGAAAAAGACTGTTGTTGCGCGCATTCCATATGAACCAGATGACATTAGTCAGGGCGGCCATCCTGACATCATTTAGCTGAGGTGAACTACGTTGGAAGATCACTTAAAGGATGGAAAGAGCACTAGATCTAACAATATTGCATCCCAACTTGCTTTTTGTCCAAGCCCACAATTGAGATGCAAAATTGCAGTGTAAGAATAGGTGATCTGCTGTTTCAGTATGCTGCATGCAGAGCTTGCATCTACACACCACTTGGCAGCCACGCCAGGCTAAGTTATCATCAGTGGGCAGTTTGTTATGGATGTAGCGCCAAAGGGTGAAAGTTCTGGATGAGGGAATACACTTACTCCAAAGGAATTTTGCCCATGGCATGGCATTGTTTGTTGGGGATAAATACTTGTAAGCGTCTTTGAAGGAAAAAATTCCTGAATCTGTCCCTTTCCAGATGGCGTAGTCCTCAGCTTCATAGCACGGGATGACCATGTTACCGATTTGGGCAGCCAAGGTTGGGAAAAGAGAGGATAAGGTATGTGGGAGGGTCCATTTGTTGCCAATGATGAATTCTTGAACATTTGCCTGAAGAACAGTGTGATAGCACTTAGGGACATTTAGAATATTGACAATGGGTTAATCAAGCCACCGGTCCCGCCAGAAGTTTATTTTGTCTCCTTTTCCCAGAACCCAAGAGATGTTAGAAGAAATAGTGTTAAAGAAAAGCTTGATACCGGACCAGATAGAGGATTTTAAGTAGGCTGCACTGGGATTTATCCTTTTGAACACTCTGGCTCTAAGGAGGGATGCCCACGGGTCATCTGCAGTGAAGAATTTCCAAGTGAGATTAAGGATGGCAGCTCTGTTAATCATTTTTATGGATCGGATACCCAATCCTCCTTCTTCAAAGGGAGCACGGATTTTTCTCCAAGCTACAGTCACTAATTTTCTGATATATGGATCACCCGACCATATGAAGTTTCTTATGTGCCTTTCTAACATGTTAAGCAAGGAAGCTGGCCACTTGCAGATGTGAAAGGAGTAAAGTAAGCTGCCTTCAACAACTGACTTTACCAACTGAACCCGCCCCATAAGAGATAACATCTTACCTTTCCAAGCTCCTAGTTATATTTAATTTTATCGGCTAAAGGCTGGAGGTGCAATTTTCTTGGTCTACCTTTGAAGATGAGGACTCCAAGGTAATCAAAAGGCAACTTTCCCATCTTGAAACCAAGAAGGTTGGCTATAGTGGGAACCCTGGAGGAGTGGATAGCCCCATGGAAGAAAGAAGATTTTTCTTTGCTTATGATTTGGCCAGAAGCACGTTCATAGAGATCAAATAGAGAAATTAAATTTCTGATGTTTTTAATTGTGCCCCTGCAAAATATTATAATATCATCAGCATACATAACATGGCTCGGTGTAGAGAAATACCTAGGACCAGCCATTGGCAACAAGCTGCCAGAATCCACCAAGTCTGATATACCACGACTTAGAGCTTCCTCCGCAATGCAAAAAAGAAGGGGGGAGAGGGGGTCACCTTGTCTAACCCCTCTCCTACAAGAGAAGTAGCCAATAGATTTCCCATTGATCGCAATAGAGAGCTTCGCTGATAACAAAATGGAATGAATCCAGTTGCAAAAAGTGTGGCAAAAACCAAAGGCGCATAGCACATTAAGGAGGAAACTCCAGTCAATGGTGTCAAACGCCTTCATGATATCAATTTTTATGGCCAAATTTCCTCCAAAGCATTTGTTATCCGTCATATTAACGGCTTCAGAGGTGACAGCTATGCAGTCAGAAATTTGTCTTCCTTTGATAAACCCTCTTTGATTAGGGGAAATGATTTTAGGAGCAATTTTAGAGAGCCTTTCTGCAAGAACTTTTGTGATTATTTTGAACTGAAAGTTGGCCAAGGCAATCGGCCTAAAGTGCCCAATCTTATCGGCGTTTGGATGTTTAGGGATGAGGACCACAACATTAGAATTTAGGTGAGGGAGAATCCACCCCTCTTTGAAAAATTGAAGAGTTGCATTGAAAATATCTTGTTGAATGATAGGCCAGTAGCATTGGTAGAAATGGCCCCCAAATCCATCTGGCCTCGGGGCACCATTGGCATTCATGCCAAAAACCGCACTTTTTACCTCATCCATAGTAGGGAGATTGGTTAAGAAGGAGTTGTCATCATTGGATATAATTTGGGGGATAACCTTTTGACCCAAGTCATTTTCTTCAATCTTGTTGTCAGCCGCAAAGAGGCTTGAGTAGAAGTCAAGAGCATGCTGCTCAATTTCTGTCGGATTCTGCAATAGGAGATTGTCTTTTTTGAGCATAGTGATGTTTCTTGTTGTGTGTCTTATTCTAGCAACTTTATGAAAGAAAGCGGTGTTGCGATCCCCATGAATATGCCAATTAACCCTTGATTTCTCTTTCCAAAACTCATCTTGAAATCTAAGGGCTTGCTGAAGTTCCAACTAAGCCTTATTTTCTTAAGCAATAAGGTCTTGCAACGGCCCATGAGAGTTAATGGATTGCTGGATGGAATCCAATGATTGCGTGGCTTCCTTGACCCTCATATTAACATCTCCAAAGTTATTTTTGTTCCAAAATTTGATAGCCTTTTTGAGCAATCTGAGTTTTTGGGCTAAGACAAACATAGGACACCCTACGACATTTGAGGACCAAACATCTCTGACAATGCGCTCACAGTCCCTATGAGAACTCCACATTTTTAGGAACTTGAAAGGCTTTGGACCATGGCTGTCATGATTCTGCATCATAATGACAATTGGGTGATGATCCGACTTAGTTCTGGTTGTAACCCACCTTCTAATATAAATATTTAATTTAACTATTAAAATTTTTCAATACAATCTATAAAAATACATTATATTTAAACTTTTACATTACTAAAATTTTCTAATACGATGTTACAAAAAAAAATTTAAGTACTACAATTATTATATACCCAAAATATCATACTACAAAATGATCTAAATATTTCTTTAACTATTGTTAGCCCAAAATTTCCCAATCCTATAACTCTGGTGATCTCTGCATCTTCTACTTCTCATTACTCTTCATTCACCTCCATTTACACTTCCCTATAATCTAGGGACAAAATTTTACAGGATCAGGCATTTAATTTCTCATTCAATTAAGACAACATCAAATAGATACATTTCATACATTACTTAATAATTCACATAAAGTAAATGCAGTATGATTTACGCAAATGCAGTATTGACTCAAAATCATTTTGACCCTACTCCATGGAGACTTCCCCTTTGAGTGTTTAGTAAGAAACTGGTCTACCATTACGCACTGCAATTCAGCTATCAGCCCCTACTAAACGCAAATAAGCTAAACAAAATTAGGAGATCAGGATACCCGGAAGGCCACCACAACTGCATCTCAGTCCAGATTCCGGCCACATGTGGGATTGCCAATACCCTTCACCCCACAGACTATATAATCACAGACTATACAGTCTTGTCTAACAAATTCTGCTCACCCCAAAATCATTTCTCAAATATCAAAATCATTTCTCATGACTACCGCAGTCCCGGTTAGTCAACATAATTTTCCTTTTAAAATTCATGGCTACCACAGTCCTAGTTAGCCAACAGTAATCACTTTTTATTTGAGAATCTTTAGAAAATCCTCCAAAAAGACTCATGTTATGAAATATGATAATGATTATAAACAAATAACAATGCTAAACAATTTACATTATAACATTAATATTTTACTAAATACTAATTAAATGCTTACTATGTAAAATTACTAAACTACCCTTAATCTTTTTCTGAAATTCCAATTATGTCCTCAAATTGTGAAATTACCTAATTACCCTTATTATTTTCTAAAATTTCCCATTTTACCCTTGATCTTTTTATAAATTTCCGAATGTGTCCCTAATTCTTCTAGAACCTATGAAATTACTATTTTACCCTTAATCTTTTTATAAAATTCCCAATATGTCCCTACATGTGAAATGACTATTTTGCCCTTGGTGTCTTGAAAATTTTCCACATGGTATCCCTTGTAAACTAGCCATGGCCGAATGGTCCTCATACCATTTCCAACATTTTTCTCAAAGCCACCAAGCCAAAAATTCAATCAATAACAAACCAATTTAAGAAATTCAATCAAGAACAATTAATCAAGCATTTTCAATCCAACAACAAGCCAACCAATTAAGTTCACTCCATCAAAACACATCATGAAACCAATCAAAACATTGATTCAAACAACAATTTCAAGCTTCTAACATCAATCATCTAAAAGCCCTAAATCAATTCCTATTTTCATGGTTCTTATTCAAATTTTGAAATTAAACCTAAGAACATGTTTCTCCTACTTCTAGGTTATCTAAATTGAAATTAAATGCCAAGATCCTTACCTTTGATCCTTAGATTGATGAAGAAATCTTGAATTCCTTTTTCCCCCTTTCTCTTTTTTTCCTTGGTTTCTTGAAATCTTAGGGTTTTTCTTCCAATTCCTTTTCTTTTGGCCGATTATCTATGGTTGATTTTAAGGTTTGGATTGATTTCTCTCTTGGTTTTGGTTGAAAGGATGAAGTGAAAATGGAGGGGCTGCAGTTAGAAGAAGCTCACGGTTTGGGTTTTAGAAAAGTGAGGTTTTTGTAGCTTTTGTTTTTCTTGGTTTCTCTTTTTATAAAAACAAATTTTTCTCACTCAATTTAATTTGTGATTCACGTCCAGCTGCAGGACTCAAGGCAGCCAATTTGGCCAAGCTTTTCCAGCCACTTGGACAGCCAAATTAAGTGCCCAACGTGAGTTGCTAAGCTTGTGGTCAAAAAGTCAAAAAGTTAGGTGATTAGTGGACTTTCTAGAAGGTTTAAGGCTTTTCTAATTATCTTACAAACTAATTAGAAATTTAAGAAACTAATATCACCATTGAATTCCTCACTATCAAAAACCTAGGGGTAGTGTCTTAATTATCTCTTAATCAAGGTCTAATTAGCTTAATTTAATCACATTAGAAACATTGAGTTGTCACATTTTGATTGGCTAATACTTCTATTTTTCTTTTTCTTAGTTAAACAATTTTTAATAATTATTCTAAGTATGTTATAATTAATAGATAATTCCATAAGTGTCATCCAAATTTTATCTTAATTTTCTACCTTAGAATTTTATCGTAATAATTTCTCAAAGTTCTAACTCTCAAAAAATCCTAACAATTCGAAATTAGCATTGTAATTCTTCAACTGTATATATTTTTAATCTATATTCAATTATCTATTTATTAGATTACAGTTTACTCCAAAATTTTATACTGGAAAATTTATCCTGGACAGCTGTCTAACACAACGGTCCAGTCAACAAGTAATTCATTTCTCAACTGTATATATTTTAAATCTACATTAAATTCTTTATTTATTAGAGTACAGTTTAATCCAAAATGTTATATTGGAAAATTTTATCCTAGACAGATGTCTGATACAAATGTCCGGTCAACAAGAATTTTAAGCAAAAACAAAAGTATTAAAAGACTCAGAAAATTTTACTGAATAGAACTATATTAATTTTATTATGAAAATATGTACAAAAAGTTTCTATAAAATACAGTACATAATTACTCATAATATTTATATAAATAAAATATGTACAAGTAGTAAAATAAAATTGAGGGTGTTACACTGGTCAGAGTGAAGCAAGATATGGAGCTCCAGAAGAAGATACTCTCATCATTGCAAATGGCGCGATCAAGGCGGAGATCAATGCGGGCTCTGCCTTGTCTAGCATTAGACCAAGTGTAGGCAGCTCTTCTGGTTGGAAGATGGGAGAGGCTGTTGGTGTCGGACCAAGCTTTAAATTCTTCACAGGCAAGAGAGTTTGGAAGCCAACCTCCTCTTTTTTCCTGCGCACCAAGGATAGAGTTGAAGTCTCCAATAAAACACCAGGGCCCCTGATGTTGTTGTTGAAGGTTTGTGAGTTCGTGCCATAACTGTCTTCGTTTTACATGGGAAGTAGCAGCATAGACAGTTGAGAAAAACAAAAGATGTTGATCAACGACAATGGAGAGGGCAACCTGTTGTTCAGAAGCTGCTAGCACACAAGGGTCAAGATGGTTAGCACATAAACACCAGATGTTTGGTGGCTTACCAGGTCTGCAGTTAACAACGAAGATCCTCATATTGATGCTGTTCCAAAAAGCGGAGGGGAAGTTTTTTATGTCCATCATAGGTTCAGAAATGAACAAGAAATCCGGTCTATTCTCTACACAGATTTTCTTCAATACCAACCTAGAATCAAGGTTGGCTATGCCACGGATGTTCCAGTAAACAGCCTTCATAGAGACTGTTTATGTTTAGCTGCCGCAAGGTGGTTTTTTTTAGAAATCATTGAACTGGCACCATTGTTTTGGTTCTTCAGTTTCTTCTTTTTTGATTTAGATACTACTGGTATGAATGGAGGATCATTTGCATTTTCAGTAGCATTTGATGGAGATAGATCTTCCAACTCTTCATCAACTTCGTCAGCCCAGAATTTTGAGAGCAACTTTAGGTCCTGCTTGACTGTAACAGACCAAAGATTGTTGTCGAAGTTTGAAGGAGAAGCTATGGGGGTTGCTGGTTTATCAGCAATTAGGGACATTGGAGAAGAGACTTCAATGTCAACAAGATTATCCGCTGGTTGAGGACTAGCGTTTACTTCCAAAGATCCCCTCAATGAGCAAAGGGAATCTGTCTGGTGATCCAGCTTTTCCAATAGAAGGGTACCTTCTTGTATATCGGGTTGAGAGTCTTCAACAAAAAGATTACCTGTCTGTTGTGATTATTTGTCAGCAAAGACACTTACATTCTCCTCCATTGGAGACTTTGGTTGAGCAGCTTGTGGGCTTGGTGAAGCAATCACCTCATCATTCCCATTAGGCTGACTGTTGATCTCCATTGGTTTAGTAGGAGGGATTTTATGTTTGTGTTGGTGGCCTAGTTTCTGCCCTTGTTGTTCTGCTTGGTTTTTCCTCTTGCATTGAACCAGATCATGCCCTACCATTTTACAGAATTTACAAAAGGGGGGGGGGGGGGGGGGGGGGGGGATTTTTTCATACTCTATCCTAACATAGAATGCGTATGATTCTCTCTCAACCAACATTTCTGTGTGCAAATTGGAAGCAAGATCTATGTCTACCAGTAATCTCACATAATGACCAAATGTTTTGTTTCTCGTTGCCGCGTACATCGCGATCGGCGTACCAATACCACCTGTGATTTCAAACAACAATTTGGGGCGCCAGTACTCCTGAGGCAAATCGAGGACTCTTACCCAACATTGAACATGTGTCTATTTAATGTTGTTCGGGTTGAAGTCTGGAGTCCATTGTGTTAGACGAAGAAAACCAGGTTGAACGTTCCAGGACCCTATAGTCCAGACACTCCGGAGGTCTTCTAATGAAGCAAAACTGAATTCGAAGTATCCTCTCCCCAAAGGTATAATCTTCCAGTGATTGATGGGACTCCATAATTTAGATAGCTTCTCCTTCAAATCTGCCGTTTTGATTGGTGGGGTCCCTTTTGGTAGAATCAACCTACCATGGAGGTTGTTTCTGCAACTGCGGATGCTCTGTTGGTACTCCTCCTCAGAGATCTTTATGGAGATTGTATCTCCTTTTAAGCATGGCTTGGGTAACTGGCTTACAGGTATGTCACATGAGTTACTAAGCGCTTTAGCAAACAATTTTTGCTGTGTCTTGGGTTTGGGGAGGGCCAAATCGTAGGAATTTGTGGTATCCAGGAAGTCACAGGGGCAGAAGATGGCTGGATCTGACATCACGGCGGTTGCAGGCTAGGTTTAGAAACCCTTCATATCTGAAACATTGCCTCTGTAATTGAATTTAGACTCGATGAATATTTGCCTCAACACTCACATTCATTAACCCCGTTTTCACTTGGTAGTGTGATCGATCAAAGAAAGAACAATTCCGTTATCAAAAGAAAAGAAAGAACAATTCCTTTCAAGGTCATAGTACCTTTCCGAGTTTCTGTATTTTTAGTTCTGTTATGCAATGATATGGACTCAAGTTTCTATATCTGTGCAATGCGTAAAATCGCTGAAACATATTCGTTGTTGGAACATGGAAGTATCACTGGTATTCAAATAGCTGCATTTTGTGCCTTTTAAAAATTATTATGAAAAATTTAGAAAAATACTAAGTAATAATTTTATTTGCTATAACACCATAACTATGAATATTATGAAAAAATAAGTTGTGAAGTGAATTGTAAACAAAACTTTATTTTTATCAATTCTTTTTACAAATTCTTAAAAACGAGATAAAGGATCATCATGTCTTACCTTTTTTCCTCTGCAACCTTAATAAAAGATTAAAAGTTATTCATCTATCACCTAAAAACGGTAGGAAATTAAAAGAGAGTGAACGAGAACCATTAATTGTTTTTTTAGGAAATTAAATGAAAATAAAGGTTCGACCCTTTCTACGAAATAAGCTGACGAAATATGGGAATAAATTTTGCTCTAAAGCTGGTGTAAGCTTGATTCCCTCAGTTCTATTTTAAATGTCTAAGTATAGAATTATAAACCATATCCAGATATATGTTTCTCATCCAAAAAGTTTTCCGCAGAACCGAAGTTCATGTCTCCATATTACTTGCTCTTCTTTGGTTCTTTCGTATATTGAACTATCAAAGCTTCAACATCCTTCCAGAACAGTCCCTCAACTAAGATTCCGTCCTTAGTGAACCTGCAATCCAAACAAAAAAAGACTGATGCTTTGATCTCCAAAAAGCAGAACAAGAGATGAATGCATACTGATGCATATGTCCATTGTTGTTGTGAGCATACATAAGTGAAGGGATAGAGAGAAAGAGAGAGATACCACTCAGTAACACTTTTGGTAAAATGTACTGGTTCATTTGCAGAAATTGATTTTGGATCTGCGCTTGCTATAGTGAGTGTGTACATGTCAGAAAATCTAGGCAATTTGGAGGAAACCACCAAACCGGTACTAGTAAAGGATCCCTGTAGAAAAGGGGGCAGAAATCTAAGTTGGAATAATGATAATCATAATATGTCTTGGGCTTCTGCTGAAAGGCTAATATAAAATTGCAATATTTGATATTTTGATTCGATGACAGAGCTCAAAGACAAACTATTTATTTAGATTAATGAAATAAATAAAATACCAACACCTTTAGTTCATGAAAAAACTATAAATATAATATTCACCAAGCAAGCAATAGTTTGTATCATTGCACATGAAACTTCTAGTCAGATATCATGATGACTTAACCCTCTAAATCATTTGTCAAAAAAGAAGGAAAATCCCACTTAAAACTGAAAGCAATTAAAACCCTAAAGAATTTTAGCATGTTTGGGTCAATTCAAATTCCAGATGATAATGTATCAAAGTTAAATATACAAAGATATAGGTACCATCTAGATTAAATTTCCAACCTAAATAAAGATGTGTAATATAGTCTATGTAATAAATTAGTCTTATTTAACCCAATGGATATGAAAAATTATCCTGTTGACTTTCGTATAACTTAAATTGAAATTCAATAACTGAAAGATAAAGAGAATAGGATATAACTATACCAGATTACCAGTAGTTAAAAGTTCTTTCACTGCAACCATTAACCATTTCATAACACTACTATATCAAATAAATATTAATTGCTTACCAAACTGATGTTTCATCTACATCAACTTGATGTATTAGTTATCAATCTCGGATAGTGGCATTTGGCAGCCGACCACAAAAATGCTATGGCAGTATAGAGAACATAGTGGGATGGCTAATTTTTATATACAGATTAAATAATTTATACTACTCACATATAAATGCTCAAAAAAAAATCAAAATTCATGACATATTCATAATTTACAATAAAAAGTCAGGTTTTAAGCAAAACAAACAAATAAAGTAAAACTCAAAAAAACAAAATCTAAAAGACATTCATATTTCAAATACAAGACATCTTAAACATTCAATGAAAAGTGAGGACAGGTGTTGTATAGAGAAAAGAAAAAAAGAATTGAGAGTTTAGAGATGGGAGCATGGGAAACTATATCCAATTAGGGATTTTTTAAATTCTAAAAAGAGGAAAAGAAATCTCAACTTTGTCACTCTAGCCACCACTACAGCTGCCATTTTGGTCACAATTGCAACTGCCATGGCTGCTATCACACTGCTATTCATACTTTGTGGCAGTTCATGGCTTCTCTGCACTGCTATACTACACTATTGATAATTGTGCTTGATGTATGGCCCGTTTAATACACAAGAGATCTTCTTAGTGTTTATGATGATTATTAAGCTAAAACAATCATGTTCAAACAATTGGATGGATCTTAACTCTTAAGTGCATATATGGCACAATTCTAACAAACTAACCGGACTAAAATTTCAGTGCCGTTGCTTTCTCAGGATAGGAAAAAAAAAGGATTGCCAATTTAAACAATAAAAAAAAGGCATATACCTCTCTCTCTCTCTTACACACACAAAACAGACATCATATAATTCTTAAATGTTCTGTCTATATCAGAAAGTGACTTAAAATGGTTAGATGAAAGACAAAAATCAGTACACAGAACAAGGAGCCATAGGACGTCTATAAATTGTTTTTCCCAATTTGAATATACAATTAAAAGATGAAGAATATAAACCCAATAAGTCTATAACCTTCATTAATTGAAATCAACTTGTCATAAAACATCACTATTCTAATAATAGATCATGTTAAACATTATGCAAAACAGTGAGTAATATAGATTATATATATGTGTTTCAATATTCTACAATCTCCAAATCCAAACCAACACCATAGGACTGTTAATATTGTTATTTACCGACCCAAGGAGGATGGTAGATGGAAGTTCAATTAACAATCATCCAAAACAATTCAATTATGCAAGTGAAACACAGCATCTATTCCATATGTAAATAAAAACTCTAGCATTAAAGTGAAGAGCCTCAGCTAATTAACAGAAACTTACAACAGGAGGATAAGTGAACAGAATGGCATTTTTCTCCTTAGTGTATATGATCAGCTGCAACAACCCATTGAAGATCACATACGTGCGAAAGAGTTAAGGAAGAAACAGCGCTGAAGCATAATGAATAAAAATTATAAACACCAGCAATCACATTTCCCTTTCAACATAAAGCACCAAACTCATTTAACTAGGAACCTCGATAACTTTCAATTGAACAATTCGTACATCCCAAGCCACTTCAAAGAGACTTAATCACCACCTCAAAAGGGCTTAATCCTAGATGCAAGGTTTTAAAAAACAATTCACAAACCATGATTTCTGCCGCAACATCGTTTTGGGGCTCTCTGTGACCACAATTGTGGCCGCATCTGTCCACATTTTCCTCCAATGTCAAGAATTGCGACAAAACCACAACAGCTAAAACCTTGCCCTTTGTTTTCCGTTACCTTAATCAGACAGCCCCACCCCCCCCCCCCCCCCCCCCCCCCCCCCCCCCACCCCCCCAAAAAAAAAAGAAGAAGCAAAAACATAAAACCACCCGTTCCCATTTCCAAACAACCTTAATTTAGATGTTTCCACATCCAATTATCTCATGCAAACCAAAATTAAAAAAACAAACAAAATAAAAGGTAGGGAAAGGATATAAGGCGATGCAAGCGATGAGAAAATCCCTATTTTCAGGGAACTTCTTCTTGTAAAACTGGGCGAATAGAGCAATGACGATGATGATGGCCCCAATGAAAAGCCTCACATTGCTCAATCTCACGTCTTCCACATACCCACGACTCGTTACCACCTACACCAACCCAAAATTCGAGCAAGTCCAACTCCAATTAGCGAATGGAAAAACGCAATTAAAATACGAAATCAGAGTAAAATAAGGTTTGAAGGTGGAAGAGAGAGATCGAAAAGGGGGTTAGGGTTTTACGAACCTCAGAGACAGACTCGTCGAGGATGTGCTTGATGGAGTGGTGATCCAGGAGATTGGCCTTCTTTGGGGCTTTGGACGCCATTTTCTGATCTCTGCTTCTTCTTCGCTCTGTGTTTTCTTAGACTTCAATTGACCCAACAATGAACAAACCTTGGCGTTTCAACCCTTGAATATTCAATGCTAGCAACACCACTTGCTACTGCTCGCTACTGGCTAGGCTACTGTCACACACGGTGCGTAATGCGCACCCCAACCCACTGCACTTTTTTTTTTTAATTTAAAAAATATTAAGGACCAATTTTAATAAAATCAAATTGGTAATTGAATCGGTAGTAATTAAATTAATATTTTTAATATTATATGTAATATTGTAAATAATAAAAAATAATATTATAAAAATTTAAGATATAAAAATTATAAATAATTTTTGGACCGTCTGATCGACTCAACCCTACGAAGGGCTAATTCACACATATTTACTTAAGCATTTACACCACAGGCTTTAATGTTTGATGGACTGTGAACTGTTCGACCAACTCAGTCTTACAAAAGGGGTAGGCTAACCAAGAATAGTACGCCAACCATAGTGGGACAGTTGGATCTCTAATATTGGGCCTTATACCTTTGGCCTAGTCACCTTATATAAATAAGGGTGACTCCATTTTGTCACCTTAGGTTCATATACACTCCAGGGTTTGGTAGAGGTATCTAGAGTTGCCGACTTTAGGGCCCTCCAAATCTGAACATGAACAATTTTAAATAATTAATAATAATTAACAAAATAATTTATAGTTGTGTGTAATTTTTAAATATATATTTTTATTTATCTTAAAAATATTTTATATTAAATTCAAAAACTAAAAAATAACAATTCAAACCGATTTTTTTACACTAGTTTTAGATTATTTATTTTTATCAATTTTCACAAATTTTAGGCCAATTTGACCAATTTTTTATTGTTTTTTAGAAGAATTGATGTTTTGAAATTAACAAACCAATTGCCACCCAAGATTGATCAAACCAAGAGAGTCTAGCTCAATTGATTGGGCAACATGCGTTATATTGTGTATCTCAACAAATTTTAATCTTATCAAGATAATAACGAAAACATATTTTCATTGTGTATCTTAATAGATCTTGTCCAAATACACAACGATAATACGTTTTTGCCAAAAGTATTTTTGTTAATAAAAATTGTTTTTGATAAAGTTAGGGGTGAAGTTAGAAATCAGGGTGTGGCCCGTGTGGGAACAACAAAGCCCAGTAACTTTCTTTAGTGGGCTTTACTTTTCAAATGGATTAATTTGTAGTTAATTGGGTTATACGCAGTAGGCTTGCAGTGGAACAAGCTTTTATTTATCCGAATAAGTAACTTTCTATAGTGGGATTTAACTTTGAATAAAACTTAAATTAGGTTGTTTATATTTTCTTATTGAGAGATTTTGTCATTTTTAAATGAATAAATATACAATTTACTATTTTTTTTTTCAACGTACCTTTTAGTAACATGCAAGAATGATTAAAATATATATACGATAACAATAAATTAAATTATCATTAACCAATTCAATATTTAACAACTATTAAGTTGTTGGTCTAAGTGAATTGGACTCGGTACTTTAAATAAGGTCTCTTGTGGATGGAAAAATTAACCAATTCAACACTTAACAAAAATTGAATAAAAATATTCATTTAAAAATGTTTAAATCAAATAAAAATATTTTTCTAAAATTAAAATCAAAATTTAACAAAATCAAATCAAAATTATTCACTATAACAAAATAAAAATACAAATCAAACAAAAATATTTTCAAAACCAAAATCAAATTTTGAAATATCTATAAAACATAAGAAAAAATTAAAGTTAGAACTTTATTAGAATATATTCACATTGTAAAAAAAAACTTTTAATTATACATTGTCATCAAATCATGAGTTATTATGTAATTAAAGATTATTGACTTTTGTAATAATTACTTTAAAAATCATAAATATTGTAATTAGTTGAGAGTGAATTTTTTTTTTTAAATAACAATATATCAAAATGAAACCTTTTTAAGTTATATATATATTGCTCATACCCGCCACCACAGCCACAGCAGCCATAGATTCTCTTTGCCGGCAGCTACAAACCCATGGTTGGCATGCAAGGCTCGATCGGGGAGAACATATAAGAAATGTTGTTGCACAATTTTCACCAGTAATGGATACAGCTATGGACATTCCTTGTTATACTTATTCCTGAAGGCATTAGCTACAACTTTTGTTCAGAGTTTTCCAATCGTTGTCCCTTATATATATAGCACCATATATCCATTATTATTTTCATTCATTGGACGGGCTCTTGTGCCTGTGGTTACCTTGAAAACCTTATTATGACAGATAAATTTGGTTGATATTGACAAGCACAAACATAGGTTGCGTCTATATGATGAAAGGATCTTGAGTGGATTAGGTTATACTGCATTTTCATCAATTAACACAGCGATATGCAATATGGAAGTATTTTCTTCAATTTAGTTATGTATTGTAGAATTTGTAGTTTAATTATTAGTTGTAGCCTGTGGGTGCACCATATTCTTCTACGTTCAATTGTTGCTTTATTGATTTATATATATATATATATATATATGATCAATTTCATGTTAAAAGTATACCAGTTGGGGGGAAATAGCAATATATACTTTTTAACGTTCATAATCAGAATGTATTGCTAAATTGCGCTTATGAGAATTTGAAGTAAAAAAAAAAAAAGAGAAGAAATATACAGCGCGTGATGGCTTGTAGCAAGTCGATCTGTCTTATGACTCTTACCTCACAAAATCAAATAACTTTCATGCTTTGTTTCTTTCAAAAGTACACTATTTATCCTTCTTTTACTATCAGCAGCATCTATGTGTAAAATTAGGTATACTTAATGAAATTTTCTGCGCTATCTCCAATTCAATATCCCTGAGGTTTGTTGCTTCTTCGGTGGCACAATATTTCAGAAAGGCAAATTTGGGGTGGAAAAGCAAAGTATCCAGCCACAAAAAAGTAATTTTGTACGTATCATTGATTCTTTCATTTTGTCAATGTAATCAATGGCAATTGGATAGTCCTAATTCTGCATGATACTCTAACTTGTGTTTTTGGCGTTCACCAATAAGGAGCGATTAAACTATAATTTAATGCATTGGGATTTTCAGTATAATGATTTGATTGCAACAAAAATTCCTGATAATTAAATTACTTCTATGGATTAAAGTATATGCTTAAGCACGTCTAAATGCAATACATCAATGATAGTTTATATGTTTTTTCATTGGTTCAGCTAAGAGGGAAATCATCTGTTCTGGCATCTATGCAGAGAGGTTATCTCAGCAGAAAACCTTGACATGTAACTCCTTCCCTAAACTAAAAAGAATAAGAAGAGAGTTTACTTTTCCCTGATCTCAAGCAAGTTGAGAGAAAAAATTATAAATTGATGGCTCAAAATTGTTGCCAACATTCAGAGCTGGATCTCCTGATCCCTGTATGTAGTTTGAGGTCAAATTAAACCTTCAAAAAGTATTGGTGATCTGATAATGTCTTGAGAAAGTTTGTTCAATTTATTACCAAAAGTTGCTATAAAACGGCAAGGAAAATTCAGCTCGGAGTGAGAGGGCAAGGATCCTGGGATTACTGTATTCGGTGAGCTTTTGCAAAACTGATATTGAATGAAATTAATCTTGGTTAAAAATGATTGTGATGCGATATGATTTATATTTGGATGTTTTTATTTTAAAAGCAAAATAATAATAAAATTTAGTATAATTTTTTTTTATCTAACACAAAAGTTATTTAAAATTGTTTTAACTTAAAGTCAATTTAAAACTAAACATGAAAATATTTACTTAAAATCTTGTTAACTAGTACTCCCTCCGATCCTTTTTATAATAAACAAATAACTAAATCATCAAGACCAATAAAAATAGTTAAGTTAGTTAGTTATAATTAATAATGTCATAAATTTTAATTGTATTCCAAAAGTACTCCTTAAATTGATTGGTTTAAGTAGTGATTACATTAATGACATTGCACCTCCACCAATAAGTGTAACTTGTATTGTTAATAGACTAATAAATACATGAGAAATGAGTAAGTGTCTCATTAATGAATTTCATAAGATGAAGGATAAAAAAGAAAACTAGCAATTAATATATCTTAAATTAGGTCTATGTTTTTTATAATTAGAACAAAAAAAGAACATCCTTTTATTTCTTATAAAAAGGAGCGGACGAAATATTTTGACAAGATTTTGGATACTCAACGTGAATCTAAGCATACACTAAAAGCAAGAAGATTTAACTAGTACAGTTGGATCTACTAGTAAATCCAAGCATACATGGGCCCTGTAAAGACAAGATGCTGTAGCCATACATTTTTGCTAGCAATTCTAGAATCAGTACTCTCCATCCATTACCTGCTAGCAATTCAACTCTTTCCACGAGTCCAACATGTCTTTCAATGAGTCGAACTCGTATAGATCCGACAATTTTAATTTCTAAACTTATGAATGCATGATGCTACTGTTACATATTTGGTAATGTAAAATAATTCAAGTTATATTGGTTATACTACCTTTATTTGAAAAGTATGTATGTGTTAGATGGTAGTTACAATTTTTATCTTATTAAATACTCAAGATTTTAATTTTATGCCATCTTTCATAAAAATTCTAAAGCTGCTCTCAAGTATATCTCCACGAACTTCCTGTTTGATCCCATCATTTATGTTATCAACGTGCGAATTTCTCCAAATGGATTGATGTAAAGTGATGTCTATATTGGATCTCCATGATCTCAATTATTTCTGAGTTTGTGTCTGGATACATCATTTTGTCGTTTTATCGTTGGTATTTATATAATAATAAAACAAATTCCCTGATGTAACTTAATAATAATAATAATAATAATAATAATAATAATAATAATAATAATAATGGTGTATTATTATTATTATGTACCAGAGAAAATGTTCAAAATGTGTCTCTCAAGTTATTTTTTAGTTTAATTTTCATGTATTTATTAGTATAAAGAGTGTCAATTAATTAAAATTTTTCCCAAATATTACTTTTAAACTAAATATATAAAAATTAACAATTTCATCACCTTATGACAGTCTATATTATTAAATGAGAATGTAAAAAACATTTAAACTATTAATGAATTTTAATTAATTTTTTATGTCAATTTCTAAAGTTGTTGTTGGCAAATAGAAGAGGAAAGTTTGGACTAATGGAGAATTAAATAATTTATATGAAATAATAAATTCAAATTTCATTATCACCGTTTAAAAAGAAAACAAATAGATGAGGGGTGGATGATATACTTAATTGTTAAAATATTTTAATAGTCTATATTAAATCAACTATTGTTATAATTGATCATATGAAATGAATTTATGTTTAGACGTGATAGGTGAAAAGTGATTTTAAGATAATATATTTTGTTTAGGCTGCCTATAAAAAATCACTTTTCATAATAAAATTATAAAATAGTTTAAAACTATTTGTAGTAAATTGTTTTATAATTAAAATAATCATTATTTGGGATAAAATAAAATAACAATCTATTAACTTTTAATTATAATCTCTAAAATTTTACTTAATTATTTAAAGAATTTTTTTCTTTATAATAGAAATAATTAAAGATTATAATTTAGTTTTTCCTCCTACTAATACCAAATAAGATATTTATAATAGAATTGTTGGTCCTAATGAGTTAGAACTCTCTCCATGGTCAGATCTACTCCTCTTATGACGGTTTAATTTTTTTAACGAAACCTCCGAATCTAAAGGGGAATGGGATGATGGACTTGATTAGGTGATGTAAGTTGGTAGGGTGGTTCATAGTGATTTGGCGGTATGAACGCATCACTATTAGGATCATATGAAAAACGTGTGTAGGATTATATGAAAGAGATGACCAATTACTCTACCATTGTTACCACCATCAAGGAAGAGAGAGAAATATGTGTGATGATGAAAAAAAGAAGTCTGGAATGGAAGAGTAAAAAATCCCAAGGGTTTGGACATGATTGTTTGATGTGTGTAGTATTTATACATATAACTAAAAAGTCACACAAAATCTATCAAAATCCAATTTACAAAACAATCCATCGAAATCTATAGGATTTTGAATACCAGATGACTTTTTTTAAGTTGTAAAAAATCTTGATTGAATACTACCGGATTTTGTTGTCATAAAAAAAAAATCTTGAAAGTCTTGATTGAATACCGTAAGACTTTTTTATCTTCTTTTAAAATCCTGATTGAATACCACAAGACTTTTTTTTATAATTTTTTTTTTAAATCCTTCCAAGTCTTAATTGAATACAACCCCCTTATTCTTTCTTTTGGATTTGGATGGAAAAGAGCCAAAGAAGCTCATTTTTTTAGGACAATTACAAAACTATCTTTATTTATATTAAATTTCATTTTTTATTTGGGATATTTAAGTTATTTTATACATTATTTTTTCTTTTTATACAACCAAATAGAATGAAAGTTAAAATTTATGTCTTTTTATTTCATTTTCTCTCCCAGTAAACAACCTAAAAATGATCTAATTTTCTTCTTCTTCTTTTTTCTTTTCTTTCGTTCTTCTTTCACATTTTTTTTCACCCAAATAAAGCCTAATTAAGGGTAAAAAGGCACTTTGATAAATATCTCCAGGTCCCAACGTCATCCTTGACTCATTTTCTAGTTAAATAAAACCCAACAAAATGAAACTATATAACACATTGTCAATGCTCTTCAAAAGTATCGCAGCCTATTGGATATCATTCAGTCGTTCAGACTTCATAGACCCTTTTTTATTTGTTTTTTGACGTCCCTTTTGTCTTTATGTTTTATATTCCAATACCACAAGGACCACAGACAAGTCCTTATCCTTTCCTAGCGCTGCTTTATTCACAAGATTAAGAGTGTGTTTGGTAAGATTTTTTAGGAGTTTATAGGCTTTTTTGATTAACTTATAAGCTACTTTAATCAAAATAAGTTTGTTTGATATACGAGCTTATTTTAGTAGTTTATAGTTTATTTTGATAAGTTATTTGAAGTAGCTTGTGAAAAATAAGTTAGCTTATAAGCTACTACCTTTTTTTTCTTCTCAATTTTGTCCCCACCAATTTATTTGAAATTCCTTTTTACCCTTTTATTCAATTTTAAATATTTAATCACTAAACAAAAGTTAATATAAAAAAATTATAAAGAAAAACAATTTTTTTTGTTATAAAATAATATTATTAATAATATATTTAAATATTAAAAAATTAATTTTAAACCATATAAGTTCATTTAATTTAATTATACTTTTTTCCAAAAAAAAAGAAAAAAAATGATTTAAAACAATATTAGTTTATTAAAATTTTGATTTTAAACAATGAGTAAAATCACCAAATCTTTACCATTTTTTATAATACAAAATTTAAAAAAATATTATCCTACTTTTTAAAATAATAAGTTATTAGAAATACATTCAAATATTAAAAATATTAACTATGTTCTTTTACGTCATTTGACATTTATCAGCTAATTTTATCAAACACTTTCAATTAAATCAGCTAGCTTATAAGTTTTCAATTTTTCAGCTCCCAACTTATATCTTATACCTTATAAATTTTCAGCTAGTTTTACCTAACATAGCCTAAATTTGATTGGTTACAATGTACCTGCTTAAAATGGGAAAAACCTGTGTTCCAACAAAAGCGTATATTTTCCAAATTCTCACCTCATCCATTGCATTTGGGTTACCAATTCCGGTCTCAATGTTTTGGGTTGGCCACTTACAAGGCATTATTCGTCCACACTCTCTATCGTTGTTCTGTTTTGACTATACCATTGGCTTATCAGCTAATCGAGTGTTCTAATGAATTAACAACAACCCACATCCTTTCAGTACATTGCACTCGTTAGCATATATATCTTTGTTCTGTGCTTTTGACCAAATTATTGATTGAAGAAAAGTGAGAATTTAGACACTCATACACGACAGGGAATCAAGAGGACAAATACCAATACATGAGAGAAAAATAAATTCATGTGGTGAAGAATAACATCATACAATCCCTACTCATACACGTTACTTTATAATATTCCATTATATGATAAAATTAATATTCTTTATATAAATATATATCTAATAGAAATTCGCTCCATTGTCGATCACATCATCCTATTCTAGAATATGATGGGACCAATAAGATGATTTTTTATTGTATTTTAGCTGGATAATATATATATATATATATATATATATATATATATATATATATATATATATAAATTAAACTTATAAAAAATAATAATTTTTTAAATTTAAGAAAATATAATTATATTTAATTAAATTATTCTTCCATTCTATTAATACTTCTCATTCAACTTATAGTTAAAAAAATACTAAGAGATAATGATAAAATTGAAAAATAATAATTAACAGTTTCTTAGTTTTTAAAGTTACAGATCATTAAAAACAATCTAAAATTCCTAAAATATAATTATTTTAAAATAAATAAAGTATGTACATAATTAGTCTAGTCTTAATTTTACATACTTACAGTCTAATTCTGTCAATATAAGATAATGTATTTATTGAGAATGTGAACCATGTTTATTGTAGTCCCATGTAGATAAATTCAACTTCAGTGTATAAAAAAGTATATATAGTTATAATACCCAACCCAACACAACAAAGTTAATTGAGTACGAGAAAAACATAAAAAATAATGGCTGTCATCTAGAACGTCATATAGGAATTGACTCATCTTAAAGCCACATGACCCTTTGTAGAAAATTCAATACATATTAAATGCAATTTGTTAGTAATTACTAATACTACTATTACATTGTAAGTAAAATAATTTCAAATATTAATATTTACTAAATTATTTAAAATGTCAAAATTTAATTAACGTTTGCAGTTAGTCTTTATTACAATATCTTTTATTTATAAATTGTCTCGTTAATTAGTGCCGTCATATTACAATACTAATTAAGAAATTAATAATATTTTTTTAAAAAAAAACTACATTAGAAATATATTAAAATTTATGATGTGGGTTCATTAAAAATATTTTTAATAAAATAATTCATTTTTCATTGCCAATTTTCTAAGAGCACTAGCTAACACTCACATTAATATTACCTTTTTGTTAGAATTACACAGTAATTTTTAAAATTATTTTTAATATATTTTAACTTTATATATATTATTCCTTTTTAAAATTATAAAAAAAAATCTATAAATTTAACTTTAGTATTTCTTTCTTACTTTTTGTGCATTATTTCATTTTTTAGAATTGTAAAAATTATATAAATTGTGTCAGTGTTAATACGACATGAGTTACAGTAGTTTTTTTATTATTATTATTATTATTATTCTAGTTGGAGTAGAATTTGATAAAGCAGATAGAGATCCTACCCACAACTAGAAGTGGATTATAAAAATCCAAAACAAGAGAAACGTAAAGGAAGTTTTGATGTACAGCATGATATAGGGACTGTTTTGGTTCCTGATATTCCTTAATGAATCATCTGTTTCATCTAAAAAAAAAAAAAAAGAGAGAGAAGGGGGATAGGGTTATTGAAGATAGAGCTAGAGAAAAGGATGTTAGAAAAATGCGAATTTTGACAAAGGTAGTAGATAGATCCATTATATTACAAAATTGATGGCACTAATTAATTTGGTTATGAAAGGGAATCCATTCCAAAGCGATGGGCAACAGACCTAGATAAATAAAAGAGGAGTTGACCTAACAAAGACGAGCATGCTGACGTGGACACAGGAGGGTTGGGACTTGGGAATCGATGGTTGTGATTAGAGGTGGGCAAACGGGTTAGCCCGCAAAATAAACGGGCTCTATTTTTTTGAGCCCGCAACCGCCCCGCATAACCCGTGGGTTAAACGGGCCAGCCGGTAACAGCAAAAAAAATTAAAAAAATTAAAAATTAAATTTTAAAAACTAAAATTTAATCATTTTTTAAACTTTTTTTTGGAATAAACTCAAAACAAACATTATCTTTACTTAATCAATATTCAAGCACTACTCAATCAATACTAAATCAAAATATCGTATCACCAAGACACCAACCATATAGAAAGTACTTAATTTGTCAAGTCTAAATCCAAACAAGTCAAGTGCAAATTTTAAATGCACACAAATACAATACAAATAAACATTATTCAATTCTAATTTTTAAATAAAATTTATTTTATATTTTATTTTAATTATAACTATTATATTTTTATATTTTTTATATTAAAATGCAAAAAGCCTGCGGACTGTCCGTTTAACCCGCGGTTGAGCCCGTTTAACCCGCGGGTTAAACGGACCGGGCTAACAAGCCCGCAATTTAAATGGGCTTAAAAAATCTGAGTCCGTATACCGTGCGGGCTACGGGTTTAACAGGCCGTCCGCGGGCCCAAACCCAAATGTCCGGCTCTAGTGGTGATGTAGTGCTAGTATGGAAGGGAAGTGAGCTATGCTATCATGTGTCGTGGACACCCTAAACCATGAAAATAATGAAAAAGATAGGTAAAAGATTTTTTTTTATCATAGTTATTGTTTTTCTACTGATAAAAAAATATCTATTTTTTTCCAACTAAGTTTTTTTACAAGATAAAAATTTATTCACAACCCACTAGAGTTAGCCTAGTAGTGAGAGATTGGAATAGATTTATGAAAACTTAGATTCAAACTTCATTATCGTCATTGTACACAAGAGTATAACTTTTATTTTCATCATACTCTTAAACAAAGATTCTTAATATTCCCTTGATCTAATTATAATAAGTATTGTTATAGATTTTTTTTTTTTACATTGACTAAGAAAAACTAGTAAATGGATGAAAGACCGTATCAATTTTACAAAATTGACCTTATTATCATTAATTATTTGTAATTTTTACTGCCCATCATTAATATTGTTAGGGGCCAGGTATAAATGAAAAAAAATATTTAATATTACATTGAAAAATTAAAATAACATTTGTTTTTAGATTTATTTTTCTTCTTACAAGACATTTATTATGGGATGGAAGAGTACTATACCTTTTCTTTATTTTGAAGTAAATTTCACACACTGTTATGAAAACAAGTTAAACAAATATTTCTCAATTATTTCAAACTACCTTTTTTATTATCTTTATTTTCTTATTTGATTTTCTAACCATTTATTCATTTCAATTTAAAAATAAATTTATATCATAATTTAAATTATTTATTATAAATTTAAAATATATTTTATATATTTAAAAATATTTATTCATTATAAATTTTGATTATAATATAATTTATAACTTTAAAAATACTTATTTATTGTGTTAATGGGAAAATTCAAATTCATTTTCTCTTTATTACTCCAATCTTTATGTCTCTCTCCTCATCCACCAAACCAACTTATGACACCCAAAGAGTCAATATTGATGACAAATATAAGGCTAAAATACATGTCCAAAACATGTTTTGGCATTCCATGTTAAGTGTTTCTGAATTGTGGAACTTTAGAAGAGAAATTCAACCTGTAAAGTTTCGTTAGGATTATAAAATTCCATTAACTATTTAGACGGCGCTAGACAAACGAGGTTTTTAAGCTCGGACATTAAACAATAAAGTTTATTCAGTCTTTAAATATTAACGTGTTATCATTTTAAATTTTATCAAATTAATTCTTTAAAATTCAAACAATTATAAAAGTTATCTTTTTAAATAATTATTTTTTTATTTATAAAAAAACAATGATTTTTAAATTTTTAAGAAACTAGTGTAATAAAAACATTTTAAAAACTAAAAAAATAATAAAATCGTAATATTTAGATGACTAAAATAGTTTATTTCTAACTTCATCAATTAATTTGCACAATTTTAAAACTTAGGAGGAAAACGAGGGCAAAGTATATAAAGCAGCCCAAATAAGAACAACTATCAATATGTATAAAATTTCATATACTCCGTTTGTATTTATTTCTAATTGTTGTAATGCTCTTTCTGTAACATTCTGTATTTGTAAGTGTCGTTTGACATTTTCAATTAATGATCATTAATTGGATTAAAAATCATATAATCCAAATGACAACAAATTATTCTTAAAGCTGCATGTGGTAAATTAAACAAATGCTATCTTTGGCAATTTAAAATGATTCTTCTTTTAAATGTTTTAGCTAACTTATATATATATATATATATATATATATATATATATATATATATATATATATATATATATAATTTTTTTTTATTTTTTTTTTGTCGCAACCGGGGTCACGGCGGGACGGTGAAAAAATATGTAAAAATCAGAGGAGTCGCCACCATAGTTTATTAAGGAAAACTATGGAAAAACCTTTAAAAGAAGATGGTCTCGAAACTAGATTTTGGATTCGGGAGTCAATTACGCGTAGGGAAGGTATTAGCACCCTACAACGTCCATCCTAAGACGGTTACCTCTAATTAATTAAGCAAATTATTTATAACTTTTAAAATATTTATCTCACCCAAAACTAATTAAAAAAGAAAAAACTATGACGAAGGTTTATTTATTTATTTTTCATGAAGATTAATTTCATTAATTTTATTATGAACAAAAAAAGAAGAGTTAATATATATTTTTTTATCTTTTTAGCTCGACAGGAATGGTCCCCTGCTCCTATGTATCTCCATGTGCAATGGAGAATTCAGAGTTACGTAGTTTTTTTGTAGAAAATATTTATGTGTTGGTGTTTTTTAATTTTGTTATTAACTTTTATGTTGTTTTTTTTTTTTACTTTCTGAAACATTTATTTTTGTAGCAAATTAATTTGATTTTATAGTGCCAATTTAGATATAGGTTTTAAAACATCAAGTCGTCACGTCTTGTGTCTCAAAACCTCATGATTAAGAAAATGTCACATCCAATTAATCCTTTCTCTAATAATCATTTTTTTATCATAAAGATTTTGTTAGAATAAATTATTACTAATTATAAAATACTTTGTAATTATTATTATTAAAGCATAAAGTTTGGATTTAACAGTGTCATTTTAGAGAGAAATTTCAAAACATCAAGTCGTCACGGCTTGTGCCTCAAAACTTCAGGATTAAGAAGATGTCACATCCAATTAACCCTTTTTCTAATGAAGATTTTGTTATTTTTATAAATTGAGATTAATCAGGGAGAAATTTGAGTACACCAAGTTATCACAACTTATATCCTCAAAATTTCGGAAGGACGAAAAGATGTACATCCAATCAACCTTCTTTTTCACCTTATCAATTTCATTCATTAAAAAAAAAGAGTTGTACCTAATTATTTAAAGGAAACAAATTCATTAATTACAATTTTTTTTTAAAAAAATAAAATAAGATTTTCTTAACAAATCTGGATTTTTATCTTGTATAATTCACGCTGCCACTTTTAAACAAACTTAACAAATGAAAACAAAATTAAACAAAGGAAAAAAAAAACGTAAATAGAATTTAAGTAAAAAAAAAGAGAAAGAAACTTGAAAAGGGAAAAAAAATGGCTTAGAGCCTAACACGTAAAAAAAAATATATATCAAATCCACGAAAAACTAAGTGATCAGAAGAAAGATATAAGATAATGACTATAATAAAAGAATAGATAAAAGTAAAAATAAAAATAAAACTAGAAACATGAAAAAGGGATTGAAATCCCCCTAGACAGTACCAACACACAGTGGAGAATGAAAGGACCAGTGGTGTTCCGCTGGGTTACTAGGCAAAGGCAGTATTTGCCGGAGTGCGATGCGGTGGCTTGCGAAGGTCGCGAGTGAGGTTTGCGGAAATGGATTTTGATTCGACCATTACCGTCTCGAATCCTGGTAATAGATCGATCTTTGTTTGAATGGCTGTGGGGGCGATGGTTTGTGGTGGTTGACTGTGTTCATGGATCAAAGGTGTGTTGGAAGGTGAAGGTGTATGCTGCTGGTTGTTGGTTCATGGGGAGTGAAAGATGCTCACCGTTTTCTGCCTAAGAGAGAACAATAGAGAGAAAGATGTATGAATCTGAAAGTGTGTGTAGAGTATTGGACTGTTGGTGTGTAACTCTTCACTGCCTCTCTCCTTTTATACTCAAGACCCCCTGTTTCTTATTTTTTGTTTGAATTCTTTTCTTTTCTGATGCTTTTTGTTTTGTTGTTGCAGTGCAGGTCTGTAGCAACGTTGGTGATTATGAGTGGTGCCAAATGAGGTACCAAGCAGGAAACCAAAACACATCTGTATTGTCTCCTCTTTTGTAATTGGCGTGGGAGGAGTATCAGAGTGAAGAGTGTGGTGCCACTGTGGAGAAAAAGCTGATCTGTTTGGGTTAGAAAGAGGGAGGTGCAGGGAACAAAAGAAAAGGGAGCTTGGAAGCATACTGAATATGGGACAAGCTTAAACTGAACATTCATTTTCTTTTATTTTCTTTTATTATTTTTTTTGTTTTGGTTATGAATCTAATTGAGTCACAAACTAGAAATGAAAATGAAACAAGATTAAATTTTAAATTTCATTTGTATCAAAGCAAAATTATATGATTTTTTTTGTTATTTTCATTTTTCTATTAAATTCTCATTTTTTTCATTTATTTTGTGTATGTCCGGACGAAATTGGGTATTCACACACATATATATATATATAGCCAATTAAAAGTAATATTACACCAAATAAATACCTAAATTACTAGTGCATGTATCCCGTGCGATGCACGGACAAATTATATGTGGGCAAGTAATATCTTTTTTATTATTATTTAAACAAATTAAATATTAGTTTCATAGAATAATGAGAGATAAATATATTTTTATAAAAAAAATATTTTAGCTTTCCATGATCAAGCAACCTCTAGCTAACTGATTATATTTAGCTCATTTTTTCAATTAGCATAGAAATATCATAAAATTGCACTGATTTTCAAGGTCATAATATATTCAATAATAGGTTCATCTCCTAATTTTTTAGATAAACAAACGAAAATCACAATTGAAGTAGGATGCAAAATATTGTAGCATAAAAAAACAAACCCTATATGATCTGTACCCCCACAAAAATGCAAAGTCTCTATATCCTATACTTTATATACTTATATTGATAGCTAGAAATATGCTTCACCATAATAAAGAAGAGGAAAAAAATAAAAAAAGAAGGTAGAGATAAATGAAATATATATTAACCTTAGTTTAGTTTCATTAGAATAAAGTAGCTGAAATAATAGTCTTTCTTGTTACTACTTTTAAAATATAAAAATAACATAATATATAATTAAATTAAAGTTTAGAATATTTTTATTTAGTAATAGATTTTTAAGTATTAAATTGTATATTTTGAAACATTTAAGTATTAAAGTTTGAAATAGTTTTGTTTAATAATAGATTATATATATATATATATATTCAAATGAAAAGACATAGGTTTACTAAATTTATATATAGTTTAATAAATTTAGAAAATATTGAGAATTTATTTTGTATATTTAATCAAATGTGAAATTAAATTTGAATTTTTTATAATAGATATTTTATCTCTATTTTAAAATAATTAATATTTTAATATTCAAATTAAATAATCGTTAATATACATTAAAATAGACGATAGTAATTTATGTAATTGAATTCTTAAAATATAGATTATTTTGTCTATAAATTATATGATAATCAATCCTTTCATCTCTATTTTTTTTATCAATTAAATATTTTTTATCTCTGTAAATGTTGACCTTTATTCTATCAATAATGTCTAACAATGATTAATTGCAATTATAAATGTGTGCCTTCTTAATACAAAATTATTATAAATGCACATGTGGTGAATCTTTTTAAGTTTGATTAAAGCATGATTTTTGTTTTGCAGATACTTGTATGACTATTTTACCCCTTAAATCAGTGGAATTTTTTAGATAAAAAAAAAATCTAATGTCTATTACTTTAAGCCCCATTGAAAAGATTTTGTATGATTTTTCTTAGAATGGAAAAATTAACATATATTTGTACTCAATTACATTATAATAATTAAAACGGACATTTAGCAAGTGAGGTCTATAATAAGAAATCCGATTACGTTATAATAAAAACACATTTCCTTTTTATTTCATTAATGCACGGAAAATCTTTCCAAGTGATTGTTAAGAGAAAGATTCAGTCTTGCCAAACAAATTAGTGATGGACAATTTTAAAAAATCTTCTTTAAATGTTTGTTATTTTTGTTTCCTTATTTTTTTTCATTTTTAAAAAATTATTTCTTTATGTAATTATTTTCTTAATTATACCCTCATTAGAAAAGAAAAAAAAATATAAATTCAAATATAAAAATAATAAATAAAAGATATATAAAAATATATTAAAATTGTAAATAATCTTAACATAAAATATTAAGCAATTCGAATATAGAAGATGAAATTATTTTTAATATATAAAGGTATCTCTTTTACAATGTATTTATCACATGAACTTAATTTAAATTTTTATTTTTATTAATTTAATATTTTATTAATTAAAAATAATATATTTATGTCCAATGAAAAAAGTATTTATATTAAGTTTAAAGTGTACGTTATAAATATACATGGTAGATAACAATTAAAAATGTAAGTTATAAATGTACTTTTAAAAATATTATAAAAAAACCGTTATTAAGTTTTTTTAAGGTTAAAGTATAATAAATATAAAACTATAATTATAAACGATATTTTATTCAATATTTTATTCCTTGTCACATATATTTATGACAGTTTTTCATACTTGTTTACAATGTATTAGCGCATAATAATGCATCATTTTGAGAATATACTATTTATTAACTATACATAAATTCTAATTGAGAATATATTTATTAATTTCATTTAATAAAAATCATTATCGATAAAACTCATAAAAATCATTACTATATAATTACACATGATTGACAATTAAATTAAATACTAATGATATGACCAAGCTCCATAATGCCCTAAAACAAATAAAGAAGAAAATGTTGTGTTAATTATGAAATGTGAAATTAGTAATATATATAATCATCGTGAGTTTGAAAAATAAAATATATCCATATATATAAAATATTTTAATTATTATTTTTTAGAATTAAAAATTTTGATTCATCCAAGTTTCAAGAATTAAAAGATGTCTTTAAACTCGTGAATAATATTTTCTTAACTTGGGCAGTCCCACGTTAAGATATTTTATGTTTCTGAAAATAAATTTAAACATAATTATATGAATTGCTTTCAACTTTTATTTATAACATATGATTATAGATAATTCTGTTGACGATGTGAGGATTTTATTGGTGGACGATTTGTAAGTATCTCTGTAAGAATTCGATGAGCCTTAAGGCATGTCCTGACCCTGATGAGCCCCTAGGACCTAACTCACCTAAACTTTTCATGATAAAAAAAAAACATGACTTATAGACTTTTATTTCAAAAACTACGGTATAGTTCAGATTGTTTCGAAAAAATAATTAAAACTCCTACGTGCAATATTAATTGGATGTAATGTTTAAAGGGAAATAAAAGACGAAGAAGTAAAAAATGAAATCAAAATTAAATAAATTCAAAATTAAAAAAATACAAAATTTAGCTACTACATACCTGATTAGAATGCAATGTGGTTTGTATAGTCCTAAACAAATCTCTAAAAAATATGGCAGCATTTGAAGGTCCACTCTTATTTGTGTAATCATTTTCCATCATATAATGCATACACAAAAAATGTTTATTATACAAACTATACAACTGTTGAAATTGCAATCCACCATTTGTAAAATAAGGTGGATCTTTATTGGTACAAATTTCCAAATCAATGATATTACTATTAGGATCCATCTTGTGTAACATCCCCATTTTACTATTTGTACGCATTTATATATGTACATTATGAACACTTATGCACTGTATTTTATAGAAACTCTATGAACATATTTTCTTAATGAAATTAATACAGTTCTACTCAGAAGATTTTTCTGAATTTCTAAATGTCTTCGTTTTTGCTGAAATTAATTGTTGACTGGACTGCTATGTCAGACAGCTGTCCAGGATAAATTTTCAAGTATAGAATTTTGAACTCAATTATAACTTAAAAGAAAGGTAATAGAATATAGATTAAAAATATATACAGATAAAGAATTAAAATGCTTATTCAGAATTGTTATGATTTTCTGAAAGTTAGAACTTTGAGAAATTATTACGGTAAAATTTTAAGACAGAAAATTTAGAGAAAATTCATAGGATATCTATAGAATTATCTAATAATTTTAATATACTTAGAATAATTATTAAAAATGTTTAACCAAGAAAAATTTAATTTAGAACCTTAACCAATCAAAAAGTGACAACTTAGGCTTTTCTAAGATCACTAAATTAAGCTAATTAGGCTTGGATTAAGAGATAAGTAAGACACTACCCCAAGGTTTTTGATAGTGAGGAATCCAATGGTGGTGTTATTTTCTTCAAATTCTAATTAGTTTGTAAGATAATTAACAGCCCTAAATTATTCTAGAAAATTCAATTAAATTACCTACAAATGTTGACTTTTGACCTTTTGGAAGGCAAGTCACTTGCTGCACTCCTTTGGCTGTCCAAGTGGATGGGGAAGCTTGGAGAACTGATCTCCCTTGGCCAATAGGGGCTGCTGGACGTGCAGGAGCTGCTGGATGTGAAGGAAACATCCAATTTGGTTAATTCTTGGTTTAATGAAGCAAATAACTTAAGAAAAAAAAGGCAAAAAGTCACAAAAGCTATTTTTCTCTCCAAAACAGAACCGTGAGCTTCCTTACCAGCAGCTGCAGCTCTTGACTTCATTTCATCTTAACTTCATCATCTCATCCCAAATTAAGAAACTAAACCATCCAAACTTCCAAAACACAAAGCTAATTCGGCTAGTAGAGAAAGAAATTGGAGAAAATCTCAAAAATTCCTACAAGACCAAGGAGTGAGGGAGAAAGGAATTCAAGGCTTTTTCTTCAATTAAAGAGTCTAAGGTAAGGATCTAGGCATTTAATTTCAATTAGAACCCTTGGAATTAGAAGAAAACATGTTGTAGGCTTAGATTAAAAATTTGAACAAGAATCATGAAAACTTGAAATTGATTTAGGGGTTTTGTGTTTTTGATGCTTGTGATTGTAATTCATGGATTGGAATGATGTTTGATTGAATTTTTAAGGTGTTGTAATGGTTGAAATTTGGTTTGTTGAATTTTGATTGAAATTGTGATTTGATTGAATTTTGGTTGGAATTGGAGTTTGTAGCTTTGGAAGAATTGTTGAGAATGGCTTGTAGACCATTCGGCCAGCCCTAAATGCAAGGGATATTATGTGGAAATTTTTATAAAACCAAGGGCAAAATGGTCATTTTACATGTAGGGACACATTGGGTATTTTGGAAAAAGATTGAGGGCATTTTCGGAAATTATTAAAAATACTAATGTTATAATGTAAATTGCTTAAATCTTTGTATCCTTGTATGTTAATGTGTACAAATTATTTATTTAATTGTGATCATGAACATAATTCATTGCATGAGTCTTTTTGGGGAATTTATAAAGATTCAAGTGAAAAATAATTGATGTTGGCTAACCGGGATTGCGGTAGCCATGAAAAGAAAGAAAAGAAAAGGAAAGAAAGAAAAGAAAAGAAAAGAAAAGAAAAGAAAGAAAAGAAAAGAAAAGAAAGAAAAGAAAAGAAAAGAAAAGAAAAGAAAAGAAAAAATTATGTTGACTAACCGGGACTGCGGTAGTCATGAGAATTGAGTTGATCTATGAGAAATGACTTTTGTTGACTAGCCAGGATTTCGGTAGTCATGTGAAATGAAAATGATTGAGAAATGAATTGTTGACTAACCGAGACTACGGTAGTCATGTGGAAATGGAAATGATTGAGAAATGAATATTTGGGTGAGCAGAATAAGTTAGGCAGGGTTGTATGGTCTGTGATTATATAACCTGTGGGGTGAGGGATATTGGCAATTCCACATGTGATAGTAATCCGGAACGGGATTGCTGTCGTGGTGGCCTTCCGGGTATCCTGACCTCCTAATTCTGTTTAGCTTATTCGCGTTTAGTAGGGGCTGATAGCTGAATTGCAGTGCGTAATGGTAGGCCAGTTTCTTACTAAATACTCAAAGGGGAAGTCTCCATGGAGCAGGGTCAAAACGAATTTGAGTCAAAAACTGCATTGCATAAATCATACTGCATTTAATTATGTGTGTAACTAATTAATTTGTTATGATATGTATTTGTTTGAAATTGTTTTAATTCTATGAGAAATTAAATGCCTGATCCGGTAATGCTGTCCCCAGATTCTAGGGGAGTGTGAATTGCAGGTGCTTGAAGATATAGTTAAATGATGAAGATGCAGAAATTCCAGAGCATATAGGATGGGACTATTTTGGGTAGACAATAATTTGTAGTAGTTAGAATTATTTGGTAGCAGTGTTTATATAAATTTTAATGATGTAAATTACAGAACATATTTTGGATTGTAAGAGATCGTATCAGAACTTTGAAATGAATATATAAAATGAATTAAATAGTTAAATTATGTTTTATAAAAAAGGGGGGTTACATCTTGCATGCCCATCCAGGCTCTAAATCATATTGATGATATGTGTAAAATTTTTCACATTCTACAATAAGACAATTTTATATGTGAGTCAAGTAACACTAAAGAGAAAGCATGCAATTTGTACCTTTGTAGGGAAGATTGAAGTTATGAATGACCTGAATCCATGGTCTTAGAGATTATCCATGCAATTTGTCATTCCAAATGTAATGTGATTGTGATAGAATAGCAAAAATCTCAGAGAAAAAAGAGCTAAGCTCACAGTTGACAGTGAGATAAATTTTATATTGAAGAAGAATATTTTTATATTGATTACTATATGAGATTAATCTAGTCATGATGTAATAATAATTTTGTTTTTTTATTCTGATACAGGTAATATATTTGTTTTTATTTTTCCCTAATAATTTGTTTTTATATCAACTGAATATTTCAAATTTTAAATTTTAGAACCATAAATTAGTCCCGTTTTTTAAAGGTCCCATTTTATGTATAGCAATAATTATTCCTATGTGTATCAGAATGCATTTGAAATACTATATTCTTGTGCTAGCATGAAAACTCAAAGTGGGCAATATCACATGCAATATTATAACACTAAATTATTCCCATTTAAAGGTCCATTTTAATTGCAAGCAATAATTATTCTCCTAAATTTGAGGATATATTTTAAATTTTCAATTACTATTTTAAACTTATATTATTATTTTTTTAAAGGTAATGTTTAATTGTAAAGTATGAATTAATGGTGCGTGTAATCATCTAAGTATGGCTGAAATTATTGTAACATTTTTAAATTTAAATTTCTGTGCAGTTTTTTATACACGTGAATTTACATGTTTATCCTTGAAAATTTTGGGAGGGAAATTTTTTTGCTTTATGTATATTCCTTTAAGTAATAAAGGATAAAGGATGAGTATTAGTTTTATAAAAATATCATTTTAGACTCAAATTATTTAATCTAGTAGAGCCTTGTGTTCAAAAGGTCCACAAAATCAAATTCTTTCTAGAAATGAAGGAATTGTTGGTATGACAAACAAGAGAAAGTAGGGTGCTTACAAAGATACTCTAACACTCAATCTAGTATGTAAACTAACAAAATAACATTATGTAGAAGAATAGTTTATCTGATAATGCAAGATGTGCCTTTTTTTTTTATAGAGTTGAAGTACATATGAGTTATGGCTTAGTATAGCCTGCACTCTTAAGATAAATCTAACATGACAAGGACTATTAAATATTTTGGGCTTAATTGCACTTTTGGTTCTTCAGTATTGCAATTATGCAATTTGTCTCTTAGGTTTCAATTATATCAATTGTGGACGTCCCCAGGTTTATATACCTAAGGCACTAAAATTGCACAATTATGATGTTTGAGGGACTCAATTGACGCATGCAATTGGAACCCGGAGACTAAAATTGCCCAATTATAAAACCTGAGATACTTAATTGGTACAATTGAAATTTGAGGTGACTAAAATTACACAATTGTGATACCTGTGAAGTTTTATCTTAATAATGTATGTAATAAATGTTTATATTAAAGATCAACATAGATTCTCATAATGAAACTCTCCTAAATTACAGAAGAATATAAAAAGCACTTAAAAAACTGTATCTAAATTTTGTCATTTGAAATTTCATTTTGGAAATTATTAATTGAGACTTGACAACAATGTGCTGGTATAAGCAGCACTCAACACAGCAAGCTGGTGGTAAATTAAGGGGAAAGGGACTTGAATTTGGAAAGGTGGGAAGGTGCAGCAATCACACTGCCAAAGTGAAGTGAATGATGTTACAACCATGTTGAAATCAGAAAAGCAGAATCAGCAACGTGGAATTGAATTCCCTCCCCCTGGCCTTCTAACGTTCCATATTCTGATGCTGTTTTACCCATCCCTTTTGGATGTTTTAATTTGTTGTGATAAACGCTCCATCACCCTAGCTAAAAGATTAAATAAAAAATAAATATAAGGGTCTTGCTAACCAATGTCATAAGAACTCTGATTAAGGAATTAAAAAAAGAAAGTATTTAGTATATAAATCATAAGAGAGTGCAAAAACAACTATGACCAGCATAATTTTACGCATCCTATTAAAAAAAAATATTTTTAGTTCCTTAACCAGTATCCTAAAAGCACTAGTTAGCATTTGTCTAAATATAATTTAATATCTATCCCTTTCTTCCATTAATGCGCTGCCGACATGAGTGGGAATGCGAATAACTGGGCACTAGAAGTTGAGATTGAGACACAGAGAAACACATTTGCTGGGGGAGGCACACTCGATTTGCAGTGTTACTTTCTCTTCTGCTGCTATCAATGTCGGGAAGACTTTTTATATCTGTTCTTACGTCGCGTAATATAAAATTAAAGAGTCTCCACGTTTTGAATGTGAAGTTTGTTTTGATCAAATTTCGTCAAAGTTTAGAAAATTCATCAAATAAGAGTGTAACACTAATATATTTCCACTAATATATACATGAACAAATGATAAAATATTTTGTACTACTATAATTTGTTTAATGTCATACAGTATTTGATTTAAACTTATACTATTATGTATGAAATGTAGGACTAATTAAATTTAGTAAATTAACTTTAACTTATTTTGATTTTTTGTACTTAAAATAATATTAAAGATTTGTGTACTTTTCAATTACCTAAATGCATCTTGCGATTTAATTTTTATGTTTTTTTTTTAGTTTGAAAAATTCAGAATAAATATTTTAGAATCAAATGTTTGGTAATAAAAGATTAATTTAAGGAAGAACGTTAAGAGAAATGAATGTTATCGGTGCTTTAATTGTTACAATGTATAAAATCACATTTCTGATGATTTCATTTCAATAGTCACTAACACATAATAGTATTTTCTTAAAAAAAAAAAACACATAATAGTATTTATTCAAACCAAAAAAAAAATCATAAAGTCTTAAGTTGGATTCTTATAACCCACTATAATTGATCTAACAATGAGAGGAATATAGATAATATGCATAAAATCTTAAATTCGATTCTAATTGCCGTCTCTGTAAAAAAAAAATACACTAATTAAACACTCCTACGTAGTATTTTATTTTCAGTTCCATTTATATGTGTGGAAGTTAAAACCGCCATTAATTTCTAAATATATCAACCAGAAGAATTGCACCCCTACTTGTAAATGAAGGAAATGGATTCTCTCCATTCACGCATTCATCAATTGGAACCATTCAATGAATATTGATATTTAAAATTAGATTTATCAAGATAAATTATGAGTGGTCCAATCTATATTTAACGGTTGAGATCAGCTGACTGCGTGAATGCGGGAATTTCCCGACTGCAGGGAATCCGGATCCATAAATGAAATAGTTATATCTCCATCTGTCAATGAGTTAGTGGATATGTGCGTCTTTTTGTTGGGTCATTATGATATTGGTATGGAGTATTTATCAATTTTACTGATAATTAATCTCCATCGGAAAACCTAGTTATCTATCTATAATGGGGTATCCCATTCCAACCACATTTTTTCCATCCACAGAGAGTCAAGTTTCACTCAGACCAACGACTTGTTAGTATATGTGTGTTGTCTAACTTAACACAAACTTGACATACTTATATAATGTTTTAATATATAACGTTATATCATTATTATAACAACTAAATATGAGAAATTAAGGTTATATCATGGTAAGTTTGTTAATTTTTATGATAATTATTTTAAAAGTCATATCAACGATGATTTGTGATTGAATGATAATGTAAAACTGTTTTACACTGTCAATGCATGACCATTAAACTCTTTTATAAATTCATGGACAAACTAGAGTAGTTTAATTAATATTTTATTTTGATTATACACACACTTACACACATTGTTAGAATGGGTTTGGTAAGTTACTATTGTAATTTATTAGTTATTTTGACTAGTTTATAAACTAGTTTTGAAATTTGTTTGATACACAATTTTATTTTAATAATTTCTAATTATTTTCACAAGGTACTTCAACTAGCATATGAAAATAAATTACTTTACAAGTTATTAGCTTTTTTATCTTTACCAATTTATTTGAAATCTCTCTTTATTTTTTTAATTTAAAAAATCATATAATTAAACATGTGTTTTATGTTATTTTATGTTTATCAGTTAATTTATTAGTTAATCTTACTACCTTTCAAAGAAAAATTAGTTAATCTTACCAAACCAAACACTTTAAATCAAATCAGCTACCTTATAAAGCTTTTCAACTTTTAGATTGTGAGTTTTAGACTGTGAGTTTTAAAAAATAGAAAAATAAAATCATCAACACACAAAAAAAAATGATATTTTATAATATGTTTTGAAAAGAATTATATCATCAACATAACCATATTAACATGTTATGCAAATTAATTAACTTAAAATAGCCAGTTTTATTACTTATCATTAGGATTGTAATTGAATCAAGTTAAGTGGGAGTTATAGAAGCTTAAGCTAGCTTAAACCTAGACTCGTTTATTTAAATAAAACAAATTTAAAGTTTGAGTTAATTTATTTAAGCTTGAATACCTTTCTAATCTCTTAAATTTAAGCTAAGTTTGCTTTTAATCCCTCTTAAAGTAAATTTTTAAAGTCTCCATTATTTTGAAATAACCCAGTTTTGCATCCCCTTTTTTTTATCAGTTTAATCCTTGAAGGTGATAAGGATCAAAAGTGAGATATTTTCTAAATTAGAAGACTAAAACAATCACTTTTAAATCTGAGGAACCAAAAATAAATTTGGCCCAAGTTGAGAATTTAAAAGATATTTAAGCCTGAAAAATAACTAGTTTGAACTTAATGTAAAGTCATTTATAACTTGATTGTTTTTTTTTTCATTTATTAATTAAATATGTTCTTGATGTATTTTTAAGTTTATTAATTTAATATTTAGTTGACATTTTTTATTTTAAAAGACGTAGCATATGTAATTATATTTTTAGATAAAATTACAATTTATTAAATATATCCTTTTTATTATTTGAAGGTAATATTTTTTAATATTTACAAGATTTTATTGTTTTTTTAAGGTAAGGTTTTATTGTTAACTTTATAAAATTTAAACTAATCTTATTTATATAATTAAGTCTAAAACCAAACCTAAAAATTATTAATTTAAGAAATAAAAAATTACTTTGATTAAGGCTATGTTTGGCCTAGCTTTTTTTCAGCTTAAAAGCTACTTTAAAATTAAAGTTAAAAATAAGAGCTTAAAAATAAAAGTAAAAGCTGTTTGGTAATTTTTATTTCTTTTAACTTAAAAGCTCCTTAACTAAAAACTATTTAGTGAAAAAAAAATAGAATGTTAAATTTTATTTAAAACTATTATTGATTATTACATTCATTTATCAATTGTTTTTAGAAATTATATATTATTATATTTGAGGCAATCGTATGCTTGATCCAAATAAATTCTTTAATATTCGTTGAAGTTTCTTATTTACAAAATGAGATATTTGAGCAATGAATAAATAAAAAATCAATGCAGAAATCAAGAGTAGTAAAAAAAAATTAGAAAACGGATAAGAAGATAACTATACTTTATAAAAAAAATAAGGTTTAAATATTTTTTTAGTACTTGCAATTTAGCATTTTTTTGTCCTTACAATTTTTTTTGTTTTAGTCCTTACAAATTATGTTTGTTTTATTTTTCGTCCTTAAAGCGGTTTAGATAACGTTTTTTCACTGTTTAAAGCATTTTTTTTCACTGTTCAAAGCACTATCTAAATTACTTTAAGGATAAAAAATAAAAAAAATATAATTTATAAGGACTAAAACAAAAAAAAATTACAAAAATAAAAAACAAAAAATCATTAAATTACAAGAAATAAAAAGGTATTTAAGAAAGAAAAAAAAACTATACTTGCGTAGCATATATAGTGCGCAGATTCACAAAGAAGGAAGATGTGACGTTATCTTTTGGTGGAAAAAAAAAAAAAAAAGACAAAATGTTAATAGGCATGAGTGGAAGGGAGGTCCTTGTAACAAAAGCTCCGCACAAGCTAAAAATAAGGACCTCCAGGAAGCTTTTTCAAAAGTTACTTTTTTTTTTTCTTTTTTTCTTCTAAGTATTTAAGAAATCAAATTTAAATAGTTTAAATAATTTACGAATTTACACCCCCTACTTTGTTTTTTTTTTTTTTTTTAATTTACGAGTAAATTCCTATTTTTTTTTTTTTTGTGATCATGATATTAGTATAGATTATTCATCGTCTGAAACAATAATTAAATTCCGTCGAGAACCGTAAATGCACAAAAGGTGAGTATTTCCCTTCCAATTATTATTACTAACTGTCAATGATAATTATAAGTCAAAATATATTGTCTAACGTCAATATAGTTAAAACAAAATGTGGGTATTCCCCTTCCAATTATTATTATTATTATTATTATTATTATTATTATTTGTGCAAGTACCAATATCTAATATAAAATATGTTCACGTTGCTGATATTAAAAGAAAAACAATTTAGATGATGTTAAGTGACTTATAGAAAAAAAAAATAGTTGATATATACTAAGTTTTGTGACATTTTGTTATCCTCAAAATTTACGTTTGTATATTAAAATTTTGTTTAAAAATTGAATTTTGTAAAAGTAAGACTTGAGCTACTTTTAGAAATTTAATTTGATGAAGTAAGACTGGGTATGTAGATTAATTAATACAATTTGTTTAAGCTTAATAAATAATTTTGAGTTATAATCTTAAACGTGTAATTATATTAAATATTAGAAAAAATTATCACTCATGATAATCATTTTCAACTAAAACAATATTCTCTCCGATACATGATACCTAAGTTCTCTTAAGAGGGATAAAAAAACACATTTGTAGTGAGTAATGACTAATATATTGCCCTTATATAAAAAGACAGATTCAATTGTTCAGGGGACAAAATTATGGCCCTTAACATCTTTTCCGAGACTTGAAAAAATACACTACTATTAGTTGAGTTGTGTCGAGAACTTATTAGTTCGTGTTAAATCTAAAAAATAAACTAAATTAACGTCACAATCATTAAGTTGTTAATAACAACAAATTAATTCATATTTTCTCCAGAGACCAAGATTCCATTATTTAATCATACATTGGGTTAACACTTAACAGGCTACATTCATCTCCCCCCGAGGCGAGGCCCCAGCCAAACCCCGGTCAGTAGAAAAATAATAAAATGCGGATATATAATTGTGAGAAATGTAAGCAACCTATTATTTAATACATATTTTTAATACTTTCTCATGTTACATTTAATGAATTTCTTTCTTAACTTTATAATTTTTAATAATATTCAATAAGAAAGTATGATTAAAAAAAAGTGTGTTAAAAATTATATTTTTATTAAAATGTTGATCCGAATAATGTTGATCTTGAATTTCTTAACAAAGTCTTGAATTTGAGTCTTGTAAATAAAAAAACATGATTAGAATGAGAGAGATCTCACTAAAGATAATCAGTCAAGTTTTCTAACACAGATTAATCATTGACAAAGTCAAACAGATACTCCGTACTATTATCATATTTAAAAAAAAAAAAAAAACGTGTGTTTCTAATACTCTGGATAATTATTGAGCAGCCCGTTCACGAAGCATCTGTGTTTTGTACTGTGTTAATAGAAGACAATTGCATCCGAGGCAACATGATAATGCATGCATTTGGAGGGTACATGCGTGGTTGATCTTATCTCATTGTCATGATACGACGAAAGATGTTTCTTCGTGAGAAGACATGCACGAAAAAATATAATAATTTTAACAAGGGCTACTACATTGTGCGTACTCAAGCCATTTTTGAGACTTTGAACTCTACCCTGCAGCTGCACCAGTCGGTGACCGTAAATGACCAAGTTCAAGTCACGCATATTCATATGGAAAATGGTCATATATAGCATATTATAGGTGGAATCCACGCCAAACACTCACGGAATAATATTATGTATGTATACTGCAGTTGACTCGAGAAAAGAACTCCATCAACAACATCATCATCATCATCAAAACTCATCATCGTTACAACTACCACAAAGGGAGAGAGAAACCAACTACTCTCTCTTGTTCCTATATATGGAGATATAATATTCTGTCATTTATCACCACAACAACTACCAGGCAGAGAGAAAAGTCTATACGTTTTTCTTTCTAAAAACAAGGTTACTGCTTGTTGTTCTTGTAAGTAATAAAATAGGTTAAGCTATGAAACAATATAGAAGGAATAAAAATGAAAAGAAACGTCAACCCAAAAAATAAAACAAGAATCCACCACATGCTAACCCTCAATGGTTAGATGAAAATTAACCTTTGTTCTCACTTTTAAATTTCTTAATTTAGGAGCAGTTTAGTGGTCAAAATATAAGATAGGATATATACATATAACAAACTATTTATTACATCTTAATTTTTTTTTTGGTCAGCAAAATAAATTTTAATATATCTTAATTAATCTACTTTTTAATAAGCTAATACGAAAAATATGCTTGTTCTGTTACTCTATTTGAATTTTATTCTATCCATTAATTCAAAGTTATCAAGAAACTAGGTTAGAAACATGTGATCATAAAAATTTATCCTTTCTCTCCAACATCTACAAAGCCTCTATTTTCAAAGTTGTCACAGCCACCATCTCACTATTATTTTGTCACCCTCGTCATTATCCCAATCAATGCTACCACCATCTCTATTGTCACCCTTTCTATATATGCTTCTTTTGTTAGAAATTTTTTTATTTGGTCTTTTATTGATTGGTGTTTTTTGTTTTATTAAAGAATAAAATTAGATGCAATACTATATTTTTTTTTTATACATAGATGCAATACTATATAAGTGTTGTTGGTGTTGTTCTAAATTAAAATTGGAGTTTCATGGAATATATTATTATGCGGATTATTAAGGTAAAACTCTAATTCGGATTGAAGAACATACAACACCAATAACACTTATAGGTAGGGAGAAAAAAAAATCAAAGAGAGAAAAAAGAAAGATAGAGAGATACAACATATTCTCATAATAGAAAAAGAGCAAATTTATTTCTAGATGTCTTGTTCTTTTTCTTCTTCTTGCCCAAACATAAGGCACCTAGTCATTCTTCTCACCACAAAAGACATATTTTATATGCATAACCAGACTCTTGAGCGGTAAAAAAAAACATACTCTTGAATTCCAACATATTTTTTGAGAACAATTTTCCAAAATAAAAGTTTTTCAACCTTTTTCTTTTTCCTTTGGCGGCATACCATGAGTACGTGAGACATTATTAACCTCTAAAGATAGCATGAGTTGCCATCATATCCAATTTTTTATTTATTGGAGTTTTCGTACCCCTTTTTACAAAATATTTATTATAAATAAATGTGTTGATTTTTTATAATGTCATCAATAATAAATGAATTAAATAAATTTATTAAATTAAAAATGTAATATAATAATAAAATTAAATATCTAGACACATTCAAATTTTAAAAATATTTAATTAAATAATTACTAATATGATATATTATTAAAATAATTAAACAAAAAAAAAGAAATATTATTCTCTAACTGTATGATAAGAAATAATTATTAAGTTTCTCTGTCAAAAAAAAAATTAATTATTAAGTTTCTAGGCATATGTTAGATTTTAAATATTTATTAGATTTGAATTAATTAATTATAATAATAGCATTAATTATGTATTTGCGTTGTGAATTTTTCTAATAATTCTGTTAATTATTTGAAAAGGAAAATACAAATTTTTAAATTATTATGTATTAATATAATTTATTTTTATTTGATACTTCTATAGTTTAATATAAAAATTTAAGATGATTTATTAGTATTTATTTACTTGAACTCTTAAGAATGAATTTTTAATTAAGAGATATGTTTAAGTGATGCAGTACATTGAACATAATTAAATGATACTGTTGTAAATTCTACAGTAATGGTTTTCAAATTAAACTCGTATACCACTCCCACTCCCATGGCACTGTATTGGGAATCATGAGACGTGTTATTTTCTTGGTACAGAGGGAGAGGGGAATTACATTATTCATTATGCAAATGCTACTTCAAATGCTTAAATATGAATTGTGATGCTGAGCTAAGCACTTACACTTGGCCAGCACCTTCATTAATGAACCTAAACTTATTATTAGGCTAATACAGTAGTAGTAATGTGTAAATTATTGTAGTTGCTACTGGTGTCGACTATTTTTTGACGTATGCCGTCACTTAGAGTCATTATTTTATTAACCAATAATATTGGACCAATTTGACAGTCAACATCACACAGGCAGAAGGTGCATGAATTAATTACCGGCCAACACTTTGTTAATTTGTTTTATAGCACAAAGATTCGACGGTTCATGTCATTTGCCAACTGGCCATATTTCTATTTAACCACGTTATCAATTCAACAGGGTTTTTTTTTCTTTCAATTTTTTTATATACTCCGTTGTATTTTTAAATTCTTTAAATAATTTCAATTATAAAAATATGTATTATATTTCATTAAATACTCAAAATGTTACGACTTTATTGATATTTATCTTATTTTATTTATTACAAATATAAAAAATAAAAACAATTAAAGTTAAAGTAAAATAATTTTACATTTTTAAACTAACAATATTTTAAAATTGATCAGGAATATATGTACTAAATTCATCCATTCATATTAATTATATATATTATATAATATAAAAATGGGCTCTATATCTATGCATAATATTTAAGACTTTGTCTGTTTGTCACAAAAAAATATATATGTATCAAAAACCTAAATGAAGAAAAAACCTAACAGTATGTTTGGTATGCGAGAAACAAAAGAAAGAAAGTGGAAATAGAGAGTAGATAGAAAATAAAAGAGGAGAAGAATAAAAATGTGTGGGTATCACACTTTTTTGTTTATAAGCAAAACGTGAAAATTTAACAGTAACAATGCTTCTTGTGCTTCATAATCGATTATCAATATTTCATAATTGATCATCAACATTTTTTTTATACATGAAATCCTTTGCTTTTCGTCAAACAATCAATTTTGTTTTATATTATATATTTTAATTTGATTTTATGAAACTGGTTTAACATATTTTTTATTTGAACAATTATTATAATATTTTATTCTAATTTTTTTATGCTGTTATAGTAATGCAAAGTTGATATAAAATTATTGAAAGAAGAATAACGATTAAATAAAAAAATATTATTACGTATAAGGACAAAAATAGTATTTCAAATTTTTATATATGTTTTATTTTTAATTTAATTTCTATATTTCCTTACATTATAATTTTACTAGATAACATTTTAATAACAATAGACAATAATAAGTAAATTAAAATAATCATAGACTAACCATGAGTTGACGTAGTGACGGTGGATTAGGTATTTTATATGAGGTTATAATAAGTTCTTTATTTTTTTTAAAGGAAGTTATAATAAGTTATTAAGTGCTGCTATTGTATACCGAAAATAATCATACACATATAACATATTTGTTAACGATATTTAATAAGTAATTATCATTTATATTTTTTTTTAAAATATAACAAAAGTAAAAAATCAGTTTTTAAAATAATTAAACTAAACACGATTGAAGTTTATTAAATAGAAATTAAATTAAAACAAGTATAATTCCTACAAACCCAAAAATTTATTTTAAGGACAAAAAATATATTTCAATATTCTTACGTCTATGTCAATTGTTTTAATAATATTTATTACAATTACAATGACGACAAATAGTTATACTCAAACACGACATATGTCATCCACAAAATATGCATGTTGTCGTACACGCAATGGATTAGAAATTTGTAATTAAATGATAAAAATTAAGATATTTAAACAATAATTACTTAATTTAAAAGATAAATTATTGAAGTTAAGGATGATATATTTTATTAGTTTTAAAATTTATTAATCGTAGAAAATTATGTGTTTGAATTAACTTTAAAAATTTGTTTTAATAATCAATTATAAATACAACAAATTATGGAAAGAGATCCTCTAAAGTTTAACGAAACAATGTGTAGTTTAAGTTTTAGGGGACGTTTGTTTCACGTATTATATTTTCATTCACAGGAATATGAGGTTGGAAAAATTTATTCTCACGTTTGTTATGAAGTAATAAAGTAATTATTACCGAATATATCACACATTTTTTAAAATACTCGGGAATAACATTCCCATGTTATAGTCCCAGAAAAAAATATTCTCAAGATTAAAGAAATAATCTGTGAAACAAACGTCCCCTTAAATCTTAAAGTAGTTCTGGACACGGGTAGAATTAGTTTGGATTTGGATGATATTAAGATCTACACTAATCAATGTTAATTGGTTGGGTTGGATCGTTTTTTTTTATAAAAAAAATTTGCAATCCAAACTGAATTAACTTGATTATTTTTGAGTTGGTTTAAGTCGAATCGTCGGATCACTTGATAAAAGAATAAAAAAATATGAAAAAATAGAGAAAAATAGAAAATCGTATTAAAATGAAAGAAAGTTGGTGAATAGCCTTAGAAAGCCAAAATTATAAAATTATACTATATAGAAATTATAGAATTATTTAATTACACAACATAAAATTATAGAACTGCACAACATAAAAATATTAATGATTTTTTAAAATAGTATAAATTCAAGTTTTACATGCTTAAATCCAGTATCCGAACCGGTATTATCGGATTTGTAATTTTAAAATTCAAACTAAATGATGATTCAAAAGAATCCATATACATTTTCTTTGGATTAGTTTCGGTTGATTAGGTCATCAAGTCAATTAGGATCCCTGTTCACCCTTATCTTAAAGAGTAGTGCACTTGGGGCATTATAAAAGTTGTCTTAACATTGACTAAGAAGGGATGATTTTTGTGATTGTTGCAATGAAGATTGTCATTAATGTATTTATGTCATCTTAGCTAATACTTAAGTCGAGAATAAGAAAGATGATAATGCGGATTATTATACATAGATGCAATACTATATAAGTGTTGTTGGTGTTGTTCTAAATTAAAATTGGAGTTTCATGGAATATATTATTATGCGGATTATCAAGGTAAAACTCTAATTCGGATTGAAGAACATACAACACCAATAACACTTATAGGTAGGGAGAAAAAAAAATCAAAGAGAGAAAAAAGAAAGATAGAGAGATACAACATATTCTCATAATAGAAAAAGAGCAAATTTATTTCTAGATGTCTTGTTCTTTTTCTTCTTCTTGCCCAAACATAAGGCACCTAGTCATTCTTCTCACCACAAAAGACATATTTTATATGCATAACCAGACTCTTGAGCGGTAAAAAAAAACATACTCTTGAATTCCAACATATTTTTTAAGATCAATTTTCCAAAATAAAAGTTTTTCAACCTTTTTCTTTTTCCTTTGGCGGCATACCATGAGTACGTGAGACATTATTAACCTCTAAAGATAGCATGAGTTGCCATCATATCCAATTTTTTATTTATTGGAGTTTTCGTACCCCTTTTTACAAAATATTTATTATAAATAAATAAATGTGTTGATTTTTTATAATGTCATCAATAATAAATGAATTAAATAAATTTATTAAATTAAAAATGTAATATAATAATAAAATTAAATATCTAGACAATTCAAATTTTAAAAATTTTTAATTAAATAATTACTAATATGATATATTATTAAAATAATTAAACACTATATAAGTGTTGTTGGTGTTGTTCTAAATTAAAATTTGGTGAATATCGTATTAAAATGAAAGAAAGTTGGTGAATAGCCTTAGAAAGCCAAAATTATAAAATTATACTATATAGAAATTATAGAATTATTTAATTACACAACATAAAATTATAGAACTTCACAACATAAAAATATTAATGATTTTTTAAAATAGTATAAATTCAAGTTTTACATGCTTAAATCCAGTATCCGAACCGGTGTTATCGGATTTGTAATTTTAAAATTCAAACTAAATGATGATTCAAAAGAATCCATATACATTTTCTTTGGATTAGTTTCGGTTGATTAGGTCATCAAGTCAATTAGGATCCTTGTTCACCCTTATCTTAAAGAGTAGTGCACTTGGGGCATTATAAAAGTTGTCTTAACATTGACTAAGAAGGGATGATTTTTGTGATTGTTGCAATGAAGATTGTCACTAATGTATTTATGTCATCTTAGCTAATACTTAAGTCGAGAATAAGAAAGATGATAATGCGAAGGAGAAAAAAAAATCCTCATTATCATGACCAATAGCTGAAAATTACCATTAACCTAATAACAATATCATCATTAACCAAATAACACTCCATGGCCAGAACACCAAAAACTAAACAACGCCCTTAAGTACTAGGGTTGTTCATAGTTCGGTTTAGTTTAGTTTTCACTGCCGAACTAAATTGAACTATAAAAAACAGTTCATAACAATTGAATTGAACTACCTGCATTTTGTATTTAACTGAATTGAATTGTTTTTACATACTACTGAATTGTTTTTTTTTTCTAAACCAAATTGTTTTACTGAACTATTTTGATGAATTAAATAAATTAAAAAATTCATTGTAAATTAACTAGTAGAATTGGACCAGAAATAGGATGAAATAGATTTCATTGTAAAATAAACAACAGTATTTATTAACCAGAGTGTACAGAAAACTTTCCTAATATAAAATAAACAAAATTCAGCATACAGGAAATTTGCTCCAAGTAACAAGAGTATATTAACCAGAGCACAAACCTCCTCTTAGTGACAATATGGTCATCACCAGTTGCAACAAAACCATGTAAATCAGGAACCTTGCTGACAATATCTTTCAGAAAATCAAAGACATTAAAATTCTGCACACATTGTTTGATTTCTTTTTAATCTTGGTTTGGTCTTGCTCCACACTAGTAAGCCTAATTTTTGCTATGTCTACCAAGGGTTCACAAACACACAAAGCTAATGGGGAAGAACAAGGTATGAAATCATCACAAGTAATGAAAACTGAAAATGATGCAGTGGAAAAAAAATCCAATTAATACCTATAAAAGTATCAATTAATGGAGCTTGTTGCCAATTCAATTGGATGTTATCAATAATAGCAAGTGGATGTGAATAACGAAATTTGAATGCTTATATTGTTAGTTTATTTGTGCAATTACATGGTGTGTTAGTTTCTTTAGGCTACACGTGCTTTTTAATCTTATAGCAGAGTTTTCTGTTTTATGCAGTATTATCATGGTTGTAGCCTTGAGGTATTTTTGCAATCTTTTACAATTTGGGCACTTCTTTTTTTTTTTTTTTTGAAAGGAATTTGGGCACTTCTTGTGCACTGAATTGGTGTCAATAAATTTTTTTTCCTTTAAAAAAAATCAATAATAGCAAGTTAAAAATGCTAAATAGCAAAATTGGAGGCACTATAATCATAACATCCTATCATGATCTAGATCCATCAGAACAATGTCAACCAAAGCTTTGAGAATTACTGGAAGAGTAGCCTAGCCTCCTGCACAACGATCATCTTCTCATATTCAGCATCCTTGAAATTTACAGTTCACGCATCACATGAACCGAACTGTTAGAAAACAGTTCAGTTTTATGAACTAAACTTTGAAGATTGTTCAATTCAGGTTTTTAAATAAAAAAAGTTCAGTTTTATAGAGTTAAGTTCAGTTCAATTTTCAATTTAATTCAGTTCAAACTAGTTTTTTGAACAGCCCTATTAAGTACCATGGAAATTGAATCACATCCCAAGATTAACCGAAAAACACGCTTAGAACAAGAAGCACTAAAACCTAAAATGAATACGACAATTACTAAGTCGATTATAGTGGATTTGTAGTTCTTCAAAGTTTATATAATAGCAAGTTACCATATTCTAGATATAAATGACTTATCCATTATTTTTTTTCTTAAAATATATGTGATAGTTATATGTAATATATCTCTTTCTTTATAATACACCAAAAAAAAAAAATCACTTTCTTTAGATAATTATAATTTAATAATTTCTATGTATATATAACATATAACTTTTCTTTTATAATGAATTTAATTGCACCTTTTACCTTCAATTTATTGCTTTCTAACAAATTTTGCTCTTTTTTTTACGAATTTTGTCTACATTTTTCTACTAATAGGTTAGGGGCAAAACTTGTAAAAAAAAATAATAAGTTAAAGACAAAAAGTGTAATTAAATATTTATAATATCTAAGTATGAGATATTTTTAATAAATAATTTAAATATTAAACTAATGCTCTGTTTGGTAAAAATGACAAAAATAAAAGAAAAATATTTAAATTAAAATAAAATATAGGAACTGTAAGACGGGATTCACTATTTTTTTTTCTTCAATTAAACACAACATAAATTTTGGTAATTTAAAAAAAGAAAAAAAAATTGGTAAAAAAAAAATCTCACCTCCTGACTCCTGCCTCCTGGACAAGAAGTAGAATAATTCCTAGGCAGAAATAGCTAGCACTGTACTTTGTAGATTGTTAATTTTTCTTCCTGATGGCTTTGCACTGTCACACACCTGGCTGTCAAGTTCACTGTCACACATAGAACCCAGAGAACATATATGGTTGGCCCTGAACTGTGAGCCACGTGGCTGATTCCAAGGTACATTGTAATGAGGATCTCAGAACTTGGACACAACACAAACCCCACTGTCCACAGTGGCAGAACACATAATGCCCCTCTGCAATCACAAGCCAATCCTCCTCATCGCCTGTACTTTTTTAATCATTATTATATAGTATTAATATACTATCCTTAGTCAAACAATTAACTATACCACAGTCCAAAATGTGCTACGAGCTAACTTATCTAGTAATAAATCTCTTTATATACAAATAATATAATCACAATCTTTAAATATACAAATATAAAACTATGCAGATTTTGTAATGACAACCTTCACCATATATATAGTAGTATGATATTATGAATGGTAACACAAACCGACAAATCAAAAATGGCGGTTGTGGAGATTCTGAGTAGTTGGTTATAATTTTTAGCAATGAGATGATCCAAAACCTAAGTTTGAATATTGAAATGAGGATCAACATAAAATAATGTTCAAGTAGCCATAATAATATTGGATTCATGATATGAAACAGTTCAGGATTAGCTAAACAGTTGAGATTCTAAGGAGCCGACCTTTTGGGGATTTGAGGAATCACAGCACACATACAGAACACAAATAGTCGGCGCTAGCTCCTCTTTCACTTCAATATTATTAACATTTTTTTTTTTTTTGAAATACTACTATTAATTAAGATTGAATTCTGATCTTATACGAATTAATTACAAAAATATATTTTACATGCTGACAATAGTTTAATTTAAAATTAAAATGATTTCCATTTTAAATATTATGAATAAATATTAGAATTTGCATCTAGGCATTTATAAGAAGATAAACTTTTTTCTTTTTTGGAATTTATGAAGATAAACTGGAGTTGATTTTGATAAAACAACTCTATAAGCGTCCGTTTAGTTGGATTCAATCATAGCAGAAAAGAAAAGAAAGGAAAAAAAGCTCATCTTTCTATAAACTTTTCTTCGTTCGGTTTGTAATAAAACAAGAAAGAAAGGAAACAAAATCGTGGGTCCCACTGTAAAAAGCAATCTTCCCAAATGGGAGAGAAAGCATCACAGAACAATGAAATGACAATAATATCTTGACTTTATTAATTAATTAATTACAATATGTAACTGTTATTTGTTTTTTATACAGGAATATTTTTGACATTTTATAAATATATTTTTTTCTTTCCTTCCATTCTTTTCTTCTATTCTCTCTCATACCAAATCATTAAACAATCATTTCCTTTTTTACTTATTTTTTCTTCTTTCTATTTTTTTTTCTTTCACTTTCTTTCCTTCATCTTTCTTTCATAAATCAAACAAAGTGTAAGTCTTGAGTTTGATCTAATCCTTAAAACTATCACCTTTTAGTGGATAGCATATTTATGTCATGTAAGGATCACGATTACTTTGTCTAATAATTATATTTTATTTTTGTTGTTGTATAATAGTCACAATAAGTGAAAGATGTTATAACTTATGATTTCATGTATATTATCTAACTTCTCTACATTTAGTTAATTGTATCTTTTGTTTGGTACTTATCAAAAGAAATTGTTTGATATATAATAAAATTTTGTTTTCTTAGATTAATTTCATCATGTCTTACGCAAGCAACGCTACGAAGATAGCTTGTGTTGTATAAATTGTAACTTTGACAAATGCTAGAAAATTTTGAAGGAAACAATTACTTGCCCACTATGAAGAGATAAAACTATTGATTCTTTCTTTAATTAGAATTGGTTGTCCTAATCAAAATTCTTAAATAATTGTTTCAATTTACGAACTATTTTGAAGAACAACTGACCAAGTTATTCCTTTTCTTTTTGATTTTTTTATATTAAAAAAAGCATGGATTGAAGTGATATTTTGGAATGATTTAAAACAGAGATTGAATAAGAAGACAAATCGGATCAGCCATTGCACGGCATATATTTGCATTGTGTCCTTGAAGGCAGACCACCCACCAGAGGGCCTGCGATACTCCTGGGATTTTAAGAAAAATCTTGGAGATCCATAGTAATCTCCAAATTTGCATCACATCTTTTATTTTTCTTGGATTTGGGATACTTGTTTTGCTTTTTACACAACATATCTAAGTCAAGTACGTCCTCGTTTCCCTTTTTTTCCGGTCATTTGTGTCCCAGCTTTCCACCAATACCCCAAACCATATCTCGTTTCTCTATTCGAGTTCATTCAACCTTCCCATAAATAATATCCACCACGAGACAATCCCACGTGTCTCTGCATTTCACTCCCCAACAACACCCTCCTCTTCCAATGTCAAAAGTTTGTTTTTTTTATGATTTAAATATATTTTTAGTCATTATAATTTAGTATTTTTTTAATTTTTATTTTTATAATTTTTTTTATTTTAATTCTTATAAATTATGTTTGTTTTATTTTTTGTTCTTATAGTGATTTAGATAGTAATTTAAATAGTGAACGAAAAGTAATAATTAATAAAAATACTAAATTACAAAGACAAAAAAATATTTTAAACTCTTTTTTATTATCTATCATCAAAATCCCAACACGCTTGTCAATTTATTCACAACTTAATAATTATAAAGTCCTTATTTCAAACCATATCTCCAAAGATAACATCAATGGATATCATCAGTTTTTTTTTTTTCTTTATATAAGTTTAGTGGTATTTGTGTCTTTCAACTAACTTTCTTTTTAAGTAAAAAAAAACGGTTATGCGCTTTATGAATAGCGGTTTAATAAAATCTTAAGAGATTAAAATTTCATAAAAAATATTTTTAAAATAAATAAATCCTAAAATATATTTTCACCTTTGCATATTGTTCATCTCCAAAATTTCATGGCTTTCTGACGCTACCGTTGAACATCATCGAATCCTCAATATGCCTATGCCAACACTCAGTATTTGGCGAATCACAATTCTAAAAATTATATCCACACAAATCCCCTCCTTTCCGTTACCCATCAGAATCAAATCATACAAACCAAACAAAAGCTCCCATACTCACATGATTTTCACTGCGCTGTAGTCGTCTCTATTGAACCGACCCCAACTTGCTAGAATCACGAGGCTCCGTCCTTTTTCGATTTTCTTCCACTATACAAATCGTGATTGCACCAGGATTTTTTTGGATGGGAGAGAAAACGTTTTACAAATGAGAAAAGGAGTAAGAGAAGGGGAGGGTGATGGAGGAAGAGTGCGAGAAAAAGGGTTTTTAATTTTACAACTTTGTCCATTATATATATGCTATCAAAAAAACTTTGCCCATTATATCTTAATAAAATAATCAATAATTCTATTAACAAAAAGGGTTAATTATATTTTTTCCCTAATTTTTTTAAATTTTACTTTTAGTCCTTAAATATAACTTTTAGCATTTTTTTTATCTTTATATCTTTCCTTGTTAATAGTTTTAGTTACTACTCTTAAGTAACAATCTTAACTCATGATTATATAACAATCATACTGACAATCCAATGAGTTAATGACTTATCATGTTATTAAAGAGACTAATGGGAATATATATATATATATATATATATATATATATATATATATATATATATATATATATTTGTAAATTGTGTTTTCAATCCAAAAAATACTTTTTATATAATACAAAGTTAAACTCCCAAAGAGCCTAAGACATTAATGTATTTCACTTATTATTTGTTGAACTAAAAGATGACTCTTAAATAAAGGTACTTTTATGAAAAATAATTAATATAAGAAACAATTTAGATTGATTCTTAAAAGACCAAGCTAAACATATTACTTGTAAAAAAGACTAGAGAGAGTAATAATTAATAAATACTAGTATAACACTACTAACTAAGTTAACTAACTTTTTATTACAATGAATTAGTTAAAATAATCATGTACAAAGATAGTCTATGGGTGTGTTTATTTTTCCGTTTCAACCACGTTCAACGGAGGATTTTCACTTTTCAAGATCAAAACGCACAAGGAAATGGTTTGATGGGTTGACGTTGGTTGGATTTAATGGAAAAACAAACACACACTATATCAATATTACATTTTTCTCTTATGTATATTAACCCCCTCCCCCTATCAACTTAATGCTTTGTTTGGTAATATTGTAATATCATTGAAATTGAGAAAAGGGAAAGAAAAATAGAATGAATAATAAAGTCTGTTTTATATCTAACCTTATTTTTTTTCTCTTCTTACTCAATAAACCAAACAAGCTCATAAGAAATTCCAATATTATTTCTTCACAATTTCTTTTTATTTCCTTTAAGTCAAGCAATCCAAAAATCTACCTTGTTTCCTTTTCATTTCTCTTTTTTGCATTGTTATCCATCATATTTTTTTCATTCCGGTCAAATAGAGCTTAAATGACTTCTAAATGCACCAATATTGGTTGGCACAAGTGGTAATTACTTGTGTTCTTTAATCAAATGGTCGAGGGTTCAAATTCTGATAATTTTACTTTAGATATGAAATAAGCAATGTTGGGAGAAGAATGTCCACCTTGGTGTGCGCTTTGTCCTTAAAAAGTAATGACTTTTAAATATTAAGAATTATGAGAAAACATATTTTTTTATTTATCGTCAAACATTTTTTTGGTGTGTTGTTAAAATATTAAACTGCGAATAAAATATTGATTTCTTAAAAATGTAGAGATAGCCTAGCCGAAATAAAACCGTCCAAAATTATTCTTACATTTCACTGCTCATTGTTCGTACACTATTTTGTTTGTTTTCACACATTTCAATTTACTCGCCGCGATTATCCAAACAATTAGAAAAGGTTGGTTGAAACTTAAAAGGTTAAAATAAGTAAACAAAGGTCCTAAAGCTCCACTAGGCGACGATGAAGTAGTAATTAACAACCACCAGGGTCGTCATTGATAAATAAAATAAAGAAGGCAAACAGGACTCACTCTCCAGCGTCATCAAAAAATACATGCATGAACCAGGACACCATTTGCTGCCCCTGCCCTATATATACGGGACACTCCTAACGTCCTCTCCCATCCCACCTCACTCCTCACTTCCCCCAATTCCGCACACCATAACCATAAGCAAGCACGCCACAGAAAGAAAGAAAGAAAAGACAAAAATCTCTTTTTATCCAAAATGCCTTCTCCTGCACCCACCTTGCTCTCCAAATGCACCGTCTTCCCAGACCAAAAGTCCACTCTCGGAAACCTCAAACTCTCCGTTTCGGACCTCCCCATGTTGTCCTGCCACTACATCCAAAAGGGATGCCTCTTCACCCAACCCAATCTCCCACTCCACTCTTTAATCCCTCTTCTTAAATCCGCACTCTCTCGAACTCTCTCCCTCTTCCCCCATCTCGCCGGCCGTTTAATCACCGATTCCGACGGTTACGTCTACATCGCCTGCAACGACGCCGGCGTCGATTTCATCCACGCCAATGCCACCGGCCTCCGCATCTATGACTTACTTTCCCCACTCGATGTTCCGGAATCTTTCAAGGAATTCTTCGCCTTCGATAGGAAAGTCAGCTACACTGGTCACTTCTCCCCGATTCTCGCCGTTCAGGTCACCGAACTCGCCGACGGCCTCTTCATCGGCTGCGCCGTCAATCACGCCGTCACCGACGGCACCTCCTTCTGGAATTTCTTCAACACCTTTGCTCAGTTCAGCAGAGGAGCCAGCAGCTGCATCCGCAATATACCGGACTTCCGCCGCGAGTCCGTTATCATCTCCGACGCCGTTCTCCGGTTACCGGAGGGCGGTCCTCAGGTTACGTTCGACGCCAACGCGCCTCTGCGCGAGAGAATCTTCAGCTTCAGCCGCGAAGCCATTCAGAAGCTCAAAGCCAAAGCCAACAACCGCCGCTGGCCGGAAAATAACAACATCAACGCCGCCGAGTTTATGTGGAAGCAAAGCCACGATACTCAACTAAAGGAGAACAAGGCCACGACAATTCTCGAGAACTGGTTCAAGGTGAATTCGAATTCGATTTCGAAATCGCAAACGGTTACCGAAACGGTGGAGATTTCGTCGTTTCAATCGGTGTGCGCGCTTCTGTGGCGCGGGGTGACGCGGGCGAGGAAATTGCCTTCGTCCAAAACGACGACGTTCAGAATGGCGGTTAACTGTCGTCACCGGATAGAGCCGAAATTGGAACCGTACTACTTCGGGAACGCGATACAGAGCGTGCCTACTTACGCTTCCGCCGGTGACGTGTTATCCAGGGATCTACGGTGGTGCGCGGAGCAGCTGAACAAAAACGTGAAGGCGCACGACGACAAAATGGTGCGGCGCTTCGTAGATGATTGGGAGCGGAACCCGAGGTGCTTCCCCCTAGGTAACCCTGACGGTGCATCCATCACAATGGGTAGTTCTCCGAGGTTTCCAATGTACGATAACAATTTCGGTTGGGGAAGACCTCTCGCGGTGCGAAGTGGAAGAGCGAACAAATTCGACGGTAAGATCTCGGCGTTTCCCGGAAGAGATGGAACAGGGACCGTTGATTTGGAAGTTGTTTTAGCGCCCGAAACCATGGAGGCACTCGAGTCTGATCCCGAATTCATCAAATACGCAACGTGTCAATTATGACACGTGTCGAGTTATGGTGCATCCAGCGTAACTACTTGCTCGCATGGTCATGTCATGCTAGTGTTCGGACGGTGATGATTTAATTCGGGAGTGGGGGCTGTATCATTGTGACATAGTTTTATTATTTTTTTAGCGTTTCTATCTGTACTTTTTTTTTTTTTAATTTGAGTATGATGTTCATGTTTTTCAGCTTAAGAAATGGTTTCCTTTTCTTTTCTCTTCTCAGAGCTTTGGATTTGTATCGTGATAGAGTTTTCAGAGACAGTTGTAATAAAATTATAAAATTAATATCACCAATTAACTTGGACTTTTAAAATTAAAAAAATGTGACAATTCGGTTTATGACAATGATATGATTAAAAATGTGTACCAATAAATTTAATCTGGAACGTTAATGCACGTTAAGAGTTATTAAAAATCAAGATACAAATTTATTTTTGTCAAATTGATGTATAGTGTGAATCTTGAAGACTAAATTAAAATTGAAGAAAAGAAGTTGGAGCCAGCCATTGAAAAAAACGTGGGATTCGATCAAGTACTGCCGTACTGGATTCTATGAGTTGAATAAAGGCACGTTAGAGTCTTTAGAGACTTGACTGTTGAAGTGTGTATTTTTACGGACAGCTGAATCTAGCGCTTTTATTTTGATTCTATCCACCACACCATACCACTTGATAAGCACTCGATGTCAATATCAGAGTTATAGTTATAGATGATTTATATCAACCAAATTCAGATGTACAAAGTTTTCGGACACAGAACAAGTTGCTCCACTTTGCCTCATCAATGAAATTTGTCGACAGTGCTGTCACGTTTGAATATTGGATTGTTTTTCGTTTACTCTCATTTGGGGGGAAGTTAACTAGGAAAAGGCCAAAAGTGACCCCAACATAAAACACAGTAAGGGACAAGAGTCTTGAGTCATGACACTCTAGACGCGTATTTGATTTCACGTTGAATTCTTCATAATCATTAAACACGTATTTAATTTCACGTTAGATTTTACATAGTCACATTAAAATGTTAGTTAATATGACTTTAGGTTTTTTATATTTGTTAAAAAAAGAGGTAACTTTTACATGTTTAATTCTGTGTCGAAGAATTAATTTTGGGTCTAGAATTATCTTATTTGAAGTAACTCTAGATAACTTTTGTATTGTATCAAAATTTTATACTAAGTTTTACTATTAACTTGTTTTTTTCATAAAAATATTCAAACATAAAGCACATCACTTCAAAATCAATTTTAATCAAAATTAATTTTGTGAAACTTATTTAATTCAGAATCAATTTGATTAACATTGATCCAAACACATACTAAAACGTGAAGGATTGGACGAAAAAGGAGAGATAGAATATAAAGAAATATAGAAAATGAAAGAGTTGAGAGAAAATAATAGATGTAATAAGAGATTTGATTAAAAAAAGAGAGAAATTAAAATAAGAAAAAAAGAAGGTAAAAGTAAAATTAAAGATAAAATAAGTGGATATTTATAATTTTTCCAGGGACCAATGGTTGTTGTAGCTGTCTAGGATTACGTACAAATTGTTGTTCAATCTCTGACACATAAAGTTGAATTAATCACATATAATTTTAGTTCGAATTTGTAAACTCACATTGTCTTTAAAAACTTATTTGTGTGATACACAAATTTCATAACATGATCATCCACTAATAGTTGGAGCAATAGAAGTCACAATATTTATTAGTGAGAAAGCCCAGGAACACTGAAAAAAAAAATTGTAAGAGTGAGTCACTCACTCTAAACTTCTAAAGTATAACTAAATATATAACAAAAATTTGGAATTTCTAAAAACTACTTGAAACCAAATCAAAAAATCAAGTCATAGATATCAGGTAAAACTAAATTACCTTATTTTTTAATAAGTACTAAATTAATTTAAAAAATATTTTCTAAATTGATTAATTAAAAATATTACCCTTTCGAAATATGCAACACAAAAGGCTAGATAAGCACTGACATCAAACGTGGAAATCAGATAAGATGATTGATAATATGGAGTTAGGACAACAATAATGTTGTTAGTTGGAGCAAAAATCAGACAAGCATAAAAAAATGAATTCAGCGTAAAATTAGCTTATAGGCTAATCTTATGACATTATTTCGTTGACAACAATTTTTCATTTTGTCAAAGTACCAACAATTTTCTTTTTTGACAAATCATGCAGCAAGAGGGACATTTTGTCCATGGAGCTTGTCGCTGGACAGCAGCATGATGACAATTACATAACTGCAAGAGTTACCTGTAGGTTTTGTTTGATTTTGGTGAAAATAAGTGGAAACAGAAATCATATGATCGTAGAGAAATAAAATGAAAAAAAATGTTTTGACTTAATTGTATTTTTAATCCATTTAATTTGAATTATGTGTAATTCAGATTTTTTAAGAACTAACTTATAAGTGTCATGAAAATATAAAAAATAAGATATATTATCATATTTTATTTGCATTTATTATTTTATGAGATGATAGGATAAAATAGACTTATTTTATTTACTTACCTTACATATCCATTAATTTGAAAAAGTTATCCTATACGGGGAAGTGCATTAGGAACAAATAATATAAAATATAATTTTTTTTCTTCTTTGGCCTTTAATTATCTCATATTTCGCAACTTATTTGTTCCACCACTATAAACATTACTATAATTGTTATTGTTATCTAGTGTGAACTAAAATCAAAATAGGAAAAAAGCTTAATTTGTTCCTATCGTTTATATTCTTATCCTATCTTAATCACCAAACAAATTCAGTCATATTTTAGTGAATCAATCGTTCAATTCTTGAAATTAAGAAAATTTAATCATTAATTCAATCGATTTTTTCTATCTAAAATTTTCAAATATTTTTTTTTTATCCAAATATTTTGGGTTTTCATGGATTTGGAATATAGAAGAATTTTAAAAGTTTAAATGTCAGAAATTTAGTAGAAATTTGATCAAATTTGAAGGATTTTGTATAACATAAGATTAAGGTTTGAAATGGAAAAAAAAAACTATCATTTTTTTAGAAATTGGATATTTTGGTTTATGAATTTTCAGCAGAAAAAATTCAAAACAATTTAATTGGTTTAATTTGTGAAAATTGAGTTAAAAAATGATAATTTGAAGGCCTTAGGAAGAAAAAAATAAACTAAAAAAAGTAAACTTTCCTTAATTTTAATTTTTAAACAGGGAGACTTAATTGACTTGAAAAAAATTATATAATAAAAAATTTATGGGTAACAACTTCTCTCTCTCTAATTGGAGAAAAATATAAAAATATTTAATATAATTATAATTTTTCTTTTTAATTAAATTCTTTTTTGAAAAAGCCAAATATAGTATTGAATTAAAAAACAATGAAAGACACACCAGTGGTATCCTCTACGCCACAACATATAAATGCGTTTCATGCCACATAGGGATAATCCAACAGTAAGCTCATTGCTGTATATTGTATTACAGTTTCTTTTGAATTAAATAAGAGATTAAAAACTGTTTTTTTTTCTTATTTACTTTTATCTAAACAATAGAAATGGTTTGGTGACCAAAGGGTGGTTATTTCAAATCAATACATGCATATCTTCCTTAAACAAATTGTGAATTCGAATTTTGTATGTATAAAAAACAATTTGAAGAGTTAATTTAATTATATTGTAGTTCTTCTGAATAATGAGGTTTAGTGCAGCACTTTTGAAACAATTAAGATGACCCATTATTCGGATTGGGTCTCAAACCCAATATAGAACAGTTTGTAACAGGTCCATTTTTCTCATCATAGTGCAAATACTATTCTTAACCTAAACAATTAACTTCTGTGAAGAATATTCATAGTCCTTGGTCAAAACAAGACCAATTAAAGAGACTTACGGATCCAATAGCCTCACATCAAATATCTATTATTGTAATGTAGATCATTAAATTCCAATGTACAATACAACTTGCTTCCATAAACTCTACTATAATCTACAATTCTACATCCGCCACATGTCTAGTAGTAGTACCCTAGGCCATTGCTAGTGCATGCCGACATACAATTTTTCCACACTCACTATCAGTCCACAAATATTATTCGTAGAAAACATTAGGTTTTTTGGAATTTGGAGGTATCTCACACAATGTGGTAACTGCTCGTACAATGAACCGCGTGGGTTCATGGAATGTAAAATGATGAATTGTCTACGTTGCATTACTTTTATTGGCATCTGCAGTAGCCTGCCAATGCAGTTTTCAATTCTGATACCGCAAATTTGAACCCCAAACGTATCTGCATACACGGGTCAATATCATTTCACACAGGAATTTCCATTGATACGGTCACACCACAATAACTTTTTCGTCAATTGCAACTAAATCTCTCATGTGCTAATAGTATAGCTGCATGCACCGGCCACACTAGGCTTCACCAACTTTTGTTGTTCAACGACATTTAAAGCCAAAATTAACTTTTAGGGATTAGGAGTTTGTCTTATTCTGAAGTCAAAGTATGCCACAAATTTAAGTAAAAGTCTATGAATCTATGGTGTTACGGATATTTTATAATGAAAAAGGGAGAGAAAATATTTTAACAAAAGAGGGGAAGAGGATGAGGGTATAATTATAGCCAATCATATTCACTTTGAGGTAGGCCAATCACCCCAAGCCATTTTGATTTTTGACTTCGCCCATGAGATTTTGATTCCTTTATTTTTCTCTCACCTGTTTTCTCTTCTTTCCTTTCCTTCTAATCAAAGACTTTGTTGATCAATGATATTCCATTATATGTTTATAATAAACTTTTTTTAAGATAATTTTATAATAGTTTACTAGATCTTTGGATTAATGAAAACTAACTAATTATATTAGGGCTTTTTGTTTGTGCTTTTATAAAATGAAAGATTTTTAAATTAAAAATATACCTTAAAAATTGATTTTTAGATAATTTTTATGAAAATATAAAAAAATATATAAATTATTGTTTTAATGATTTTTGTATATTCTTGAAAACAAAAACTATTAGATCCTTTGATTATTCATATATTGATTATTCCACATGCACCCTAAAACTATAATTGAACTGAAAGGAAGGTTAAATTTGATTTTTTTAATGTTACTAAATTTGTTTCGTTGTATTTTTTAATGTGTCATAACAATCACTTTCTTACCTATCTCTCTATGTTTTTGGGCAAAATTACATCGTTCTCATTATCCCCTTTCATTTTTATTTTTTTCCATTATCTTCATGTTTTAAGTTTGACCCCAAACAGGCCATTATCTCAGTAATACACCCTATTTTGTAGTCTTTCTTTCATTTTTTTTTTTTTTGTCATTTTTCTTTGGTTTAGCTATGTGGTTCTCTGGGTCATATTATAATGTCATAATTTTGGGCTTTGCCAAAATACAAGTTCCATCACCGTTGTGACGTTTTGCAAATTCAGGGCCGGAGGGGACATCAGGCCTCTGTCCATGGTAGCTATAGTAAATATTGGGCCTTCCCATGAATGATCTATTGGGGATTGTTATTCTAACTGTTCACCCCAACCTTTTAATGAAAGTTTTTGACCAAAATATCCTTGACGGAAACACGCGTTTATGTTATTCTCTTTGTGATTAAAATATGCAGATTGTCTATAATTTAATTTATGAATATTTCAATTAACATGTCTAAAATTTTGCTAGTCATGAAAAAAAGAACCATCCTCAATCTGGAATCACATGAATTATGGAAAAAGTAATTAAAAATTTAATTTTAAATTTAAAAATATAGTTTAATTAATGCAAAAGCAAAAAAAAAGCAAATGGAATAAAAAAGCTTTCTAAAATAATACTAATATATAAATTAGCTTATAAAGACTTTACTTTCAATAGTAAATAAAAACGTAAGACTTAAACTTTTGTCCCACAACCATAGTTTTAAAACCCGGACCGACCCGGCCGGTCGGACCGGTCGGACCGGGAACCGGTGGTCAGACCGGGTCGAGTCGGTCATCGGACCGGTCATGTTATCGACCCGGTCAAACCCGGTCAAACCCGGTGTGACCCGGTCAAACCCGGGGTTGACCCGGTGACCCGGTGACCCGACCCGGTCATCGACCCGGTCCGCCTTTTTTTTTTTTTTTTTTTTTAATTTTTTAATTTTTTTTTTAAAAAAAATTAATTTTTTTTTTTAAATTTTAATTTTAATTTTTTTTTAAATTTCTTGAAATGACGTTATTTGAATAAAAAATCAAAAGAAAGACATGATTCTATTTAATCCAACTTGAATGTTATTTTTAGTTAATTCTGTTTTTATTATTTATGAGTAGTGATTCTTAGGTAATTGATACTGTGATTCTATCACTGTGAATTTTGTTTGAAGAAGTGATGGTACAGTTGATAGTGCGATTCTATTATTTTAAATTCTGTTTAAACTTTAAAAAAGTTTAATAAGTAATTTATAATGTGATTTTATTACTATGAATATCAATAGATTTGAACTTGAAAAATGAGCTTGTGGAATTATATTAATTTGTTATGTGATTTTTTTTTTTTACTTTTTTAAGACAGGTATAAAATTTTCAAATTTTTTAATACAGACCGAGTCATGCGGGTCAATTAGTGACCCACCGGTTCGACCACTGACCCAGTGACCCAGTGCCCTGACCGGGTCGGTCACCGGGTCGGTTTTTAAAACTATGCCCACAACACAACTTTGTACAAAAGTATATTTTTTTAAAAAACTTTTAGTTAATAAATATAAACATTATTTTATCAAAATAAACTAAATCAACAGCTCATTTGAACTATTTTCTAAAAAATTGGAATAGAACCAAAGCATAGTCACCATCAGCGTCGACCGTAACGAAGAGTTTAACTTATTGCTTGTTCCTTTGATACGAAGGTCACAAGTTTTCAATTGATCATTTGACTTCAATTGAGTCCCAGTTTCGGATCTTTTAAGATTCAGTTATTAATATGGGTATTGTACTTCCTGATGTTTCATTTATTACAAGTTACAACTCTTCAAGATTGAGTCTCTTAACCTTTTGAAACTGAGATTTTGGGCTTTGTTGATCGTGCCCAAGGTGAAAAACTGAGATCTTTAGCAAGTATTCAGCTATTGGGACACTGGGTCTTATCAAAATGAGGAGGCGTCAACTCTTGAAGCATTCAATTGCTCTTGTAAGCATGCTGGTATGTGTTTGTTGCTTTTTGATTGTGTCTGTGACTATTCTCAAGCTTCCAGAGGCCCCAACAAAGGATAGGGAAATGGGGCTTTACCCAATAATCAGATCCAGAAAAGTTTCCCTTCAAGATGTCAACTTGGGTAAGTTTGGGGAAATGATGCTTGACATGTTGCCCCAAGATCTTGCTTTTACTGTTTTTGTTCCGTCCGAGGATGCTTTCAAGCGAGATCTGCGTCTGTCGGTAGATGATAGTTTGAAACCAGACAAGTTCAATAATACTTACGCAATTGTGAGTCGTATTTTGGGATTTTCAGCTGTTCCTAGGACACTTTCTTCAGCTAATGTGCAATTGGGTGAGCTTGTGAACTACGATTCCTTATCTGGGTTTCATTTGTATGTCTCAAAGGACATCGATGGAATGCTTGTTGTTAACAGGATTCGATCAGAAATAGTAGATGTTAGGAAGAAGGAGATTGTTGTCCATGTCATGGATGGGGTTATTATGGATGCTGAATTTGAGGAATCGGTTCTATCTGATGATGATACAGAGGAGGATTGACTTTACTGTATTCGGGTTTTGCCCTTTGATTTTGGCTTCATATTTTGTTGTATTCAACAGAGATTGTCTTAAAATATTCAATACTTGTACATGTTACAATGTATTTCTTTGCCTTTTTTTTTAAAGTTAAAAGTATACAAGTATAAGGTTTTCATTTTCTCATAGCAGATATTTACATATTGCATCTTTGGTTATATGTTCCCGGTCCAGTACAATCAATCTCAGTTCTTTAATATGGTTCCGATATTAGAAATTTCATTGTCATATTACAGCTAAATAAATGGCTACATAATAAATAATTGTGAGGATGATGTTTAAAGACATAAGCCACAGTGCCTTTAAAAAAAAAAAGACATAAGCCACAGTAATGATTTTACAGCATGTTTAACTTGACGAGCTTATCTCATATAGCAAAGTCCTAGATACAGAACTTGAATTTAATTGAAGGTACTTCCAAACAAATAATCCCATATTAATTGACAGAAGCTCATGAAAGTGAAGAAACAGCACTGTGAAACCCTTAAGCAGGACAAAATTGATTTTCACTCTGACATTTCTGAAGTTGTTACTTCCATAATATAATAACAAGAACTAAAGATAAAACCAAAATCAGCAAACAATAGTAACAAACAGTTGCAGCATGATTCAGTATAGTGTATCTCACCTTGTTAATCAAGTTGTGGAGTGCAATTACACTTCTAATGAGAGACGATAGGTATATTACCAGCATCATATAATTCATTTTCACTACACAACAAGGACAAGCATCAATACTCTAGAAAGGACACTGCAGAAGACTATAACATTCATACTTAACATTAATTCACATTCTAAACCTGTGAAAGCCTTGATCAAATCAGTGACATTAAGATTTGGTAGCAGGTTGAATTATACATCCTAGCTAAATAAAACATGAGATCTTGAAACACAATAGTGGAATAAACCTGCAGATGGTACTTCTCATGGTTTAAGGGAAGCTTTCCATCAATGACAAGATCAAGGTAACTTCTTATCTCTTTAAGTCTTGCATCCAAACCCTTCAAGGCTGTGAGTTTTGCACTTATATACATAAAACCAAGTACATTTAAAGCATTTGTACAGGAAGAATCATCTAAGACACTCATCTAAAAAAGACAACATTAAGGACAAGACAACAAAACCATAATCAAATGGAAAGAAATTAGGTCCAATTTGGATAAAGTTCTCATCAAGCTCTTTGAGGAGAAGAAAATAAGAAAGTAAAATGAATCAAACTTCTCTCATAAGTAAAAATCAACTTATGCACCTCACCTTTTTTAGAATATCTTTCATGTGACTTATCCAAAAGTTGAGGTGTATAATTTGATTTTAACTTATGAGAGAAATTTGATTCATTTTACCTTCCAATTTCTTCTCCTACAAGTGCATATTAAGAAATTTATCCAAACTAGGCCTCAATAAATAACACAAAGAAGTATGAACAGAAGTACCTCTGTTGCAAGGGTGCTAATGGTTGTATCCTTTACTTCAGAATAAACTGTCAGTTCCTACGTCTATTGATTAGGTTTCAAGCAAACACTAACTCCTCCCATAACACAAGGCAGAACTATTTTTGCAACATGCAATGCCAATAAAATGAGAAGTGTAAATTTTTATCCAAAGGTAAAAGGTACTACTTGTCTCTTTAACCTGTTCAACAGCGTAGTAAGCTTTTGTTGGAATTCCCAACTCTTACGGTTCAACATCAATTATAACCAAAACAGGATTTGGAACATAGCTGCAACAACGTGGAATTTGATCAATTAGGATAAAGATTAATGAGGGATATAAGCAACATGTAGAATTTCTTGTTTAGAAGTAAGGATTAACTCCTGGTAATTGCAAATGTAATAAGAATAACAAAATATTATCAAGAGCAAGCCAAACATGTATCAACAAACTGCTTCTTTCTTCGTTTCCGGGCTTCGGGCTCCTTATCAATAATTTCTATTTTCACCATGTGCAAATAATTTCTATTTTGTCATTGTAGCATTTTAACTTTCTGGATACTATTTCTATACAATTGTATAATTATACAGTACATAATAAGAGAAATAAAAGAAAACAAATTTAATGTCTTACACGAGAATGCGTTTTGTAACTTCGTCGTCACATAATATAACGGGAGTACAGATTAGTGCGTGAATAAATTAATCTCTTTCTTTTTCATTTTTGTTCTTACCAAATTTTGGTAAGTCTTCCGGTGCGGTGGCTCCGCCGGGATCTCCTCCATGACTGGTGGGGGTGTACCTGCAAAGACACTCCGACGCTCAAGTTAGAGGCGCAGAGATAGGAGACAGGTATCACCGGGATTAGAATTTCGTACCTTGATAGGAGTGAATTGTTTTGTATTTATAGAAGGTAAATAGATAGATTTGATAGGGTTATTTTCCTATCAAATCTTATCCAATCTCCTTAATTGTGATAGAGATAGGTTTATCTTCTATCATTATCTTTTATCTTAATCTTTGTGTATCTTATCTTTTAGTAAGATATACTTTCCGTTATAATTGCTTTCGTATGAGTTTATCTTCGTTTTCTCGGCGGGTCCCTTGACTCAGTGCTGGGCCGAGTCCGAGTAATACATATGCCCCCCAAGCTCTGAAGTAGACTGTAAGAGCTTATAAGATGTTTTTACATAGTCGAGCTTCATTATGCCCTGACAACTGATCATACTAGTCGAGTTGCAGGTGCTTTGAACTCGTGGTTGATCTGAGGATGCTTAAGGTGTCTAGCCGAACTCAAGATGATCTAAGCGTGAGGCCGAGTTGAAAATGCTCTATAGGCTCAAGGCGTAAAGCTGAGCTAAAGAATCTCAGGTGGCGAGGCCGAGCTGAAGATGCTCAAAGCACAAAATCGAGTCGAAGATGCTCAAGGCGAGTGATCAAGATGAGGATGCTCTAGGCACGAGGTCGAGCTGAAGATACTCTAGGCTTATGACCTAAGGTTGAGCTAATGATATCCAAGATGGCATGGTCGAGCTGATCATGCTCAAGTCTCGAGATGCATATGAAGACTCATAAAGTGTGAGGCGAGTTGAGTATTAGATAATTGAGGCTAAGTTCATTGAGTTGAAGATACTCTAAGTGGAACTGGCCGAGTGTAAGGTACTCAAGGCCGAGTTGAAGTCACTCGAGGAAGAATTGGACAATGGCATTGGAAATGCTCAAGGCAATTTAAGACACTCGAGGCTTTTTGAATGATTTCCAACTAGTCATAGTGTATTTTCGTTGTTGACCATTAGAGGTGATTTTGTCCATGTTTGGATTTGATAATTCAAATGTCCGTGTCCCACTTCCCTCTTTTGCGTATTGTAAGGTTGGATGGTATTCGACTCTAGGTCCCTTGAATTGTGTGTCATTCGGTAGGTCCCAATCATTAATCGGTCAAGTACCTTCTTAAAGGGCCTTGCCAAGACTAAGTAGTGCTCATGCCCCCAAAGCTTCGAGTCATGGTAAGAAAGCTGATACAAGTAGAAGTACCCTGCCCTGGGTTCCTTGAACCGAGTGTTGATAATTTAATTCGTGCTGGGATGTTTAACGGTTAACCGGAATGCCTTAGGGTCAATCCAGGATGTCGAGTGAAGGTCGGACTCGGCTTGTCGTTAAATCAAGTTGGAATGCCTAGTCGTCATCTTAGTTATTTTAGATCAGGTTCGATGAATGGTCAAACCGAAAGCCGGGTAGGTCTAGGTGGAATGCCAAATCGTCAACTTTGTCATTTTTAGATCAAGTTGGATGAATAGTCAAATCGAAAGACGAGTAGGTCTAGTCAGAATACTGAAATGTTGAGATTGGTTGTCTCTCAGCCTGTCATTGGATCAAGCTGGAACGCCTAAGTGACCAAACCGAAATGTCGAGAGGTCAAATCAAAATGCTAAAGGGTTGAATCAGAATGTTATGCGATTCTCAACTTGCCTTTGGATCAAGTTGGAACGCTAAAGCGGTCAAACTGAAACGCCGAGGGGTCAATTCGGAATGCCGAAAGGTCAAATCGAAATGCCAAAAGGTTAGTGTGGAATGCTAAGAGGTCAAACCGGAATGTCGATGGGTCAATTCGGAATGCCGGGAGGTCAAATCGAAATGCCGAGGGGTCAATTCAGAATGCCGAGAGGTCAAACCGAAATGCCAAGAGGTCAAATGCCGAGAGTCAATCTGAAATGCCGAGAGGTCAATTCGGAATGCCGAGAGGTCAAACCGAAATGCCGAGGGGTCAAACCAGAATGCCGAGAGTCAATCTGGAATGTCGAGAGGTCAAATCGAAATGCCGAGGGTCAATCTGGAATGCCGAGGGGTCAAACCAGAATGCCGAGGGGTCAATTCGAAATGCCGAGAGGTCAAACCGAAATGCCAAGAGGTCAAACCAGAATGCCGAGGGTCAATATGGAATGCCGAGAGGTCAAACCGAAATGCCAAGTGGTCAAACTAGAATGCCGAGAGGTCAATTCGGAATGCCGAGAGGTCAAACCGAAATGCCAAGGGGTCAAACCGAAACGCCAAGGGGTCAAACCAGAATGCCGAGAGTCAATCTGGAATGCCGAGAGGTCAAATCGAAATGCCGAGGGTCAATCTGGAATGCCGAGGGGTCAAACCAGAATGCCGAGGGGTCAATTCGGAATGCCAAGAGGTCAAACCGAAATGCCAAGAGGTCAAACCAGAATGCCGAGAGTCAATCTGGAATGTCGAGAGGTCAATTCGGAATGCCGAGAGGTCAAACCGAAATGCCAAGAGGTCAAACCAGAATGCCGAGAGTCACTCTGGAATGCCGAGACGCCAGACCAGAATGCCGAGAGGTTAGACTGGAATGCTGAGAGGTCAGACCAGAATGCCGAGAGGTCAGACTGGAATGCCGAGAGGTCAGACCAGAATGCCGAGTGGTCAGTCTGGAATGCCGAGAGGTCATACCAGAATGCCGAGGGATCAATTTGGAATGCCAAGAGGTCAAACCGAAATGCCAAGAGGTCAAACCAGAATGCCGAGAGGTCAGACCAGAATGCCGAGTGGTCAGTCTGGAATGCCGAGAGGTCATACCAGAATGCCGAGGGATCAATTTGGAATGCCAAGAGGTCAAACCGAAATGCCAAGAGGTCAAACCAGAATGCCGAGAGTCAATCTGGAATGTCGAGAGGTCAATTCGGAATGCCGAGAGGTCAAACCGAAATGCTAAGAGGTCAAACCAGAATGCCGAGAGTCACTCTGGAATGCCGAGACGTCAGACCAGAATGCCGAGAGGTTAGACTGGAATGCTGAGAGGTCAGACCAGAATGCCGAGAGGTCAGACTGGAATGCCGAGAGGTCAGACCAGAATGCCGAGTGGTCAGTCTGGAATGCCGAGAGGTCATACTAGAATGCCTAGAGGTCAGACTGGAATGCCGAGAGGTCAGACCAGAATGCCGAGAGGTCATACTAGAATGCCGAGAGGTCAGTCTGAAATGCCCAGAGGTCAGACCAGAATGCCTAGAGGTCAGACCAGAATGCCGAGTGGTCAGTCTGGAATGCCCAGTGGTCAGACCAGAATGCCCAGAGGTCAGACTGGAATGCCCAGAGGTCAGACCAGAATGCCGAGTGGTCAGACTGGAATGCCCAGAGGTCAGACTGGTCTTTTGTATCCCGTAAGGGTGTACTTGGTTAATATAATTAACTTATTTTTGTATCCTGTGAGGGTCTTCTCGGTTAATGTACTTAACTCATTTTTGTATCCTATGAGGGTCTACTTAGTTAATGTACTTAACTCATTTTTGTATCCCATGAGGGTTAATGTACTTAACTCATTTTTTGTATCCCGTGCGGGTCTACTCGGTTAATGTACTTAACTCATTTTTGTATCCCATGAGGGTCTACTCAGTTAATGTACTTAGCTCATTTTTTTATATCCCGTGAGGGTCTACTCAGTTAATGTACTTAACTCATTTTTGTATCCCATGAGGGTCTACTCAGTTAATGTACTTAACTCATTTTTTGTATCCCGTGCGGGTCTACTCGGTTAATGTACTTAACTCATTTTTGTATCCCATGAGGGTCTACTCAGTTAATGTACTTAACTCATTTTTTGTATCCCGTGAGGGTCTACTCGGTTAATGTACTATTATAGCTGCAAAATATATGTTAGATATTTTAAAAAGGATATTGGCAAGGCCATCTATTCCCGAAAGTTGTTATATAGGAATTAAAAAATTGTTGAACATATCTCATCAATGGTAAGATAACATAAGATCAGTTAACTGTTTAAAATTTGATTTGGACTCACCGAAAATTACGGCACCAAATATTATCTCCTTCCATCATTTATCCATGAAAAGATACTCACAATATTCGATCAGAAATAATTGCTTTGACAACAATTAGAGAGTATTCATACCTCATCAATGGTTTAGGCTCTTGAAGCTTTCAAATAAATCCATTTTTTACTGCTTTAGTGATTGTCGCAAGAATCGTGGCACCTGATGTTATCTCCTCGATCTTTACCTCCGCTCCTTCCACAACTTTATTATGTCTGTGAATTGATAATAATCATGGTGCCCTTCTACTTTGCGATCATGATTCAAGACATTATTAGCCTAATATCATATTGTAGACAGCACATTCACGTTGCATATCTAACATATTATATATATAGTATAATAACAACAATTGGATTTTGGTAATCTCAATGTCACGTAAATAACTTTAGTCCTGAGAATAATCCATGAAAGAATATGGAAATTGGACAATTCAATTAAAATGGTATGCCATGCCCTATCCGGAAATTAACTTAATGGCTAATGCCATGCCACATCTCCCCAATTCATGTTACATATCTGCTATACCATGACAATACTATTTGAAAAGTCAGATTCAATTACCGTGTAATTGATCTTGTTATGGGATAATATTTTCCAATCCTATACTAGGGATCAAATATTGATGGGCATAATTCATAATATTTGTAAAAATGCTAAGATGATTCATGAGGAAATTGATGAGTGTATATAATCCAATGCTAAGATTATTATAACACTGTATGTGGGAGATAAGAATTATACACTATTTCTTTCTCAAATTTCCTTCGTGATAAGAATATATAAGAATATATTATAACTGATTTCAGTTTAATATGCAGTAAAGGTGAATTAACCAATATATTAATGGAAGTAGGAGAGATAGAACCGTGATGAAGGCGAGTAGCCTAAATGAGCCTCTTTTGGGCACGAACATGTGAGCAAATAATTTATAGGATGATTCCGAGAGCGTAGACTCTTGATTTGTGTGGCCAGGAAAAGTTTTACCGGGTCCCACGGTGGGCGCCAAATGTTCTTACCAAATTTTGGTAAGTCTTCCGGTGCGGTGGCTCCGCCGGGATCTCCTCCATGACTGATGGGGGTGTACCTGCAAAGACACTCCGACGCTCAAGTTAGAGGCGCAGAGATAGGAGACAGGTATCACCATTGGGATTAGAATTTCGTACCTTGATAGGAGTGAATTGTTTTGTATTTATAGAAGGTAAATAGATAGATTTGATAGGGTTATTTTCCTATCAAATCTTATCCAATCTCCTTAATTGTGATAGAGATAGGTTTATCTTCTATCATTATCTTTTATCTTAATCTTTGTGTATCTTATCTTTTAGTAAGATATACTTTCCGTTATAATTGCTTTGGTATGAGTCTATCTTCGTTTTCTCGGCGGGTCCCTTGACTCAGTGCTGGACCGAGTCCGAGTAGTACAATTTTCATTTTGGTAAGTATTCCTGTCAGTTTTACAGGTTGAATAGTTTATTTTATCTTATTTTACAAACTGAATAATTTGAAAAGAAAAAACATTAACATTTTAGAGAGATTTTCATGGTACCTATTTGAATGATAAATTCATGCATATAGAGTATCGGTATGAGGACATCGAAAAAGAGTAATACTAGGATTCTTTATTTTTAAATCAGCTATTGAAAGTTATATAGTGATAAACTTATCAAAAGCAAAAACTGACCATCACACGAGTTTGCATGATTTCGCTAGAATATAACTAATAAAATACATCATTTGCTTGCCAAGCTTGGATGTTCTGTACCTCTGCATTAATGGAGTATCAAGTATTAACTAAGATTGCTCAAGTTGATCAGTCAAGTTACTACAGTCAGTACTCATTATATGTAAAATTAGATTATGTGCAACAGTGCAAGTGGTGAACAATGTTGATGTCAAAAGTTAACCATTGATTTTGGCTTATGATTATCCTTTTGTGACTCCTCATATATGTTGAATGTTATGATGTCTGATTTAGGTCGAGTTCAGTTCAGAAATCAAATCTAAATCTATCCAACACCGACACGTAAGGTATATAAGTAATATGCTAGATAAGAAAAAAAATTGGATTAAGGTATATACGTACTTGGATTCAATCTTTAGACACAACAATGACATATATCCAATCCATACTGATTTAAGTTTTATTATCACTGAATTCTAGTCAACTGATTAGTGATTACTTCACATTTGCTTAATAATTTTCCCTTGCACGTGACTAGCTATCTTCCTTACATGTTAGTCTGAGTAAGACCACTGGTCTTCATAATTATCCAAGTCGCTCTCCGAAACAAAATTAGGATTAATTTGATACTAACGATGAATGACATCCCCAACTTGGTTAAATACAATATACTTTGTTTTCGAAGTGTATATATATTTTTTCGTGTGTTGTAAATGTGGTTCATGATATTCAAAGATGGAATCAGACCCGAGGTATGACTACGACCCATTTGTACTCGTGGAACAGTAAAGTGCTAATGTTATTATCCTTTATGCATTCCAAGGTGAGACATCTCATGAGAAGAAAAAAATTAGAATCCCAAGCCATCCAACATAATATTCTACTATCCAAGCATAATCCAACAGAGTATACTCAGCGAGATAAAACCAAAATGAAGGAACATGCAGGAGAATGTCTAGGCATTTATAATATTTTAGATGGAACTAAAACTGATCACTAGGTAAATATTAATCTGATAAGCTAAATATTTTTTTAATTAAACGGTCCATGATACATCCCTAAATGTTTTCTTTTTATGCTAAACCTAAGTTAACCAAGTAACAACAATGAATTTATTAAAACAAAATCTTCTCCCCCCCACCCCTTCCACCACCACAGAAAAGATTGAAGCCTCTTTTACAGAAAGCTCAAGCGCAAGTCTAATGGTGGGTGCTCCATTTGTTCACCCATCGTGTATGAAAACATTGTATTATTATCCCTACATTCACTTGCATGCAACCTCAGCTTCTCTGGTTCAGATTCACCAAAGGAGTTTAAGGGAAAGAGTTGAAGAGTCTCAATAACCCTATCTGGCTCAGAAACTTGATACATCTCAGCAAGACCTGCCATAAGGAAAAGTGTCAAAAACATATTCCATAGATCCTCAAAAGCTAATTAACAATGTTCCACTTCATCTCAGCAGATAAACTTCTTTATAAGCACCTGTAAGATAAGAAAATAAGGTAAAAATGAACTGAGCTTCTTCCATAAGCTAAAATCAACTAATATACTTAACTTTTCTAGAAGTTCTCTCGTCTGACTTCTCTAAAAGTTCAATTGCATAAACTTACAGAAGAAACTCGATTCATTTTATTTTTCTCTTTAAGTGCATATTGTAAAAGAAACTTTTAGTACTTACTTTGTGTAGAAGGTGCATTGATAGAGTTTTGTTGTCTACGAATGAGATCCTTGTCATCAAAGGAGACCTTACGGCGCTTCTGTCTTTCCCTAGCCTTATGGTTCTGAAACCAATAGAAGACATTCTTGCTCTCTATCTTGCCATAAAAGCTAAGCTGAGTAGAAATCTTTTGAATCTGGTCAGTGCTTGGGGTGCGGAGCCCTGACCTGAACAGTTCAGTTAGAAGTTTAACCTGTTCAGTGGTGGGATTCCAACGCCCACACTTGGTGCCAGTGGTAGTAGTGCTGCCACTTTTGCCACGGACACTTCCTGATGATCTAATGCAAAAGCCTGACATGCCCTCGTCCATATTCTCTCTGCCTAGCTCTGAACTCAAAACTTTATTAGTTCTGATGAGATTATCTGAACCATAATGATCCCACTCCGTGTGCATGCATATATATAATACCCTAACTCAAATCTCTCTCTGTCCTTTTGTTTTTTGTTGTATTGCTTTTGTGGGGATCACATATCTTGCAATCGACGTTCTGTCTGCTTTGAATTTAGGGAAAATGTGAGGGACCATTACACGGACATCTTTTATGGGACAAAACTTAGGTTATTTTATAAGTATTTTAGGTGTTATTTTTAATGAAAACACAGTTCTAGCAATGAATTTGTTAAAAATCCCACATCAATCAAGAATATGATTAAATTAAGGTACATAAGTAAAGAATAATTCTCACCTTACCACATTTGATTTTATGGAATTGAGTTAAATCCGAACCTGTATACTATTCAAAGAGAACTGTTATATATTTTATGGGATTGGGTTTTTTTCATGCTAATAAAGAAATGGAAAGTTATGCGCAAAAGCAGCCATTGTTCAACGTTTCGGTCTTGGGGCAGCGAACTTACAAGTTTCACTAATTGAGTTTAACCATATTTTATATGATTCTTCTTCATTTATTTATTTTTATTTCCTCGAGTTCTTCTTAGACACAACACAATGTGTTTTTCAGTAAAGTACGCACTTACTCCTAAAATTTATACTGTTATGCATACACATTGTCTTTATATATGTTTGTGTAGTTTTCATTGTCTTATCTCCAATGCTTAGTGCTTCGACAGCATTACTTATCAAATTAATCCAACTGTATCTAGACACGTGAGTTACGCCAAACTTTGCTTTTAAAAAGAAGTGGTTGTCCGCTAAAGTTCATGGAGAATAGTTAAAAGTTGTAATATACTAGTATTATAGATTATATATCACTAGTGAAAATTCAGTCGAAATAAATAAAATACGAAATTATAATTTGATAAAAAAAAAACAAAAAACTATTTTGTAAAACATTGTATGAACATATATTTATTACAAACTTAACTAATTTTTTATTATTAAAAATCATAATTTTCTATTTAAAACAATCAAATCATAATATACTAATTTCTACATTATAAATTTTAGTCTTCATACATATTTTAACATAAAGACGTGCATTTCTTGTAACACTTTTCTATGACGTGTACTGTTATTTAATACTTGAATTATATCTTTCAAAAGGTTTAAAAGTATTCATTATTTTCAAACTTTCTCACTCTGTGTTAAGATTTATTTTCTTTCTTATATCTCATTTTTAACTCTGTTAAAACTAACATTTTTTTAAGTTGAATTTTAAAATTTTCTTTATTTAAAATATTTCTTAAAAAAATTAATTTTGTTTAATTCAGCCTTTTTAAAAAATATATAATAAATTAAACCAAACACTACCGATATTAAGTTGACTTTGGTTCATATGAATCTTCTTTTTAAGATGTGGGAGCATAATTATAGAGACGACAACGAAGGCACCAAATAAAGAGATTTTGAAGGACACCTTATGTTACGTCATTTGCTCCTGTCTTTGCTAGCTGCCCATCAACTGGGTGCTCCTCAAGCGTCCTCTTCTTTTTGTTCTGATTATTTTTTTTTAATATAATTTCTTCTGAAATTTCGAGACTTAGTATTTCGAAGTCTGAAATATTTTTTATTCAAGTCTGAAATTCTGAGATGGAATGATTGTATTAATAGTTGAAAAATGAATATTAAAAGAATTTAATTAAAATTTTACACTTAAAAAAACTAATGAAAATTCTAATAAAATCTTTTCATTAATTTTAATAAAGTACTTCATTTTATATTCTCTCTAGGTGTCTTAGAACATTAAACCACAGCTGAATAATAGTTGGTGGAAAAACTATGTAATATAATGGATTAATACCTAGATAGACCTAGAAAGTCTTTTTATTCTTTACTAGACTATTCTAATCTTCTAATTTTTCTTGGTTCCAAGCAAAGGCTATGTGATTCATGATAGAATAATGTTTTATTGATACCTCAAATACTAATTTACACCTAGAAAAAGAAAAAGAAAAAATAAAAAAATATAGATATAATAAATGATATGATGTGATAAAAAGATAAAGATAAAAAAAATAAAAAATATTAATAAAATATTAAAAAAAATAAGATGTCAAAATATAATTACTCTTTATTATATAATGGCCAATTCGTCATGGATAAATAAAAGAAGAAATGGTATATGATCCTTAAAATAATGATAGTGTGGTTCAGTAATACGAGATTGGTAGTCAAGAAAGGTCAGAGACCACATTCTTCCGTGCACTTTCTACAATTCCCGAGGATGTTCTACTATTAACGAGTGTCATTTGTCACTTCAAACTTGGCACTATGGGTTTCCCTGCTCTAACTTCTAGGTGTTTTGGACCGAAGCTGTTGAAGTAATTTCCGCAAGTAATTAAGCCGCAGAACAACCAAGAAGGTGGTACCAATTAGCAAACAACCAAATTCTGATTTTAAACGCATTGGTATTTGTTTGCTTTGAAATTTTAGTTTTCGTTTAGTGCACTATTAACCTATTCTGAAACAAACTAACAGTATAGTATAGTTCTCAGATGTAGTTTGCATTCGGTCTTTACATTTGTGTGTATAAAAAGATATGTGTTGAGAGAATTAAGTCGATTTCTTAAATAAATTTCTAGACAAAAAGAAATATTATTTGTATAACTAATAGAGAGAAAGAGAGAAAAGATAGAAATATAAGATATAATAAATTGTGTAATGATCAAAGATAGAGTTATAAAATGTTATTATATAAATTGTTGTGTGGGTTATTATATAAAAGCTAAATGATCATTTTGATCTTTTATATTATTTATTTTGTTCAAAATAATCATTTATCTTTTAAAAAGTTCACTTTGATCTTTTATCTTATTTAAAATATTCAAAATGATCATTTATCTTTTAAAAAGTTTACTTTGGTCCTTTATCTTATTTAAAAAATTCAAAATGGTCATTTATCTTTTAAAAAGTTCATTTTGGTACATTATCTTATTTAAAAGATTCAAAATGGTCATTCAACTATTAAAATATATTCAACTTTGTCCTTCAAATAATACTCAGACAAAGGACTATTTTGAATATATTTAAATAATTGAATGATCATTTTGAACATTTTAAATAAGATGATATACCAAAGTAAACTTTTCAAAAGATAAAAAACAAAAATAAACAAAATAAATAAGATAAAAAATCAAAATAATCATTTAGCCTTGTATAAACTAACAACAGTACCTGTGCAAAGCATGGTGAGTACCAAATATTTTCAATAAAAAATTATAGAAAATAAAGGAGGAGAGAGAAAAGTACAAAATAAAAAAATTGACAAAAAAAATGTTACAAAGTGACACCTGTGTTGGACAGTTTTTATATATAGAGAGATAATATATCTTCTCAAGAAATTAGTCTATGACTAAAGAATACTCAAGGCACCGGAAAAGATATACCGTAAAACAAAAAATTTCAGCCAATTTGGTTTGGTTATAATTTTTCATAAATTTAAGATTGTTAAAGGCGTGTTGCTTTTAGGTAGCTTGATGCATGTGTCTTTATGTGATTATCCAAGTATATAAGGAGGAGTACTGTTTGATGAAAGGAAGTAAAAGTGTTGGTTATGTTATGGTTAGAAGTTAGGGTGGGGAATAAGAAGTGGAAGGCTAGAAATAGAACTAGCTAGGGCATGCAGGCGTGAAAGAAATTAAGGTAGGACGCCGCCACCCTTCTCCGTATGATCCGTGTCTTTTACTTTCTTGTCTCCGCCACTTTTGTCTGTGCTTTTACGAAAACAACTACCTACCATGCGGAACTCAAACAATTAATTAATTAAAAAGGTTCGCACTTGGCATCTAACTGCGTTGCAACACCATTTCTTCTTCATTAAATTAAAGGGATAAGTTAATTGTGGTTTCTGTTTAGTGTTAGATGCTGATGCCTGATAATACAATCCTTAGAATGTGGATGTGCTTTTCCAAACATGACAAAAAGATAGAGTTAGCTAGAGTGGTTAAACAAATTATATTAGCCTTAGCAGCAGTCAAACATTCCGTCCCCCAGAGTCAGTCAATAATACCAACACTGTCTATCAGTTGGAGAATTTGCTTCCACCACTATTATGTACTGTGATTATTTGTGACGCCACGGTGTCTCAGCCCCGGGGCCTAGTGGGAATCTTGGAAGTTTTGTCAAGTTAGATTAAATTAAAGTATTTTATGTACCAAAAAAAAATAAAGTATTTTTAAATTTAACAAATATTAAATTGATAATAAATGCACTCGCTCGTACTTTTTATTTTACAGATTTATTCATGTTAAATGAGCTGGGTCCATTGAATTAAAAGGTAATGGAATTATGAAAGTAGATCTTAGCTAATGAAAGCTCGTTCACCTTTGACTTTCTTCCATTATTCCATGCTTTACTTTTGAGACTTGAGAGATTGAACGTGAAAAAGGTTGGAAAGAAAATTACATTTTTAATCATTTGATTGACGGGAGAAAATTAAAAAAAAAACATAGATTTAATACATTTTCTTTTCCTTTAATAAAGAGAAAATGGAAAGGGAGAAAATAAAAAAAAATACCTATTTTTTTTTGTCTTGACCTAAACAATAAAATAGAAAAATAGTTTTTAAATTTTTTTCTTCTAATAATTTTCTTTCCATTTAGTATTTTATTTTCTTTCATTTTCTCTTCACATCCTAACAAGCATTAACATGGATATGGGGGAAATGAGAAGAACAATAGATATTCCTATTGTTTCCTACTTTTATATTTTTGTATAAATAAATATCCTGGCTATTTTTCATTTTATTTTATTACTATCAAGAACCAAGTACATTAGAGTGAAGAGTATATGAATGAACAATACTGTGTGAATATCATAACAAAAACAAGGATTTTCTTTTTTCTCCTGTATCATAAGAAAAGATAATGCAGACACTCCCCAGGAATCAAGTTATTTGGAAAATTAAGTTGCAATGACCAATGATGCATGTGAATTGTGCAAACTGCTCTAATTCTGTGGACAATTCCAAGTGAGTACTCTGTTGGCTAGTCCTACAAATCCGGGAAATGAAACAACTTGCCCCCATTTCAACTGTTATTTTTTTAACAACCGAATAGTTGTTAAAAAGGTATCATGAATTATCTATAACAATATATATAATGAGGAGAGTCTCCTTTGCTTTCCATTTTTCCGTTGGTTGTCTTTACCTCTCAATTGTATGTTAAGTGATTTTACTCTCTTCATATTATAACTGAAGTTTTATTTCTCAATTACACATTCCCTTTTTTTTTTAACTTCTCCATTTCTCTATTTTATTTTATGTTTTATTAAAAAAAATGTAAAATGACATCGAGTACCTCTCTTTCCCCTAATAGATTTATAATTCTAGCTCATCTATAAGGCTGTTAATGATAATGTAGTCCTAATAATAGAAAGTAGTAACAAATAATATATATCATAATAAAATTTATCACCGAATAACTTTTTTTTTTTAAATAATGTATAAAAAAATTAAGACCTTAAATAATTCATGGCCTAGGACAAGTGTGTTGTTAGCCTTGCAGTTGTCACAACCATGTTTGAGAGAAAATATCAAATACTGAATTTAAAAACAAGGAGTTGGTTTTTCATACCAAACCACATTTTACATGGCCTGTAATGTGGCGGCTAGTGTCAAGGAAAAAACTGAAACTTTAATTACGCATTCCTAAGGAATAAGGCTGTACTAAACTGATAAATTAACCTTTATCAAACACTAAATAGTTGTTACATTCTAACATTCTCACCCTTAAATTATATGCAAAAACATTTAGTTTACTTTTGAATCTTCAACCATTTCTAGCATGCTACGAAGTTTCAAGAACTATTCTAACTTGACGAGCTTGGTCATTTTGTTTTTTTTTTTTATCCGTATAAATCGAAGACAATATCAAATGGTTTACAAAATTTATGCATCCTGCACAACCAAGCTAGACACCTTTGGTTGTCATTTTGTTTACAAGTTCTAGAGAATTACACTAGCTCGACACAACTCCACCTTTTACAAATTGAATTATCCATAAAATACTTATTGTTATCAATTGTTCAGTCTTCTTATTTTTATATATTTTTTCCATTTAATCAAAATCTAAATATTACAATTTTTTTCTTTTAGTACCACAAGCATAGTTATCAGACCCGGTTTGGACCGGCCAGGTCGACCCAATGACTCGGGAACCGGTCACCTAACCGGTCCAAGTCACCAATCGGATCGGTTATGCAATCGACCTGGTGTGACCCGGGTTGACTCGGTCGGTTTGGAGGTTGAACCGGTGACTCTGTGACCCGGTTGACTCGAAGGGTCACGAAATTTTGGCTTTTTTTTTTTTTTATAGGAGAACAATAACACTCATATAAGAAAATTCAGTTTATATTTTACACTTATGTTATTTATAGATTTTGTTACTTTTTTTTACCAAGCATAACTGCATGTTAGGATTTGAGATGATAAAGTTGTTGTCACTTCCAATTTGGCTTTTTCTCCTTGGCTTATATTGTTATCTACGAGTAAAACTTGTATTTATATTATCTCATCCAATATGCTTACTGGTTTGAAAAATGATTATTTTTTATCAAAGCAATAATGGGATGAATGAAAAAATTGTATTGTCTAAATAAAATAGGTTTATATATATATATATATATATATATATATATATATATATATATATATATATATATAAGATTATGTCTGCCGGTGTACAACAATGATAGTTTTAATAAATAGACGATAATGATATATTTTAAATTATAACTTAAGGTTGTGTATGTTGAATTTTAGAAAAAAAAATATATTGCTCAAGATTCTTAAACAAATTCATAATTATGCTTATAAATATGTTGAATTTTGCTAAACTTTAAATATTTAAGGGTATAAGTTTATAAGCTATCTTTTCTGCACACAAAAAAAAGTATACAAGTTTACAGGTTATGAAATTATTAAAAAAAATTATTAAAAAGTTTACAGGTTATGAATTTTTTATTATTTTTTAATACAGACCGAGTCATGCGGATAAACTATTGACTCACCGAATTAACCCTGATCCAGTGACCCAGTACCCCGACCGAATTGATGACCAGGCCGGGTCTGATAACACTGACCACAAGTCCTTCGATTTTGGAGAAATAAATAAAAAATTGTGACTTTTTAAGAAATTGAAAAATCATAGTATTTAGAAAGAATAAATGAAAACAATAAATTACAAATAGAACATCTAATAATAAAACTGTTTTATTAGATATTGGTTTAAAAAAATTAAAAATAAACCAAAGAAAAAATCTTAATTTTTTTAGCTAAAAACTTAATTAAGCCAATTATATATTTTTTTTGGTATTAAAACCGACTTATTTATAAAAGCACAAAGATATATAAAGCATTAAATGGCCAAATACATAGGCAGCGGAGAAAAGGATTTCACTTTTTTACTTTTATTTTTAAAGACGACAGATTACGAGAGTACATGACAAGTGAACTACTAGTCTAATACGTAACTGCCTCAAAGGCTCAAACAAGAAACCTACTTAATTACTTATGCCCAGCATTTTACAAAGTCAATAAAATAAGATGCTGATATTCCAAGATTTTGGGGGAAATCACCAAAAGGTAACTTCCATAAACAAAATTGCATTTGCTCAATGGACAGACAGAATCACAAAATCTGAGCAGCCGTATTCAACTTCTCTGCCAGGCTAAGCTGTGTCCTTGTGATGCTTGATAAATATAGCAAGAGCAAGTGATCCTGAAAGGATGAAACACTCTTGTAAGCCCAGAAAAAATTAAAATGTGATAATAAACCAACAACATAGCAAACTGATTTGGAGACCGAAAGATAGATTTTTATAATTGTTGACGTAAATAAATGTCCCACATTTTATTGAGTGGCCATAAAACATTACCAAAACTTGATCTTACCTGCAAGCTGTCATTCACAAGCTTCTCAAAAGCTGATGAGGGCAATTTGGGAAGGGAACCTACAGCATCTGATATAAATCTCCCAATTTTGTTGTCTGGATCGACACGCCCTTCCTGATATGAAAGAAAAAAAAGGTTGAGTGCAATCGAAAATAAGCATGAGAATGACTAGAGAAGACAATGCCAGCATACCACAACATCATCAACATATTTGTAGATGTCATCAATCAAGGCTAATAGATGTCCCATTGATGCTTCCATCCCTTCTAAATCAGAGGGGATTTTGTCAACAGCAGTTGCCTTCAGAGTATCAACTGTCATCACCAGAATTAACAAGCAATCAAGGTTTTAATCATTCAAGTTGAAGAACATTTATTGAATTCTTGTTAATCTCAAAGATCGTTTATAAATTAATTATTAAAGATTTAAAAAAGAAAAAAAGAAATAAACCAATAATTATATTGATAAGACACTAATGGTAGAGAAGAATGAGAAAAACTTCACATAAAAGTCAGAGCTTTCTTCAATGATATAAATATAAAAAGTTACATAAATGAACTCAACTATAGATATAATATTCATATATACTTCCACTCAGTATGGACCTCAACCAGTCTTTCTACTAAGAGGCACTGCCCTGTAGATCCCAAAAACATTTCATTTATCAACACAGAGAAGAACACAAAGGGAAAGGAGGATAAGAAATCCTCCTTAAAATTTTAAAAAAAAAATAACCTAACAAGTAAAACATACATCAATGCAGCAAAGCTAGTCAATCTCCCCCAGAATATTTGTAATGGACAACACCCCTTGAAAAAGACCATGTGGTTTGTAAGCCAAAAGTCTAATCTTGTCAATTGTCATAAAGCAACTGTCTATCTGAAGAGATATTCTAAAAAATGTAAGTTATGCTCCATCAAAATGCACCATAGGCCCTATTACAAAATGTGACAAAAAATCTGGCTTCTTTACTTCTACCAAAACTAGTTATCAAAAACTGATCCAAGGATTTGGGGCACAACCAAACATATTTCTGACAAGAAAGTTGTCCACAAGGTTTTCAGGGATTCATTTCACAAGAGATAAGGCAAGACTCATATACCAGTGTTCCCAAATACAAATAGGAGTATAGATTGCCTTTTGCTTTTGGTCATGATCAACGAGCAACAAATACAATATCTTTTACAACTAATTTCTCAAAACACCACATTTTACACATAAGAAACAGAAAGAAAACCATCTTAAAAACAAATTACCCTTAAATGAAATCAGCAATTATCTTTCGACATAAACTTTAGACAAACTAGTCTATCTAGTTAGACTTCATACTCTGAAACAGGTAGAACAGCATCACTAGGCTATCTAGTGATCCCCCAATGCTTCCCAAATCATTCTCTATAATGTCAACGATTCAACTTTTAACAAATACTTACATATTTATTATTTGCAGAAATTGCCATGTAAAGAATGACTCAGGTAAGAAATCCAAAAAACATGATAAAGCAAAAGAGATCAAGAGAGTTTAGAATTTGCCCCTTCAGCAAAGCCTTGGGATTTCTACACTACATAATCAAGAGCTAAAACCATGTCATTATGTCCAAATACTTTTTATCAGGCAAGATTTTCTTGAAAATGTAACCAAGAGCAATATCAGTAATTGACTAAGTAAAAGGAAACTTGAAGCACTTCTCTCTGCAGCCGCATTCATGAATTGATGAAAGCAGGCACATAAGCTTTTGCAAGTATTTTACACAAGAAACAAAAAAAGAGAGCTTTATAAAAGGAAAACAGAAATATAATAGAGATAAAGTCCAATAATACATACATCCAATGCGCTCAGCTTCAACCATACGAAGATCTATAGGAATTTCTTGAAACTGTGCAGCAATTTGCCGATCTCCAAGAGATAAATTGTTTGAAACATATGCTTTTACGGTACCCGCTCCCTTTGTGAATCCTGTATCAACAGTCAAGTGGATAGGATTGGGTACTTCTCGAGAATAAAATTCATGGATTAATGCACTACCGCCGGTTACTCCAAGACCAGTTGAATACCTTCATGAAATAACCAAAATTAGCTACACAGAAAAGGAGGTACATAAACTGGTATAATAAAACATTCTCTTAGAACCAAGGTTTTAAATCGCGGTCGCGGTCGCGTTAAGGTTTTCACGGTTACGATAATTGCGGATTTTGCGATACGAATTGCGGTCATCACGGCGTGAAGGCTTCACAATTTCACACAAAACTATATTAAAATGTTTTTTATCATTATATAATTTATAATAACCTATAATTAATATATTATTTTTTTCATCCCAATGAGATATCCAAAGTAAAAAAACTAATTAAAGTATTAAAATGAAATTAAATTAGTACATACTAATATCGGTGTTACGTTGCATCCGGGTAACGTTCGTCGCGGCCGAAACGGCGTTACGTTGCATCCGATATATGTGATTTTTGTTCTCACCGCAATATCGGTGCGTAACGGTAACGCCGCGGTCCGATACCGAGATGTCGCGGACGATATTGCCGTTACGCACCGATTTTTAAAACCCTGCTTAGAACATAAAAGTAAGAAGGAATAGAGGGAAAATATATATATATATATATATATATATATAGTTTAAATGAGCTCAGCAGGCAGCAGTCCCTTTGCATATCAATAAGTGAATCCCATTAACAAAACCCTTAACCTAAAACCACTAGGACATCAAGAACCCAATACTATTCCTAGAATTTGGATTTTGACCTCACTCAACCCCAAAAACTAGATCATAAAGTGAGGGTTGTCCCCTACTTATATACACCATTTTGGTCATATCAACTATTGGGATCTGCACAACAAACCTCACATTGAGGCCCGAACACCCCAAGCGTAAAGTTTACAGAATTGGACATCTGCAAGTGGTCCAATAATGGCTTGACAACAGATGGCGTGATAGACTCAACAATAACCACTACGATAAGTTCTTATACCATCTTAGAATTTGGATTTGGGCCTTACTCAATCCCGAAAGCCAGCTCATAGGCTAAAGGTTGTCTGCATTTGTATACACTATTTTGGTCATATCACTGGTCAATATAGGACTACCAGATCATTGAGAGAAAGTTTATTGATTCCACTTCACACAACGCACCATGCTTCTTAACAAAAAAACCACCTACGGAATTCCATATTCCACCATTGTGAATACAATACACAAAACTCTAAAATAGTAACTTAGTTAAAGCAAACTTTTATTAAAAAAAAAAAAAGTTTAAAAGAATAGGACTTACCATCCAACTATAACTTCCTTCAGGTTCACCTTCTGGTGGGATAATAACATACTATGGTGATACTCAATATCCAAAGCGACCTGTGAGAAAACAAATCAAAATTAAGCAAACTCCAAAAACAGAAATAATGTACTTCTACACGTAAACATCATCCATAAAAATCGAAGAAACAAATAAAAAAAAAATAATTAACATGAAAATAAGGGTAAGGAGTGTAAAAAATCGAATGTAGGTAAAAGAGAGTGTGCAGGACCTGGTCGACGGACTCGCTGTGCGGAACGGCGTAGGAATTGCGAACATCGACGGTTCCGTCGGGGAGAATGGAGCCGAGTAGCGTTCCGATGACTCGCTCCGCTTGGTCGGGACGTCGAACGTAGCAATCGCAGATGTTGAAGATAACGAGAGGGTGAACCTTCGCTGAGAGGCTCTGCGAAGAAGAGAACTGCAACACTGTGCGCTCCTTCGCCGCCATGCTCGGAGCTTCCATTCACCAAGCACGACGTGTTTGTGTGTGAGTGAGCAAGGTGCAAAATATGTTAAGATTTTGGGTATGGGCCAAGCTGGGCCCATACAAGTGGGCTTTATTGTTTTGTTTTTATTGGATCGGGCCAGCTCAAAAAACAAGTTAGGAGTGGACTGACCAAACAAAAAAGTGAGGAGGTGCACCAGTCATATTGTTACAAATGTTAATTAAAAAATAACAATTGAGATCTTTATAATTAAAAAAATAATAATTCTACTTTGCAATCATATGCAACACAAAAAATATTCTCGAGCTCCATCAATCGATCTATCTATGTTGGGACAATTTTTTCCTTATCCTTGTATTTTTAACATAGTCAATCAACAAAAGAAAGTGTAAAGAAAGATTTTCAAATGTTGTCAGACTTTGATCATACATGAATTCATTAGGAGACCACATCAACTCATTTCAAGGACTCAAGACTTTTATCTCATTCCTCCACAAGACTCAGTTACATCTTGCATTTTACTCTGACAATTTTAGCAATATGAAATTGACATAACAAATTGGTTGAACTTGGAAAAACAAGTTGCAATGCATTCATAAAAGCAATCTATCGGTTAAAATGACTTAAGGCAAGACACCATTTTTTAGAAACAAACCTTTCATATGTTTTTTTTTGTTATGCATTGATTAAAAGCTTGGAGCCAGAAAAGAGGTTATTTAATTTAAGGTGATGAACACCTATCATATCAAATTGAATAAAAAATGAAATAAATCAATAATTATTTGAAGAAAATTGAACTAAAAGTTAAGCTAAATATGTGTATGTTAATAGGGATTGACACATCTAGATGAGTCTTTAGCTTATACTCACAAAGAAATGTGTCTTTTTCGGATCTAAACTTTGTATGTACCCAAAAAAAAAAAAAAAAAAAAACTAGATAACTATATTGAGCAGAAAATCCACCTAGACTAAATGGCAATATGCTTTAAGTTTTGTTAACTTTATATGCACTCCCACAAAGCTTTATCATCGTGATACAAAATTGAACTTAATAGTTTAGGAATACAATTTTTCAAGTTAAATTTTTTACATGATAATGTAAAAATGTGTTTATAAAAGTCATATGACAATCCAGCATGTCTGTTCCATGAACATTTGGGGGGGGGGGGGTCAAAAGCAATCATATAGATTCAAGACGACATAAAAACAAATGTGCAGAAGAGCACCTTTAGCATCTCCAATAAGATTCGATATATTATCATCAATAAGAATTTACATATTTGTTTCTTTGTTTTATAGAACAAGACAATGTCATGTCATCTTATTAAAAACAAAAATGTACAAGAGCTATTTATACAAACAATCATTATTATCTGTAAACGGGTTCGTCATCTTATGCATAAATAATTTAAATATAATTTGCGTTTGTCTCGTCATAACATGTGATCATCACTATCATGTTCTTAAAATAAAATCAGAGTATATCCAAATAAGTCAAGTTATTCAGATAAGCATTTCTAAAACCTGCCATTAAACAAGTTGTGTATAATCTTCAACACTAGCAGCATAGTGGTTATACCTTATTCTTTCTTTATAGAAATTTTCAATTATAATAACTGATCACCACATTGGAATGTGAAAATGAACCATTTTCTATATAATATATAAAAACAACTTGTTACCTCTTCCAATTTTTAGGTTATGCTCAAATATGTCAATTTGAGCACCTTGGCTACTTTTGTTGTTAAAATCCATCGCACTATAACCATGACACTTATATTCAATCCTTCTTAGGATACGACGAAACAGAAAAATGACAAAAGGATACAGGAAAGAAATAATGCTTTACGATTTTTAGGAGTAAAACAGTTAAATTTGAAAGATAAACAAAGGAACAAAAAAACAATTCAGATGGTAACAAAATCAACAGGAAAAAAAAAAAAAAAAACTAGAAGACACATCAAGACAGCTGCGAATAGGCCAAAAGGAAATATCCCAGCAAGAGGTTTGGATGAGGTCGGTGTTGAAATTTGTTGGTGTTATGGTGAAGTGCTGTTTTCGGAATTAGAAATCACATATGAAAACATGAATAATGTTAAAGCAATTGAGATTGAGTTTAGTGGCTAAGTTTCGTACAAGCAAAACGGATCATATCATCTATCCCTGTTCTTTTCTCTTTTCTCTTTTCTGAAATTATACTCTCACACGGATATATTTATAACTTTTTTATAATTAAGATAGATGCATAAATTAAAAGACAGATAAGTATGAAATAAAATAAATTATGTGATGAAAAAATAATAAAATAGATTATCAAAAAGTAATATAAAAACATGAATAAAAATAATATAACTATGTGTAGTTGTGTACTAAAAAAAGAATAATACTCCTTAAAAAAAAAGAGAATAATATAACTCTTTTTCTCTTTCTATTTCTATATAACATAATCTATTTCTATATAACGCAAGACTTTTTCAAAATATATAATTTATATAATATCTTCTTTTTAGTTTTTTTTTTCAATAATGTTTTTAGCTACAAAATTTGAATTTAAAACTTTATTTAAGAAAATTAAGTTTAGTTTCATCCAGACTCAAGTAATTTTGGTATTTATACAATATCTATTATAACAAAAAATGTAATTCGTCAAGAGAATCATTTTGAACATTAAATATAAAAGTAAATTATACTAATCATTTGAGGTTTCGTAAAATTATACATATTTTTATAACTTTTTTAACATTTACAGAAATCTCTTACAAGAAGACGTTGTAATATTTTTCAAACAATTAAGAGGATTAGTGTAATGAATAAGAATATGTTAGTGTATATTTTTCAAAAATTAAGAAAGGTAAGTGAAGGAATAGATAAAAACAAGGAAAATTTTTATAATTTTACAAAATCACAGTTAAATTACAGTTAAATTTCCCCTCTCTTTCGTTAAAATTCCTCCCATTTAAACCAACAGTGTATTAGTGAAAGTGGTTAGATTCTGTCACTCGTATTCCCTACATTTCTCTCCAACTGAACAAAGTATTTGTTCCGGGATTAGACATATGAAACTAAATTCTCTCGCAAGAAGACGATTCAATGGCCCAAATCTTAACCCTCGATTGCTTATGAATTTCATTGAATCAATGGCTCGAAAACATCACTCACATTCACATAGAAAAGCAGAAACAACTTTTTAATCCTAGTTGACATTTGAAAAAAAAAAAAAAAAAATTAAATCACAAGAATGAGTCTATGATTTTATACGTGTCAAATTATTAATGTTTTCTTCTCAGTTACCCATCCCACGAGTGCCACGTCTTGTCAGTGAAGAATTCCATGGAAGTAACCAGAAGGAAGTGGCATTCCCGTTGATAACTGATATGATCAAGCTTAGCACAAAATATAAAAATAGTGTGCTTTTTTTCTCAAGGCTATGATCACAAATAATTATTTAATGGACAACACTAGAATATGTGCATTATTGATGAAGAAAGTGGTCCCATTATTAAGCAATAGACATCATATCCACCCACCCACACACACCTACCAACCCAACCCCACTTCTCTCACGGTCACTCCCTGGATTTCGATTAGCCATAGCAACTAGCAAGTGATAACGGGCACAGGCGTGGATAAAGAAACCGAACCTTGGCATATACTTCGGGGAAGAGGACAAATATTACAGAGAAGACATGGTGGGGTCTATAAAGAAAATAATAAAAAGATGCATAATTAAATGACTCTCGTGTTATTTTTGATTTTGCAAATTACACAATCACAGCCGTACACCACACATGAGCTGGGCCTCTTCCAACTTAAAAGTAGAGGATAAGATTGGCCCCATGACGCGACACATGCACCACCTAATAATCATCATAATTTTACATCTTTACATACAAAACACAAGACTTTAAATTAAAAAAAAAAAGGAAAAACAGATAATCTTGATGAAATGAAACCGAAACCCACAAACATTGGCTTGATTTTTTTTTCCCAACTTGATTAAGCATGAACCGTTTGATTGAATCACTTGGACTTGAAGGGAATGGCCCTGATTACGACCTGGTGGTAGAGGGCTGCAAGAGCAGCACCAATGAATGGTCCCACCCAGAAGATCCACTGCACAAAAAACGACAATCAATTAGCGCCAGAGATCAGACGGTCCAGATTCGTTTTTCTCGAAAATTAAAAAATTGGCCAAATATTTCGTAAAATGAAAATTACCAATTATGAAATAAATTAATTAATTAATTATCAACTTACGTGATCATCCCAACCAAGGTCCTTGTTGAAGATGATGGCAGCACCAAGACTACGAGCAGGGTTGATACCAGTTCCGGTGATGGGGATGGTGGCCAAGTGAACCAAGAACACAGCGAACCCAATTGGCAACGGTGCCAAAATCTACCCATATATTCAACCCACGCAATAAATTAGTTCACCAAACTAGGATAAAAAAAAAAAAAAACTTGTATAATTTTATGAAAGAGAGGCTTACGGGGACGTGCGAGTCTCTGGCGCTACGTTTGGCATCGGTGGCGGAGAAAACGGTGTAAACGAGGATGAAAGTGCCAACAATCTCAGCGCCGAGACCATCACCCTTGGTGTAACCAGGTGCAACAAAGTTGGCACCACCGTTCAACCTACCGTATGTTTTTTTTCCCTCGAAACCCTTGACCACGCCAGCGCCACAGATAGCACCCAACACTTGCATCACTATGTAGAAAACCGCCCTGGGCAACGACAACTTCCTCGCCAAGAACAGCCCGAACGTCACCGCCGGGTTTATGTGTCCCCCTACACCACACACACAAACATATAACAACGTTGTTTAACTTTTACTATTTTTACGAGAAATTGAAAAGAAAATAAGAAAGAAAGGAACCTGAGATGCCAGCGGTGCAGTAAACGAGGGCGAAGATCATGCCACCGAAGGCCCAAGCGATTCCTTGAATACCAACGGTTTGGCACTTGGAGGGTGCCCTGACGACTCCCATGACGGTTAAGATGGTGATGTAGAGAAACAGAAAAGTGGCCACAAACTCTGCTATTCCAGCTCTGTAAAACGACCATGACGTAAACTCCGACGGGTCAATCAACGGCGCCGGCGCCGGCTCCTGGTAGTCCTTTCCGTCGTCTTGGCTCTGCGCCGCCGTACCAATCGGCTGTCTCTCCGGGAACTTGTTCGCTCCCAACGACACATCCTGCTCCTTCCCCTCCATGCTTGTGTTTTTTTTCTCTTCTCTTCTCTTCTCTTCTCGCCTCGGATACCTTGTGTCAGTGGAGTGAGTTAAGACTTAAGAGAGAGTGAGTGAGGGGGTGAGAACGAAGGTGCGGATTTATAATCCGAATGAGTTTGAGTTAATAGAAAGTGAGGGTGATGGGGTAGTGGGAGGTGGGTCCCGCGGCGTAATATGTTGAATTTTTTTAATGTTTTGTTTGATAGGGACCAATGATTGATGGGGTTCTGTCCTAGCTGGCGTGATTCCAACCACTCCTCCAAAGACCGACCATGTTCCGCGCAGCACTGGAACGTGGATTACTGTGGTTTCGAAAAAATGGTACAGCGGAAGAAAAGAAAGAAAAGGGTAAAACGTTTTGACGGAATTCCACGTGGTCCTTGGCTGCGTTCGCTCCTGGGCGGTGCGATTGTCAAGGCTTCGAAATATCACGTTGAACTCGCGCCTGCAATAGGACACGTGTCACTTGCTCGTGCATTGGCACTTTGGCACGGTGGATTCGAGAATTAGAAACCAACACGCAAATACTCTCCTACACTGCTAGTTCGCTGTTACTCCTGTCAGGTGTCAACAGTTTTTTTTTCTCTTTTTGTTAATGTTTTGCTTTTTTAGAATTTGGCTCAATTCAACCACACGCGATTCATTATAGTAATTCTAGACAATAATTAATAGTAGTAGCTTTTAGTTTTTATTATTTTGGCACGTTAAAGGTAAAGCAATTTATATGTTGAATATAAATTTAAGTTATTCTCTAATATGTATGGTTGGAGAAATAATAAATTTAAACTAAGAAAAGGTACGAAGGGAAAATTAATAAGTAATAAATAACAAGATGCTCTCATCTATAGGTGTTTCGAAACAAATAACGTATATGGTAATGGTAGGGATCCCGAATCATTGAATGTGTATAAAAATTTCTTAATTACTTGCATGGTTGTATTAAAGTTTACAAACATAAATTTGAATAAAAAATATGTTACACATATAAATTTAATAAAAATGAATTTACTATAATATGATTTATGTTTAGATATTTTTTGTTTAAAAGTATATTGATAAAATAAAATTTATTTGGATAATATCAATCAAAAATACTTTTACTTCATGTTTTTATTGAAAATATACAAGTCAAAAGTATTTTTATTTTAAAAGCATCAAATTTTTTACTTCTTATCCAAATTCGGGTTTAGCCCAAACATAAGTAGTAGAATTACTTTTCGAAATATCTAAACATATGTCAAACTGAGTTTAGAACTCCAAAAGTATGTTTAAGATACACAAACGGTATCCAAACATACCCTTATTCGTGTTTGCAAACCTTTACCTACCCAAACACCAATGTTTTATGTGGCCACCAAAAAAAAAATACCAATGTTTTATGAATATTTGGCGCGAAGGTTGATAATATTGTAATGACTAACACTAATATGAAATCCACTTTCCACTAAGGAGTTGGAGAGAGATTAGAAATATAGTACATCAATGATTAGAGAAACAAGGTTTTTCAGAAAACAAAAAAAGATAATGATAATCATAAACAAGGCTCTTGTGTCCGTTAATTATTATATACGAACATTTCTTTCTTTTCATTTATAAAAACATGGTCGGCACATGGCTGTCAGCAAATTAACTTATCTCACGTCCATTATTAAATGTTCATTCTACATACTCAATTTCCTCTCTTCTTGAACTAATTACGCATAACGAGCCCTTTTATATATTTTGTTTCTATCTCGTGGATGAGACAATGATCAAGTCTAAACATTGTTAATAGGCCATGTCCTTAACTGTAGCTTTCATTTGTTTAGTTGGATAATAATAGCAGCTTTTTGGGAGCAATCCGTAGAGATACAAAAGTCGTTAAGCAAAAGAAACCATTTGAATATTCATGGAGTGTTATTTATTTATTTGCATTACCTAATATGCATTAGTTTAGTACCTTGATTAGTCTGAGTGACTTGTAAGGATAACGTTAATAAAATGAACGGTTCTTGATGAGTTTGAGTTTTGAGTTGTGAGCCAAAACTTTTGGAATCTTTTTGAAAATTTTCTTCGTCATTCTACTCTGGCAAAAGCCACAAGGTTAGGGACGCATCACCTCCAGGCAGATTTTGGGTGGCAGGGTCCTACTCTTACCTTTATATCTTTGTCTCGTGGCTCCTAATTAAGAAACACACATAAAAAATAGCTAGGCAATTCTGGACCCCCTTTTAGCAATTCGCATTATACTTTCTGTTTGAGTGAGGGATCACAAGTCCACTCAGATTGTTTAACAGCTTGTTCACTTCCCATGAAAGTTTGGCTTCGTATGTCTCTTTGGTTTTGAGAAATTTTATTTGGACAGGAAAGAAAACCGAAAAAGAAGAAGAAAACCCTATTTAATGTTTGATCAATATGTATTTTATTCGTTGTATTCAAGTGAAGACTAATTAAGATACTTTTACCTGTTAAGGCATTAGTTATTACCTATCAATTACCATTGAGAATTTTTATGAGTTATTGAGGAAGGAGACTTTTTTCAATTGATTTAGAATTAAAGTTATAGGATTGTTATTAGCAACTGTTTGTTGTCAGTAATATAAAAGAAAGATAATCAAATTTCATTTTGTAATTTATATTAACATTGGTATTGATATTAGTGACGAAATTCCGCTCTATTAAAATAACTTAAAACTTAATAATAACTTTAAAATCTTACAAAATGAATTGAAGACTCTATAAAAAAAGATAGAAGAAGATTTACTTCTGAAAAAAAAAAGGAACAAAATAAAGTCAAACAAATGTCCTAAATTGCAAAGCACAATTAATTATTGTTGAAAAAATAGATCACGTTTAACCAACCAGTTTGATTGAAATTTTGATCAATTGTCCAATTTATCCAACTCACAAAATCAATTAAGCAAAGAATGGAGAAACAGTTGAACCAATTTTAAATCAATAAAAATAAGGCTTAAATGCAATTTAGGTCCTTCTATTTTTCAAAATTCACAATTTTGGTCCTCCTATTTTAAAATAGAGACATTTAGTCGATCTATTTTTCAAAATCCACAATTTTGGTCCCCTATTTTAAAATAGAGACATTTATTCTCTCAATTTTTGTAAAATTTACAATTTTGGTCCTCCCATCAAATTGAAAGTGTTGATTATTAAGAAATTAACAGTTGACTATGACGTGGATTAAGCAAATAATCTCATGCCACGACACTAAGTTTGGGCTACATCATGTTAATCTCTTACTGGTCAACGCTTCAAATTTGAATGAAGGACCAAAATCGTGAATTTTACAAAACTGGAGGACTAAATGTCTCTATTTTAAAATAGAGGGACTAAATTTCTCTATTTTAAAATAGGGGGACTAAAATTGTGGATTTTGAAAAATAGGGGGACCAAAATTGTATTTAAGTCTAAAAATAATTGTGAACTAGTATGAGGTGATTTTATATTCTTTGAATAAAATGAAACTTTGATTTCTGGTTACAAAACTCATGTACGATACTATGAGCAAGTATTTAATTAGTTTAGATGTTTCATTCGTTATCTTACGTGGATCTTACAAGTTATAAATATAGTTTCTTCTCAATTTCTACATATAAATTGTATATTTAGATGTTTCTCTTATTGTAATAATATGAAATTTTAATGTACAAACAAACATAATGCTTGATTATTCTTTTATTATTTTAGTTTATGTGATAACCTAACACTTATTTAATTACAATTAAATTAGCAAGCCGTGAATTAATATAATTATCAGTTTAATAACAACTCTAATTTTCAATTTGCTTTAACCACAGCAGGGGAAAAAAGAAAACTCGGCCTCCTATCGTAGTCAATTCCAAACGAAGCTAGCTAGGGATATAAATTTATGATAATACATAATAGAGAAATTTATCATTATATGTATTAAATTTGAAATCTTAGAAACTTCTCGTATTAAGTGGTTCTTGTGTCACTATTTTGACAATAATATATTGTTCTCGAAGTAATGGTTTTCTTTGGTCACCATTAGCTGTCTTTTTCATTTTAAGAGAAACAGACCATAGATTTGAATAAATGTGTGGATAAAACTTTACAAAGTGGGTGATTATTTCTCTCCTGCGCTGCATTATTTTTCTTATTATTATTATCCTCAAAGTACAACAACTAATGACAGAACACCATATGTTAAATTATATGATAAATAATCGCTCGAGACCGTCTGCGAAATTAGGGCCACAGGTTTATGTTGATAAGCCACAGACTCATATGTCATGCCATAAGTTTTAATATTCTTAATGAGCTAATTTGTATTCCAATTTTACAAAATTCCTTCAGTCCATGGGATTGTTAGCGATTCTTGCTCACGAACTGTGCTAGAGGGTTCCGGATAAAGAAAGAAATTAAACGTTCTAGCTAATTACACTTTTGTCCAGTTCTATCTATTTGGTAGGAAAGGATTAGGTTCATTTAATAGTTGCTTAATTAATGATTTCAATCACTATACCTTTAAGTGGAAGCAAAAGGAAAAATAATTCCTTGCACTTGTCAGCATAGTATTATTATTATTAATTTTTTTGTTACTTCAGCAATAGACGTGTTATATTTTGTATCGGAGCATTTTTCCCATAGGACCACTTTTCCATGACCATCTTCTAGTTCACTTACCCTTTATTTATTTATGAGGAATTAGAGAGGAAGATAATTCAAAGAAAGAGATAGGATAAATTTTTTTTTGTGAAAATTACTAGAAAAAACTTATTTTCTAATTTGGCATAAAATAGGAGGAGGAATGGAGATCTCTTTATCATTATGGTACTAATAATTCTTGTGATAAGAAACACTTTTAATTATACAGTATTTTATAAAATAGGCGACATTCGTAAATTATAATTCTTCAATTAAATGTAGATAATTAATTATTGCTTAAATATTGGATTGGTGTTAATTAATAATTTAATTGAAATACAAAAATTATATGCTAATAGGTTGACATGTAAATTATGAGAACTCCAGGTAAGAATTTATAGGTTGAAATGGGACAAGTTGACATGACATATGGAGACTTTAGGTGAGGATTGTTTTATATACTAGTAGTTTAGTCCGATGTTATTAGACATATTTTAACTCAAGTTTACATAATAAAGAAGGCAAATTATAGCAACACTTTCTGAACTTTTATTAAATTACATATAAATTTACTCTTTTTTATTTTTCTACACTAATCATTTTTAAGTTTGAAAACATTACACTAATACCTCCTTATATGTTTTAAAATATTACACTAACACCCTCTCAAATCTTACATTAACACCCCCGTAAAGGAGGCGAAAGCAATGGTTAAAATAGCAGGGAGTGCTTGTGTATTTACATAAAACCTCATGGAATATTGCTGTAATTTACTCTAATAAAAAATTGACTTTACTAAGAAGATTTCAACATACTAAATCACCAAGCTCTTTTGCAAAAAAACCTAAACTTGAAACAACTTAACATCTCTCTCATTTTCATATCTATCATTTAAACCCGAGACAACTTAACCTAAATCGAATTTGGCAGCCAGAAAATATTTAATGAATATTATATTTAATGATATTATTTAATTAGACCAAAATCACATGGTTACTGACTTTTTTTTAGGAGATGGTTATTGACGTTTTGATGCATTTACAAAAAAAAATACACTTATTTAAAAAATTAATTATTTTTATTAACAAATCAAAGAAAATCAGATTCTATATCATTTAACATGATATGCATATAACTAAGTACTGTTTTTTTCTTTCAAAAATATTGAGTATGATTTTATTCAGCATTAAATATTATAAGAAATAATAATTCGGAAATATTATAAAATAAAAGCTAATTCATAAATTAAAATTAAATTTATTTACAAAATTGATTATTTAAAACAACTTTTATCTTTTAGAAAGGCTTCTTGTGCATAATATTTTTAGTTGTTAAGATTCTTCAATTTTTTTATTATAAATAAAAATATTTAAAATTGAATTACTCTTCAAAAATACATGTTACACTTGTATACTGCATTACATGTGATCATTAGAATCTAAGAGGACTTTGTTGTTTAACTTCAGTCCATAAAATTAATGTTATGTTTGGTTGAGATGATGGAAATAAAGAGAATAAAAATAGGAGATAAATATTTGAATTAAAGTATAGTGTAAGAGGTGTGGGTCTCATGTGGAATCCACACAATTTTTTTTTTCCATTTCTCTCATCCTCCACCATACCAAACACAACATAAGGGAATTCAAAGTTTTTTTTTTTTAGATAAAATTCACATGCTATAAGTGATTTTTAGCTCAAATATTTCCTTAATCATAGTTCAATTATTTACCATATATCATCATTATCATTTAGATTTAAGGTTAGTTTCCATACAGTAAAATATATATTTTATTTTTTATTTGAATAAATATAGTTTCAAATTGTTATACATTATATTTTTATAATTTTATATAATCTTTTTAAATATTTATAAAAAATATTTATTTAAGGATTACTAATATTGTTTAAGGTCAATATTATGTATTCTATAAATATTTTTGTTTTAATTATACCTTCATCTATTTAATTTGAATTATTATCTTTGTTCTACATTTTTTTATCCAAATTAATCCTTTTTTTGTTTTCTTTAAATTAAGCAAACTTAAACCTGTCAATTTTCATATACTTAAAAGTTTTAAATTTTCATTTCTTTTACTCGTATTCTAGATTAATTGATTAGGTTGAAATGATTTAAACGTTCTTTCCACTAAATTTATAATTTCTATATTTTTAACTTTTTTACATTTTTTTTGTTAACAACTTTTTTTACATTTTAAATCCCTGAATTTGATAAGAAAATAATAATTTAATTTTTTTTAGTAGAGAACAACTTGACATCACAGGTATTTAATTTCAAAGTAAAAGACGTAATTAATTAAACTTATGGTATCAAAATCGCATAAAATTTTAACTAAAGAAACAAAAAAAAGTCATTCATATTTTTTTTTTATCAATGTCCTTCACATATATAAAAAGTAAGAACAATAAATAAAACTTCAAAGTTAAATACAATATCTATTTCAAAAATGATTACAAAGTTACAATCCACTATTGTTTATCGAAATATTTACACTGAAGAAAGAAATGATGGAAAGACATGTAAGTGAAGGCTGAACAATTCATGAGTTTAACAAAAATCTGATATCTTTATAATTGATAAGTTCCTAGGATTAGTAGAGGAGATTACTGTGTGCTTGACCCATCAATGAATGGGCTTTTCTAGCAAGGACTTCAAAGGGAAGGATTTCAAATGTATGAAAAATACGAAGCAAAGTGGAATTGTGCCTAATGTATATGCTTACTTAATATTGTAATGGTGGGATGGTAGATAAAGCCTTTAAGGTGTTTGGTGAAATGCGTGAGAAAGGTATTGCATATGGTGCTATGACATGCAATATTTTAATCGATGTGCTATGTCGAATGAATAAGGTTGGGTGTAACTCCCCTTCTAATAAAATTTAATTTAACTATTTAATTTATTTTATACATAATTGTTTTAATACATTCTATTAAAATTCAAAATAGATTCAGACTTACAATATTAAAACTTACAGAAACGCTACAAAAAAATATTTCTAAGTACTACAAGTATTATCTATCCAAAATATTCTCATCGTACAGCTATGGTAATCTCTGCATCTTTGTCTTCTATTCTTCATTCACCAGCATTTAGATTTCCCTAGGATCTAGGGACAAAATTTACCAGATCAAGCATTTAATTTCTCATACAATTAAAACAATATCAACCATGTTCATTTCATATAACAACTAATAAATCACATAAATAAATCATATGCAGTATGATTTATACAAATGCAGTTTTGACTCAAAATTATTTTGACCCTGCTCCATGGAGACTTCCCCTTTGAGTGTTTAGTAAGACACTGGCCTACCATTACGCACTGCAATTCAGCTATCAGCCCCTACTAAATGCGAATAAGCTAAACAGAATTAGGAGATCAGGATACCCAGGAAGGGCACCACGACCGCAACTCAGTCCAGTTTCCAGCCACATGTGGAATTTCCAATATCCTTCACCCCACAGACTATATAATCACAGACTATACAATCTTGTCTAACTTACTCTGCTCACCCCAGAGATTCAATTCTCATGACTACCGCAATCCCGGTTAGTCAACATTTATTCTTTCTTTTCTTTCTTCTTTTCTTTCTTTTCTTTTCTTTTCTTTCTTTTCATTTCTTTTCTTTTTTTTTCTTTTTTTTTCATGGCTGCCGCAGTCTCGGTTAGCCAACATCAATCATTTTTTTTCACTTGAATCTTTGTAAAACCCCCAAAAATACTCATGCATACTTATGCCATGTGAAAATGATCATAAGTAAAATTTTAACATTAAACAATCACATAAAGAAATATAAACATTCAACAATTAACATTACAACATTAGTATTTTACTAAAATACCAATTTGGTCATTATTATAAAAATTTACTAAACTACCCTTTCTCTTTTTCTAAAATTCCAATTTTGCCCTCAAGTATAAAATTACCAAATTACCCTTACTCTTTTCTATTATTTCCGATTTTGCCCTTGATCTTTTCTCAAAATTCTTAAATTATCCCTAAACTTTCTAGAACATATGAAATTACTATTTTACCCTTGAATATTTTTACAATTTACTAATTTGCCCTTAAACTTTTTATGAATTTCCCAATGAGTCCCTACATGTGAAATGACTATTTTGCCCTTAGTTATTTGAAAAATTTGCACATAGTACCCCTCCAATTCAGCCATGGCCTAATGGTCGATCCACAGCAAAAAGGCTTGGGGGCTCTATGAATTTCATTTCCCGGCCCGGGAAATCCTTAGTCTGGGCTAATCGCGACTCAAGCTGAAACCATTCCAAGAAAAGTCGACAAGATAGTCACCTGGCTCAAGGGGCATTGGTTGACTCTCTTTCTAAGAGCAGAGCCAGGTAGCATCGTAACGTAATGCTATTGGATTTTGATGATCCTGGGGGACCTTTCATTCTTTTGGCTCAATATCATATCCAACAACATCTCAAATTTTCTCTTCAAAAATCAAGCATTTCCAATCAATAACAAACCAAACAAGTTCAATCAACCATACATTTTCAATCAATAACAACAAATCCAAGTTCAATCCATCACAACATATCATAATATCAATCAAACATTGTTCCAAACAATTATTTCGAATTTCTAATATCAAATATATAAAACCCCTAAATCAATTTTATCTTTTTATGATTCTTAATCAAACTTTAAATCTAAACCCCAAGACATGATTTTCTACATTCCAAGTTGTCTAAATTGAAATTAAATGCCATGAACCTTACCTTGAATCCTTAATTTGATAAAAAGATCCTTGAACCCTTTTCTCCCTTTCTTCTTTGGCTTCTTGAAATTTTAAGCTTTTTCTCCCAATTTCTTCTCTTTTGGCCAAAGCTATATTGAAATTTGGGAGGTTTTGGTTGGTTTAATTTTTTATTTTGGAAGAAAATATGAAGGTTTCATGGAGGGGTTGTAGCTGCCCAACTCACGGTTTGGAGAGTTTTAGGAGAGCTAGCTTTTGTAACTTTTTCTTTTGCTTTTGTTTCTTAAGTTTTTAAATAAAATTTTCTCCATCCAATTTAATCATTCATTCACGTCCAACTGCTGCCTTGGTCCATGGGCAGCCAATTTGGCCAGCTTTCAGCCCACTTGGACGGCCACAATTAGTTCCCTAGGTGATTTGCTAATTGCTTGTTTAATTGGTCAAAGATTGTAGAAAAGTGTGGAGGCTTCTAGAAGGTTTTATGGCTTTTTAATTATCTTACAAACTAATTAGAATTTTAAGAAACTAACACCACCATTGAATTCCTCACTATCAAAAATCTTGGGGTAGTGTCTTAATTATTTCTTAATCAAAGTCTAATTAGCTTAATTTAATCACATTAGAAACATTGAGTTGTCAAATTTTGATTGGCTAATACTTTTATTTTTATTTTTATTTTTCTTAGTTAAACAATTTTAATAATTATTCTAAGTATGTTATAATTAATAGATAATTCCATAGATATCATACAATTTTTATCTTAATTTTCAACATTAAAATTTTATCATAATAATTTCTCAGAGTTCTTACTTTCAGAAAATCTTAACAATTCAAAATTTGCATTTTAATTTGTCAACTGTATATATTTTTAATCTACATTTAATTATCTATTTATTAGATTACAGTCTATTCCAAAATGTTACACCGGAAAATTTATCCTGGACAGCTGTCTGACACAACTGTCCAGTCAACAAGTAATTCATTTCTCAACTGTATATATTTTAAATCTACATTCAATTGTCTATTTATTAGGTTATAGATTTATCCAAAATGCTATACTGGAAAATTTTATCCTGGACAACTGTCCGGTCAACGATAAATTCTGGCCTAAACAAAAGCACTAAAAAACTTAGAAAATTTTACTGAATAGAATTGTATTAATGTTATTATGAAAATATGTACAGAAGGTTTTTCTATAAATACAGTACATAATTTCTCATAATATTTATATAAAAATATTTACAAATAGTAAAATAAAAATAAGGTTGTTACATTGGGGAAGCAGTGAAGTTAGTTCATCAAGTCAACAGTGATGGCCTTAGTCCTAATATATTTACTTACAACATACTAATCAATGGGTTTTGTGATGGTGGAATAATGAACACTGCTGTTAGATTATTCGATCAATTGAAATCAAATGGATTGTCCCTAACATTAGTGACCTATAATACTTTGATTGCAGGGTATTCTAAGGTTGGGAATATAGCAGGAGCTCTTAACTTGGTCAAGGATCCTTTAATAGTAGTTTTCAGTAGTAACATGAATTCAACACGTGGAGCACTATCATGCATAAGATTTTGAAGGGGTAGTCGGCATAGGAACTATTTCGGGGTGTGGAGGACAAATCTGTGAGCATGAAAATGAAAGGCAAAGTTTGAAGATAATGACTGAGAGTAGAATAATGTACCAATGAAGATACCAAAGACAGTGATAAACAAAAGCTATATTTTGCTCCAATTAGACCCAATTGTTCAGTCGAGTTTAAAGATTTTATGGTCTACATATGATTTTTTTGTGTAGGGATAGATATCATCTTATTACTTATTAAAGGATACTTCCAATGAAAGTTGTTTTAGGCCTTGCACCCAATTGGACTATGTAAGGGTGCTGCATATTTTAGACACTATACAAAATCGATCTACTTTTTATTGGGTACCTATTGTACTCAATCTTTAATGAGTTTTCCTTATCCAGAAAAAAAAACTTGGTCAAGGAAATTGAAGAGAGATGTGTTGCTCCTTCCAAAGTGATATATACAACTCTAATTGATACTTTTGCACGACTAAATTATAAGGAGAAAGCATCTTAGATGCATTCTTTAATGGAGAATGGTAACATCTGAGATGCATTCTTTAACGGAGAATGGTAGGGATGGCAAAGCGGACCGGGCCAGGCGGGCCGGCCCGCCAGCCCGCTAACATTTTGGCGGGGCGGGGTGGGGTTTCCAGCCTGCCGGCCCGCTTTGGCCCGCCCCGCTTGGCCCGCCAACCCGCCGGGCCGGCCCGCCAGCACTTTTTTTTTTTTTAATTAATATATCTAAAATATTATAAATTATTAGAGACTATTAATATTTTGTGATGTATTTTTGAAAGACTATTAGTTTGTGGTAAGCCTTTTTAAGATATTATTCATGATGATGTTGAACTTGTGGTGTTAAAAGACTATTAGTTTGTGGTTTATTGAAGAAAATGAAACAATATTACAATAATTTTTAATTGTGTTCACACTTCACAGTAACAAAAATACTCTCTATTGTCCTTTTATGATACAAGTGATGCAAAATTATTTTATTTATATTTTATTTACAATAAATTAAAAAAAAAACTGGCAGGGCGGGCCAGGACAACCAGCCCGTGGCAGCTGGGCGGGCCAGCCCGGCCCGTTTTCGACGGGCCACAGGCGGGTCGGGCCAGCCCGTTTTGCCAACCCTAGAGAATGGTAACATGCAAGAAAGGTCAAAGCTATTCAATTCATTGGATAAGCTTCACTTCAAACCAAACAGTGTCATATAAAACACATTGATTAATGGTTACTGCAAAGAAGGAAGCTCTTATAGGGCTCTTAGGCTAATCAATGAAATGGTTCACAATGGAATGGTTCCAAATGTGGCCAGTTTTTGTTCAACCATAGAGCTTCTTTGTAGAGATGGAAGGTGGAAGGAAGCTAACCTTCTCTTAGGACAAATGATAAATTCAGGACTAAAGCCAAAACAGTTTCTTTGGACAATATGGTTTACAAAGTCAAGAGTGATGTTTAGAATGTTGAACTCGAAGTTAAAATATTTTCTTTCTCTCGGTTCTATTTCTTATCCATAGAACATTATAATCATAAATAAAGCATAATAATACATCATATTTTCTTTCTATAATATTGCATATTTTCTTTCTCTTGATATTTTATGTCTTTCTAAGTTTTATCTACATCCAGAATGCATAATAATGCACCATATTTCTTTCTCTACACACGCTATCGAGATGAGGCCCAATAGATCAGCACAATTAGCCTGAAGAAATATATAAGTTGTGCTTCTATTGTAGAGGTTCATAAATAAAAATCAACATAACCCAACACACAAAACTGATAATGGTCTGATTCTGTCCAAAAGATAGTTTTTCCCCTACCATGCTTCTCTATAAACACAGAAAGAGAAAACTTATTTCTTGGATATAGGAAATGATCCTAAAATAGTTGAATTTTAAAATGCAAAACAAAAGCATACTCTATACTCCAAGATTGACAAACAAAATGCAAACCTTTTACCACCTAATAGCCACCACACACCGTGTAAGATAACCAAATTCTATGGTTTTTCCTAAGACAAACACATAAGCTGAAAATGGAAATGTACCTTTATATAGTAGAAGACATCCTAAAATAAATTGATGTGACAATGACTGATATTCTGACAGTATAACTAACTGACAAGACTAAAATATATAAAATTCATTTATATCTCACAAATTTACATATACCACTACAATCTTATAATAACAATTATATTTTTCCATCAAAAAAAAAAAACAATTATATTTGATTTTTATACCTTTTTCTTAAAAACATTTATTTCTTACTTTGAATTTCATATCTCATCTCATTTTTATTTAATATGTGCCTCCCTATTCTGGATTATTTACAATTGAGCATTCATATTCTTAAATTTTTTTAAAATATATATAAAAATTATCCATAGTCGTTGGAGGTATGCTGTTAGCAATTTCTTCTAATGTTTTTATCTGTATCTGCATAAAAGCTTATATCAATTGTATCAACTTTCTGTGTACTTCCATTCTCGGAATTGATAATCAATCATTCAATTGTAATTGAAAATCTCCGACTTTGTTATTCCACTCATTAAATTTGTTATATGCTTCTTTATTTGTATTTCATTATAATTATAATTTCCAATGCTGTGATATTGGAAATCTTGTCATGATTAAAGTCTGTAGCTCATCACTAACATTACTATAATATACATCCTGATCTAAAGGTTTATCTTGATTAGTAAAGGAACCATTGCCATCAGAGGGTGATAACTTCATAACTCTCATCTTTTTGGAACTATGGTAACTGAAACAAAGGCCACTAACAAAGGTTGAGACAGGTAATGTTTTTTTACAGGTAATAATAGATCATTTCAAATTTGTCCTCTGTTAAATTTTGATCAGGGAAACCTTTTACCAACTTATAGCCAATGAATTGTCTGTGACTGCAGAAAGAAAATCCAGACAAAAAGTATCAGTAACCACAAAAATATACAATTTCTTTAATCATGATGCAATATAGCAGTCCAAATTAAAATGAATACTTCAAATTTTAGCTGACTTGCTATTCTACCCTTCTACCTCTGCCATAGTCAATGTAGCCTAGCTTTTCCACATTTCCTTCTTCTTGCAATAGCCATAATTGCCGTTTTTAGTCAGCCATCATGTTTACATTCTTGCAATTGGTGCCAATTCATGCATCTTATCCTTCCTAAGATTTATTACGGTTAAACTCCCATTTTAATAATATTTTCTATGATCAAAATGTAAACAAATTGAGTACATTTGAATATAAAAGAAAAAAAGTGTTCCTTTACCACTGAATTGAATTTTATAGTAAGGTGCACTTTGCATCAAGTTTGTGCAGTTGTAATTACAGTTTGTTACATAGCAGTGGTCCAGCCATGCCCCTCACTCTCTTGATAAATTATTAATATATTTGCTACTGTGAGTGCATAGTGATTAGTGAGAAGGATTTATTAGCATACCACTTGTGTGGCAAAAAAGAGAAGGAAACAACAAATAGATGGGAGGTGAGGTTTTATAGTAGTTGACTAAATGACCACCTTGTGCTTACATGTCTTATTTATGTGAATTATAAAATCTACCTTTTTATATCTTCATGTGTAATGACTTGGGGTACCTATCCCAATTTTTCAACAACTCATTCTTTCTCTTTGATGAAAGGAAAAATAATTACCCCACAAACATGTCAACTTTAGAACCCTATAGTACAAAACAAAAAGAACACACAAAGTCATATAACAATCAGTCTGAGTAATTAACAAAGAACAAACATGAACTTTACTTACATTTGCGTCAAGAAGGACCATCTCAAATGCGTAAGGCTTCGTCAAAGGAAATATGTGCCATGCACGGATGACCCTGACCTTAAAGCTCAAGGTCTGTTTCTCAGGATGAACATATCGGACCTCGTCAAACACTGCAACCATGTTGAATACCGAATCCCGAATAAGCACAACTTGATTTTGTTTGTGTGAATGATCAATGAATGAAATCTACCTTTTATAGACATCCAATAGATGTATAAGATTGATTTGCCTATAGAATTTGCTTCGTTTTGATGGAAAATATCAAACATGATATGACAGTTAACTGACATGTCAGTTATTGGGAATGTAATGTTTCAGACTCACAATATTTTATACAAATATCACTTTTATACCAGAATCAATTTCGACTGACCAAAAACAAAATTAATACATTTCAGATTTCATAGTGCCCACGATTTTGGATCAGATCCGGCATCAGGCAAAATAAACAAAAAAAATAAGAAACCCAAAAATAATAAACTCATTCAAAGTATACATCAATAAAAAAAAACGTTTAATTGTAGGCCCAAGATTGTAATTCAATCCTATACAAAATATATATCATAAAACATGGTATTATAATAGTAAAGATGTTAAACAAAATCGAAAATTTTCCAAATGGACGTGTACAATGCACGGAATAAAAAAAAATAAAACTAACGATATTATAAGAAATAATATTTTCTTATAAATATTTAGTTAGTTTTTCATTCACTCACAAATAAATTTTATAATAAGATAAAAAACTGTTACATTTTGAAAAATAATAATACTCTAAAATATAAAGAAAAAAGCAAAATGTATATTTTATCTTCTTTTAAAAAAACTCTATTAATAACACGTCAAATAATTACTTTTATACAATATATTTCAAAATTCAAATAAAAAGAAATAGTTCTTCTGCACAAAAAAATTCACTTATTAATCTATTTAAAAAAATATACGTAAATAATTTATATAATTTATCAGATAAAAAATTCAATGATTAATTATTAAAAAAAGGATATATTGGGACAATTTTATAATATTGATGCCTTATATATTTTAGTCAACGTATAATATCACTAATTAATAAAAAAAATAAAAACCAGGTGAATATATAGATCTTAAATTAATAGTTAAACATGGTATAATAGTAAAAATGTTAAACAAAATCGAAAATTTTCAAGATAGATTTTTTTTTTATTCAGTTCACTTTTTTTTATTCAGTTCCAGATGGATGTGTAGAACGTACAGAATAAAAAAAAAACTAACGATATTATAAGAAGCAATATTTTCTTATAAATGTTTAGTTCATTTTTCATTCATTAACCAATAAATTTTATAAAAAGATTAAAAACTGTTACATTTTGAAAAATAATAATACTCTAAAGTATAAAGAAAAAGCAAAATATATATTTTATCTTCATTTAAAAAACTCTATTAATAACACCTCAAATAATTACTTTTATACAATATATTTCAAAATTCAAATAAAAATAAATAGTTCTTCTGCACAAAAAATTTCACTAATTAATCTATTTTAAAAAAAAATAGACGTAAATAATTGTTATTCTTTATCAGATAAAAAATTCAATGATTAATTATTATAAAAAAGTATATATTGGAACAATTTTATAATATTGTTGTCTTATATATTTTAGTCAACGTAAAATACCACTAATTACTGAAAAAATAAAAACAGGTGAATATATATATCTTAAATTAATAGTTAATGTTAATTATAATAATAATAGAAAAAAATCATATTATTAATAATAATAACTTAAAAATGACAAATATAATAAACGAAAATTTATATAATTATTAAATTAAATAAACGGTGAATAGGGTAAATTTTTTCCAAATGAATAAAAAAATAATTAGGTGTGTCAATGTTAAATGAAGAAACGTGCATTGTATATCCTACTTTTAAGAAGTAGCAGAGAATATGCAGACCAAAAAAAAAATCATTAACCTGTCCAAAAATAATATGTAAAAACAAAACAAAAATCACATGACAAGAAAAAGAAAAAAAAAAAAAAAAAACAAGTACTCGGATCCAAGAAACACATGGCAGATTCCCTCAAAAAAAAAAAAAAAAAACACATGGCAGAAAGAAAGAGTACTCCCACCCACAACTCTAAAAACCGGCCCACTAAAAAACAAACTCAGAAAAGAAAGAAAGCAAATAAGAAAAGGGTAAAATATATTTTTTTCCCTCATTTTATCTAAATTTTTATTTTTAGTTTCTCATAATTTTTTTTACTATTTTTAATCCTTCATAAATTGTTCTATTCTATTTTTAATCCCTCATAAATTATTTTGTTCTATTTTTAGTCTCTGACGTTAATTTCAACTGTTAAGTGATGACATGACAGACATAAACTGTGTGTGTGAAAATTTCCTAATTAAGTTTCTAGTGACTTTTAACCGCTACAAATTTTTTAGCGGTCAGAAATGTTTACTTTTGTAAAATTTCTTGTGATTTCAAAAAATTTGGTGTTCGAGATTTTGACTTTTTTTATTATTTTTTAACATTTCTGATAGTTTTAGTTTGCCAGAAAATTTGCAGTAGTTAAAAACTGCTAGAAATTTAAACAAAAAATTTTCAAGCACAAATTATGCTCGTCACGACATCACTTAATAGTTAAAATTAATGTCAGGGACTAAAAACAAAAGAAAATAATTTTTGAGGGACTAAAAATACATAAAAAAATTTATGAGGGATTAAAAACAGAAATTTAGATAAAATGAGGGACAAAAACATATTTTATCCATAAGAAAAGGGCACATCAGGTAAATTACTGTGGAATGAACAGTAATAAAGCAACAAATAGAATCCAAACAAATGTAAAGTAGTTGATAGTATAAATAGGTTAGTGTGGGGAAAGAAGGAATTACGCACATTCGCATAAGCTAAGTTGGGCTTGTATAATCCGAGGAGCAAGAATAACATGAATAAAATGGCAATTTTGGGGGAATTGCTATTCTCACCCCCACTTTTGCTATTCACAGTCATTGTATATGTCTACACAATTCACACTAAACAATAATGTTTATACCAGAAAAAAAAAAAAAAAAAAAGCAAAAACACACTTAACACCCTACCCCTGCCCAGAGATTGAAGTCCAAACTAAACATGCTTTTTAGTGTTGTCTAATTACACAATTCACAATGAACAAAAATGTTTATTGATAGAAAGAAACACTTAAAAACACACCGAGTACCCTGTCCTATTCAAAGATTGAAGTCCAACCATGTGGTTCTTGGTTAACCAGGTTGATTCTAAGGAGTTCCTTGGTTAGCTTCATTCTGAAGAGGTATTTGTTGGTTCTGAAGAGGTCCTGGACCACTGGTTTTTGTTGCTCCAGAGGAGGTCCACGTTGATTATGATGAGGTCCTTGTTGACTGTCGACCATTGGTAAATTGACCAACTGTGGATTTGCAGGATTAGCTCCAGCTAGTTGAGGATTCTCTGCATCCCTATTAAATATGACCACAAAGAGTGTGAAAATTATCCCTAAAAGACCATACCACATATTTTTCTTGACTAATTGGACGATAAAAAGTTCAACATAATAGTAAGAAAGGTCTTTCTTGCATCCTATGTGACAAAGGTAAGTCAACCCCATCGCTTCCATTTTGTCATCTATTACATTGCCAAATAGTATGGCATAGGTGGATGACACCACCATAGACCAAAAGATTTTTTTTTTGAAACATCAAACAAATATTATTGATAAGGGAAAAAATACAAGATGTATCCTTGGCCCACGACCAAATACAATACGTATGCAATTGCACATAAAATCATCACATTGCCTACCTACCCTTCACGAAAATCATCAGATATACCAGAACAATGTAAATCACCCCACTTAATCTCTTTACCCCCCATAAACCATGCTCTCTGTACACACAAAAAACAAATGCAATGATCCTCCACCCTCATCACACAAATACCTTTGTAACTTCACGCAACCTACAATGTGTCATGCATAACACACCTTTTGCACTATATAAATACCTTAGTAACACACCTTCACACATTGGCGGAACTTGACAAAAAAATTTGAAGGGATCAAAATAATTAAGATTATAATGCATAAATGAAATAATTTTGCTAATATCATTTTTCATAGGTGATTTTGTAAGTATTAAATGATATTGTTCAAATATTAACTATTTTCTTAATTAATTACCTTGTATGCTATTAAAATATCATTTTTTGTACGTTATTAATAATATTTTTCACATTTTTTATGATTTTTATACCTTCATCTACTACTACTGGATTAAAAAATAATAATTTATCTGTAAATTATTTTTGGGAAAAAAATTGCAAGACATATTAATGTTTTTATACAAAATAAAATTTGTACGAGAATACCTAAAAAAACATTAAGATTTTCTATGGTTTTTTCAATGAAATAATTTTTTCCAAAATCACAGCAAAATTTGTAGAAAAGTTTTCAAGAAAATCACTATTTATAAAAGAATTTACGTCCCCATGAAAAAATTTCGCACACAATAAAATTTTGCAGATTCAAACTATATTATATAAACTTTGCAATAAAAAAAAAGGGGAGTATAAAAGTCATAAAAAAATGAATTTGAAGAAAGCAAAAGAATAATTTAATTATAAAATTGTCTAAAAAAATATTAACAAAGAATTGTCATACAAAAGAAAAAGGTGCATGAATTGCTCAAAATGGAATGTGTAGTGCTAAAACTTTTTTTAAACTTGTTTAAAAAAAATACTTTTTTAAACAAAATTTAATTAATAAAAGTTAAAAAAATATACATTGTACTTTGATAAAAATATCTTTCATTTTAAAAAAAAAAAAATAGTTTTCATCACATTTATTATTTTCTCAATAAAATAGATGATTAAAAATGACTTCAATTAAAATGTTGTCATATTTCATTCAATGACTTAAAGAATTTAATAATTAAGAAATAAATAATTTTAAAAGTAATTAAAGATATTATGGAAAATTTTATTCAAAACAACTGAAAATATAAATAGTTTTCGATGGCCTCCTCAGCTCCAATGAAGCTCCGCCATTGCCTTCACACATAATTCCACCTTTACACATATGTTCAATTCAGTTTCAATCAACGATACAAAAAATGACAAAATAAATCACGATGAAAGCGAATCACACCTTAAATCAACAAGGAAAATTTGTTCTTTGAGAGAAAACACGACGCGCCCATTTTCTCTTTGGGCAATGAGAAAGAAATAAAGTTTGTATCGAGAAGCCTATGATCTAGATTTGGGCCTTTTTTGACCCAACTAGTGTATCTATATTGATGTGTATAAAAAAATATATAATCATATGTATAAATTATCATTCTTAAATAATTATATTAAATGTAATTATTGGACTAAGCAACGTAAGGGAAAAAATATTACACATATAACTAATTCATTGTTTAAACACCCGAGTTTTTTTAAAATTCAAACTATCCATAATCAGAAAGATTCATGGTTTAAACACCAGACTTTTTTAAAATTCAAACTATCCATAATCAAAAAGTTTAGAGCAACCTAACTTTGTTCCTAATAAAAAAAATTAAATTTAAAAATATAAGATTCTTAATTTTGCAACAATTTTCAATTTTTTTTTCTCTTCACACATTATCTAACTTTTAACCAACTATTTCTCTATTAAGAGTTCACACGTTTTTCATTTCTTCAATTTTTTTCTTTGTTGCCAATTGATTTTCAATTATCTTTATTCTCTTACACTTGTCTTTCTTCATACTACTCTTGGACGGTATTACCTATCAGTTCATTCCCAATAGCAACTTGATGAATCTTGATTTTTGATCACACCGTAAAACTTCATCCCTCTTTTTAACTTTATGTCTCTATATTTTTTATTTTCTCATTTATATTTTCATAATCAACAAATATAATTTTTGAACCTTAGTTAATCATCCAATTCTTGCCCACAACTCATGAATACAAATAATATGTTCTTTTCTCTATGTGATAGTGTCATTTGAGAATGTGATAAGTGTAATAGTGCCTTACAAATAGGGGAAAACATAAATGTAAAGATAGGGTTTTTCTTGAAGAAGAAAAGGGGAAAGAAAAGGAGGAAAGAACACTTGACTAATCTTAGTGGTCGCCGACGACATGACTGCAATCTCAAAGTGCGACGGCAGGGGTATAGTGGGCGTCGGCGTTGGCGCCAATGACAGGAGCATGAAGAAGGGAGAGAGAACCTCACAGTGAGGAAGAAAGAATAGAAAAAAGAAGAGAAGCATGAGTGAGGGAGGGAGAGAGTATCATGTAAAAAAGAAGAAGAAAAAAAAAAGGGAAACAAAGAATGTGAAGGGGGAGAGAAAGCGTGAAGTTTGTATTTTCAAAAATCAAAATAAAAGATAGAGAGATAGAGAATAGAATATAGGTGATATTGTAACACCCTAAATCCGGGTTTACATATATTCTTATTTTTAAACTTATTTTAATTCAATAGGCATCTTAACTGTAACACCCTCATTTTCATTTTCTATATCTGATTATTTGTTTAATTCTTAATCTTATTTTTTTAAGAATTGATAACCCTAGCTTTCTTCCCAAGCCATCAAGCGTTAGAAGTGCATAACCCTTTTCAAACAAAGTTTAGAAGGATATTTAAGAATAATGGACTAAAAGATTTAGGCTCAAATACAAATAAAAACATAAAACTAAGTAAAATTCACGTCTGTCACAGGTGTGATTCATATAGCACGGGTGTGATCTATACTGTCGCAAGTCTGAGCAAGATAAAATCGGCGCCAGTCACGGTTGTGATTCATATCTCACGGCCGTGATCCCTACTGCTCGAAAGTGAGAATGAGTCAAAAATATTTTGATGTTATGTTTATGACAGAATGTCAACATAAAGAAGCTTTCTTCACAGAATTCACCTAATACCTTTGAAAATTGAAATAAAAACTATCACCTAATACCTTTGAAAGTTGAAATAAAAGCCTAACCTCTCTAACCCAAAGACTCACTAGATGCATTTCTTTCTTCCTTCAGTTTTGCCCTACTAATATATTCGTCAGCCTCTCTTCTCTCACGATGATACTCTCAGTCTCAGCTACCTTTTCTCACACCTACTCACTCACGTTGAAATTGAAAAAGGGAACCTAAGTCTATAAAAGAAAGCTCTTCACACTCTTTCTTCACAATTTTCTCTACACTTTCTCTCTCATTTCTCATGACCCATTCTCTTCTCTCATGTAGTAGATACTACTCTCTCTCACGTAGCAGATGATACCCTCTCTCACGTGATTTCACCTAACCAGTCAAGTCAATTTCAAAATAAATAAAAGAAAAGAACTTAGTCTATAAAAGACAACTTGTACAACACTTTCTCTTCACAATTTAAATTTCTCTCACCTCACCCACGACCCATTCTCTCTTCCTCCAGCCTTCTCTTCTATTTTTTTCTCTCTGTGTCTCACCACTCCCATTCAGTTCCCTTCTTTCTTTCATCTTCTTCTTCTCAAAAATACACAAAGCCTCCATTGTTGAAGCTTCCAAGCTTTCCAAAGCCTACTCCTTTCACTTGCAAGCAACACCAGGCCTACAACTGTGAAGCTCTCCCATTTCTTTCTTCTCCTTGCTGTACCGAACCTCACTTCCTTGGTAAGGGGGGAGTGAGACTTTGATTCACTTGCTATTTCTTCTTATTTTGTATTTTCTAATATATATAAGCCTTACCCTTTTGATTCATTTGATATTTATTCTTATTTTGTACCTTTATAATGACTATACTTTATCCTTTAAATTATTTTCTGCTATTATCTTAAATTCTTGTTTATTTCTCTACATATTTCCATTTCTTTATAATTTTCCTTGTTACTGGGACTGTTACAAGTGTTCCTCTTTTAGAGGAGACCATGTCAAAATTTGTTGTAGTTACAATAATTAATTTTTTTATTCCTTCTTCGATTTCTTGCCGTTTGTTGTTGTAATCTTGATTTCCTTATTAAGTTGATTTTGGTTCTGTTTTGGGTCTCTTTTGAGAAGAACCCTTGACAAATTTCATTTAATTCATGACTTCTAAACACTAAAAAGGAATCCCTACATTGTTATCTTGTTAATATGAAATAAACTCATCACCTTTGTAACTTCTAATGCTCACGTTTTGGGGTCTTGGCAAGGGGAGCTGGATGCTTTGTTTTATTTGGTAAATCTTCCTTTGAACCAAGTCTTGATTATTTATTCTACACAAAATCTATATTGGAAGCAAGTAATAAAAGATAAGAAGAAAACTACTTTTCTCTCCTGCCATTTTCAATTTTGTCACACAAGAAGAGGACAAAATTTTTGTTTGAACTTTATGTTTTATTTATGTTATTAACAAAAAGGAAAACTGACTTTGGGTTCTGTTGTTGGTCAGTGATGGTGTTTCCAGAACAAGCATGAAACCTTTGTTATTTTCTTCTATTAACCCAAACTTCTATTAACTAAAGTATATTCTAAAAATAAAGATGCGTGGTTGAGATGGATTCAGTGAGGATGTGAAGGCTTGGAAGTAAATAAATTTCTTTTACTAATATAGTTTCATTCAACAGAAAGGAGGTTTTAAAATTAATAAAATAATAATAAAAGTGTCTGTGTGAGAAGTATACTGTGAAAGAACTAGGAATAAAGGAAATTTTATTTTAAACACATTTTTATGATAACTTGATGTAATAAAAGATGGAATCTTGGTTTTAGCCAAATTTGTAATTCGGCTTTCATCACTTAGGAGCAGGTTCCAGTTTAATTCTAGAATCTTTATCTTACTAATCTTTTAGTTGAAATTTTAATAACTACACGGTGGTGAAAAATAAAAGTCAGTAAACTTGAAATTGAGAGTCTCCTAATCCTTGAATAGTCACAGCTAGGTGTGGCCACAATTATAAGAATTTAATTCTTCAAGATTTTTCTTTGAAAGTGCCTCTGTTTTCTTTGAAACTCACGGCCTACTGGTCAACTTCATAAAGTCTTGGTATTTAATTTGCTTAATTATTTCTATTACAAGCACTTTTATAAAATAAAACGAAGTCAACTTGATTCTTTCCTTCTGGTCTCAGGTTGGATAAGGAAAGAGAGGACAATTATTTTACTACTAATAACTCTAAATATCTAGTTATATTGTTTATGATGAATGAAACTTTGAGTTAAAATCCCTTATCAATTTATTACGTTCCTTTCCTGAAGAATAAAAATAATTAACTTTTTAATTTATCTTAGCTAAACCTTTAATTATAATAATTTAGTAATATTTGTATTTCTAATTTCTAAGAATGGACGTTTATAGTCTTTTTAAATATTTAAGGTCCAGATTAAATTTAAGATCTAATAATTTTATAATTACTTGGGTTCTTTATAATAGATACTTAAAGTATAAAAGTTTACGAAAATATTATTTGATGAGTTGTTCAATTATAAATTTCTCGAAGGAAAGTAGTAACTTTTACTTTTATGTAAATCATGTTTTTGAAATTAATAAAAATCTTGAGTATGCTCTATGGTTGTAGTTTCATTTGACCTTGCACATCAAAAAAATGATTTTCTTACTTCTAGTTTATAAACGTAGTTTATGAAAAATTCTAAGTATGCTCTGTGGTTGTAGTCAAATCTGATCTTCCACATCAAAAAGGAATTTTCCAATATTAGATATCCATTATATTTATATAAGAAATATTTTATAGTAAGTTTGAAAGTTATTTCTTTTTAATATTTTAATTTAAGAAATTCAATAAGAAGAAAGGATAAAACAAATTTAAAAGTTCTTAATAACTTGTGTGATGTGCTAGATTTTAATTTCCAATTAATGCGTTTTTAGATTGAACATGTGTTAAGTGTGTGGTTTGAGATTTTGGCACAATTTCAGTTCATCCATTGCATGAGTTCTTGATGATGTTAAATTCCATTGTGATATAATTGTATGCTTGTGGTTGTACTTCTATATTCATAATTGGATGCTTTGTAGTATTTCGTGCGATTATTAAGTTTGGCATGATGTTGTTGAAAATCATTGAGTACTTATTTTAACCGTGTGAGTATTTGAGCTTCCATTGATTTATTTGATTGAGTGCCACCATTGGAATGTGTACAATTGGTTTTGCTTGAATCTCTGTTACCTTGAATTGCATATGCTTGTTGAGAAGTGATCAAGGCATGTTTTTGTGTAAATTTTAGCCACTGGACCAAATAGCTAACCTAACAATTTGTTGTCCTTTGCATGACCCCCTTTGAGCTAAACATATTTTTTAATCTTGAATCCTTGAGCCTAAAAGAAAGACAATTGCTTCCCACACCTTAGGGATAGGAGAGCAAGTTATTTTTGATAGTGGATTGCAAGAGTTTAAGTTTGGGGTTTTATGTGTGATTACCAAGAAAGGATAGCAATGTTGGGAATCTTTATGTGGTTTCTTGTTTTCAAGCCACCCTTGTGTCATTATTCAAAAAAAAAATTAGAAAAATGAAAAAAAATGAAAATGAAAAAAAAAGATTAAAAAAGTAAACAAGGTGGCTCAAAAATTATTGTTTTGATGTTGGTCAAGGTTGTTTTTAGCATTGGGATGCATGGAATGGAGGTTCTCATTGAACTCGAGAAGTTGGAATTGTTGAATGAATTGTGATCATTAGAAGATGCTCTCCTATTCTCTTGTGGTGTAATTTGCTTATCTGGAAAAAACCAATATTCTTTGTAGCCTAGCCAAGTTTCAACCCAATAAAGACCTTTGTGATCTTTGCATGCATGTGTGGTTTTATGGTTTCTATAGAGATGAAAAGCAAAACTGAATTGTGTGGTTTCAATGTGTGAGTTTGAGTGATACACTTGCCCGGATACACTTGTGTGCTTTAGAGAAACACCTTTTCTATGAGGAAACAAGTGCTCTTCGATTTCTCATTTTTTGTCATTGCCATTGTTAGTCTCTTTAGGAATTATCTGCATTTGTATCTTTGTTGTGAAATTTTATGTGGGCACCACAGTGTATGGTTGTTCATCATGGAAATTCTTGTTCAAAGATTTGAGTTTTGAAAGCATGTATGGATGGATGTGACGTAGTGCTTAATTTCAAACCATGTTCAGTTCTCTTTGCATAATTTTATTTTAAGTTGATGTTATAAGTAGGTTGTTTATGTCTGGTTGTTTAGTTTTATTTTGCTTGAGGACAAGCAAAGCTTTAAGTTTGGGGTGTTTTGATAAATGCCTTATATGCTTATATATCTTGGCATTTATCTTACATCTTCATGACATGGAACTTTGTTTTCATCACTTTTATGTTAATCTAGCTATTAATTAGGAGTAGGTTTAATGTTTTTAACCTTTTAGAACTTTTATTAGCTTTTTATGTTTAATTGTAGGAAAAGAAGAAGAATTGAAGATTTTGGAAGAATACCATTTGGAGGAACAAGTCAAAACATCTTTGAAAGCATATTTTGAAAGCCAAAAGCCAACATCTTCCTTTTTTCTTGCTGAGGCCGGGCTTGAGAGATTTGAGGCTGGGCCTAAGAATGAAGAAATTTCCCTTTGCTTACTGTCAACCTGAGGTTGGGCGTGAGAATGCTGAGGCTGGGCGTGAGGACCTTCGAGTTGCACCCCTAATGCCTTTTCTGAAGCTGAGCGTGGGAAAACTTGAGGCTGGGCGTGAGGACTCCTGAGGTGGCATTAATGAGCCTGAAACAAAAGTATAAAAGACCTAAGTGAAGGGGGTTTCGGGGAGATTTGTGTGGGGGAACTATCTAGGGCATAGTGAGGGGCTGGGAAGCTCTCACTTGTTCTCCATGGTTTCCCTACCAAGTCTCATCATTTTCTGCATCCTTTTCTCTTCTTCTTCTTGTAGCTAGGTAGTTAGGTTCAACCTTGTTGGGGTTGATGTAACTGAACCATCTTCATGTATGCATTCTAGTTATTAATCTATGTTTATTGTTCATTATTAAGTGTTTTCTTCTGTGCTTAATGCTTGCCTAGGCTTGATCACCCTTTGCTTGATTTTGTGGTTTGAATCCGATTGGAAAATGTTTTTAAACCTAGAAATGGAGAAGAACACCTAATGGGTTTTGTTGCTAGGAATAGATCAAAGCTTGTTAGTCATCTTTTAACTCTTGTTCTTAAAGCAAGTTACTTGGCTAAGCTATGCAAGGGATTGATAGTTTGGTTAAGGGACTTAGGCTCTTTCCATCAAAGGAATTAGGGTTTGAGTATTTTGTGAGTTGATGATAATAAATGAACCTTAAACTAGATGAGTGACCTTTGTAGGCATGAGGAGATGGTTTGGTGAAGTCAATCCCAACACTTTTATGCATTGTCGTTTTATCCTTTTTTATCGCATTCCAAGTGTTCGTAAAAATTTCCCAAAAAGATTTCCTGTTACTTTACTCTTTAGTTTTATGTTTATTTAAGTTCTTGCTATTTACATTATTGCATTCCAATTAAAATAATTATTTTTGATAGCCATAGTTAATGAATGTTGCTATTTTGCCAAATATTGAACAAGTCCCTATGGATACGATACTTGGACTTACCAAGATATTACTTGTACGATTTGGTTCACTTGCCAAGGAGCTATCAGTAATAGAGTACGAAAGTTGAATGTACATACCTCAAATCTGAAACCTAGTCTCAGAGCAGTCATCGTCTACACCTACCCTATGTAAGACTCAACCCAGAAGTGTTGAAAATCCGGGACTGCCATCTGATCCTAAAAAAAAAACAAACAAGAGGGTAACTCTCTGCTTCGTCAAACAATACACACACAACGACTTTAGAAGTCACAAACATCTACGATCAACCACTTTGATGTGGTTATCTACCAATCACACTCGACACCTAATCCTTTTCATTACTAGAACTATTAACTCCTTTTTCATTGGCCAGCTGCCACTGGAACTCCTAGAACTTAGTGGTCTTACACATTTTTGAGTTGGATGACTGTTGAGAGTACACCTCTCACCATGGTACTATAGTGGGCTCTCACCAACCGACGATGTGTCGTATTTTTGTCAGGGTGGCCGACTCAGCTACGTGATTTATCGTCACAACTCAGTGCCTTACCCTCCAAGAACAACTTGCCTTACAATCATCTCCCAGGTACAAACTGTGGTCATCCATTACTCTGAGGACTGACTCCTCAACAACTCTCCCTATCGGGATTATTCTTTCTTGTCACAGTGGGGTTCCGCTGCACATGGTACTGGACGGTCGAATAGACGCCAAGCATGAGACCCCGTCTCTGCTAAAAAACAAAAATATATATATACGAGGACATTGCCTCCATCACCTTTCTATGGGTGACCGTCACATTACGTCGTGGCACGCCTTTCGAACTTCGTCCCCTTTCTTTGGTATTCTCACAGTTGGAACACCCCACGCGACTCTCTTGCCATCTTGCACTGTCAACAATCTACCGTACTCTCGTATCTTCATAGTACGACTCTCAACTCACATAAGTCACAGCGTGTCATATATTTTATTACGTTTTATATATTCCTTACCCTTTCAAGTGTCTTATGATTTTATAAAAGAAAGATATTCATACTTACCATTATTCCTCCACGTAAAGGTCCTAAATTCTTTTCTATGTCCAATGCATAAAAGAAAGAGTTCATTTATTAATTTATATTTAATAAAATAAATGAAAATAAAATAAAATAAAAGTCTCTTAGATCATTTAAATGTGTTCACTATACAAGTTATATTTATCTTTGAATAGCAATCCTGCTATTGGCACTAGAAATCAATTCTAGTTATTACAAGTACTCGCGTCAAGTCTTGTAACACATCACACCGACAAACAATTTCACCACAAGATTCAAACTACAGTCAACAGGCCGTATCACCAAAACAGAGAAAATCACACTTTCAAATATCAAATACTCAAAGTTTTCCTCCTTGAGACTTGGATGAATCAATCATAATAATGGTTGTATTCTATCCATTATCTCATAGAATCCAAAATATTAATTGAAGGTAAAGTGACAAAAATACAAGTGTTAACAATCACATTTGACTATTTAGTCAAATTTTCATTGGCAGTACTGAATGTGAGCTCTCATTGAAACAAGCAAATGATCTTGGAATTTAAAATTTTTTATATCAAATCGAAGCTATTGAAATCTAGTTTATAGAAACGTATCCCATTTATAAAATCAACATCTAACAAATTTTATAAAAATTTTCTAAGTCAGCAGCCCTGAATTTTGAGTGCTCACTGAACATAGCTCAAAGAAATATAAATTTCTCCCACTTCTCAAAGCTAAATTAAATGTAAATTTTTACAGTTTAAAGCTAACATATTTTTCTTTCCAAAACAGTATTTCTTGCTTCCAAATTCATTTTCTATTGTTCCCAGTTAAAATATTCCTAACAGACTACAATTTTGACTCAAAACAGGGTCCTAAACCATTGTTCTGTTTCTTTTTGAAAAAATTAATTTAGAAATTATGCTTGGTAATTCTTGTGATATACATGGTTAAAAATCTTATTGTGTCTAGTTTTTAAAGCTTTAATTACATTTCAAAAACATTAAGTACACAGGGAGAATTTTAACAAAAACCGAGCCCTATTCCAGTGAAACCCCAAAATAGGATAGTCCACTTTCGAGCAGTGGATGAACAAAAAGATGAAATTATTTTTCAAAGGTGTAAACACAAAATTTGTTGCATTTTGTGTCTATTTTTATTAAAAATAAATTTCACGAAAAACCAACGGTTAGATCTTTCAAAAATTGAAAAACAGTGAGGGTTGTTCCATGGTAAACGAAAATACAGCCACTGTCAACGAATTTTTAGTTAATTTTTAAAAAAAACATGATCAAAACCATTTTGAGAAAATGGTACATGACCTCACTTGTTTCCAGGGCCATTTTCATTCCAATTACAAGGTGAAAATGAACTTACTCCATACATGCAAAGGCTCACAACTACTGCCAAAGAGAATTCAACACCACCAATCCAATTTCAACTCAACAAACAATTCAAACACATCACAATTCTCAGCAATGGAGGCATGCATGTATGCTATGGTTAAGGCCCCCAGCCCTTAACCATATTCTCAACAGAAAAAGAAAGCAAAGAGTCCACAAGAGAGTTTCCTCACCTTTGGGGAGTTCAGCTGAGAGAGAGGAACAGAAGATGAAGGTGAAGAGAAGACAAGCTATTGGTAATGGAGAGTGGACCACTAAGCCTTGTATGCAACCAGCCAAGCAACAAAAATGGCTTCCCTTCTCCCTTGGTAGCTCTCGGCCAACAGCAGAAAAAGGAGAGAGAGAAGAGAGCTTTTTGTGTTTAACTTGCTTGCTAAGTTGTGTGTGTGTTAGTGAGTGAGAGAAGTGAGAGAAAAGAGTGTGCTGTTTAGGGAGGGAGAGCGGTGAGTGGAGAGAAGTGAGAGAAAAGATATTTTCTTTTTCTTCCTAACTTAGTGACCAAGTTTTGCCTTGGTGGGAGAACTGAATATAAAAGAAGTGAGTGAAGTGTGTGTGCAGTGTTGTGACCATGGGATTTTTGTGAGTGAGGAGGAGTTTGCATGAATTTTGATTGGTTAAGGGGATGTGAGGTGATAGTTTTAGGTACTGAGTTTAATTTATACAGTGTAATTTTACACTGTGTAATTATAATAGAATGTGATTTAAAATTTTAAAACTTAATTTCAAACATCCAAATTAATTTTATAAAACTTCTTATAATGAAAACTTTTCTAGTTGCTCAAATAAAATTTCATCTGTAAGAAAATTGTTTGCAGATAAACTTTATAAGAGATAACTTATAATTAAAATAATTAAAACTAATTTGCAACCAATAAATTAATTAGTACATAGTAACAAATATTTTTAATATTTACTACCAGTAATTAATCTCAGCCCAACTAATTACTAACAGGCATTCCAGGAAATCAATCACAGACAATTTAATTACACAGAAATCTCATAGACAATTCAATTACAAGGAATTTTATATCTTTGATTTTATAAATTTTCTACTTGACCATTATAAAGAAATACCTATTTTATTTACTTTCCTTCATTTTTCTTCATTACTCAATTAATTACTAACTATATTTTAATTACACAAAATCTATCTTTTTCTTATTTAAAACAAACAATTAGATTCTCATTAATTCTAATTAAATATCTCGCGTTCCTACTTACTGGATTATAATTTTCGGGATGTTACATATGTAGAATATATTTAATATTTAGTTGTTTCCAAGTCAATCATTAACTGCGATGCAAAAGGATGTGAGAAGTTTTTCAATTATGATAATTTAAAATTCAAAAAATAAATTATTATTTCTAATAATGGAAGGTTTTCTATAAGGTTCTTAAGTTAACTTCTCATGTGGTGATCACACTTGGAAAACTTTCCTCCTAACGAGGATTGTTATATTGATATATTACCTCCGTTTCTTTTTATCTATTTTTTAAGGTTGTTTTGTAGAAACCAAGAAATGCAATAAATTTTTTTGATTATAAATGTTAACATGTGCCCTAAGGACACTGGTTAAGGAACTAAAAGGAGAAAGATTTTTATTGGGATACGCAAAATTGCATTGCCCATAGTTTTGTTTTTTGCGCTCTTCTATGATTTTCACATTAAATACTTTCTCCTTTTAATTCCTTATCCAATGCCCTATTGTAACACCCCTTTTTAGTATTAAAGATTTTCTTATTAATTAAGAAATCTGATAAGTGATTTGATATCCAATTATTGAAAATAACCTTTAAAATAAGGGGAAATTTGTTTTTCCTTTAACACATTACTTAAAACTCCAAACGACCATTTTATAATAACTTATTAACATATCAAAATCCATTTTAATGAAATATCGGTCTTAATAAATCAAACTCACTTTATAAGACATTAATTTCGTTGCAAACCATGAAACATAAAAAAATCTTCTTTAATTAAGAATGTAACATCCTCATTTTTATTATTTTACCATTTGTAAATATTTTTATATAAATAATTATGAGAAATTAAGTACTGTATTTTAGAGAATATTTTCTGTACATATTTTCATAATAACATTAATACAGTTCTATTCAGTAAAATTTTCTAAGTCTTTTAATACTTTTGTTTATACCTAAATTTCTTGTTGACCGGACAGTTGTGTCAGACAGCTGTCCAGGATAAGATTTTCCAGTATAACATTTTGGATTAAACTATACTCTAATAAATCTCGAATTTAATGTAGATTTAAAATATATACAGTTGAGAAATGAATTACTTGTTGACTGGACCGTTGTGTCTGACGACTGTCCAGGATAAATTTTCAAGTGTAAAATTTTGGACTAATTTGTAACTTAATAAAAAGGTAAGTGAATATAGATTAAAAATATATACAGTTAAAGAATTAAAATGCTAATTCCGAATTGTTAGAATTTTCTGAATGTTAGAACTTTGAGAAATTATTACGGTAAAATTCTAAGGCAGAAAATTAAGATAAAATCTATATGACATCTATTGAATTATCTATAAATTATAACATACTTAGAATAATTATTAACATTGTTTAACTAAGAAAAATAGAAATACAAATTATTAGCCAATCAAAACTTGACAAATTGACATTTCTAATGTAATTAAATTAAGCTAATTAGACTTGGATTAAGAGATAAGTAAGACACTACCCCAAGGTTTTTGATAGTGAGGAATCCAATGGTGGTGTTAGTTTCTTCAAATTCTAATTAGTTTGTAAGATAATTAACAAGCTCTCTAAGATTCTAGAATAATTTACTTTTTCTACAATTTTGACCAAGTAACAAAAGCATTTAGCAACTAACGTAAGGCACTTGCCTTGTCCGTCCAAGTGGCTGCCAATCTCATCAAATGGACTGCCTTGGAGACCATGCAGCTGGACGTGAATGTTGAATTAAAATTGGTGGAGAAGAAATTTCTTTAAATATTGATAATTAATAAAACAAAAGAAAAAGCTTTAAACACTAACTCTCCAAGCTCCAAACCCGTGAGCTTGGTACAGCTGCAGCCCCTCCATTTCTTCTTCATCCTTTCTTCCAATTCCAAGAATTAAACCAACCAAAACCTCTCAAATTTCAATATACCTTTGGCCAAAGAGAAAGATTTAGGAGGAAAACTCCAAAATTTCAAGAAACCAAGGGAGAAAGGGAGAAAAGAAATTCAAGAGTTCTCCATCAAATTAAGGATCTAAGGTAAGGATCTTGGCATTTAATTTCAATTTAAACCAATTGGAGTTAATAGAAACATGTTCTTAGGTCTAATTTCAAGATTTGATCAAGATTCAATAAAAGATGAAATTGATTTAGGGCTTTTAGATGATTGATGTTAGAAGCTTGAAATTGTTGTTTGAATCCATGTTTGATTGAATTCATGATGTGTTGTGATAGATTGGAATTGATTGATTGGCTTGTTCTTGATTGGAAATTGAAATTTGTTCTTGATTGAGATTTCTTGAATTGATTTGATTTTGATTGGAATTTGGATTGGTTGTTTTGAGAAAATTGTTGGAAATGGAAGGTAGATCACTCACGGCCATGTTGAAATTTGAGGGGTACTATGTGCAAAATTTTCAAATAATCAAGGGCAAAATAGTCATTTCACATGTAGGGACCCATTGGGAATTTTAGAAAAAGTTTAAGGGCATTTTTGGCAATAATTAAAAAGATTGAGGGTAATTAGGTAATTTCACAATTAGAGGACACAATTGGGAATTTATAAAAAGATTGAGGGTAATTAGGTAATTTCACATTTAGAGGACACAATTGGAATTTTATAAAAAGATTGAGGGTAATTAGGTAATTTCATAGATTCTAGAACAATTAGGGACATATTTGGAATTTCATAAAAAGATCACGGGCAAAATAGGAAATTTTAGAAAATAGTAAGGATAATTTGGTAATTTCACATTTTGAGGAAAAAATTGGAATTTAGAAAAAGATAGGGGTATTTTAGTAAATTTCCATAGTAAAGACCTAATTGGTATTTTAGTAAAAGTTTAGAAATTTTACCTAATAAAGGACTAGTTGGTATTTTATTAAAATGTTAATGTTATAATGTTAATTAGTGAATTTTTATAATTTTTATGTGATTGTTTGATATTAATTATTTGCTTATTACCATCATCATCATATTGCATAAATATGAGTTTTGAGAAAATACAAAGATTTCAAATGAGAAATGAGTATTTATGGGGGAATTGATTTCCAGGACTGTGTTGACTGACCGGACTGCGGTAGTCATGTATTTGAAAATATGATTGAGATTATGAACAGAGAACTGTGTTGACTGACCGGACTGCGGTAGTCATGTATTTGAAAAGATGATTGAGATTATGAACAGAGAATATGATAGTCCTGAGAAATGGGTGAGCAGAGTAAGTTAGACAGGACTGTATAGTCTGTGATTATATAGTCTGTGGGGTGAGGGATATTGGCAATTCCACATGTGGCTGTAATCTAGACAAAGATGCTGCCGTGGTGGCCTTCCGGGTATCCTGATCTCCTAATTCTGCTAGCTTATTCGCGTTTAGTAGGGGCTGATAGCTGAATTGCAGTGTGTAATGGTAGGCCAGTTACTTACTAAACACTCAAAGGGGAAGTCTCCATGGAGCACGGGTCAAAATGATTTTGAGTCAAAAGAATTTTGAGTCAAAACTGCATCTGCTTTATAAACTTGCATTTTCATAAAGCATACTGCATTTGCATTATTTATGTGAATTCTTAGTTATGAAATGAAATGTCATTGGTTGTGATTGTTTTTCTATGTATTAGAAATTAAATGCCTGATCCGGTAATGCTGTCCCCAGATTCTAGGGGAGTGTGAATTGCAGGTATTTTGAAGATTAATTAGAAGTTAAAGATGCAGATATTTTCTAGAGCTATAGGAATGGGTGTTTTTGGCTTTAGATACTTTTGTATTAATTAGAAATAAATTGGTAGTAGTATTTTCTGTAAATATTAATAATGTAAATTATAATGACAAACTTTAAATTTTAATGGAATGTATTTATTTTAATGGTAAATTCTTTTTATGGATTTTAGATGGAAATTAATTAATTAGAAGGGGGGGATTACAAAGAACATCATCAAATCCATCATTATACTATTCTATTACACCGAATATATTCATGCATTTACATTCTTGGAATTTAACACATTATACATTTGAATCATATAAAAAAATTTGGTACATCATAATATTAAAACCGAGTCTACCCCTTTTTATACAAGAAAGTACTAAGACTCAGAGCAGTGAATCAATGAAAATTTTAAAAATACCCAATTAACCCAAGTAGCATCCTAGAAGGATCCTTTTCTTTCTCTTAAAACATTCACTCGTGTTCACAGTGCTTGTTGTAGCCTTTCGTTCCATCTTCGTTGTCTGCACAAGATCATTGGTCTAAATCTGAAAAATAAAGGCGTATGAAGTGAGTCTCTTTCATCCTCTAAACCAACAACCAAACGACATTCCGATCACAAACAATCATAAGCACACAACATTAACCACCTCGATGTGGTACTCTCACGGGTTTTACACGTAACCCTAAACACATTTCGAACTAGTCCTTAACTTATCACATCTCGTCAAAACTCGGGCCTGCTGCCACTGGAGCTCCTATAACTCAGTGGACTTACATAATTTAAGTCGAATGACTTGTTGGGAGTACACCCTTCACCACGGTACAATGGTAGGGCTCTTACCAACACGGTTGTGCCTCACATTTGTCGAGATTCCCAAGTCGGTACTATGGAAACACGACCACAAACTCGACACCAGATCCCCAAGAAACAGCAAGTCAGCGAGCACACCTTAGGTACCACTCTATAAGGCCATCCAATCTCTAAGGATTGACTTTTCAACCACTCTCCCTATCGAGATTTGTCTTTTACAGGTCTGTGTGGGCTTTTCTATCAAAGGTACTCGTCGGGGATCCTCAATCAACATATGTCCCAGACATATGACACGGAGATCCAACTCCTCACTATCACAGTGGTTAAACATTATGACCCCGTCATCTCACAAGCACAATGCTCACCGTAGATAAAGCCTCCACACGACCTCTCAACACTTGCCAATTTGGCTTTCGATCATGTAAAGTTATCCTTCTCAATTGACGCGTAACATTTATCCACGAACAAATTCCATTTCAACGGTCACGCACGACCCAACGGTAGAGTTTCTTCCTCCTCTTTTCGTTTCTCACATCTAGAAGCAAACAATAACTTATCAACCACAAAACACACGTGCGTAATGCACATCACCCAATCATGACCCGATTCATGATTTTCTCTATCTTATTACATCTTATTGAATCCTTGCTCACTCTCAAGTTTTATGCTTGATTTAATTATCGAGTCTCAAGGTCCATGTAAGGGTCCTAAATTTCCTTCTAAGTCCAAATATTTGGGATCCTCCACGTGCAAAGATACTAATTAATTACCAATATTAGATTCACACTCTTTAATTATAATTTATTCATTATTGTTAATAATGAATATTATTAGTTACTAGAATTCCATCCTAGTATTCACAAATGTGCTCCTTTTGGAGTTCATTTGCTCCCATCCAAGAATGCAATATTTTTGTTCCCACAATCAACAAACCATCACAAAAACTAACATGCAGAAACAATATTCCAGAACTCATTGCCCGACGATCTCCAATTTACAATTATAAACAAGATAAATAGTAACCGTCAATAAATCACAATTCAAACACAAAAATCATTAATAATTAATACACTAACATTTATGGGAATATCTCCCTTTTTAGGTGGAATACTTTGTCATTAACACAAATAAGCCAAACAACATCACTTAGGCAATTATTCCAAGTACATTACAATTAAACGCATAGAGCTGAAATCATCAATCATAAATTATTTGACTAAGTAAATCAACTTAGAATTTCACCAAATTTTGCGAGACACTTCTCAGTATGCATATATTAACACATAAAATTATCTCCCACAAATTCAACCCACAAGTAATATTTTTGGAATTAAAAACAGTGGCAGGATGCCTCTGAAAAACACACTTTAGGAATTTTAGAAAATACTAATTCAAATCTGTTTTTCATGATATTTTACAGAGAACATCCCTAGCATGTTTATTATGACATATAATTTTTCCAGAATGGTCCAACAACGAAAAATTCCCTTTTTGTATTTCAACATCAATATTGTTCCAGAACATAGTTTACAATGAGAAAATGCACTTAAATACAAAAAGCGCCTACAAAATTCTGGAAAAATTCATGGACTCCAAATGGTCCAAAATGACTCACGAAATTTTATCAGATCAAATTTTCCATGAAAAGTTATTTTTTTAATTTTATCTCTCAGTTATCCAGCTTTTGGATTTTTCAAAGAAAAAATGGGTAAAAATACTTCCCAAGCTTTTATGACTTTGAAAAATTCAGGGATGACCCTCGTGGTATATAAAATGAACCCATGGTTCCATTTTTCCAAAATCACGTCCCAAAATGTTCATAAAAATCAAAACATCCCCATTCTCAGAATCAACAGTTTTCAAAAATAAATCCGGTAAAAATAGTTACAGTGCTCAAAAAAATCTGAAAAAATACCATGACATCTAGAGGCATCAAAACATAGAAAAATGTATTTACATCCTCAAAATCATGTACTAAAACCAAGACAAAAAATCAAACACAGTTACAGAGCAAACTAACAACTAGCTATTTTAAGTTTTTCAAAAGTTCTTGTGACACCCATGGTGTCTATAGACTACCAACAACATCCACAATCAATATTCAACAAGAAAATAACTTAGGAAAGAAAGAAACCTCTCCATACCTTCTAGTTTCCTCCACCAAATGCAACACTAATGGGTTGGTTGTATAGCTCTAGTCTCCCTCTACGATATATCAAAGATTAATCGGTAGAAATTTAGATTTGGGAGTATAAATCCTAGAGAGAAGTTGAGAGTTATAGAGAGAAGATGGAGAGAAACTTGGAGAAGAAGAAAAATGAAAAATGAGACAATGAGAGACACACACACATATAGGAGAGAGAAAAAGCAAAAAGTGAAAAAGTGCCCCCTCCCTCTCTCTCCTAGGGCTGGCTCACACTTCTAGGCATTAGGGATCATGTTGGTTTTTCAATTGATCCCATACAAGACCCATTAGGGTTAGGGTTAAGGTTTCTGTGCAATTTTGGTAATCTAGGTCACTAACAATCATGCAAATAGAATTTTAATTCACTCCTATTTTAATTATTATTTTTCTAAGACACAACTTAATTAATCACTAATTATATTTAATTACTCAAAACGTATATTTTTCTTATTTAGAACAAATAAATCCCAATTAAATCATAATTAAATCACACTAGTATATACTTATTGAATTGTAATTTTTAGGGTGTTACACTGGTTAGCAAGACCCATAATAAAATACTACCTTCGTTCCTTATCTCTTGATATATAAGGTTAATGCACACAATTCAAGAAACATTTAATACTCCATCCACCCCAAAATAAGTGTTGTCCTAGATTTTTTTACATAGATCAAGAAAAACTATTAAATAGAAGAAAGAGAGAAGTAATTTTACAAAACTAACCGTATTATTAACATTGCATTGAAAAACTAAAGTGACATTATTAAGGGTATTAGTGAAAAAAAGTAATTAATATTGTGTTGAAAAGACAAATGCGACACTCATTTTGGGACAGAAGGAGTACTACTCACAAATAATACATTTAGTCTAAAATACCCTCATTTAATATCTATGATGGAAGAAGTTGTGAAAATCTACGCCATGTTAAATAGGGGTACATGTGAAAAAAAATAATAAATTAGACTTGGAATATGTAAAACATCAAGAGTTTTGGAACAAAAATAAGAAGCTAAAACATCAAGAGATAAGGAACAAATATTTTTTTTATCCATAGGAATCAAAGACAGGTAGCGGAGGGTTTACAACAACTCACACACTTTGCTCAACCAACTGAGCTAGACCCCATCGGTAAGGAACAAATGTATTAGTTGTTGGGCTACCTATTGTACCACTTTTTCTTTTCACTCTACAATAAATACACGAGTAAATTAATTAAAGATAAGGAAATAAGTAAGTGTATAATTGATAAAAGGATAATTAATGTGATGTTGAACTTTACAAATGACAGATAAATATGAATAAAAATTCTTTATAAATTTGACAATTAAAAAGGAATGAAAGAAGTATAAGATAAGATTTTTACCTAATTATACGCGCGCAATCTTTTTACCTAATATTTGCACAGGAGGATACTTTTTTTTTTTTTTTAAGAAAGCACAGGAGGAAACTTGATTATACCTTTGTTATACCAATTCTTTAAACATGATGAAAAATATAGGTGGCTGATCATTGACGTGTGAACACACTTCAATATGTGAAAGAATAAATATAGAACTACACTTGAAAGTGGTATATAATTAAGGGTTATGCTAATCGCACTCGTTAAAAAATTAAAAAAAGAAAATATTTTATTATGAAAATTATAGGAGAACATAAAAAAAAATATGGATATCGCAATTTTACGCATCCTAATAAAATTATTTTTCCTTTTATTTCTTTAATCAATGTCTTAAAAGTATTGGTTAACATTTGCTTATAATTAATGACATGTTCTAGTAGACAATTTAAGAACCATTTATCTGTTCAGTAACAAATAAATCAAAAAGGACAATTCTCCATTATTTCAAATCACTTGACATTAACTATTAATTCACTTCATTATGTACAAATTGCACATATAGGCTTTTCTAATTCTGATTACTACAAATTGACATTCATCTTATTGCTGGTATGAAGAGAGAGATCAATATTGAAATTCACCCTATTTATCCTATCCTTTTTCTATTAAAAAAATTTATAACACTTATCTCTTGATTGAAATTATACTGAAATTTTATAACACTTTTTCAACTCATAAACTACTTTACACTCCCGGCCGCTTTCATTATTTGTCTAAAAGGAAAAAGTCATATAAACACCTAAAGTGCTATCTTTTTTTTTTTTTTTTTTTTTTTTTTGTGAAAGGCCTAAACTAGTTTCTACTGTGGGAAAGGCTCCTAGGTCTCCCACCGTGGAAAACAAACGTGATACGTAGGATAAATTTTTTTTTCGAGATTTGTGTGAGCTTATAGTGAAATTGTTTACACTGAATTAAATTTAAAAAAAAAAAAAGGTGGTCCCTTTTTGCCAAAACTAGTTCCACCACACAACCCTTATTTTCCTTATATGCCAAAATCAATAAAAAGTTTGCTTCTTTGCGTGATGATCCTTCTGGGTGCCACAAAGCTCCTTGCTTATTTTATGGATTGTAATTTTTGTAAGTTGATTTATATGGTAACGATTGCAAGTGCAACATGCTAAAACGATTACAAGAGGCAACGAAAAACTATTCCTCTATTTTTATAAGGATGAAACGATTGCCAATAAATCTGGTCACCGTTTACAGCAAATCGTTTGTGGGCACACAATAGATATTTTTTGCGTTCGTTCTCGAATCTTCTCCGTCATCGGCACACATTGCTTCAATGATGACTCCAATCCAGTTACCGTTCACGTAAGGTGCAGCATCCCGTCTGCGCAGCGCCGTAAGGGTACGGATTTCAAGAGAAAGATGGAAGAGAAGCCACCGTGGGAAGCACCACTTTGTCTCTCTCCGCCGCACCACTCTCTCTCTCCATCTCCAATGAGAAAAGAATGGAAACAGGTCCACACGAGGAGGGAACCAACTCTTTTTTTTTATATATATATTTAATCCAGTATAGACATCTCTACGGTAGTCTTACACTGATATCGAAAAAAGTTTTTATCCTATGCACTACGTTTGTTTCCCACGATGAGAGACTTATTAGTCTTTCCCACCGTAGAAGCAGTCTATGAAATCACCCTCCTCTCTTCCCCCACAAACAAACAAACCAAATTAGCATATACGTTGGCCGTGAGTACTTGCATAATAATATTCTTTTCTTTTCTCTTAAAATTTGTATACTTGTGTAGTTTTTTATTATAATATTCCTCTAATCTCCTAATTTTTTTTTTTGCTTGGAATAACATTATTCATAAGTACAGACACTTTGTATTGCAGAGATTCCTTAATTATTCATTTTAAACGTATTTATTAATTTAAATTTTACTTAATATATAATTAATTTCATCATTTGTATATAACGTAAACCTTTACAGTACATGTCAATTATGTTTTTAAACTCTACAAAATTTACGTACAATTAGGTTGAATTCTTTTTTATTTTTATTTTTATTTTATTTTTACAGCAGCTCGTTGTTTTGCCATTAGAGGCTCCATTAGTAATTAACTTGAATTAGTTCAATCTCAATAGCATTTGGCATGGGACTGTTACAACATGAAATTTATAAAATTGAATATATTTTGATAGTATGCTAAAAATAATTTGAATCAATACTAAAAGATAGGTCAAGGAAACAGAATTATCCTAATTTAATATTCTAATTATTAAGCATTTGAAATTTAGGCTTAATTTGTCCAAAAAAAAAAAGAAATTATTTATACTTGACTTACTTATTTAAACAAATCAAATTTAAAGTTTATTAATCTGTTTATGTCTTAATTATTCTTTTGTTTATTGAATTTCTACTTAATTAAAGTATTGTTCATTAATTTAGCATTTAATAGATGCTTTCATACTAATAAAATAAAATAAAATCATTAAAATATAATTTTGCATTCATAAAGATAATGTAAGATTGGAAATAAAATCTTTGATAATGAAACACACACACGGGCGTATTATTTACAAACACATACATGCACACACCTACATGCATGCGAGAATTATTAACAAGCTATTAATATTGATCCGATAAAACTTTTGGATTTGAATTATTTAAATAATCAAGTTTAATTATAAATTCGAACTTATTTGTTTGACTAAAAAAATAAGAACTCTAAATATCTCTAATAAAGAATGTTCTCAATTTATTTTTAGTAGGTCATAGACTCTTACACTGTTATATACATATTGAGATGGTACTGATGTATTTACATATTGTTGCAAAATATTTAGGAAGAACAGAACAAGGGGGTTTATTTGCACAGCTGCACACAATTTGATTCCAAAAGAGGAGCATCACCCGCAACACTTAATTGACAAAGGTTTGACAAAAACCGTCCAAGCAAATTACGGAACATTGATCCCAACTCATCAGATGGTGGACAAAAACTCAAACGGAAAATTGAAATTAAACCCAGATTAAAGGAGAATTAAGCAAAAGCACTGCCAAAAAAATAAAAATAAAGCAAATGACCCTCAAAGATTAATTAGCATTCCACTTCTGATTATTTTATTTTTTTTTATCCGTAAAAATCGAAGATAGTATCAGAAATTTACAATACTCACGTATCCTGCTCAACCAACTGAGCCAGGGTTTTTTCATTGTTTAACATTATGGTTGTGGCACTTATATTTTATCCCCCATGACCTAGACTTGAACCTGATTTCTTATGTGTAGCTCAGCAAGTTCAATTTAAAATAGATTAACGTGACCAAAGCATAGGCAATTAGGACACGGTTCCAAGCGCAATGAAAAAGTCCAAATTGAACTGCAAATGCGCACACACGATTGAACGAACTAGTTAAGAGAGTGACGGCGACGACCAACCGTACTATCTTAGCACATTTTCTCTTCACGCGATCCATCTTTTTCTTTTTCAACCAGTTAAGATTCAATTCAGCCCACGCTTCTTTTGTTTTGTTTATTTGTCAAAGCCCCCCTCTTTGAAGTCTTTACAACCCTTTCCTCCATCTTTGAATTGTCTTCGAGAAATGAAAATGTTGGTAGAAATAAATCATTATTAAAACCTACCAAAAACACCCGCTAAGTAAATCATTATTAAAACCAAAGTCTGCCTCTTTTTTTTTTTTTTCTTTCTTAAATGCCTTTATTGGATGTCATCAATCTAGTTGGATAACTGGATAATTATTTTAGAATGATTATATGTTCTAAAATTATTTTTTTAGTATAAATACCTACAAATACCCATGAATATTCATTAAATATGTGAATAGTAGCTTAATAGATATATTTGGGACAAATTTTATTTTTAGTCCCTAAACTTTTATCAATTTTTGTTTTTAGTCTCTAAGCTTTTATTTGATCAGTCTTAGTCCCTAAACAATTTTTCTGTTTGTTTTTTCGTTCCTTCCATTAAGTCTTTCTGTTAAATGATGACGTGACAGTTAATTTGTGGTGATTTTTTTCCAGTGGTTAAAGCAGCCAGAAATTGTTTGACAAAATTATTTAAAATGTAATTAAACATTTTGTGGCGGTTAAAAATTGCCACAAATTGCTTCTCTATATTTTTTAAAATCCCTCCCGTGAAATTTAAAAGCCACTCAACCAAAAATCAAATTAAAATCCAAAATCAAATTTCACGTACAGATCTACAGCAGCAACAACAATTCGTCACACCATAATCTTAATCCAATAATAAATTTCTTAAAAAAGCAAAAGAGGGAAATTTCATTTGATGAACATTTAAGAGACCAGATCGATAGCGGAGGGGATTCCGTCAAGCCTTATGGAAGTGGCTATGGAAAGAAGTGGTGGGTGTATGCAGAAATTGGGTGGATTATGGAGTAGGAAGGAAGAGGGAGTTTGAGGCGCGAGGATTAATCGAGATCGGAAAAAAAAAAAAAAAGAGTGAATGTGGAATTAATCGTGTTGTGGGAGATTGATAAGTAATTATTGCTTACTGCATTGGAGGTGCAATTAAAACCCTAGTAAAATTGGGGAAAAAATGAGACTGAAAATTGAATTGAGTGTGCGTGACCAATGGCGAACACCGACCTCACCTCCGACCACATCTTGTAACCGTGCACTCCTCCTCTGTCCCCTCTGCGTCGGCTACCCCTTCCGCGCACTCGGCTGCGACGACGACTTGACTGTACCACCGCCGTCCATGGTGGACCCATTTCCCAACGGCACGCTGGCGATGGAGGGGCTCTACGAGTGGGCGACGTGGATCCTTTCATCCGTTCACGTGCGATGATAATTTCGAAGATGTGGTGGTTGTTCACATTCACGAGGTGTCACAAACTTAACGAGAAACCGTCTATTTCATTATACATATCATGTATCTATTTTTTTTTTTAATAATTTATGATGATTTTTAGTCATTAATAAATGTTGAGTTTAAATATAAGAAGAATGTGTATTTTGTAACAGTTTATAGCTACCAGAAACTATATTAATGTGTATTTTGTAACTGTTTATAGTTATCAGAAATTATATTTCCGTTATCAATATTAACACTATGAGAAGAGAGGGACTAAAACCAAATTTTTTTAAAAATACATGGACTAAAATGGTTGATTCGAAAGTACATGAACTAAAATCAATTTTTTTTTTTAAGTATAAGGATAAAAAACATATATTACCCTTATTTTAATTATATTCTCAAATTGTTTAACTTCGAGAGTCAATATAAGTAACTCCATTAGAAATTCTCATAGTTACTTGTTTGTTAATGATTAATTATTTTCTGTCATGAATTTATTTTCTCTAAATTTTATAAACGATCTGTTATGAATTTATTTTCTCCAAGCAACTTCTATAAACGATCTGTCATGAATTTATTTTCTCCAAATTTTATTAGTCAATGACTTTGCTGATCCATATAAGCAAATACCTACTCCTAGTTTCTTGGCAAAACTCTTGACAACATCATTTTTTATATTGATTGCAAACCTGACAATATATATAAGATTAAAGAAATTTCAAAATAATAAAGTTGGTGATATTTTGAGAAGCTGTGCAACTAGTTATTCATCATTTCAAAACTGTTATATTCAGTTTGTAAGTAGGTAAGTCAATTAAGTTGCTCATATCTTAGTTAGAGCATATAAATTTTTTGCTTGTCCACAAATTTTAGTCCTACTTGTATTGATTCACTTATCTATATGAAATGATATGAGTCCTTTTTTGAAAAAAAAAATAAAATTGGCAAAACTCTTATAGTTTGACCCGATAAAACACGTGTTCGTTGTTTCGTAAGTTGACATTTTTTTTTCTATATTTTAGTTGCTCCCGTACAATCGATTATTATAGTATTTTTTTGATAGCCGATAGGTTTTTTTGCTGAATGTGATAGCTGATAGGTGGTTTTGAATATGATAATATAGTATTTATTTTCATTTTTTTTTTAAAAAAATCTATTTTTAGTTTCATATTTGTATAATAATTTTAATTTAATACTGATTATTATATTTTATAGTTTTTACAATGCATGATTGTTTAAATAGATTATTTATCTTCATTTTGTGAGCTTATAATTTCATATAGATTTAAACACTCTACATAAAAATTCACTCAAATGCTAAAGTTACTGAAATAAGTGTTTAACTTAATTTTGTGGATCCTATAATGCTTGAAAAATATGTTATTTATGGTTAAAATTTTGGTTAAGCAAAGTTGTTTATATAAATAAGTAACGATGCTTGTATAAGTAACTTCATGGCATTTGTTCCGATGGAAAAGAAAAGTTATGCAACTTTGCCTAAAGTTAAGTAACTTGTGTAAGCACTTGTACTGAAAATGCTCTTATGGATACTTATACATCTATATTTAAAGACTATGCATTGACATTGTTATCCAATCTCAAACCAATGTTGGTATAACTTTTAATATATTAATATAAAAGTTAACAAATTTATCATACATAGTAGTCTGTGATTGTATGACAGTATAAAACTATTTTATACTATCCGTGTATAATTTTTTTTCTCTTTAATTAAACAAAACATTTTGATAATTTTTGCTGAAGAATCTAATTATTTTCGTCAATGATGGATATAGAAATTTTATATAATGGAGACAATATTCATATTCATATAAATAAATTTATGGGGACAAACTTATGTTATAGATTATTGCATTTCATATTATGGAGCAATTAATAATTAAATATGTATATTAATATTATATTAAGAAATTTTAAAACTTTGTGGGGCAATTGCCTCCATTGTCTTATAAGTGGATCTGTCCCTGATTTTGTTTAACAAGAGTTGAATTTGAGATTTTATTAATTATTGTGATTTAAATCAATTTAAATACGTACTTTAATTATATTTAACAGTTAAAAATTAATTTTATTAAAATCAATCTGATTAAACTTCAAACTAATAAACAAACAGATACTTAATGATCATCAAAATAGCAGTTACATAAGGCAAATCAAATTTAACTAAAGCCACCGAAACCAAAACCGAAATTTGATTGAGCTCGTTTTGTTCCATTCACATACCTTACCTATAGTAGTAGTATTGTTTATTATTTAATTTATTTCCCAAGATCATGAATCATCCATCCTTGCGTGTAGGAATGAAATGTGTGAAGGGAAGCATGAAGCATCACTCTTAGGAAAACACCAGAGTTTGCGAAGGGACGATCTGATAAATCAAGCGGCGCGGAAAGCGTCCACGTGGTACGCTGCACCTGACTTATGTGTGTGAAGAAGCGATTGATACACACATTACACAACCCAAAGTGATGTCGGAACCCAACCAATGGAAATAATAATAATAAATAAAAAAAACACAACGAATCCCTCCCATTCTACCATTCTATTCCATTTCGTTTCATTTCTCGCATCTATTCCTGTCAAATGTGATCTGCGACTGAGACAGAGACGCACGACGACAAAGGCGAACAACGTTTAACTTTCACTTTCACACGTCAAAGATTTAAGCCAATCCATTCCATCTATTCATTCATTCACGTTTCTCCGTTCTGATTCTCGTTCGGCTCGGGATGGATCGGCGCTGAACCGGAGCGGTTCGGCTCGGAGAGATCTTCGGCTCGGAAACACGCATTTGCGGCGGTGATGAGAGGGAGCTGCTGCTGGTGGAACCGTCGGACAGAGCAGCGGTTCCGCCTACTCGCGATCTCCACCGTTAAATCAGTGAAGATCAAGCTTCTCCTCTGTTGCTGCGTCGCCTTCACGCTTCTCGCCTTCTCCACAAGCGCCTCTTCCTTCGTCTTATGGAACAACCAAACGCCGCCTCCGCCTCGCTTCCCCGATTCCAGGTTCCGATTCCTTTCTCTTTTATACTTCATTAATTTAATTTTCCAATTACTTTATATGTACTCCACTCGACAATGCCAAATATAAAAATAAAATAAAATAATTAAGATCGGTTCGCTTTTGGTAACAGATTCTTTTTCGGAAAGCCGGTTTTCCTTTGAGGACGTGTTGGCTACTTAGATTCTGTTTGATTTTCTTTCGTCGTTTTCTTGTTTCTTGCATATATGGGGAGAAAACATAAAGAAAGGGATACTTATGTGTATAGGTTTTTATTTGCTAGGTTAATAAGGTTAATTTTGGAAAGAGCATAGGGAGATGAACCTGATGTTTTGCTATCGTCGTTTTGGAAACAATCTGTTTTAAGTGATTGGTGTTGCTTAGATGGAATTTTTGCAAGAGTGACGGTTGAATAAGTTTTTTGGTTCTTGGGATCTTGGATATTGATGTTTGGGAATTCTGATGTCACTATTATTATTAATATTGTTTACACTTTGTTTATTGCTTGTATTTTATTGTCAAGTGATAAGATCATTTAATGGAATTTGGGTTGATAATTATGTATCTGATGGATTGTTGGATATTATGAAATTCATTACTTCTTCATGAGCTTTCTAAGTCTCCCAACAATCTGGAACTGGAAATCGGGTGAATGAAACAGGATTTGGGGTTTGGTGGTTTAGAATTTAGATTATTAACCTAGAACCTAGCTCAGAGGAATGTTTCATTCGAGTATTAAGGACTCTAATCCTCCTTTATCATATATTCTTGATACATAAATTAGTGGTATGTGGTCTGGGGATTTTTTTTATGCTAAATTTTGTTTTCTTAAAGTGTAATGAGCTTATGTTGCTTGTGATATTAGAGGACTCACTGTTGTTTTATATTTTGTTCACAGGAAAGGGTATTCTATAGTAATGAACACATGGAAGAGATATGATCTCCTAAAACAGTCCATCAAGCATTATTCATCATGTCCTCGACTTGAATCAGTACATATTGTGTGGAGTGAACCCGATCCTCCTTCAGATATTCTTTTAAAATTTCTGCACCACACTGTAAAGTCCAAGTCTAAAGATGGACGGTATGTGAAATTGAGGTTTGATATCAACAAGGAAGACAGTTTGAACAATAGATTTAAAGAAATTAAGGATTTGGAGACCGATGCTGTCTTTTCTATTGATGATGATGTCATATTTCCTTGCTCTTCGGTGGAATTTGCATTTGATGTTTGGCAAAGTGCACCTGATACAATGGTTGGTTTTGTACCTCGTGTCCATTGGGCGGATTCATTGGTATGGTTTATCTATTTTTTGCCAAATTATTGTCCACTCTCCCTGTTAATTTTGGTCAGAAAATATTTTTTTTATGCCTTTGCTTTTATTGTCCACTATGGCACTATCCCCGTTAATTTTGGTCACACAATATGTCTTTTTATGCCTTTGCTTTAGGAGCTCAAATGTGAGAGGAAGTGAATGACTAATTTACATCGAGGCGTGGAGCAAGTCAATCATTTTTGTTTCAATTTTCATGCATAATTTTGTTCTTTGTTTGCACTACAATGTTGGCTCTATAACTGCCTTGATTACTGATAACATTTACCTTTCAAGATGTCTTTTTGCAAAATATAGAAAGCATACTTTTGTGAAACATATGGTGTGGAGATCCATTTCAATTTTGAGCATGATTTCTTACTGACATCCTATGATGCACATATACAATACGATACGTATCTTATACGGCGATACTATTATTCTAAAAATATATAGGATATGATACGTGTAAGATACATATCTAGATATGTATAAAAATTCATAAAATATAATAAATATATAATTGCATTTATGCAAATCCAAATCAAGCACAAACTTCTTGGACATTGCTAAAAAAAAATTATAAATCATTGTCATCGTAAATCATTTCCTATTGTCTACAAATAGGAATATTATTAATCTCATTCCTTTCTTGAAATCATCTATAAAGAGGACAAGCACAGTAGTGTTTCTATATTATACATGCTTCTATGTCTCATTTGTAGCTGTACTGGATTTTCAAATCTTTTTTTAAAGGCTGGATATTTCACGGATACATATAAGTGAAGTATTCGAGAGTATAGGTATTGGATACGTATAGGATACAAATATGTGAAGCAAATTAAAGTATTGGTGCTTCATAGCTGACATCAAAACAAGAAGAACAGTACATTTTGTATATCTTATATGTAATTTAGTTTCTAAATTGACCCTTATCATAAACTGGAGACCTGTTATGTTGTTCTTGATGAGTATCTAATTTAAAGGAAAAGAAAGCTGAGCTTCTTTCATAGAGGAAAGAATTTAATCTATTAGTCTTGTTTGATGCATCTCTAAACTTGGTGTGAACCTTGATGATTATTGTAATGTTGGATCCTTAAATATGCAATCTTTTTGGCTTTCTTCATTAATTTTCCTGAGTGTAGTGCTGTGACAGGAAAAATATGAAAAAATTCCAAGGCTAATATTTCAAGTTATTCAATTTGCTTGCAGGAAGGTAATGGCAACAAATTTAGATATGGTGGATGGTGGTCTGTGTGGTGGACGGGTACATATAGCATGGTGCTCTCCAAGGCAGCAATCTTTCACAAAAAGTATTTCAATCTCTACACAAATGAGATGCCATCATCAATTAGAGAATATGTAACCAAAAACAGGTTTTTCCCTGGACTAACTAATTATTCACTACCTTTCTCTTTAATCAGACTTCAATCTCTCAACTTTGATTCTGCCTTTTTTATATTATTTGCTCAATAATTCAATTGATTTACCAGGAATTGTGAAGATATTGCAATGTCTTTCCTTGTTGCAAATGCTACTGGTGCACCCCCTATATGGGTTAAAGGTAATTGATTCATAAAAAACAAATTGTTTGATTTTTTTAGGTTTTTTTCCCCTATATACTGATGAATGCACTTAGGAACTCAACAACGCCATATCCTATAACCATTGCATAGAAGTCACATGAATTATTATTTTTTCTTTTTTGCTTGTTTAGTTCAGCAGTTCCTTAATTTCACTAGCTCAACGTGCATAATGATCTTTACTATGTTAAAACAACCCATGAAAGCAACAGATTTTTGCTACTTATTGATACTAGAACTACTAGTAGTTTGTCGTGTTCATTTAGAGCTATTTCCTCTCCTTTCTTTATCGCATGGAATAGTATCTGATATCTTGTTAGCATACATTAAGAGGTATACCATTAGCAAAAGGAAGCATCTGTACTTTAGATTTTCAGTGAAATTAGTTGTTGCCTCCTCTCCGCTTACCTCCTGCCTCAGTCATATGATAGACAGTGGATTTACAGTGTATAATGCATAATGCAGCTGAATACAGCAATGTGCTAACTCAGCTAAGATTGAGATGGAAACTATCTCCAACTTATTAGAACATATGTGATTTCAGTATGTTTGAGAAGTTACAGTATGGAATTTAGTAGCTGATTGTGAAGTTTCATGCTAATAATTGATTTTATGTAGTGAACTTCATTCATGGCAATACAAATTGAGCATTGCATTCATTATCTGTAAACTATCATGTTGATATCCCCTGCATAGATATATGTATACTAACCTCGTCGATTTTGTTATTTTTGTTAACAGGCAAAATATTTGAGATTGGATCGACTGGAATCAGTAGTTTGGGAGGTCACAGTGAAAGAAGAACAGAGTGCGTCAACAGATTTGCTGCCGTGTTTGGGCGGATGCCTTTGGTATCTACTTCAGTTAAGGCTGTTGATAGCCGCAGTATCTGGTTTTGGTGACGCTGGAATTTTGATTATCTTTGCATTTTTAGAAAATTCCACTACCGTCTATTATTAGCTAGTTGAGTTACTCCATTCACGTTAGTCACAGCTGTATAATATTCAATCTTATACACAATTCATGCGTTTTGCCGCTAATTGGTCAAATTCCTTAGGTTGATTTCTTGTATTACTGAATGTAATACAAGGCAGCATCCCGTGGTGCTTTTTTCACAAAATATTAAGAATATGATTGTGAATATCAAGGGGTATTAGACCCTTAGTGATGATGAAGCTCTATCTGTAATACAGTTTTTCACTTGATCTGATCTGCTGTCTTTCTTATTTTGAATTTATATTATTAATCGTCAAGTAACCCAATAGATAACGTTTTTGTGTTGGAAGAATGAAAAATGGGATTCATAATGGACCGCAAATGGATAGCACCATAGCAAATTGTTGAAACGATTGTAAAGTTGAATAAATAACAAGACGGTTTCTAGGGTGGACCACTTTCACAAGTGGTCCACCAAGCACTAGTTATATGAATTTTTAGATTAATCAAAGGCACACTTTCTTACAATACATCTTTCACACCATAACTTTATTTCTTTAGTCTCCCTCCCTCTCCAGCAGCTCCTCCACCATCATCGGCCACTATTCACCACCCACCACCGCTCCAAATGTCGTCGTCACGCACAAATGTGACCAACCCTCCTTCTTCCCCTCTTCTCCTTTCTTTCCCAAATCAAGTGCTTGAGGTATATTCCCCAAATCACCAACCAACCCACAAAGTAAGGTTTTCATCAACGACGTCGATGTAGCTTTCCCTAGCATCTTTTACGGTCGCAACGTTGTCGTTCATGACCCTGCTGGAATGCTTAGTCTTCGATCCAACAATTCTTCTTCACCTTTGTCGGTGCCAGTGGTTCCTCCGATTCATTCCGTAGATCATCGATTCTTATCTCCAAGAAGCAACTGGTTCTTGCTCCAGTTCCGAAGTTTGCATCATTCCACGTCACGAGCCAGCCAAGTTCTCCCCCTTCGGTTGAGGCTCCGACACCTGGTTGGACGGTTCATCCTTTGGTAGCTTCATCTCCCAAATATCCTAATTCAATATTAATGCCGCCGGAGGAATATTTCGATAATTAAGCTTACTTTTTTTTTTCTTGTTTCTTTGGCCAAAATCGTTCTTGTAGCATTTGGAGTTTGAAATTTCAATGTCTCTAGCAAATCAATAGAAATGTATATTTGATACCTGTACAAATTAACGGAAACTTTGACTTGTAGCATACAAGAGCCTTGATCTAGGGAAGAGTAGGGGAAGGAGGACGATTGGTGCGTTATGGCGTCACGACGGCGTTTGACGCGGTTATGGGTGGTGATTGGAGGGGAATGACGGTGGTGGATGGTGAACGGTCATCGGTGACGGTGGAGGAGCTGCCAGAGAGGGAGGGAGACTGAAGAAATAAAGTTATGGTGTGGAGGGTGTATTTGTAAGAAAGTGTGTCTTTGATTAATTTAAGGGTTCATAAAACTGATGCTTGGTGGACCACTTTCACAAGTGGTCCACCCTAGAAACTGTCAAATAACAAAGAAAAAAAAACATTTTCGCTGGTAGTTTCCAATATATCTTCATTTGACTTTTTCACATTTCTTAATATTCCATATGAAATTATATAAACAATATAATTAATTCCCACAAGCTTTACGAACAAAAAATCATTACAAACAAGAAATTGTCTGAAGTTGTTATTGATTTGAAAAGTTAAAAAAACCTGATCATATCTAGTTTAAGTTGTGTTTGTGGAGAGATTGTGTTCTTTAAATTTTATAGAAATTTGCTACATATAGCTATGGTTAATGGATCCATAATAAGCGGCATTAACTACGTCCCATCTGTAGTCGAAGCAATACTTTTTTCTCTGTAAACAGGTTGATAGGATGGAACAACACTCAGGTCTCAAAGGTTGAGTTGGTACTCATGCTTCCTTCATGAACTTAACTTTGAGCTAATAATATCATTCAGCCATTCAGGCTAGACACATCTTCATATTTAAATATGAACATAGATAGTTGTTCCACGAATTACTTACTACAATGGAAAAAAGAAAAGCTGTAGTAACAACTATCTAGAAAAACCAGAAATCAAGGGATAAAACTTGGGAAAAATATATTTTTAGTCCCTATACTTTGTAAAATTCTTGGTTTTAGTCTCTGTACTTTACCATCGAACATTTTAATCACTAAACTTTTAAAAATAAATGTTTTTAGTCCCTCAGGATAGACACCACTACCAGAAAATCGCGGAATAGAGACCGAAATCTGCGACCGAAATTTTTGGGTCACAAACTGCGACCGATTTAGCCACCGATAACAAGATGAGTCATTTGAGTAGAACAGCGACGGGTTTTGCGACTGAGTATTTCCGTAACAACATAGTCAGGAACAGCGACTGAACATGTTTCGGTGGCTGGTTAACAATATTTTTTCATTATATAGCGACCGAAAATGATTCGGTCGCTACTTTACTTGAATTAAATTCCCAATTGGCGACTGATATATGTTCCGTCGCTAAATGTTTTTATTTTAATGTCATTGTAGTGACTGAAACAAATTCGGTTGCTATTTTGATTTCAAAATATCAATTAATTCTAATATTTAATTAATAATATTGTAAAAATATCTTATATAGTTAAAAAATATAAATAATAATAATAATAATAATAATATAATAGTCATAAAATAATTTAGGATTTGATTTTTTTTAAAATTTTATTTTTTTACATTTTTTTAAAAATAGACTCAACATAAATATGTCTTACAACATATATAATTATTTTTTGTCTTTACATGTTGCCATGTTAATAGTGGTAAAAAATGCTATTTAAACCACTTTGAAAACCAAAAGATGGTGCATTTTCATATTAGAAGAAACAAAATACAAGATAAAATATTTTTTAGGGACTAAAATCGAACCTTAAAAATTTTATAGGGGCTAAAATCATATTTTATCCTATAATATAAAATTGAAAATTATAAATAATAATAGATCTATAATTTTTTTGGTACAAAATTAACCTAAAAATATAATAAATATTACACATATATTATAAATAATAAATAAAAATAAGAATATAACGTTATAAATATAATATGAAGTGTTATGTTTGTGTTTGATTAAGCCCAATAAGTCCTAAGCACAAAACCAATGATTGTTCAAGGCCTAATAAAGCCTACTTGTAATAGTAATGATTGAGCGAGGCTCAATTAGGTCAGAATGTAACATTGATAATTGACGAAGGCCCAAGTGTCACACTAATGATTGATTACAAGCCAATAAGGCCCAAGTATAACACTGATGATTGATTAAGGCCCAATAAGGACCAAGTGTAATACTGATGTTTGACCAAGGCACAATAAGGTCCAAGTGCAACATTGATTATTGACCAAGGCCCAATAGGGCCCAAAGGCAAAATTGATGATTGACCAAGGCCCAAGCATAACACCAATGATTGATTAAGACCCAATAAGGCTCAAGTGTAACATTAGTAATTGATTAAGGCCCAATAAGACCCAAGTGTAATACTAGTGATTGATTAAGTTCCAATAAGGCCTAAGTATATTAAGACCCAATAAGGCCCAAGTGTAATACTGATGTTTGACCAAGGCCCAATAAGGCCTAAGTGCAACATTCATGATTGACCAAGGCCCAAGCGTAACACTAATAATTGATTAAGACCCAATAAGGCCCAAGTGTAATACTGATGTTTGACCAAGGTCCAATAAGGCCCAAGTGCAACATTGATGATTGACCAAGGCCCAATAAGACAAAGTGTTATATTGATGATCGAATTTAGATTGGATCACACATGATTGAATTTAAATTTTAGTCCAAACTAATTAGATGATAACTTAGAAAAATTGAAGTGATTAGATCAAATATTTTTTTCTTGAAAGGTGATCTAAAAAATCCAATTTAAAGTGATTTGGATTTGATCATTTTTAACTTTACTTTTTTTTTTCTTTTGAATTATTTAATCTTATTTATATATTTTAAGTATGAGTATAATTCGTTAAAAAAGTATTTAATTTTATAATTAGACTCAACTATAACACTAATAATTGACCAAGATCCAATTAGGACAAAGTGTTATATTGATGATGGAGCAAGACCCAATTAGGTCGAAATGTTACACTAATGATGGACTAAGACCCAATTAGGTCCAAATGTAAAACTAATGATTGATCAAGGCCCAATTAAATTGAAGTGTAACATTAATTGATCATTAAATGTATATAATTTAAAAATAAAAGAAAAAAATTGAAATGGGCCTACCCATCTTACCACCTAATGATTAGATGTCACTTCTAATTATCTTTAATGAGATCAATGTGATCTAAATAAAATAATATCCTAATAATATTGATTATGTAAATTAGAATCAACCACTAATATCACAATTAATGAGTAATAAATGAAATAAAATGGAAACCAAAATTTCAAATTAATGTATGATATTAGGTAACGAATTGTGTTTCTCTTTTTAATACTAATGAATCATTAAATGTAAATTAAGTTTTAATTTGGAAACAATTAAAATCTGTTTACGTGAATTTAAGTTTTCTATTTCTTACCTTTGATTTATCTTTTTATTTAGAACACGTTTCTGTACGAAAAAAAAAAGAAGAACACGTTTAATTTGTCTTATTTTGTATTACATAAGTTTACTGTTTATTTTCTTGTAAAATAAATTATGATTATTAGTGATTATTAATGTTATATTATTTTTTTAATATTATTATTGCTGATATAACTATTAATTAACATTATTAATAAGAGATATTAATATTGAAAAATATTTCAAATTAAAATTTTATAGTTATTATTTTTGTGCGTGTGTGTGTGTATATATATATATATATATATATATATATATATATATATATATATATATATATTTCTATTAAATATATTTATTTATATTTGTATTTGGGATTAAGTCTTGCAAAGGAAAAATGGCGCCTTGGTTCATTTCTTTCTTCTTTCGTTTTCATTTCCCGCTTTCCCCTTTATATTTTTTTCTCCTTTCCCACCCTTTTACTTTATGCCTTTCCCTTTTCTACAAACCACATTGGATAATATCTTCACTCCCACAGCCACACATTCTCATCTTCCCAGTCGCAAGACCCACCAACCCACCCACCCTCAGAACCATCATCTAAAACTCCTTTCATTCCCAAACCTTCTTCGATGTGCTCACAGTCCCACCCATTAGGCTCCCCGCCCAAACCCCTCGGTGGCCTCTCTCCTACCACCGCCCTCCTACCACCGCACCGCCGTTTTTACCACCGTTCCCAAACCCTTTATCATTATAGAAAGGTATGCAACTCTTTTCCCCTTTTCTCTAACTCATAAGTTGTAGCTGTAATGGCAATTTCTCTCTTCAATTTGTTATTATTCAATTCAATTGCTCACTGATTGATATTGATACTTCCAATTTGCATTCCAGAGCCATGTATTTGGGAGAGACTTTCTGCAGCTACATCAGTATAAACAACAACTCCAATTTTGAAGTTAGAGAAGTCATTATCAAGGTGACTCACAACCTCATTTTATAACAGAAACCATGGTAATAACTCCTTCGCCCTTTCCTTTGACGTAACGGCACAATTGTATACGCTCTGCTTCCTCTGCTAACCGCTCCTTCATCCCATCTAATCAGGTCCAGCCAGATTATGTGACAATCATTGATATTTTCATTTATTTTTGAAAGAGGTTTTCAGTTTGTGATTAATTTATTTCATTTTTTGGCATTTAATTACAATTCCAAATTGAAGGGAGAAAAAAAGACTATATGAAAATATTTTTCACTTTTTTTCCAGAACCTTACCCTTTTTCAATACAACTTATAAGTTAATAGGCACTGATTGAAAATAACAATGTTGTTTAGGGAGCTGCAAAGAGAGAGGTTGCTGCCACTAACATGAATCATGCTAGCTAGCAGTCATTCTCGTAGTGTATGGTGAAGAACAATGCTGTAAATCTGCCACTAGCTCTTGGTAGCGTAGAAAGCAAAGAATGTCATCAGGAAGACAAGTTTTTGCCTATATTATCTTTGAGCCACAAGTGATTTAGTTAGAGCTATATGTGTGACTTATTTATTATTTATATGCTTCCTTGAGTATTCTCTTATCATTAGTTTAGATGCTCAAATGCTATTAATTGACATATTTTTTTTGTAATTTTTAGTTTGACATTAGCCCTGGTTTTTAATAAAAATGAAAATGCTCTTGCTAACAGTGATGGTGCTGCTACACTAGTTTGGTTAGTGGAGAGAAGGCACTCAAGCTTGGGCTTCAAGTTATTGCAAAAATCACTGGATATGCTGATGCCGCTCAGGTACATAAAATATATTTTAAATATGAATTACATCTTCAGACAACAAAAAATTAGAAATAGAAAAAACCATATTGGCATTCACATTATTTCTAGTGTATGATATATTATTAGTATAATTTCATACTCATATGAAGTTGATCTGTGCAGGAACCAGAGTTATTTACAACGGCTCCATCCCTTGCCATTCCCAAAGCTATTGCCAAGGTGGGGTTGGAGGCTTCACAAATTGATTATTATGAAATTAATGCCAAAGTTTTAATTGTAATCATTTTTCAACTTATGATGCAGTGAATTTTAATTCTTCATATTGTTGTTTGTAGGTTGTGGCTCTTGCAAATCAGAAACTTCTTGGACTTAACTCGGTGAGTTTCTCCTGTCACTGTGTGAAAGTTGTAATCCTTTAGTGTATGTGTAATAAACTATTTCTAATTGTCTGTCTTGAAGAGTGCATGCTGTAGGTCCTGAACCCCTCTTTGCACAGAGCAGAACATGTTAAAGTTTGCTCAACGCGACAAATTTATTAAGAACAATGTGTGTCTTTTCATACTTTTTGTGCTTATATATTGATGTGCATCTATTTTCGACCAAAAACAAGTGATAAGCATTCAATTATTACAAAGTAGTAATAGAAATTGTTTTATTCTGTTTTTAATTTAAAATGCTTAATGAATAGTAAAAGAAAGTTAGAGTTAGAAGCTTTTATAGAGCAACTATTTTTACATGTGAGTGATCTGAGTAGACATTTCTAATAATTGCTATTTAAATAATTATGTACTTTTTTCCATGCAATTGTAAACGATGATGCGTCTGGAGATGTCATTGCCATGAGAATTCAAATTCAACAACTTAAGGTATTCAATTTTTATTTATCCTTTCTTGTCTTTTGTTCTAAACATAGAGAATATTTGGCTGCCCTTTTTCTTTACATTTCTTGGGAAGGTAATGGTTAAGTAATTTAGTTATATTAGTGGCTTGGCTAATCATTTTATGAGTCAATTAATGCCTTTTTAGATGCTTATTGAATTGCCTATCAAAGAAAAGTATGCCAGTGAACAATTTTCACTTTTCATTTGGACTTTGAAAGCTAATGGAATAGCTACTTCAATTTAAATTTCATGCCTTCATCAATTGATTTAATTGGAGCCTTTGTATAAAATTACTTTAGTACTAATTGCCTGTCAGAAAAGTACAACATTGAATGCTATATTTGCTCTGTTTTTACTGTGTGCAAAGGGAAGCTTTGTTAGTTTCACATGGTAATTATTCCATTTGTCATGATAATATAGATTTCAATTTAAAGATGTGTATGCATGCAGAAGAAATGTGAATCTTGAGTATGCTGGACATATGGGGAACAAGACATTTTGCTTCATTCACATGGTTTAAGTTTTTTTTTTTTTTTTTTTTTGTGATAAGAGTGCAGTTTTTGTTTCTTCTCTTTTTACTTTCACGTAGCATCACTTTCTTTTTGTTTTTATCTCATTTTAATTTATTTGTATTAATCTAATGTTGAATCCAATTGTGATATTGTGTACATGTCAAGATGAAAAAGAAATCTTGCTTAAAGGAAATTGGTCAAACAATGGATGCATCACTTGGGTCACACTGGTAATACACGTGTTAAAATATCAAATAAAAAAAGTTGGATGTAACTTATATATATATATATATATATATATATATATATATATATATATATATAGTTGGATGTAACTATAATGCCTTTGAAAGAAAAGTTACGAGTAATTTCATGAATTAAATACTTATTGGGTTAAATAGGAAATATCCTTCCGAGCAAGCTTTTTTTTTCTATTATTTATTTGAGTTAAATGAATTAAATTTTATTTTCTTAGCAAATTTGTTTATTTTTTTCCAGCAAGTTGCCACATTATATGATATGATTTTGAGGAAGTTAGAAAAAGTAATATTTTGTAGGTACAATCCTTTTTATTCTCTTTCAATGTTAAAAGTCTGAACTTCAATTGTTTAGTGTGCTAAAATTGGTGTATTGCAAGATAACTTTTTATATTATTTTGTTCATTATATATACTATTTTGATAGTATAAAGTTTCGCTTGTAGTGTAGCCATTCTCGAACTTTTTATACTATTTTGTTAGTATATAAAGTTTCCTTGTAGTATAGACATTCTTGGACTAATGATCTAATATAAAAGTTTGAATACTTGTCATGAAGCAATAAACATTCTCAAGTACTTAAATAGCATTTTGTTATTTTCAAAAATTATACTTATCTTTCTTGTGATATAAAATGTTATATTTTAATTTAATTTAATATAAGTAAACTTGTTACTAACAATAAATAATTATTATATTATTTATTGTGAGTAACAAGTTTACTTATATTAAATTAAATTAAAATATCATTATAGCAAATTTTTTTTTATTATATATGAACTCCATTAAAGAAAATTATTATCTATGAGCTTTTTGAATATTAATTCTCCTTAGCGTTTACAATTAATTTTAAATATTATATTATTAATTTTATAATTTTAAAAGATGGACCAGTGTTTTAAATATTATTATTATAGCTTTGGAATTTCACCCAAACCTTGATTTTTTTTTTAAATTCCTAAATCAATAGTAGAATTTCAAAACTAGTTAACCATGATGTTGAGATTCCCAAAATGAAAAATGTAATACACATACACATATATAATTTATCTTAAAAATGTGGAATGCAATGATTTTGAAATTAAACCCCACAAGAATATGCCACTATAGATTAATTAATATATACAATTATGCTCATTAAGTACAGAGGTTTAATGCTAAAATTTGATACATGTGATTCTATTCTTTATAAATTTGAGAATTATGAATGTTCAAGCATGGTAGTTTTATTCACATGTAAGACATAAAATTAGAATTATTTATATAGAATGATCAAGTATGATTTTCAATGTTCCCTAAACTAAAACACCCTTGCTGCATTGCTTTAGTTGAATCCAAGATATATGATATAAAAATCCTAATTTTAGCCAAAACTATGTAGTGGTTCTTTTGATACTTTCCTTCTCACAGTTTACTTGAATTTACAAAAAAAATATAATTAATTGATGTTGTATTTATGACTTACATAGTAGTTTTAGACTCTTTTTGCTAATTGTTTCAGATTCTAATAACATTGCAAAGCATAGGTAATGAATTGGATGTTATTGGGCTGCTCATCGTGGAAGGAGCTGTGAGGAATGAACAAGTTATGATTAGGTAGAGTATGAAGGCTAGTTTGTACTTTTTGTAGATCTTCTTTGAGAGGGATGAACAATGTTAAAGCATAAATTGTAATTTTGGACCATAGTTGTGCCAAAAAATTATGTGCTGATACCACTGTATTGGTACTTTTTATCAATTATGAAATTGCACTTGATGTATTTTATTGTTGGTACTTTTTTATGAGTTATAAATTTGCACTTTATAATTCATCGTGTTTCTTGAGATATCATATATCTTATTTGAGTGTGCTTCTTAAGAGTGTGATTAAGAATTTTATTTATTGTTTATAATTATTAAATATGTTAAAATTATTCATAAATGCAGAAAGTTACAAATTATTTATTTTAAAATAACTACAATTTTATTTTTAGCGACTGAAATTATTGGTCGCTGTCTAGCCACCGAATCAGCGACTTATAGAAGATTTTAGAATTGGATTATTAAAAAATTAAATTAAAATTTAGCGACCTAATATATCAGTCTCTGTGTAGCCACCGACTCAGCTGCTGAAAATAGATTTGAGAATTAAATTATTAAAAATTAAATATACATTTAGCGACCGAAATAGCGACTACTATATTTGTCGCAGCTTTAATCCCACATAAGGGCAGCGACCAAAACCAGCAGCGACAGACAATTTTTCATTAGCGACCGATTATTTTGGTCGCTAGACAGCGACTGAGTAAAATTTCGGTCGCAAAAGGTTTAGCGACTTGGGTTTTTGTCACCGAATCTACTTAGTCGCTACTTCGGTCGCTAAACTAAATAGCGACCGAATTCATAAATTTAGCCACCGATTTTGTCGGTCGCTAAATGACATTTTTCTGGTAGTGCACTGACATCACTGATTTTTAAAAATTCAGGGACCAAAATGTTTGATAGTAAAGTACATGAACTAAAACAAAAAAAATTTATGAAGTATAGCATAAAACTTAAATGCAAGTGAGATGTAGAAGTTGGTCGTAACATGCCACCAAAAAGTACCATCACTCAGCCATGATGAATCATATGGACAATGTCATAGCTGTAAGTTGTCCAATTCTTCTATAGGAAAGCTATTAGCATCTTGTCCACCGGTGTTCCAAAGGAAACTGGCGTACTTTGATAAATAATAAGTGTTGCCAGGATCTGCTTCCAATGCTTGCAGATATCTCAGTTCTGCTGCCCAAACATCCTTTCTTACCATCAACAAGAAGTCAGCGTAGCGACTGAATGCCTCAGCTTCCGGCGATTCCACCAGCACCGATCGCTTGTAGTACTCTTCTGCCCTGAAAACACATCAAATGTATTAAAAATGGAAAAAATAAATCAGCAATAGAATACCCTCTAGAAGGGGCTAAAGAAGAAACTTGAGGATACATTTACATTATCTGTCATGCCTTCACCCATGAAAAGTTGACCTATACCCATGAACACAAGTTAAGTAGTACCCTCATTGTTTGTCAATATTGATGTCACTTCTATACACTCTACACCAAAATAAATCTTCAGCATGACACATTTGAGCTTGACAAAGAAAACAAAAAATTAAACACCCTTCTTTGCATAGAGAATAAACAAGCAACATGATTCTTTCCTCTTATTATTTTGCTATTTCTCACTAATCCAAAGGCTAGCTAAAGAATGCAGCATCGTCTAATACTAATCAGATTTGATCACAAAATTGGTTTTTGAGAACTCACCCATCAGTGTCATGAAGGACAACGAAGAGAAACTGGGCATAGTTAGACAGCAGAAGGGAACAATGAGGTGTCCGGAGCAAATGCTTTTTGTAATAAAGCTCAGTTTTGACATATTCCTCGTACTGATCCCCTTCAAGCTCCACAGACACTGGGGCCACTAACCTTTGCCTTGTCTCATGGTCCAAAACCTCACTACTCAATTCCTTTTGCAACATTGAAGCCTCCTCTAGCAAGGAGTTCCACAACATTTCCTCCTCTTCTGTCAACTCCTTATTCACATACTCACCTTGATCAACATCAGTGTCAACTTGTGAATGTTGTACTTTACTCTCATCGTTGGTCAAGGGTAGAGCCTTTGTGATCATGGAAGAAGGAGTGATTGGCTTGACAGTATTGTCATTCATAGAGAACACCATGAAGTTAGCTAAGAGGACCATCACATAGACCATGAGAGCTGGGGTCTTCCAGAAAACCTGCTGGAAGAGCCAAACAAATGAAGCATCCATGTCTCTCCCTAGCTTGGCCATGACACTTTGCAAGTCTTCACCACACAGACTCTCCCTTGTTTGCAAGGCATGACTTTGAAGCTCATGCATGATAAACATCATAGAGGAGAAGGTCTTCTTCACAGAACAGTTGGTTAATTCAGTCAACTCACCAGCCTCTTTGATACCCTCTTCCAATTGTAGCTTCTTCTTGATCATCCTAATGGACAAAGGAACTTCCACACTGTTCACTTTCCTCTCAAAGGTAAGTCTCAAAATCTCATCTCTCTCTGGCCAGCTTGGTGGCTCAGGCTGGATTCCCAAAAGAGAAGGCTCCAAAACTTCAGGCTTCATTGTTCCAAATTCCTCAGAGGAAACTCTGCCTGAGTCATTTTTGAGTTCTTTGTTTGGGGTATTATTATCAGAAACAGCACAGGCAATTTCATTTCCATTTTCATCCCAACAACCATCCTGAACCAGATTCATCCTTTCCTCTTGGTGAAAGTCATCAAAAAGTGAAGAGTAAACACGTTTTCCTCTTTGCACCCTCAAATTCCTTGACCTATGGACCAACCCACATGGCATAACATTGTTCCTCTCAGTGACATGCCTCAGTATTGAAGAAGGAACTGCACGAGGTGTCTTCCATGAATCACAATAATAAGGGGTTCTGAACTGCCAACATTTGAGATTGGGAGAGACCCTTGAACCCATTTTCGATCACTAAGTTCTTCCAGGGATCACAGAAACAATGAATAACACTGAAAGAAAAAATAATATTACCTAAAAGACAATCATAATTAAACCCAAATAGAAATCAATAAAAAATCACACAACAAGTTTATTGTTTTCTGTATCAATAACAGAATCAGATAACGGGTAAAGAAAAAACGATCGGTGAAAAAAGGGTGGGAAAATCACAAATTTAAAAGGGGTGTGTGTGTCTGGAATTTACTGAAAAATATTTAAGAAGGACAACAACGAAAGAAGCAGGTTCATGAGACTTCAAAAGTGTTGTTGTGTATATCGAAAACCAGACCAATAGAGAACAGATGGCAACAGAAGAGGGTACTATATTTACTGAAAGAGTTTGGAGTTTGATGAGCCGTACGAGGGGGTTTGATGAGTAGAAGAAAAAAGTGAGGAGTGGATAACACGTGGGGCCTGATTAACGTGGCAATCAATGAGATAAACTTTGAAGATATTTAGTTGGTTTTTGAAATATTAATTTTCCAATGGATTTTGTATGATATTTATTGATTGATTGGTGGATCATGCACTATTTGGTTGAATGGTTCGTGAGCCGAATTGCGATGCGAGTCATACAATTGCGATGCGAGTCATACGCAACGGATCATCACTTTGGGCGTGTAGATTACTGGATGTTTACACCACTCAAAAGGATTAGCAGAGATAGATGCAAATGATCAATTTTATAATTTTTTAAATTATGGAACTTTAGTTTTAAATCTCTTCAAACTACAAAGAAATTTAGCTCAATTAGGAATGACAATTACCCACAAATTTTATTCAATCCTATAGGTACTTAAAAAAATGACTCATGATAGATGGAGTAATTACCCACTTAATAAGTATGGATTTAGATACGGATAATTATTCACAAATTTTAACGATACGAATGCGAATATGGGTATCTTAGTATCAAATTCTGCCAATAATAATAATAAAAAAAAAATAGATAGATCGAGTTTCTTAATCCATAAAAAAAAATCAGCTCTTTATTTGCTAAGAGATAGATCATGCTCTTTAATTAAAAAAAAAATATATTCCTTATATAGACGGATCATGATCTCACTTATAGATAGATAACGTTTCTTAATTAAAAAAATATTACCTTTCTTATTTGCTTATTTTATCAATTTTATCTATTAATTATTTTTTATAAAGATCTTTCAAAGAGATTTTAATTTAATTATTATTTTATTTTTAATCAATATTTTATTTATCAATTTTTTAAATTAAAGTACAGATAACAGGTATTATTACGAGTATTTAGGTACCTAATGAAAAAAGACACGGGTATTAAACTTACTACTTATGCAAATACGGGATCCGATACGGAGATTTTTTTAAAGTGCGGGTATGGGGATGTATATATAGCAAGGTACGTGAGTTGCTATGAACCCCTGGTACCTATATTTAATTTCTATAAATTAAAAAAAAAAGCTTAATTACTAAATTGGTCCCCAAATTATTTAAAATACTTTAATTTGGTCCCCAAATTTTAAAAAAATGCATCAATTTGGTCATTTCCATCCAATTGGAGTTGATGTCATTAATAATTTGGGATCAAATTGACAAGACTTGTCTAGTCTTCTTGCTTATTGGGATAATTTAGCCTTTAATGGCATCAATTTAGTCCCAAATTATTAACGGCGTCAACTCCAATATGACGAAAATGACCAAATTGATGCATTTTTAAAAATTTGGGATCAAATTGACTCGTTTTAAAATTTGGGAACCAAATTAAAGTATTTTAAATAATTTGGGGGCCAATTTGGTAATCAAGCCTTAAAAAAAACATCTCTTCAAACTACCGAGAATATAAATTAATCGATATGGATTATTTTAATTAATGATTTTGAATTTAAATTTTTCATATACAATTACATTATATGTTTTAAAAAAAATGTTATATATAATAATTTTATCTAATTTCAACAGAATTATCAATTGTGAACGATACCCCGTATCAAATAAAAAAAAAATTCTTCACACTGCATCTATAGTACAGTTGAACTGTGAAAGGATCATGTATGTGAGGCCTATTGATCTAGAAACTCGTCAAATAAAACCAAAAAACAAAAGGCCCTGCTATTTCCACACTCTTAATTGCTAAGTTCATCCCTGCCTTTTCAAAATATTTGAAATTTCCACCAAATGGTCCAGCTCAGTTGGTTGAGCAGTGCGTGAGTATTGTAAACCCTTGATACTGTTTTTGATTCCTAAGGATAAAAGAAAAATTTTGAAATTTCCTAAACTACCCTAACCCTTTCCCCTCCCCCACCCCAACCACACCCCTCCCAGATCTCTCTCCCCCCTACTCACTCTACTCCAAACCCCCTTGCGTGTCTTCACCCATTCTTGAAAGCCTTCGGACTCTACCATTGCTGTAATTTGTCATCGTCGCTCACCAGGTGAGTTCTTTTTTTTTTTTTTTTTTTCTGGGTTTTCAATATAACATAAACACATTTCTATTGTGCATCATACACGTTGTGTAACCAACGTTTTTCTTTTTTAGTTTTGTTTAGGACAATATTTATGTTAGGACAATATTTAGTGTGGGACAATATTTAAGTTAAGAGAATATTTAGTGCAAGACAATATATAGTTTAGTACAACATTTATTTTAGGACAATATTTAGGTTAGTACAATTTTAATTTAGTACTTTCATGAGTTTCTAAACCATTTTGGGTTAAGTTAGAATGAACCTTGGTTGAATCTTTTGTAATCGACTTCTTATTTGAATCCTTCTTTTGTTATGATAATTTAGTTCTTGAATCTCTACTTAATGCCTTTTTGTGATTGACATTCATTAAGAATTGACCTGTAATTTGAATCTTGCAATTGAGAAATTGGAATTCGAACTGTTCCAATTCAATAATCATACAATTCTTGAGCTTAAAGATAAGAATAGGTTGTAGGCCTCTATGTGGATTTTTTTCTCTTAATGTTTATAACCAATCTTGTTTGCCTAAGGAATTAGGGTACAAATTCGGGAAAAAGGGTTTATTACTTAAGGAATTAGGATTGAACTGAAGTAGATCAGAATGTCATAAGAAGAGAGGTTTGAATTACGACTTTGTCGTCATTTTCCGAAACTTGACCTTTCTAAGTTTCTATTCAAGATTAGCTTGGTGCTCAGAAAGTTCTAATGTCAATGCTTAGTATGCTCGTGTTGAGAAGATTCAATACTTAAACCTAAGTATTTCTCCATTTTGAAGGAGTATTCTGACGGTGAACTTTAGATGCTGTATTTTGTTGCCTCTTTTGATGATGCTTTTCTGATACACTTCTTTTGTTGGTGTCATCCACCACTTCTATGGGTGTCATTCTGATGGTGCCATACTATCTAATGATGTCGTTTTGTTGCACCATTTTGATGTGTTCCTTTTTTACGATGCTATTCTGATATGCACCTTTCTCTTAAGGCATTCTAATGCAGTCCTCTAATGGTGTCATTTTGATGAACTCTTCTGTTGTGCATCCTTTTATGCAACTATTTGGTGGTGGCGTTCTGATGCCCAACACCCTAATGTTCCAAAGGCTCTAATGCAGTGATAATATATATGACAGTCACAATTCTGCATTTAAAGAGAGGGAGAAAAGACATCACACATGGAATTTTATCATGGTTCACCCAAATAATCCTTGTGCTACATCCAATCCTCATGCACAAGTTTTTTTTTTTTTTTTGCACTTGTTTTTCTCCCCTCCAGCCATGGGTCATCGCCCCTTCATATTCGTTTTTTTTTTTTTTTTTTATCAGCTAAAGCAAATTTATATTAAAAAGGTACTAGCTGTGCCAAAGTTATCTACAAAACACTATAAGCCACATATAATTCCAACAGCCCCACCCGAATTGGTTAATTTGCATGTGTGAATAAATGCAATGTAACCAATTGTTATCAATCCCACCACATTAGTTCTTTCTACATTCGTAAAGAAATGCACAAAATGCATGGCGCTAAAATCTACAACAACATTTATCACCACCGCTTGGTAATGCGACAGACCACTCCCTGCAGCGGATAATCATGCATTGAATAAACAAGCCCAAAATAAATGGATAGGGAAAATAAGTTTTCTTAAAAGGATAAATGAAGGAGAGATTTGACAACAAAATAAAAAATGTTGACCTGTTCACATCAGTTTACTTTCCTGCTGGATTTGCTTTACCATAATTTGTGTTTGACCATTTTTAAGAGGAAATTATTTTAATTATTTTCTAGATTCTAGACTAGATTGGAAGAGAATTCCGGACCCATTCTTTGTTTCAATTTGTTCGAGTTATCATTATCAAACCGTCTACACAACCACCCAGCCCAATTAATTTTGTTTAATAAATATTTTTTTATTAGCACGTATATAATTTTCTTTTCTCAAACATGAAAGTCAATAACAATTAACAACCATAATTTTCTTTCTTTCATTTACAAAGGGAGAGAAATGAACAAATTCATTATGATGCATTTAGAATAGTCAAATAAAATTATTTGGTCAAATTAGTATAATTTTTTTTCTCTTTTAAATTTTTTAAATTAAACAAGAAAAATTTCTCTGCTCTCTTTTATTTCCTTCCAATCAAATACTATATTAATGTCAAATAAAATTGAAATAAATGTCTGGTTTATCGTCTTTGTTATCCTATCCGTCTCTTTATTCTATATTTCTAACGTGCAAGTACGATTTGTTTGTGACGTGCCAGTTTTCAAATAGAAGGTTAACATTTTTTTTGTCTGCCAATGAGTATAATTTATACTTGTGAACCTTCTTATACGATACGTATAGTTTATATTTATTTATTTATTAAAAAACATTGATACGTATCATCCACACAAATAATCTAAGTCATAGAAAAAAAAAATCTTCTAGGATTGTCACACTGAACATAAAAAATTTCAAGACCTAGCTAGCTATGATGTCTAATGTCTAGAAACTTTGCGAAATTGTCCCGTCCAAGGTATTCTCTAGCCATATTTGACTAGTATTTGTATCCTTAGATTCTTCTGCTTTCCCCCAATTACATGACACTGGTTTACTTATTGTTTCTTCAGGGCAAGTGTGAATGTAATGGCTTGATAGTCAAGTCCTTTTTTCTGGTAAACCAATCGTGCCTTTTTCATCAAATGTAAAATTTTACGTTTACCAAGTCCAAGAATAAATTGCAAGGGTTCAGCGTATACATATATATGATACATTGACTCAATTTTTATATACTAATAAATGAGAGTGTAATTTTTAGGAATAATTTAATTTTAATTGACACATATTATTTATGATTTTTTAAATAGATTATACATATTTTTATAATATTAACATTTTATTATATTTTTATAAATTCACCTGAATTAATAATACTATTTTTTTTTAAAAATTAATTTTTACTTTTTAAGATGCTACAAAGATATAATTAATTGACCGTGCAAGAGTAAGGGTGATATCCAATATGTAAGCTAGTGCTAACTAAAGTGATTGAAGAAATAATTAAGAAGGCAAGTTCGATTTTTGTTCAACCATGAGCACTTGAGCAGTGACTATCCATTATCTTACAGTGTTAATACTATCCATAGTTCCATACCTCTCTGGCCCTTTTTATTCCTTTTTTTTTTTTTTTAAATCCTAATCCTTGATATCGAAAAGTCGTTTTAAACTTGGACTAATTTAAATGGACCCGATAAAGCTACTTAGGTTCAAAAAAAATTTGTCATCAAACATGTTTGGAGTTTTTGTCATTTTTAATCCCAACCGTTGAATTTCACTTTCCACTGTATTTCCATCGAGTAATAAAATGCATTACAAAAAACCACTTTGTGTTTGTTGTAAAATAAACACCAGCCAAATCTAAAATAAACTCAAATGGTATGTTGTAATGCATTTTATTACTCAGCCTTAAATCATAGTATTTCAATTTATATTCGTCACCCATGCATCATAAATCACCAGCCCTTTAAAATTCAAATGCAGGGTTCAGGTACTAATTTAAAGGAGCTGAAAGAATATGATCCAAAAAATAGTCAAATAAATATATTTTACAGACAAAGATTTGTTTACATCAACCTATTACAAAATTTAATCTTTTTTGTTTTCCCTTTGTGTGAGTAAGTAAGTATGGCTACGAATTCAAGTGAATTAATTAATTAACTACCAAGGAACTGTATTTTGGTTATTATTTTCCCAATAATAACCGAGAAAGGTCTTGGCAGCATCCAAGCTAGGGAAATAAGTGGGTTCAAGGAATATCTGAGTCAACCCGTCGGCCTCGGAGCTCCCCATCATAACCGTCACAATCTGCTTATACGCGTAGAAGAACCTCTTCATCGCCACCTCAATCGCCTGCATACCCTGCAAGACATGAACCTTCTCGAACCCGTTCCGTTTCTCCGAGTAAACCTTCATCGCCGCCTCCATCATCCCGGGCCCACCCGTGGGGTCCACCTCCACCTCCAATATCTCCGGCACCTTCTGCCTCAGATCCCTGCACACCCTCGCCACCTCCACCAGCTCCCTCGACCTGAAGCAAAACGCCACCGTTTCGCCACGTGTCCTCATCCCTAACTCCTTCTTCAGCCTCAGAAAATCCTCCGGATCCATCATCACGTGCACGTCCTCAACCTCCGTCATAAGCTTCCAGATCCGCTCCACCGCGTGGCACTCACTCGCCGCTTTCTCCAACGCTCTCTTCTCCACCGACTCCGCCACTCTCTCGAGCAATTTCTTCACCGCGCGTGTCCAACACTCCGCGATCTGCTGCGCCGCGTGCAGCGTCTTGTTCTCGTAGTTCCCTACGTGATCAAACGGCGTCGTCTCCAGGGAATGAATCTCGCTCGGCCGGCAAACCGCGTCGTATAGAAAGATTTTCTTTCCCGCGAGATTGGCCTCTCCCAAACCTAAGGTGTACGTGCACCTCGTCATCTCGCATTCCACTGAGTTAAGGATCCTCCGCGCTGCGTCCTTGGATTTGTGCCACGTGGCGAGGCGCGGGAGCAAGCTTTCCTCGCTGTAGCTTCTGCTTTGACTGGCAAAGCCGTTAATGTCACTCACCGGTGCCTTGCCACGTGTCTCGGGGTTTTCTTCTTCGTCTTCGCATAACATGGCTATGATCTGGATTTGGGCCGTGGCGAGAGACTCGACGCGTCGGGTCCATTCGCGCTTGTTGACGTACGGTCTCGGATCGGATAAAACGGTTGCGAGGAAGCGGAAGGTGATTTCGAGGGCGTGTAAGGCGGGCTTTAAGATGGGCTCGTTGGCCCAATTAGGGAAGTCGTTGGAGGCCCAGAGGGTTCTGAGCTCAGGAAGGCGAAGGTAATTATCGTAGGCGGCGCAAACAGGAGACGACGCTGCGGTGATGTCGTTTTGGCGAAGGGGGAGTTGCAAAGTTGGGATTGGGATGTTCTTATCGGGGAGGGAGAGTTTGGGGGACTTTGGAGGCATGTTGGAGCGAACCATCTTTGTTTGCCAATCTAGATCAACCATGTTTGGAAAGTGTGATCGATAGAAAGCTTGGAGTTATGTGAATTTTGTGAATTAGAGTGGAATTGGATTTGAAGAGAAAATGGAAGTTAGAAGTGTATTTATATGGAGATGGGTATGTGAAGAGAGAGAGAATGAGGGAATTTAAAGAGAAGGGAGAGAAAGACGTGTGGACCGGGATGGGATGGAATCAGACAAAGGGCATACACACATGAAGAACAAGGAATTTGAAAGTCGCGGCACTGTGGAACGAATTAATAAACGAAAAATCTGAAAAAGTATTATTTTTAAAAAATAATGCTAATTTTCTTGAATTTGACATATAACGTGCATGGATTTTTTTTAAAAATATAATAAATAAGTGATGGAGGAAAAAGAGGGGAAGATGGAGCTTATCCGTAACAACAGCTAACGTAAAAGGACAAGAAAGGAAGTTGAAGGAGAAGACTGTTTATCTTTGTTTGGAATCAAAAAAATAAAGTAGCTAGTGGAGTCGTTCAAGTTGGACCTTCTAAGCTAATACGTGTTGAACCCCACTCTCCTACTTTGCTTCTTTCCTTTGGTCTCGATAACCTTGTGGCCACTGGCCAGGTCAGGCAACAACTACGCGCCATGCTACATCAGCGTAAAATTGTTGGCTTTCTGGCTCCAATAGCGTCTTTCGCTCTTTCTTGTAGGTACATCGTAACAATAATCCTTCTATTTCCTCAAACAAACTATCCAAAATTCCAAATGCTTACTCATTTTTTATTTATTTATATCCTATCGAAAACTTTTCTAAAATATTTCACATTTTTCGTACAAAATTATTAATTACACGTTTCTATTTAACGACACATGAGTGGGGACAGAATAATAATAGTATTAAAATTGGAGCGGGTGCAAATAATTATTTCTATATCTTTAATAAACAATTTTTAACAACATTCTTATAATAACGAATGTATTGATATTTGCTAGATATACTTTTTCATTTTTAACCATTAAAGATTTACCAAGCATAAAAGGCTTCCTGAATTTATGTAAGTATCACTAAGTTAGTCCTTTGATTGATTAATTTTTAAAAAATTAACAAAAATGCACATGTGAAATATAACTTCATTGGTGCATTTGAGAAAAGATAGCACAAACACTCTTATTTTATACTTCTATGTAATAGGTATGAACTCCTCTTTTAATATGTAACCTTTAGTACATTTTCCTTATGTATACATCTCACTCTTTTCTAAATTAACTTTATCAGTAAACATGAGTGCAACTGTTACATTTACTATAATTGTTCTTACGATCAAAGATGAAAATACTAGCCTTCAAAAAAAAGAAAGGATGAAAATACTAACTTGTTAGTAGCTGTAAAAATAAGAGATATAAAATTATCAATGTTCCTAATGAAAATTGGATGCAGTAATTATAAGCAAATAAATTGAATTGTCTTTTTTCCATATATTGATAAAGAGAGAGATTTTATTGAGAAATGGCTTCTTTAGTCATCCCAAATTAAAAAAAAACACATGACTTGGATTTTAAACGAGGTTACTAAAAACCAACTACCAAGTGTTTAACGAAGCAAAAAAAAATGTAACGAAGCAAAAAAATACTAAGTGTTCATTTCATTTAGTTGAGGAGCGCGCTTACGCTGACTGAATACACGCAACTATTCCCTTACCTTACACAACTAGTCTGAGTAAAATAAAATACACTTAAATAGTTAAATTCAACCCAGACTGCATAGGGTGTTCGCGGATTGCATTTGATCGGTTTTTAAGAGAAAAATCATCAAATCCAATCACTTCGATTTTCTTAATTAATCATCCAATCGGTTTGATAAAAAATTTAAATCTGATCCAATTCGATCCAATTTAAATCGGTTTGGATTGGATCAGTTTTCAGTTTTAGTTTTGTTTATATTTTTCTTTGGAGAAAATATTAAATAAATGGTAATATATATAATAAAGATAACAAAAGATAATTTAAAATATTAAATATCTTCTTTATAAGTCAATAAACAATTAATAATAGTATAACTATTTAAATATATACTATTAAAAGTAAATTTATATAACTTAATAATTATACTTATGTACCTTTAATCAAATAGATACTAAAAAAATATCTTCAATTAAATAGATGTTTCACAAATAAATATAAGTTATGTGATAATTTTATAAATATATAAGAAATAAAAATATAAACATGAGTAATATCATAAATTTATGAATAAAAATGTATATGTATATATAACTTCGGTTCGGATTGGATTTCAAAATCAAATCCGAAATCCGATCCAATCCAATAAAAAATTTCGGTTTTCCAATTTTCGATCCATTCGATTTTCGATTTATTCTGTTTTTGATTTTTTGGATCGATTTTTTCGGTTTTGATTGGATTAGATCGGTTCATGAACATCCCTAAAACTGCATATGCACATCAATGAATGGCTACGTACATTTAACAAAAAATAAATACATAAGTTCTCCTTCCATTCCAATGAGCCAAAGTCTAAATATAAAATTATTACAACAATATTGTTAATACTTAAACTAGTATAAAAATCAACAACTTCATATCTCACAGTTGATCAACAATACTTCATTCTAGACCTACACCCTTTAGGTGGATGAACCCACAGGTAATTAGTTTTCAAAATTCACACGTACAAAATTTCTGAATTCGAACTTAAGTAATGGAGGGAATTAAAGTGATATAATAAATGGGGTAAAGGAAGAAAGAAAATTCTAAGGAAATCGGTTGACTCTTTATAAGCGTTTAAATACCAGTTTCATCTCCAATAAATAATAGATCTTAGGATAGTTGCACCGATCCAAATGCATGTATTTTGTTGTAATCTAGAGGAAAAGGAATCTAGTTTCACAGGATTCCTCCTTTTACCTGCACCGACTCCTCATAATTCAACATATAACCTCAACGGTTTTGGGAACGGCAAGGCAATCCATGTACTCCCTCCGTTCCAATTTATATGACGTTTAAGATTTTGGCACAGATATTAAGGAATGCAATTAATTTGTTAAATTTTCTAGAAAATATTAGGTAACTTCCTAATATACCCTTTATCTCTCTAATTAATTCCTCATTATATACTACTCCCACTAAGTATTTATTAAAGGTAGTATTGGAAAAATATATTTAATGCAGCATTGGATTTGTAAAACGTCATATATTTTGGAACAAAATTTTTTCTCTAAAACGTCATATAATCTGGAACGGAGGGAGTAATATTCTTCTTCCGTTCCAAATTATATGACGTTTTAGAGAAAAAAATTTGTTCCAAAATAGATATCGTTTTACAAAATCAATGCTGCATTAAATGTCTTTTTCCAGAACTACCCTTAATTAATACTTAGTGGAAGTAGTGTACTATGAGTAATTAATTAGAGAGATAAAGGATATATTAGAAAGTTACCTAATATTTTTTAGGAAATTCAACAAATTAATTATATTTTTTAATACATGTGTCAAAACTTTAAACGTCATATAATTTGGAACGGAGGAAGTATAGTTATTGGATTTAATGTTATGTATACTGGTGGGTGGGTAGCCTCAACGGAGATGATGTATTTTAGGTAACCAAAGTACTTTAATTTGTCAGGGACCAAATGTCTTCCTCTATTGGAGCATTTATCAGTGTGGTAATCAGTGGTTAATTATTATTTATATATATGAGGGTGATATAAATATAAATTAACCTCTGTTGATTGCAAAACTGTACTTGTTTTTTTTAGTACCACTGATACCGTGATTATCAATATATTTCCTTTTTGCCGATTAAAAAAAAAATTCAACATATAACCTAAACCTAATAGTCGTTTGGGAGTTGGGACAGCTAAATAAAGCATAATTACGGATCATGCCATCATTAGTCGGCCAAACAAAATTAGATGCCAAGTTTGTATAGACTGGATTCCAATTTTGCATTAATTCATCGCCACTTTCTTTTCAATCATGGCATATATTGACAGTGCCACTAATTATAATGAGTAGTATTAATTATGCTATTAGTTTGCTTGTAGTATCATGTAATTCTAATGTTGTGTTCTCAACATTCATCCATTCAAATATATATATATGTGCGAGTTAGATTTTTTCTGAGGCTTCATTTTGAATTCGAATTTCATCCTCCCAAGTCCCAATTCCCAACACTGTTGTGGATAATATATGAATATGAAGAGATATAATAATAAAGAAAAAAATGGAGATAAAGTTATCCTTGATTCTCTCTTTTGCTTCATCGCCGTTATGTATGGGTAATGGGTTTGTCCCATTGTGTGTTTTACTAAATCCAACTCAGCGGTGCTTTTGTGCCACCTGTTTGGTCCCATACACGTAGCGTGGCAAGCACGTGCTTTGCACCCAGCCTGTCGACCTTGCTTTGGATGCTTCCACGTGCAGGCACCGCAACACGGGAAAGGAAAATATCACGTCATGTATTGTAATTGTAATTGTACTCACAACACAACTATATGTAATTTTAAGAGCACTTGCCAGCAATGGAATGGACCCTCAATCTCAATGTCAATCCCCTTTACTTAAGAATTGTTATTGGTATTTTCATCTACATGCGGATAATGGGAAGTTGAGCAACTACCCAAACATATGATATGGGGTGGATATTTGTTTGACTTAGATAGTCAATGGTGGCCTATATACGTGTGTGTGTGTGTCCACATAAATTAATGACTACCTAAACAACCAGCCATTATGGAAAATTAGTTCATGCATATTTTGAAACTTAGCCAAAAGATTACGTATATTATTAATTATATACTGTTTGATTAAAAATAAAATATAAATAATTATTAATGATGTCTGATTTTATTCCTCTATAAAGTGATGTGATAATTGGAAATGATGGATGAAAATAAATCAAATTAAGCTAAACCTTATTTAAGGTTGATTTGACATGCTTTATAATCTTATAGTCCAAGCCTAACATGTTAATTTATTACAAACATTTTTTAAAATTTGGACTTGGTTTTTATATAAGTTTACTTTTGAAAATCTATTTCATATTAAGATTTTAAATTGGTCAACGAGCTTATCTTTAAACAAACCAATAAGCTTATGAGCTAAAATGTCTCTAAGTGAAAAAATAGATTTATGGGTTAATGCGTCTACCACTATACAATCCAATATACTTCCAACCTAACAAATCCATTACACTAAAAGCAGTTAAAACCACAAAACAAATTACATTATATAATCGTTAAAATAAGCTCAAGTCAAAAAATAATATTTTAGGAGTTTAATTATTATGCACTAGTGTCAACCAATAAAAAATCATTATTAATATAAATTTTAAGATATTTATTGTAAAAGTCAATAACTTATCATATACGATAAATTGTAATTTGATGAAAATGTAAAACTGCTTTACACTATCATTATATAACCTTATTTATCATATTTAGTTGTTATAATAATGATATAATGTTATATATTAAATATTACTATTTTTATTAAAAAATAATAGTATTATTTATAAACAAACTAACCCGTCAAGTCTAATATTTTTTTTAAAACAAAAAATCCGTAGCTCAACTTACTTAACTAAAGAGACTTTTTAAAGAGTCTAAAACTTTTTTTTTCTAAATAAGCCAGGCTTGACTTAAACCTTAAATGGGTGATCAGGATGCAATTCTTTAACGAATGATTTATCCCATTTCCATTTTTCACTCTTAATGATCCTTTTTGCCACCGTTTCCCTGTATATATTTTTTATTAAATTGGGAAAAAAGAGAGGGGGAGTGGGTTTTGATTAGAATAGACGAGGGAAACGAAATTAGGGCACTAAAGTGGAAGATAACATTAAACCATATTAGAGATAATGAATTAATGATTGTAGATGATCCATGAAAAGAAAAAGAGAAAGAGGTGGTATTGGAGATAGGGTAGAATCTGAGGCTTGGGTAGAGGATGCATTAGATATGTTTGGATTTTAAAAGAATACGAAAGGGGGAATGCAAGAGAACATCTCATAAAAGAAGACAGCGCCATGCACTTGTTCCATTACCACTTTTTATGGTGCCCAAAAAGCCTGGCCACTACACATACAATTGCGTCATTAGACACACACGTTTCCATCCCCATCAACATTTAGTCATTTACCATAAATAGTTTTTATTTTTACATAAATTACAGATATTTTTTATTGGAGACAATTTATTCGAGTCAAGTATAATTATTATAAACGACAAAATTCTCTCTTTAAGTATTTAAAGGAATCCTATATTTAGGATTCAAAATCAAGATCACTAATTGATCTAAAATAATCTTATACTAGTTGATTCACGCATTCGATGATTATCATAAATAATTCTATTTCAACTGTGGCCTGCAATAAGAAATTAAGAATCATTTTTATGGACTGACCTTTCATGCAAATGTCGTCTACGGGTGCATAAGTATCGCGTCTCCCATTTTGATTCACCAACTATCCTTTTCATCTATCCGATTAGGCAACCCAAGCTTTGAGTTTTGAACTTTGAACCATATAAGAGCCGTTTCTTTTCTATTTTCTTTTTGTTTTTTGTTTTTAGTGTTATAAAATTAAATGAACCTTTACTTGACGCGTGCCTTGACAAAGATGAAATGTTTACTACACAAAAAATAGATTTTGTTGTTTAATTAAAAATAGTACTATCAATGAAGCAATCGTTAAGAAACTATACAGATTGTATTGTGTGATGTGAATTGTAAAAAGTATTCAAATATGCCAACAACTTGTGAATTCAACATTTTAGAGTTGTCACTTGTCACTAGCCGTTGGAAACTACAATAGGGAAGTTATTAAGGGATTTGACTATTGCCGTTGATTATTGAAAAACATTTGTGTCTTTGAATAAATTAATTTTCATTAAATTTCTTATCAAGATTATTTTAATATTTTTTATTCTATTTATTTATCTAACGGGGATGTAAAAAATTAAAGTAAATATAAATCAAGACTATTTTGTCTAAAGATGTTTTAAAAAGGATTGAATAATGGGAAATGTTAACCAGTGCCCTAGTTAAGGAACTAAAAAAATAAATATTTTTATTGGGAGGCGAAAAATTGCGCTGTCCATAATTTTTTTTGCGTTCTCTTATGATTTCCACAATAATAAGTTATCAAGTATTGTTCAATTTCTATCTGAGTATATATGCTCCTACTGTTTCAATCGATTTAGATAAGAAAACAGTTAAATCAGCTATGGATGCACTTGTGATTCCCTCCAACTTTTTTTAAATTTAAAAATTATTAGTAAGTATATTAGGGCAATTATTTTTAGAGTGTATATTTTGTACTATCATTTAGTAAAAATCATTATGAATGATCAATTTGTTGAGTTTTATAATAATTATCTTAAAATCATATCTATTGTGGTTTTTTATTAATTGATAATGTACAAATTTTTAAGAGAAAAAGGGTTATATACTAATAGTGTAAAATCACTATCATTCAATCACAATTCACCATGTATGGTAAGTTTGTTGACTTTTATAAAATTATTTTAAAAGTCATATCAATAATGAATTGTGATTGGATGATAATGTAAAAATATTTTACTCTGTAGTGTATCATCATTAAACTCAATTTTTAAATTGACCTTATATAAAAATTAAAGTCCTATTTTTAAATTTTTTAAAATAATGACATTTAAGTGTTATTTATCTTTCATGTTTTTAACAAAATACTTTATTTCTTTTTATAGTCTTTATTGTAAAGATAATTGTATCTTTTCCTTCATTTAGATAAAATATCTGAGTATCATTTATTTTCTTTTTAATTATTTTTTCTTTTATAATTTGTTATTGTTATTTTAAAAGTTATGTCAAATAGCTTTATTAGTCTTTTCTATATTGATTTGAGAATAAAAAGCTATTTATTATTAACTTTTGCTAATGCGACAATCTTACGAACACTATATACGAAATTGGCAACTTGAATTTTGAGATATATTGATAAATATTCTCTCTTCCTAATTTCTATCACTATTCTTCTCAATTTTTTTTTTTTTTTCTCATCTCATTGTTTTTCTTGTAAACCTTCAGAAAGCCAACTGGATATCAGGTTACATCATTGGTATGTCAAAATTTGTTTTTAGAGTAGTTTTTGTCACGATACAATATTCTTTTTCTTTTATTTTACAATAATTTGGAAGTAAATTCTTCTTTACTAGTTGTTGGCTATTATATTGTAAAGCATAATTTAATTAGTAACAAAATTTATTCTAATTTAATAAATATTTATAATATAATTAATAGAAATTTTTTGTAAAAAAAATTGGTTAACACATGCCAATTTTTATTATAAATTTATGAAAGTTCTTTGTGAAACTAATGATTAATATTTGTAATCTTTAGTCTTGAAAAAGTGTTTAGTTTGACTTTTATGTAAATATAATTTTTTATTACATGTTCTTGCTATATTTTAGAAATATATAATTATAAATATTTTGTATAAAATTTGATGTTTATATATATTTTTTTAGATGAACTTTAACTTTTAATTTATAAATGGCCTCCCAGTCCCAGTTTAGCTCCCCCGTGTTAAATAATACGAAAGGAATTTATAAAACTGATTTAGAAATAGAGAAAAATTGTCATATTGTATACTTATCCACAATGAATTATCCATGACTACCTTTTCACAAAAAAAAAAAAAAAGCTTTTATATTAATTAAATAACAATAAAAGTTTTAGAGAAAAATCAACTGGATGAGTGGACTGTGTCCAAAGCCCACATCTTCGGACTTCTAGAGACGGTTGTTTGCCTCATTGAATCATCTAAAATGCTTTTTTGACGTCTGATGACTTATGAAGGCCTAGCTACAACAAAGCTTGAAACGACGTAAACATCACCGTCCATTTGGGAGTTCAACTTATTTTTGTCACGGAACTGGAAGAATTTTTTTTTTCTTGTATTAATAACTTTTGTCTTATACTTAGGGGGAAAATATAAAGAAGAGAAATATTTTTAAAAAAATTGTAGTTGAAACACTCAACTTTCACACAAGACCATATATTGGAAGCGAAAAAATTTAACTTTGTTCCTGAAGTGCACACCGGTTAGATTTGAGGTGCGTATTAGCTGACTTTTACACTCTCTGTGATAGGAGTGAATTAGGTGGAAAATTTAGGTGAGAGGATGTAAATAGAGGAAATGCTAAAAACTGGAGTTGTTTAGTTGAAATAAGATAGGGAGATGAGAAATAAAAAAGTTGGTGGGTTCGTCACCACATAATTTCTGCACAATCAGGTGTGAAATGGCCTGAAAATTCGTCTAACACAAGTGAGAACCGATTGTGTTTAAATGTTAATCGATTATGCTGCACAAACGGTTTTTAATCCATAAAAAAATCAACAAGGTAAAGCAAAGTTTCAATTTTTATTTTTGGAAATTGATCTTCTAATTAAATAAATTATTTTTATTCCTTTTTCAATTTCTTTCTTTCCTATTTCTCTTAAATCAAACACCTCTATTTTCACCTTATTTCTCACGTATTTTCATTCACTTTATTTCTCTTCCATATTTCTATCAACTTTATTTCTCGTTTGTTTCTTGTCTTCCTACCAAACACGCCCTTAAAGTTAGATATATCTTTTTTCTGTCACTTGTAGATCGTATGGAGATGATGCCTGCTGACTAGGATATCAACACACTTAATAGTAGATGAACCACTCATCTAATCACATTTGCTTCACTCTTAGGTCCTTATATAACACAAGCGCCTTTTCCTTGGGGCTTGAGGTATGTCCTCTTTGGTTGAGCTCATAACTTAAGCGTCTGAGTGCTTGCAAGTGACCAACACATCATATGCTAGACCATTATGAAACTCTTCCATTAACCAAGTATTTGAAGCACTCAATCAATTGAAACATGTAAACTCTTCTTATTCCTTTATGTTTAAGTAGAACAAACCTAATTGGGAATTCAAGAAATAATTCATTCCTAATTCTACCTCAGGAAGAAGGATATGATTAATTGATGAGATATAAAAAATTTCAAAATTTTAAGGTCCATGTACATTAATGTATTTTTTTTTAAAAAAAAATGCATTTATAAGAAAAATGAGGAGTGATCAAGTTACTCTAAGAGTAACTCTAAAAGTGTTACTCTTAATCCCTTCTTAAAAAAAAATATACATAAACATGATAAAAAACAAAACATAAAAATAGATATAAAAGCAAGTGAATGAGATTAAATTGTTCAACAAAATAACAAAATATCTCATAATAAAAAACTATAATGGATAGATTGTTCAAAAATCAACATCATAAAACTTGAGAATATCTATAAATATCACACTTTAACAATGCATAGAGCAACCTCTGAATTTGGTTCATCAAGAAAAAAATAACAAATTCAAGAATTAAGCCTTTGAAATATATCATATTCATCTTCAATATATTATGTACCTGCCAAAATTCCACCCATACCGTCAATAGTATTGTAATAGATGTTTAGGAATTGTAGCAACAAACATGATCTATTATAAGAACGGCGCAGTACATATCCAAATGCTATTAAAAATGTACCCATATTGAGTACCTAATTTCTTTTTTAAAAGTTATTGTGATACATATCTACAAGCACTCCACATTTAGTTGGTGCTTACCCATACTTTACAGATTTTCTTCCAATTCGTGAGTTATAGAACTTGATTGCGAATATTAATCGTTAATACACAAATTAAATTAGTTTAATGTTTTTATGCTCCGTAAACAATGAATAGGAATTTTTCATAATGCTATAATATGTAAACGCTGCGCTGTTAGCTTTTTATATACACTTCAAAGTTCAAACGACGACTTGTTAAAATGTTATAAAATATGGACTCCGAACACTGCAAGTTTAGATAAAACGACGACTAAATTAAAGAAATACATCATCTTGTTTGAATTTCACAATCACGTTTTACTTCATGTCTGTTTGACTAGGTGTAAAATAGTGCAACTCTGTAAGTTTACAAAAGCAAAGTCACCTATAAATTTTATCTTACTGTCATGGGATATAGAGTAGAACTATTCAATGTGTAGAAAAAAAATATATTCAACAAATAGAATGCATTTTTCAAAGGAGTTTTGCAATTTACTGAAACAATTTTATATCAAGAGTTTTTATCTATTATTAAGTTGAAATATCATTAAATTGTCCCCTTTCAAATCAAGACCTTGCTGCTGTAGATGAGTTTTCACCAAACTCAACAAAAATGCTCCTCCGTTCAATAACCCAACCATACAGTTTAGCATCAACACAGTTTCTCCAACCCGAATAGCTCTTCTCCATTTCAATACCAATAACCAATGTTGCATCAAAATAAGAATGAACAGTACTTTCGAAATAAGCCTTTTCGTACGTGAATAGGTGAATATTGTTTTATGCTCCAAAAGCTTAAAAATATTTTGACCTAAAGCATAACAGATAATATACTAAAGAAAAAAAAAGAGTTTATTTTACAAAGTTATTCAGAAGAGATTCACCTTCGCTACAGGCCCAATTTGAAATCCAATTTTAAGAAAAAGAAAAGCTTAGCAGGTAGACGCATTATTAAAGATCGAATTTTGATGGCAGTTAATTTGATAAACAGAAAGTAATCGCGAAAGACCCAGACAGATAGATAATGCAAGAATACTAACTAAAACTATTTCGAACTTAGATCACTATTGCTCGCTCCCAGACAGTTGAGGTAATGCTATTAAGCATCTTCACAATGATGGATTTGTAAAATTACCAGGTATCACGATTTAAAACCATAAGGGGCAGAATTGTTGAGCATTAACTATAGGAAATTTTAAAATTGAAAAAACTAGTTGCAGTGTAACATGAATTGGAAAAACAGCAAACTAAAATAAAACCTAAAATGAAAGACCAACTTCATCAATCCTAACAAAGCAAACTAAAGAAAAGCTCAACATAATTTAGTCAAACAGACTGAAACCCATGTCATCATCAGATTCTTCAGCTGGTTCTTCCTTCTTTTCCTCTTCCTTGGCTGCAGCAGCTGGGGCACCAGAATCAGCAGCAGGAGCAGCAACAGCAGCTACAGCAAATTTACTTGGGTCCTGCATTTACGATAACAATTCATAAATTAAAAGGATGGAAATAACACAAGTATTTTGGTTATAGATAATCAAAATGTCGAAGTCAATACCTTCAAATACTCCTTGACCTTGTCTGCCTCAGGGAAAGAATAATCTGTCTCAACCGCAACAGCAAGAACATTCTTGTAGGCATTGACAAACATGTGTGGTGCAGCAGCAAGTGTTGGGTATGACACAGCCAATGAAAGTGAAGTAACCATTGAGACACCAGCAGCAAACTTCTCGATGAGGTCATCCTCAGTAAGATCAAGAACCTCAGGGCTGAACACTGAACCATTATCATAAACAGAAAGGACCACAAGCCCATATGAGAAGGGCCTTATGCCTAGCTTGGCAAGCAATGCAGCTTCAGAAGATCCAACCTTGTCTCCCTTCCTAATGAGTTCCACAGGGGTAATGATTTCCACAGTACCCTTGTTAATCTTGGTAGGAATGTTGAGCACCTGAAATACAGAGAATAAGCATAAACATGAAATCCAAAACAAGAATATTTAAGACCTGTTTGTTTCCTGTTATTTAAAACAGAAAAACTGTTTTCAAAATTAATATTTCTTTTTCAGTATTTAAAATTTAAAAAACATCTTTAAAGTTGTTTTTGCTTTCTATGTTCTTTCTTGCACTTTCACATCTTCCTCCACTTCTACTCTCTAAAAATTAGCTTTTAAAATTTACAGAAACAATTGAAACAAAAAACAATGGCAAACTGTGTGCAAATGGTAGGAGTGTGTTAGATAATAAACTGATGTTAGTAAATTTAAATCAGGTTGTATAAAATAATTTTTAAAACCAAAGAACAAAAACACAATCACACAACCAAATTCTGCAATAACAGGATTACCAACCTGGAAGAAAGAGGTCTGAGAGGGATCGAGACCTGTGTTGCCAGGAGGAACAACGACATCAATTGGGGCAACCAAACCAACACGAGCAGGAGCTCCGACCTATTCGGATTAAACACAATAATGAACATCCAATTAAAGCAAAAGATAAACACGGATGACAGTTGAAAAATAGACAAATATTGTAATGCAGCAAACCCGCTAGCTAAACATAATGAACAACTACTACAGTCTTAATAACTTGGTTTAACATATTTGAGAAGCAAATCATAAGTCATTACATGAAAACAAAATGTACAAGAATCAAACTTACATTTAGTACCTTGCAATCACGAAGTAACCCAGAGCATAATACAACAATAACATAAACAACTTCCATGCTTAAGAGATATACATTCACTAGCATCTATCCATAAAGCCTTACTAAATAGAATTCAAAGGAAAAATTAGCTATGGCTTGTTATGCACAGGCAACAAAGGTAGACAAGTAACATTGTCAAATACCGAACGTAAAAAATAAATTAAAATAAGTATATAAATTGAAAAGTGGGCAAAGATCACTTTACCTTGTACTTAGCAACCTCCTCACTGACTTCCTTCAAGTCACCTTTAGTGAAAATCAATCCCACATTGCCCTAATTCAATGAAAAACACGTTCTCTCAATCCAGCAATATAAAAAATCAAAACTAATCTCGTATTAATAAAAACACAAATACGAAACGGTGAAAGCTTAAATTAATAGACTTAGGAGAGTGAAACTCACGACAAGGAGGGGGATAAGGTTGAGATAGGCATTGTTGCCGGTTTTCTCAGCGTGAATCCTGACAGAGCGCTTCATCATGGTGTTCTTCCCCATGAGGACCACAGAGTCGCCACGGAGACCCTTGCGAATGTTCTGGAGCTGCTTCGACCCCACGTTGTCGGCGTTCACTACGAGGATCTGGCCGTACTCATCCAGAAGCTGGCACAGCTTCGCATCGTAAACGATCTTCTTCTCTGCCTTGGTCTGTTTCGGTGCCATTGATGATGATGATGATGACGACGGTGTCTGCGACTGGGAGTTTTACAGGGCAAAATCGAGGGCCAAGACGAAGCAGTGGCTCGGTCAAGGCGGACAGCAAGACGTTGCCGTCTCTTTAACCTCTTCGTTGAGGTATGGGGAGTGTGAGTTGGGAAGGAGAGGAAGCGAAATAGAGAAAAGTGAGGAAAGGTGAGTTTATATAGTGAGCTGAATTAGGGTTTTGGGAATACCTAGATCCGGTGGTTGTGATTCATTTGTTGTGACGAATCGAACGGCTCTTAGTTTAGTAGAGGCCCAATGGGCTTGAGCCTATCTTTTTTATTGGGATTCTTTTTTCGGTAGATTACACCTTATTTAGGTTTTAAAGGGCAGCTGTTTGCGGTCCTCTTTTTTCTTCACTCACAATTCTTTTGTATTTTTTTATTTATGAAAATGTCTCTCAAAGAAATTAGTTTTAGTAACATAAAATTATACAAAAATCAGTGTTTGTATTGTAGTTAATTAATTAATTAATTGTTATTTGCATTTAATATTTATTTTTTGATTAAATAATTTAATATTTTTAGGCCTAATTGCATATTTTATCACTCAACTATCATCATTTTGTTAATTTTACCACCTAATTTTTTTTCGCATATTTTATTATCATATTTTTCAATTTTTATGCATTGTACCAATTTGTTAAATGTGTAACTGTGTACTAACATGTCCTTAGAAAAGTAAAAAAAAAATGACGTTGTTTTGTTACCAGTTTTCATAAATCGACGTTGTTTTATTATCAAATGACGTTGTTACACAAAGGAAAATTACAAGATTCATTTTAAATTCTTAAAGAATTGAATCATAGAAATAAAAAGTTGCTATTTTTGAAGGAGGTCTAACTCAGTTGGTTGAGCAGGGTATGTGAATGTTGTAAACTCCTGATACTGTCTTCAATTCCTATGGATAAAAAAAAAGTTGCTATTTCTTTTTATATATAAAAATTAGGTGAATTGGATATCAAGAATTTACAAGGATCAAAGCATGCCTCAAGATTCAAAGAGCGCTTATAGAAATACTTATAGATCGCTTATCAACAAAGTTCTTACATCGATAACGAAATTCAAATCTATATCCTTATGGAATATAAGTTCGACCCTTACCATCTGAACCTAGCTTTGTTGATAAGTTACTAATTTTTTAAAAATTGATATGAAATGATAGGCCAATAAAAAAATGAGTTAAACAACTCAAAGGTACGAAGAAATAAAGACAAGAAAAACAAATACTAAAGACACAAGCAAAATTAATAAATCCTACCTAAGTGACAGGTCCTACTTTAGTCACTTTTGTGTGTATTTCTCCTATAACAAAAAATCTAACATGGGAGGATCAAAATTTAAAATGATCTAACTCGGCATGTGTTGTATGTTCACTTAATTATATATAAATTTACCGATAAAAAAATTATATATATAAATTTGAGTTTAATGGTCATAAACTAACAATATAAAAAAAATTATATTACCATTCGATTACAAATCACATTTAGTATGACTTTTAAGATAATTATATTAAAAGTCAACTAATTTCTCATACGTGATGGTTTATGATTGTGTAAAACTATTTTACACTCCGTATACAGTCTTTTTTTCTCTATAAATTTGATAACTCATCTTTGACTTAAAAGTTGAAATAGTGATGAAAAATCAACATAATAAAATTATCAATTTTTGAGCCAAGGATCTTGGTTAAGGAATTAAAAAAGGAAAGTTTTTATTGAAAATCATATGCAAGCATATTTAAAAAGAGAAAAATGACTATGCACTGACAGTGTAAAATAATTTTATACTGTCATTCAATTATAATTTAACTCATTTAAAAATAGTAGGAAAGCGCATTTTTGCACATCCCAATAAAATACTTGGTGAGTTGTGATTAAATGACAATGTAAAATTATTTTACACTGTCAGAACATCACCATTAAACTCATTTAAAAATAGTTGGAAAGCGCATTTTTACACATCCCAATAAAATATTTTTCTCTTTTACTTTCTTAGCTAGTGCCCTTGTGGCACTGTTAACATTTGCCTTGAGCCAATACTAATCAAGTAAAAGGTTATGAAATTGCGAAGGTAGTGACGCTTATATCCCTTCACAAAAAGCAGTAATTTGTGAGATAAATTAATAAACAAGCAAATAGCAAATATGTTGTCATATCTTTATTTAAAAAGAGGATAAAATTCCAATTACCAAATTGAAACCCTGATCAAAATCATTTTCATTTTCCATCATCCCCTGAAATAGGAGAATACAACTACATAGTGTTTGAAAGCCAATGGTGCTAAAGGAAAGGAGTAATATAAACCATGTGATCCAAATCAGAATCCTTCATCCACGTCACAAGTTACCAGCCAAAAGGAGAAGAGGAGACCATATACTCGTCGTCAAGAATTGTCTTGATCTCATCAAGAAACAATGTTGGTGTGGCAAGAGTTTTGAGCATACAAGAAAAGGCTCATAAGCCTGCGAAGACTGTTGATTACAACACGTGAGGCCCAAGGGTAACTGTCCAGATTGCATGTAGGAACAATTGTGGTATGTGTCATATGACGTGTACTTGGGGCACATGAGAATAGGTTGAACAACCTGCAAAAATAGTTAGTGAAAGCATAAGGTTCTGATAAGGAAGTCTTCTAATAGGTTCCTTGATAAGGAAGCAAGTCTTCCACATTGTGAACATGACTAATATTTATGTCAGAAGGTAGGTCAAATGAATATAGAAAATTTCTGAGATCTCCACCATGCTACTCAATAAAATAATATTTACTATAATGCTTAGTCCTAATGCAAACCATGGCATACCCACATCAAAATTTTGGGCATAGTGAAGATTAGTAAAAGGTTCATACGTATAGCAACTTGAAGCTAACTCATCTAACTTGCAAATATTTTTTTTTAGGAGTTATAAGGTTGGCTTGGTGGTGAAGGGAGAAAGGAGGGAGGGATAGGTCGTGGTTTCGAATCTCCCTGCTAACAAAAACTAACATATTAACAACTAACATTTGATCGATAAAAAAAAACAAACAATGACAGAAAATTAATGCTTTAGTCTGTGTTTGTGTAGCTGTTTCACCCTCCATTTCCTACATTCTGAGAAATTGAACGTGACCGAAGAAAATTGATATATTCACGTTGAACAGAGAATGGTTTTACAAACACACCCTTAGTGAGGCATTGCCGCATTGAGAAGTGAAGGACTCTTTCTTGTGGACCTACTAGCAGAATTGTAGTGTGTGAACTTAGCAATATACAAAACTTAGTTGTAATAACATGGCTTCTCTGCTACATGACTCCTAACAAAATCACCTAAACTGCGATTGATAATCTCACTTGGACAATAAAATTTCAAGTGAATGGAAAAAGAATCGCAAGTGTGCCATACAAAGATAGGGCTCTCAATTTTTGCTCCTCTACAGATATCATTGTCCTGCAAGAAACTGCAGTACAAGCAAAGACTAAAAAGAAACTCCCAAGAGATGTATATTTAATTAAACATTCTTTTTTCTTTGTGTGTGTGTTAGTTTTTTTAATAAGCTTAACTATCAGTTGCGGAGTAAAATTTTGTCATTACTTAAACATAGATATCATGGAAAGATTGCAAAAGAAGGATCAAACTACTACAACCAACATTAGGGGTGTGCAAAAAAACCGGTTCGAACCGAACCGGTTTCGAACCGAACCTGAACCGAACCGGTTTGGAGTCGAACCGGTTTCCTTAAAACGAACCGAATTGGTTTTCAAAATAAGTTCGGTTCGAACCGAATTGTTTTTGTAAACCAATTCGGTTCACTTAATAACCGAACTGTTTTTCTTTCTTACTTAAAACCAATTCGAAACCAGTTCGGAACCGGTTCGGAACCAGTTCGAAACCGATTCGGAACCAGTTCGAAACCGGTTCGGAACCGAACCGGTTCTTTAAAACCAATTCGATTCTGAACCGGTTCGACAAACCAATTCGCAAATATAGATTTAAAAACCAAACCTATTAAAACGGTTCGGTTCGGTTCGGTTTTTTTACCGAACCGGTTTTTGAACACCCCTAACCAACATCCCTTTACACAAATAGCAACCTCACAATTACATAGCAGTAATTTAGAATAATTTTTTTTTTGGTCCTGTAATTTAGAATATTATTGAACATAAGAAAAAACAGAACATGTTACTTGACCTTGTACTTGGCAATTTGTTCGCTAACCTCCCTCAAGTCACCTTTGGTGAAAATTAATGCCATATTCCCCTGATTCAAGAAACAAACCTAAACATTATAATTGTCTTCAAAATCCAATGAAATTGCTTCTTTTTTTACTATTATTATTATTATCAAATTTATTTTCTGCATGCTAAAATGAGGTAGCAGAGTTACAACAAGAAGGGGGACAAGGTTAAGGAAGGCCTTGTTGCCAGTCTTCTGAGCATCTAAGATGATAGAGCGTTTCATCATGGAGTTCTTTCCCATCACCACCACTGAATCAATATTAAGTCCCCTCTGTATGCCCTGAAGCTGGTTGCAACCCACATTGTCCGATGAAACCACAAGCACCTGATTGTACTCTCTCAGACACTTCAGCATCTTTGCATCGTAAGCTGCCTTCGCCACTTTCCCTGCCATTGTTGCTGATCACTAGAGCTATCAAAGTGAGTTGGCTCACTACAGGTTGTCAAAAAAATTCAGCCCATAGGGGTTGGCTTACTTTAGTAGCGAACAAAAATTGCGGCAACCCAACTCAACTGAGTACATGTGACGGGTTAAATGGATTGACTCACCATAATAAAAGAAAAGAGAGAGAAAATTTGAAAAAAAAATAAAAAATAAGAAAACATAGTAACAAGTAGAAAAATATAAAATCAAACAATAATTGTCAACATAATAGTACAAAATTAGACAAGTGCATATTTAAAATAATGCTCTGATCTGGAATAAAAATCAGAACAAAAAATAGTTTGACAATATAAATAAGAAAAATAATAAAGAAAGAATATAATATCATAATTTTCTAATAGATTCTTAGACTGCATCATGTAACTTTGACAAAGTTTACTAAAATGAACAAACCTAGCATAGTCTGTATTTGGTTCTACGTTTCCTCGCCCAAGACATGTGTATTTGACATGATTTTGGTGGGAAACAGATGTTGAACCCAACACACGGCATAGTAAAAATGATCATGGTGCTGAAAATTGTCATTTTAATAATTTTATGATTGTTAGAAAACATGGTTCAGACCCAAAAAAATAGAGATAATAGAGAAAAAAATGTGATAAACTGAAAAATGAATTATATTGATAATGAGAAGGGTTAAGTACAAAGTGACACCTCTAGCCTTTATCTAGGCTCCAACTAACTACATATCTAATATCCCCCCGCAAGCTGCAAGGTGTTTATAACACTTCCAGCTTGGGATGAAAAAGACAAATGTATATGAGACTAAAGAGAATACAATAGAAAATGCCAGAAATACATCGGCTGAAAATATCATGAACATAGCTGAAACGTATACAATGACCAGAACCTCAAAGCTTAATCACCTAATAAAAGTAGAAGCTATCAAAGCTTAACCATAAAGAGTAAACCACTCAAGACAGAAGTTGAAACTAGAATCCCAAGCTGGAAGTGGTCCTCGTTACATAGCCAAGAAGTTCATTGGCTTTAAGAAGATGAGTCATTTGCTTGTATCACGTATGGTAATTGGCAGAGATTAAATTTAATGGGTAGATTAGAAGCAGTGGTTAGTCGCCATGAGGGAAAAAAAAAAGGATCAATTTGGCTGTTAAGCTCCTGGCTCTAATACCATATAGAAACTGAGTGAAATAAGGAGCTCAATTTTATTGATGATGATGCGTGGTACATTTATAGAGTTGCAGCTGTGAATTTAAATTAAAGATAAAGCTCTAGAAAGATAATAACTAGAAAGATAAATACATCTGGTAACAAATTCAAAAGTCTAAAAGATAATAACTAGAAAGATAAATACATTCAAACGTTTGTTGCACTTATGTTATTCCAAAATAATATTAGATATGTAGTTATTTTTCAGATCCAAGTCTTCCACAAACCTTCCCACAAAGTTCTGCAACAATTTGCATTGTCGGTGCCGATTCGGCACATTGATTTTTCAATTAAAGGGTGGAACAAGATTTAGGGAAAATTTGGAAGATGTGAAAAGAGATGAGATGTGTAATCGGAAAAGAAAAGAGAAAAGGATTGAACCAATGATAAGAAAAAGAAAATTACGGAAACAACATGGAAAAAAAAAATCAATATCTCTTATAGTGGATTTTCTCGAGAAACTGAAAAAGAGAGTGAACGAAAAAAAATAAAAAAAGACAGAAACGAAAAGAAAATAGAAAGGAACATAATGCAGCAGAAGAGGGTGTTCACGGTGGATGCCATGGCTCTGATACCATGTTAGAAAAGATGGTTCAGGCCCAAGAGAGCAGAGAGAATAGAGAAAAAAAGTGTGATAAACTGAAAAATGAATTATATTGATAATGAGAAGGATTAAGTACAAAGTGATCCCTCTAGCCTTTATATAGGTTCCAACTAACTACATATCTAATAATGATTATACTTTATACGTGAAAGTGCTAGAAGTGAAGCCATGTATTTTTTTGTATTGTCACTCATTATAAGTTATAACCAATGTCCATTTCTCACAAATCAGTTGCAGTGAAGTGACGTCTATTTCTTCCTTCCACAGTTCCACTCGCTTGCAGTCCATGTTTGAGGTTTATAACAGCTAGCACATATCTTTATCTTTATAATTATAAAAATAGCTAGCATGAGTAATATTATAATTTTATATTTTTTACTTTTTTTTAAGGTTAAATAAGTAATTACGTTATACATTTTAATGAATCAATTAATATAAATACAAATTTTTATATAAATATTATTTATTTAGAAAATTTAATAATAATTAATTTTGGTTCCATTTTAATCATCACGTGCATCTTCAGTTATCATTTAATATGAATTGTAATTATGATAAATTTTATTATATTTAATTATGATTCAAATTTATTTATAATTTAATTTTTTGATATTAATAATTGCATGGTTTAAAATAAGATTTTTTTTTAATTTGCCAAAAATTTAAATGTGATTGACATTTGAATGTAATTAAAATATGTTCTGAATTTTAATATGATTGACATTTGTTGCTAAAAATTAAATATATTTTTCAAGAAAGTATCAATATAAATTTAGACTTAACTTAACTTATAAAATATAACATACGGGGATGAACATTTTTTTATAAAAACAAGTAGAAAAATTTATACTGAATTCACGGTAATAAAAAATTTTACTAAAAATTTTTGTTTAATGAAAATTAAAATTTCTTTTACTTAATTAATATATATTTAATTACATAAAAAAACCAAATTAAAATCAATATAATTACTATTGTTTTCTCTATGCAAAATTAGTGTAAAAAATTAATTTTTAAGCAAATAATTATTCATTTTTTATTTATTATCTTCTCAATTAAATAAATTATTCATGATTTTCTTCTAGCGGAATAAATTTTAATTTTCTTTTATACTTTGATATATATGTATATGCCAAAACAATAAAATAAAAGTTATATATAAAATTTAACATGAAAGGCTTAATTTGTTATTTTTTTTTTTATAAAAGCAAGTATAAAAATTTACACTTATTTTGGATTAGAGCACTTATAAAGTTAATTATTAATTTCTTTTATAGAAAATGTATAGGAAATTATAAAGAATTAGTTATAAAATTATGTACACAATCAAGTACAAAATAAAATAATTTTTATATATATATAAAAGTAATAGTGATGGGTCTCAAAAAAGAAATAATTTCTTGCCCAAAATGGGGGCATTTTTGTTTTTTTTGTTGGGATCTCAAAAGAAAATATTTTTCCACTCAAAACAGGAGTGCTTTTGTATTTTTTTATGTTAATTTGTCAATTACATTAAAAATATTCACTATTCACTTGAAGATATAAGAAATTCAAAGAAATGTTTACTACAAATAAATTAGATTTGGTAAAAAAAAATGTTTACATTTATAACACACGGGATGAATATTTTTAATAAAAGCATGAATATAAATTCAAACTTAACTTATTATATATAACATACAGGATGAACATTTTTTATAAAAATAAGTAGGAAAATTAATACTAAATTCAAGGGATAAACTTTTTTACTAAACATTTTTTTAATCAAAATTACAATTTATTTTACATAATTAATATCTATTTAAGTACATAACAAAAATCAAATTAAATTAACATAATCACTATTATTTTCTCTACGCAAAATTAGTGTCTAAAATTAATTTTTAAGCGAATATTTATTAATTTTTTTATTATATTCACACTTAAATAAATTATTCATGATTTTCTTCTATCTGGACAAATTTTAAGTTTCTTTTATACATTGATATGTACATATCAATATTTTAAAATAAAAATCATATATAAAATATAACAAATAGGGATGAATATATTTTTTTCTTATAAAATCAAGTAGAAATTTTCACTTAATTCAAAGGATCATCCCTAATGTCATTTAAATTATTATGGTGAAATTATATTTTTTTATTATAATAATTTTAATTATAATGTATTTTTTTATGGCAGTCTCTTTCTTGATTTACATAATTTTTTGAATGTTTTATTTTACAAACATAGAAAGTATAAAAAAATATAACAAATAAGGATGAATATTTTTCATGAAAGTATCAAGATAAATTTAGAATTAACTTAATATATAAAATATAACACACGAGATGAACATTTTTTTTATAAAAATAAGTAGAAAAATTTACAATGAGTTCATGGCAATAAACTTTTTTACTAAAAATTTTTGTTCAATCAAAATTAATTTTTTTTACATAATTAACATATATTTAGTTACATGACAAAAATCAAATTAAAATCAACATAATCAATATTATTTTCTCTACGCAAAATTAGTGTAAAAAGTTAAACTTTAAGCAAATAATTATTCATTTTTATTTATTATCTTCTCAATTAAATAAATTATTCAAGATTTTCTTCTAGCTGGATAAATTTTAATTTTATTTTATACTTTGATATGTATATGCCAAAACATTAAAATAAAGGTTGTATATAAAATTTAACATGAAGGGTTTAATTCATTTTTTTTTATAAAAGTAAGTAGAAAATTTACACTTAAATCACGGGAATGAACAATTTACCAGAAATCACATTAATATTTTATAAGGTGAAAATATATTATTTTATTGTAATAATTTTAATTTAAATGTATTTTTTATAGTTGTTTCTTTCCTTATTTAAATAATTTATTGAATATTTTATTTTACGATGAAAAAATATAACAAACAGGGATAAATATTTTTCATGAAAGTATGAAGAAAAATTTAGACTTATCATATAAAATATGTAAAATATAACACACAGGAATGAACATTTTTTATAAAAACAAATAGGAAAATTTAAACTGAATTTATGGGATAAACATTTTTACTAAAGATTTTTTATTTTCAATCAAAATTAATTTTTTTACATAATTAATATATATTTAATTACATATAAAAAAACAAATCAAATAAAACATAATTACTAATATTTTCTCCATGCAAAATTAGTGGCTAAAATTAATCTTTAAGCAAATAATTATCCATTTTTTTATTTATTATCTTCTCACTTGAATAAATTATTCATGTTTTTCTTCTACTTGGACAAATTTTAATTTTCTTTTTTACATTGATTTGTATATGTCATATATTAAAATAAAAATTATATATAAAATATAACACATAGGGATGAATAGTTTTTTTTTACTTATTAAAGCAAGTATAAATTTTAACTTAATTCATGGGGATTAACAATTTACCTAAAGTCACCTTAACATTTAAATTATTAAGGTGAAATTATATATTTTTTTATTATAATAATTTAAATTTTAATGTATTTTTTATGTCTATTTCTTTACTTATTTAATAAATTTTTGAATGTTTTATTTTATGAACATAGAAAGTATGAAAAAATTATAACAAACGGAGATGAATATTTTTCATGAAAAGTATCAAAAGAAATTTACACTTAACTTATCATATAAAATATAACACACATGATTGAATTTTTTTTTTATAAAAACAAGTAGAAAAAATTTACACTGAATTCATAGGAATAAACTTTTTTACTAAAGATTTTTGTACAATCAAAGTTAAAATTTCTTTTTCACAATTAATATATATTTAATTACATAACAAAAATCAAATTAAATCAACGTAATTAATATTATTTTCTTGACAGAAAATTAGTATCTAAAATTAATATTTATGCAAATAATTATTTGTTTATTTATTATCTTCTCACTTAAATAAATTATTCATGATTTTTTTTCTACTTGGACAAATTTTTAATTTCTTTTAGACATTGGTATTTATGTAGCAATATATTAAAATAAAAATTATATATAAAATATATCACATAATGATGTTTATTTTATAAAACCAAGTAGAAATTTGTACTTAATTTATGAGATGGACAATTTTTCTGAAGCCGCATTAATATCTAAATTATTATGGTAAAATTATATTTTTTTGTTATAATAATTTTAATTTGAATGTGTTTTTTTTATGACTGTCTCTTTTCTGATTTAAATAATTTATTAAATATTTTATTTTCGAACATGAAAAATATGAAAAAATATAACAAATGAGAATAAATATTTTTTTTATTAAAACATGAAGAGAAAAAATATAACAAATTACATTATATAATACAAAATTTAAATAAAAAATTTTAATCATCATGTTTATCTCATGCAACACACGGGTTAAAATCTAGTATACTCATAACAAGAACAACAATTATGCAGTAAAATGACAAGAAGTATTATCTTCCATAATCTAGAAAAATAATAGAGTTGCACTAATGCAATGTTGAACACATGAAGTAAATTTAAGATATTGTGAGCGGCTTAAAAGCTTCCCTCAAGTACGATTTAAGAGTGTATGAAAAAAATACATAAAGCAAATTTAAGAAGTGATCAACAAGGTAGACTTGGTACCCCCAAAGTGTGCCACTTTGAGTAAGGTCGGTTTGGATAAACTTCTTCATAACCATCAATATGAGAAGAAAATAAGGAAAAATGAAAAAACTTTTCCATAAACTAAAATTAGTGCATAAGCTAATTTGTAGAACCTCCCTCATATTAGCTTTTCCAAAAATAATTTTTAACTTAAGCATAAGCTAATTATAACTAATGAAGAAGGTTTATTTTATTCTCCTAAAGGTGCTTATAGAGAAATTTATCCGAACACACCTTAAATTTGTTGTGATTTAGAAAGTACCAGAATTCATGAGCAAAAAATTTGACAATACAGTAGCAAACCAACAAATTACAAGTAAATTTCACCAACACATAATGTACCAATAAATTAGGCCAAATGACCTATTTGGTCTCTAAACTTTTTTTTTTCCACTTTGGTCCTTAAACTTTTAAAAGGTTCATTTTGGTCCTCAATGTATTTAAAACGATTCAAATTGGTCCCTGCCGTTACTAAATTGTCACTTCCGTTAACAGCCTAAACGGAACAACATAAAAGGTTCAAATTGGTCCTTTAAGTTTTTAAAAATGTTCAAATTGGTCCTTTAAGTATTTCGAATGGTTCAAATTGGTCCTTTAAAATTTTTGTGCAGATTCAATATTGGTTCGTTAACAACCATTTCCTGCTACTACTCAATGAATTCAGCAGATTCAATATCCTTGTCCTTTGTCTCAAAATAAGCATGTCTTTTTCATCAACACTCTCCTCAGAATACCAATGAAAAAAGCCACAGCCACTATCTGCAACCCCTTTCTAACATGGAAAATGAATCAATAATCATATTGGATAACTCATATTTTCAAATAATTTTCAAAACGCAAACAACTTACCATGAAATGTTTGCAACCCCAGAACCTCCTCCCTAGGTTGTCCGTTGTTCTAGCAGTTCTCAAAACTGCAAAATCTCCATAGTCACAACGAGACAGCTAATTGTTTGCGCCGTTCATGAATGTAGCTTGCGAACCCGTGCCTCTGGAGGAACTCGACCTACACCTACACCTACACCCAGACCCACTTGACTCCATAGCTGTTAGAAGGAAATTAATATTCTAGTTTCAGATTTTGGGGAAAAACAGATAAAATCCATGAACCCTAATTATTTAATTTGAGGATGAAGAATCCTCTACTATTTTTCATTAACATTTTCTGTTAATTCTGTTACTGTATGTACCAATTTGAATCATTTTAAATACATTGGGATCAAAATGAACTTTTTAAAAGTTTAAGAACCAAAGTAAAAAAAAATAAAATTTAGAGACTAAAAAGGTCATTTGGCCAATAAATTATCATAAGTACGCAGCACTAATTCAACCTCGTTGTTCTTAGCTAAATAGTCACGCTACGAGCAAAACGTTTTAAAACCAAGGATAATGATAATGGGCAAAAACATATAGAGCTTAATAAAAACAGATGAACAATAAAAACCAAAGAAGAATAGAAAATGAGTTGCGCAGGATTTACCTGAGGAAGAAGAAGAACGGTGGTCGGCGACGTTGAGGAGACAGTGGTGCGGCGCTGTGAAGAAAAGAAGAAGATCTGAAATGAGTCACAGTTAGGGCCTCGGTGTGAAATATTAGCCCAACTGCGCAATGGGCTAGGCCCAAATAAAGTGTGCATGGTAGTGGGGCCCAGTTGGTTGAGGTGTCCACTCCACTGAACTGAGATGGTGTTCTTCATGAGATCTTATTAGAATTGAAACGAACGGGACGTGTCTCCGATGGCTTCCTCTTACCGTGACCGCACGTCGGAGTTCCGGTTACTGTCGGAGACTCTGAAGAAGATCGGAGGAGGGACCTCACCTCCGGTTCAACCCGAGAATGCTCCTTCTACCTCTCACGAGTCCTATTCGAGATCCGAGTTCAACCGAAAGGCCTCACGAATCGGGTTGGGGATCCACGAAACCTCGCAGAAGATCGCGAGGCTGGCGCAGCTGGCGAGGAAATCGTCGATGTTCAACGATCCGGCCGTGGAGATTCAGGAGCTGACTGCTCTGATTAAGAACGAGATCACGGCGCTGAACTCGGCTCTCTCCGACTTGCAAACGATTCAGAACATGGATATGGCTGACGGCAGTTACTCGCAGGATAGGATTGTGCATTCGACCGCGGTTTGTGATGACTTGAAGAGCAAACTCATGGGAGCCACGAAGCACCTTCAAGATGTCTTAACTGCTAGGACAGAGGTTGGTCCATCAATAACACTATTTATTTATTGTTTATTTATTTATTTATGTATTGAGTAAATGTGTGATTCAATGTTTTGGTCCTTGAAAAATTAATTTTAGAATTGGCAAACATGCTAATAAATAGTAGTTTCATCCTTTTGGGGATGGAAAATGTTTGGTTGAACAAGGTTGAGAAAGGTGCTGATTACGTATGCTAAGTTCAGTAAGTTGGCAACTCTGAGTTTCCCCCAAAGTCAGTATGAAACAGAAGCTTATGTTTTGCCGCCACGGTGGTGGCTACCTGGGCAATCTGACACTCAAGTCAGTGAGTGTTAAACAAAGTATAGGCAGAAAGTCTCATACCCAAACCGCTGTCCAAACTTATGCTATTTATAAGCATTGAGTGACATAGGTTAGATCAGGCTGGGTCATTGATGTCATCAACCAACTATGCTTGTAATCCCCTTATTGTTAGTAGTAGAGGAGAGACAAGGCTGTGGAACATGAGTGGAGATGCATATGGTCCACTTGATGATGCTGGACTTGAATTAGCAGAGTTGTCTCTTGATGAATCAGAGTTGGATGCTATGTTATTTCTTGATGATGGGAATGAGGGAGAGGAGAATGACACAGGTAGTGTTAGGTAGTGAATAATAGGCAATTCTATAGAGCCAAATTTTTTGGATATGACTAATGATTTTTTTGTGATATTCTAACTTGGGTAGGGAAATTGTATATTTTTTGAAATGTTCAAAGTAAAAAAATTATATTTTGATATCGGTGGTAGAAAGATATGCAAAACTATGCTTACTTGTTATGATCACAAGCATTTCTTTTGTAAATTGTAATCATCATATGCCTTGCTATATTTGTCACTCCCGTGTAATTAATGTTGTGCACGTGAATGTATGCTCCAGAATATCAAGGCTCATGAGAACAGGAAGCAGATATTTTCCAAGAATGCATCAAGAGAGAACCCTTTCCAGCATCAGCCAAAGCCAGCTACTGAGCCACCACCTTGGTCAAATTCGTCAAATGCATCTGAGAGTTTGCAACAAGAATCGGCGTGAGTAATTTTTTTTCCCTAATGAGTTACAGGTTAACATTTGTCATTATGCCATGACAATGACATGAATATTCCTTTCCAACTTCCATAATATAAAATAAAATTAGGGAATTTGGCACAATGTTCAAAATGAAAAACCTGGCTCCTATAGTAGGCTGGTAGCTACCTGTTACTATTCTTCTGTAAATAGTTGGGACTTGGGAGTTAGCTGTTGGTGTATCCAAATTTCAAAATTTAGAAGTTTCTTACTCTTGTATACTCTTGTCATATTTTGGATGCTGGTAGGTTCCGAGTTCTGTGTCATGGATTCATCTAACCATAAGTGTGCATGGGTCTTGATATGGTTTATAATTTCATATTGCAGCTGAAATATCATTTTTTTAAGCAAAAATTATTTACCCACTATCAACACTTAATTTCTTTCCTAGTGCACACAATGGCATACCAAATCTTGAATTCTTGTCCCAGAACGAAAAAGCCTGGCAACTTTGGTACTTTTCTTAATAAGTAATAGACACGGTGATAGTTGAGAGAAGCATAACATATATATTGCAAATGTTGATAGGAGATCCCTGTTCCTCCTGCTGAGAAAATTGAATCTCAGACTCAACATTTGAGTCCTAAATAATGCAAGGCCAGGGCCAGGCTAATCTGAATAGTAGATCTAAAGTATTCTCTTTAATATTCCAAAATGAACATGCTAATTACATAAACTCAAAGTCCCGAACTGTGCTACACTAGCCATTTTCTGAATTCCCTTTCAGTATGCTGCCTCAGTAAATATCAGCCAAACCTGGTGGAACATTGTTAAAATCTCTTAACTACATAATTGTTTCCATTTCCCCAGTACTTTTCTACCACTAAGGCACTAACTAGTTTTAGGGCATCTTTGGAATGTGACAATTACAAGTCTTGGCATTGTACATATGTGTGGGAACCTAAAATGAACTATGTTATAGCTAAACACAATTTTCTATTTAATGATGATACTTACAAATTATAATGTAGTTTGGCTGTGTAATTTATTTAGTTATTTTTCTCTCTTTCAAAATGTCATTTCTGAAGTCCCTCTCAATTTGTAAATTATTAAAACTGGGTTTGTGTATCTTTATTTATTTTATGAAAAAAAAATGATAGACCTCTAAAAGTTTAATTGCTGCAAAATAATATGTATCTATATCTCTTATGCAGATTACTGTCAAATGGAGCTCCTGTTGGCAATCAACTAAGGTTTGTTTGGATTTCCTTTTAAAGCTATAAGATCAAATTGCCCCTTTTACATTTCTATATAGTATGGTTATATTTAGATCTAAAAAATCCAAATATCACCTTAAACTAGAACTTCATGTAAAAACATGTGGCTGTCAATTGGTTCTCATGGATCATAAATCTCCAACTGTGTTTACTGTTGAGTTGTTTTGAGTGCATATTCCTTGCTCACTATTATGTGATGATGGGCATTGGGTACAAAGCATCCACTAATCTTTCCCTCATTTCGCTACAAGCACGATCAAATACATAAGGGAATGGCTAGCAACTTTGATATGCCTTTTTGCAGTTAGCACAAACTTAATAATTCTTATTTTTTTGTACACTGTCTCTTGAATCCACAACTCATTTGATTGATGATTATGTCATAAGTTTACCATAGAGGTCACTTCAATACAATAAATATCTAAATATGAGGCCTGTCTTTTGTTTTATTTTTCAGTTCTTAATAGTTTACCATAGCATCTATTTAAAGCTTGGATCATTTTGATGTTTACATTTCTGCCTTTTATAATTTGCCTGCATAAATTGAGTGGGCAATTATCAGAATGTCACAAAAGATAGTTATTTAATGTGGTCATTCAATTCGGAGCCTGTTACAATCTCAATTCTTCCCCTAATGTCTAACCAAGCTTATGAATTCTCTGGCAAATTTTTACCCTTTGATTCTCGAGAGTGTTGCTTTAGGGGTATGAATTGCTCAAATTTTCAGTATGCTTAGGATGTACATTTTTTCTAACTTAAATTACAACATTTGGTAAATTTGTTATCACAGACGGAGGTTGGCTGTGGACAACACTCCATCTCAGCAAATGGAAATGTCTATGGTACAGCAGGTTGTGCCTCGGCATGAAAACTATGCTCAAAGTCGGGCAACTGCTCTGCACAATGTGGAATCTACTATCACAGAACTTGGTGGGATTTTCTCGCATTTGGCTACAATGGTTGCCCATCAAGGGGAGCTTGCAATCAGGTTTTTCTCGTTTCACTCAAATATTTGACACTAGTAAGGCTACTGCAGTGCAGTAATTTTCCTCCACTTATGGTGTTGGTGCATGTTAAAAAATTGAATTACAATATTATTGTATGCAAATCTGTGGATGTTCATTTATTCTAGCAATTAGCATTAAATCTGCCTAACTTGCATGGGCAGGATTGATGACAATATGGATGAGTCATTGGCAAATGTTGAAGGAGCTCACAGTTCTTTATTGAGGCATCTCAACCGAATATCATCAAATAGATGGCTTCTAATAAAGATATTTGCCATTCTGATACTTTTCCTCATGATCTTCATATTCTTTGTCGCGTAATATACTTCCATATGCTAATAATGGAAGTTTTACTTCATGGCCAACTTGGATATGTCTTCGTTCTTCTGTGGAGGCAAAAATACAAGAGCAGCTAAATGCGTGGATGTATTCTATTTGAATGTAGATAGAGCTCCGCTGTCTGTAAACTTTTTACATTCCCATATTCTTTTGTTTGGCTATCGTTATAGGTGTTATTAAATTTTTCGTTGGCATGTAAGCCCCAAATTAAGCAAATTGAGTAAGAAATATACGAGTGTTTGGTAAATTGATATAGATTCACAATATTTTTGTGCAAGGTGAGGGAGTTTCTAAGATGCAAAACAGAGGGAGAAAGAAAATATCATGTTTCTAGATACTGTAGTGGACCGGTTACTGGTAGCATACGAGAAGTCCTTTGTTCAGTTACGTGATAATGTAAGCTTTTTGATATTATAATTTCAAAATTGATTGTTTTTTCAAAGTTTTATGTGAGATAGAATTTTTTATTTTTTATTTTTTTTTATAACTGGAACTGTTTTTGTATTAACCATTCTTATCATTATTCATTTATATTCGAAAGATATTTAATGTGTCTCATGGTTTATCCATTTATGTTATGTGTGAAGCTTGCAATTTAGTTTTTGTGGTTGCAGATGTTAAATTCTGTGGTTTGCCTTTTATGAATCCTTGTCTGGTACATGTGGGTTAAAGAAGGATTCTTTCTTCTACTGATTTTAATATTTCAAAGTGCTGTTCATTGTTCAAGTAGTCTTTACTCTTCATAGATAATGCACTAATTTATTCACATGAGGATGTTTTGCTTTACATAGATAAGGATGCAGCCAAACACATATGTAAATGTTGGGTGGGAATCCACTAACTCATTTGCTGCAGCAATTGCTAAGAATCTCTTTTTTCGTGCCAGATTTTAAGTGGTTTTAACTAGTTCTGTTGTTTGCCGCCACCTGTCTAGCTTGGTCAAAGATATACTACCTTATAAAAAGACAAAGAAAATAAGTATTTGAAAGTGTAGCCAGATTGAGGTCCTGAGTTCTGACTGTTAATATTCAAAGAAAATTTAGTGGGTCTCTGATTCGCACTCAACTGAAGCATCCTCGAGTATTAGTAAAGCATGCAAAAGGCAAAATTGTAGTCAATCTGATCTAGCCCAAGTTGACCTGATTTGGTAGACCATGAGAATCTCCCTATCTTTCTAGCTTATGAATTCATGTCCTTATAAGTTCCACTTTGATCAGAATAGCAGAGGTAAAAAGATAGGAAAATGATCCCAATCTTAGCCTAAGCATTTTGATCACATGCACAAATAGTAAATATTACAGCGTACGTGACACGGGACTTAAAGGTGAGAGCACATGTACATGACAGCCCTTAAGTTTTCGTTTTGCTTCGGTTTGTTACGTTACATCATAATCTGTTACGATATCAGGCGCATTTCACTTTAAAAGGCAATGCACAGGTTCAGGGTATACAAGCTTCAAGACTTTCATTTTCTTATATAAAGCATTTCCAATACACATCAACTCACGTGGCTTTTCCCCTCAAATGTAATAAAGTTGACTAAAATTCTGGAGATACCATGATATATCTTGGAAAAATTTTATGGTAACTATCATTAGTGGTAACGTGTTGCATAAGTAATATTATTTCGTGTTGAATGAATTTAATTTAAATACATCATCTAGTGGTTATGGAATACTGGAATTTAGGGTCACTATTGAACTCTAATTAAACCTTTTGATATTGTTTTATTCAATCAATTGTTTTAAAATAAATCTTTTAATATTATTATTGACTTGTAAGTGAAAAAAATCTATAAAAGTGCATATAATAGAAAGTATTGATCCAAAAGTACAAGTAACATGTTTCCCTTGAAGCAAGGGCTGATGTTGATTATACCCATCAAGAAAACTTCATATTCTTCATCGCTTTCTCTGTTTCTTTTCTAGTCCCTTATGTTTCTAACTTTAAAGTTTTGGTACATTTCTGCTCCTAACTTTATGCGCAGTACATTTACTAATTTACTTGAGGACAAGGACGTTACATACTTTGCTTAACTGCCTATAATAGATTATGTGATCTCTGAATAGTCAACAGGTGTGTGCTTTAGTGAATGGTCCAATTTCCAGGTGAAAAAAAAGTGCAGTGTATGGTCCAATTTCCAGGTGAAAAAAAAGTGCAGTTAGGCACTCGTGGGTCACACTCACACGTCAACAAAGGAGCCAACAATATTTCAAGGGTAGTTGTACCAGAATTTATGAGAGAGATTTTAGTTTTACGCATTAGCATTTGATTGACTTTCTTTGGAGTCATGAAAAACATTATTGAATTAAATAAATTTGCTTCAAACTTTCTAAAGTTGCTCTGAATAGTTTCAGGCTCTCAGCGTTAAATAAAGCACCTTAGAAAACCACTTTTTCGTTAGTAATTTGAACGTGGTCTGTGTTTTGAGTTTTTCTATCTGTCAATGATAACTACTACCTTCACATCAGAGTCATTATTATAATCTTGATTTACCACTAGTACTTAAAAATTTCCACTTACATCATTTAAGCAGAGATAAATGTGAACCTTTTAGAATGACTTGATGTTTCACAACTCTTCTATTGTCCCCTCAATCAATTCTGGCCTGAGTTGAGTGGCATGATGGCAACAAGCAGTGGCTAAAAATTCATGAGTCTTTGTTCCAATGATAGGATTAATAGCTGGTGATGGGTGTCCATCAATTAGGCCTAAGAGTCTAATTCAGTGGAATCTTCCTTGAAGACCTAGAGAGCCATAGCCTTGGGGCAGTGCATGAATTATGAAAGTGATGCTTGTTAGATCCCCACTATAAAGCAGAGTAGAAGACACATGAGAACATGAATTAAGAAGATAGAGAAGCCCAACCCTTTACATATTATTATTGTGGCCAAAGTAGAAAAAAAAGTTGCCATAATTCATAGGAATTGCAGTGCAGGGGAAGCATGGGAGTGAAAGTGTGAAACTGATTGTGGTGGGATTTCATTTCAAGTGGGAATTGACCGTGAAACTTGCTGTGTTATGACTCTTTATTATTTGATAGAATTTGCCTACTTTTGTGTTTCACATTCATATCAAATTTGACGTAATAATTCCTTGATTTTGGTGCTACCATACATACAATAATGCCGCACCAAGAAAAAATGGCTTGATGCTGCCCTGTATGGCAATTAGAAAGGCTAGCGTTTCTTTCATGGTTTAGACCTAATCACGTAAGTAAAAAAGTGTGACTCTAGTATTCATGAATCATTATGACAATCATTTTCTTATGAGTTGTGAAGGTGTACCCGAACCTGAAGCAAATTGAGTTCCCTTATGACCCGACCCGGAGGCTCAAACACAATACCACATGATGCACATTTTAGTGCATACTGAACTGCTCTCACTTCTGAGGTGCATGAGGAATATTGGTTTGTTTTTTTAAATAAAATTATATTTCAAAAATAAAAACATGTGATAATTGCATAACTTGTTTAAAAAAAATAAAAATTTCAAAGGGAATATTGTTAGTATTTTTCTCATAAATTAAAATGACTGGTTTTCTGTAAAAAATATGTGATAATCTCGGTGCATTTTAATGTGAAGAACTAAGTGATGAAGAACTAAATTACTTTCTTTCTGACTTCATAAAAAAATTACTTGTTTTGAATGTAAAGGACCAAATTTGATTGATACTTATCAAAGTTTAGAATTAAATTAATTTTTTTTAATGTTAAATATCTAAATTGATGATAAGTTGATAATATTAACTTCAAAGATTAAAATTTAAATTAGTATTTCATTAAACAGTTAGTAGGCAATCTAGTGTTAAGACTCTGATAATTTGTAGTACTGTTGTAGAGTATCTTAGTATAAGTTTCGTACTACTATTTTATGAAAGGAATAAAATAATTGATATAAAATAGTCCAATATTTCAAACATTTAAACAGTGACATTATTCTTATTCTCCTTCCAATAGTGTATTAGGTTATCTCCGTTACCGCTTGAGTTTCAATGCAGCTAGTAATGCTTAGATTCCCCATCACAATGACAATCTATTACATTGGCAGCAAAATCTCCTGTCGGAATAATAATTCCTTAAATAATTAATTCACCTATGCTTAAGATGGGCCTATCTAGTTTAATAGAAAAAAATTAACCAGAACGTCCTATATCAATCAATTTATGAGCGATACTAATTGTACAATTTTGATTCACAAATCTGCACAGTTAAACGTATGGTTGCGCATTGAGTTCCACTAACCCTACCTAAAAAATTCTATTCCAATCTCAAGTTCAGCCACATATATATAACTAAGTAGATATGCACACCCAAAAAGTATTTCAACTGATACTTTTTTTAAATGGATAGGTAAAAGTGATCAGAGTGAATAGGTGAGAAAAGGGTTTTGATCTTTATTCATTGTGAATTGATATATATTAGAAAATTAATTTGAACACTATTTTGTGCTATAAGTAGAATTTGTTGAGTGCCGTGTAATTGAGTAAATATGTTACATTTCACTTGTATAAAAAAAAATGTTACATTTCACTATCAATATTTCCACTTCTCCTTTTGTTATATCGAATAAATATAAAATGATTCTTACTACTATTTTGGATAGGTAATTCTCCTCTATCAACTCCTTTGCATTGAAGAAGATCTCTCTCTCTCTCTCTCTCATATTCGCTTTCCCTCTTTTTGTAATATTTAATGCATTAAACAGCTCCTAAATCCTAATAATCAAACCAATTATAGCAATGATGAATGGGCCCAAACCCCATAATATTTGGGAGCCCACATGCATAGTAGGACCTATAGAATTCAAATCAGTAGGTTAGAAGAAAGAAGAAAAAAATAGAAAATTCAAATCAGTAAAGCAGTGATTACACGACAGCCATGCTGCTGCAACAAAAATAATAGCCAATACCACATTAAACATAATGAAAGAGATTTTCACCCTCTCCAATTCAAAGAAAAAATAAATTAAAATTGAAAGACAAAAAAAAAAAAAAAAATCTGTGTAGATAGTAGATAGTATGAATTTATGATGCTCCTAACTCAGCCACATATCCCATCCAATAGATTACACATATATAGCCAAGTCATTTGTCACTTTGAACTGCATCCAACACAAGGCAAAAACCAATCATATTGTTGCCCCAGTATTCGTATACTTGCACTTGCCATTGCTCTAATAATGGGGATTCAGCACTTAGAAGAATGTTAAGTGGCTTTCGAATTGAGGATATGTAAACATACTACATAATACAAGTTGCATGCTTACCATTCATAAGTCTTTGGTCCTACGTTCATTATTATCCCACTACAAGTTTCAAGTCTAACCATAAAAGGAATTATATAGAGGCAAATTTTATATGAATTCAAAACGTATATATTCTATTCGGCAAGATTGTTTATGATAGACAATATTTTCTATCTAATCGGATGCATGATTGAGCCCTTAATTAAACTTAATTGTGGGGACTTAGACCACAAGCATGTCCTAGGATGCTCATTTTTTATCTTAATAAAGTCGATTCCGAAGACGGAAAGTGCGAGAGAAAATTGAGGTTTAGCCCCAAAAAAGCAAAGGAAAGCTTGCACGTATAAATGTTTTTTAAGGGATGATATTCAAAAAGAGGCTTTCCAAGATAAGGAAAACTGGAAAAGCCTTATAAATCCAATATTTTCCTTTTGGTTGGTATTTCAATATTTAACACCTTTTTTTCTCTTTGTGGTGTGGGTACCCCAAAAATTCCTTCTAATCATCGTTTATATGCTTGGACCCTATAGTTAGGGATGACTAACTAGACTATACAAACACCCTAAGCATCAAAATTTGTCATATTGATTATGATTAGGAACAACGTAGTGTAGTGCACTTGCACTCTTGCTATTTGTAGTTACAATACTCATGAGGTCTTGTCCCATTACATGGACAAGTGCTAATAACCCAAGATAATGGACAAAAAGAATCAGAAAAAAGATACTATTGAACACTCCCGTAAACTTGCGTGTTGATTTGAATCGACGCAATGTTTACCAAACATACATGTACTTATGGGGATTAGCCCATCTCTTTAGTTTGGAACTTTACGGAAAATCTTCATGAAAAAAAACTTTACGGAAAATAAAGATAAGGTTGAAGCTTCTTTTTAATGCGTTGTTACCTAACCTACTTTCATTATTGTCACTGATAAGTGGTCAAGTTTCAGAAGGTTATATAATTGTTCATAATTTATCAACTGATCATCTGCGTATACGGTATACGCTTCCTTGTACGGTAGTTTCGTACCTTCAAACAAACAAAGCAAAAAAGAGAACACTTCCTCTAGTAAAAAAAGAGAGAGAAGACTTTCTTTTTAACATTTATTCTTTTTAATAATTTTTTTATTATTAGATAAAATTTATGATCATTTTTCTTTGAATTTAATTTTGATACACTGAGTATTAAGATTTTTACATTATTAATAAATGAAAAACTATTCTATATATGATCTTTAAACTAATTATTACAAAAATCATCATTTTTCAAAAAAATTTACAATGTAAATGTATTCTAATTAAATTTATAAAACAAAATAAAAATTATTTTTATTCAGTGAAACAGCCGTTTGAATGTTTTCAAAGAATCTGAAGTTTGTAGTTGTACTTAGTCATATTCCTCCATATTTAAACTGTTATTATGTATACTAATTGGAAAATATCATATATACATATATATAGCACACTCAAGGAAAAAGGACAAGGGATGACTTAAGTGGGGGATTAGCTCATTATCTGAGATTCTCTTTAGTCTTTAGTAATGGAACTGCCTAGAGATGCACAAATTGTCCTCCACTGAGATAGGGTGGATTTGATAGGCTGAACAGGAAAATAAGAGAGGATAATGCTAAATTGTGTAAAAATAAAACAAGTTGGGTAGCTATGCAAAATTAATCACATTGAAGCAAATAATGAGTAGTCAAGAGTAAGAGGAAAAAGGGAGACAAGGAGCATATTATGGAAAAGTTAGAAACCGAGTGAACGAGGGAGGATGGTCCCTCCAACCACTGAGCATGTTAATTTAGTTCCATTGACAAGGAAAGCTAACGCTGATATGATATATAAACAAAAGAACACACATCCAATGCAATGCCCTTTTCTTTTGACTCACCAAGGATTAGCTCACCAAAGACTACCATTTTCTTCAAACTTTCATTTTTCTTCAATGAAAACCTTTACAATAAACTATTGGAAATATTAAAATATGTACGTGTTTCACGACATTCCTTTTTTTTTTTTTTTTTTTTCAGAAATCAAATATACAATAGAATTAAAAACATTTCACAATATTTTTTAAATAACCACGTGTATATCTTGATTTGTTTTAGTTCTATTTCTATTTTCTCTCTTGAATCATAATTATATAGTTACAACTTACAATCATGCATGTTTCCATCTTTATTTTGTCTACAAACAATTAAACTTGAATATGACTTCAACTATGTTGTTATAATTATGTTCTTCACTCTATATTGTCTATAAATGATCATACATACACAAACACATAACAATGCTCTCATTAATATGAACGAGAATGTCTTGTTCCACCAATTAGTCACCATTGATCGAGTTTTGCGAGAAACTACGGAAGGAACTGTGATTCTGTTCTATTTTTTTTTTTTTTTTTGGTGCTCACTGTGATTCTGTTCTGCGATTAGAAGTAAACCCTAACTCAATGCAAAGCCCACTCTCACCCCGTCTTGTTGTCAAGCCTAGCAAGAATTATTTGCTTTCAGCTTTATGCACGTCCATTGTTGTCGACAGGTTTCCAAACAAGTGGTAACTAAATATTCTTTTTCCTTAATTACAATATGCAGTTTTAAAACGAGGATTGGTATTGTATAAAAAAAAATCAATAAAAAAGATATAAGAAAAAAAGGATAAAATATTTTTTGGATCCCTATAAAATATGTAAAATATTAATTTCATCATTCAAAAAAATTTTATATTAATTTGGTCCTTCTAAAATTGAAACCTATTTTTTAGATCCTCGTTGGTAACTTTATTAAATGGTAATATGATGACATGACTACGGATTTACATGTAGAAATGAATTATAAATTTTATATTTATCAAATTTTCATGTTTTGTTATTGTAAATTTAGAAAATTAAAAAAAGAAAAATTAGGCTATTGGTATTCATAGGGACCTACAAAAATAGGTTTCAATTTTAGAGGAACCAAATTAATATGAAAAATGTTTGGATGACAAAATTAATATTTTGCATATTTTATAGGAACCCAAAACATATTTTACCGGGAAAAAAAAGTAGTGTGAAAAAAAAATATTATAAATTTATTATGAATACAACATAACTGTTTTAAAATTATGAGTTTTCTATCATGTGCCACAGGCCAAGTCTAATTAATTATTCACTTTTAAGTTTTAACTAATTTTGATCATCTAATTAATTATAATTTTTTGAAAGAAAAAAACTATCTTTCTCCTATTTATTTTATAGATTCACTTTAATGTAATATCTTTATTCCAAAAAAAAAAATACAGTAGAAATCTATTGTTTCTCACTCTTTTAGAGAGTAAATTCGTAAAATAAATAAGAGAAAAATAATTATTTTTTAAAAAAGAATCATGATTAATATTTGTAAATGCAGAAAGCATATTTTGACAAATTATGCATATAATAATTAATTAAATTGTTGTGTCAAGGAAATAAAAAGTTGCATTTCAAATAAAAAATTATAGTATTAGATTTTTCTTCTTCACCATATTGGTACGGAGTATCCATCAACCAACTTTGTTGATGACTAATTTTCATCGAAAAATTTGGCTAGCCACTTTTAGTGGAATTTCCTCTCCCAACCACATTTTCATGGTACTAGATTTGATACCGTGTACACGAGTAAAAATATTTTTATTTTTTTAATATGTTTAAATTTTTCATTTTTAATTTTTTCATGATTTATACACTATTTTAAATTTATTAAAATATCTATATATATATTTTTTTTATAATTTATTTTTATGTTAATATTGATAACCTATAGTATATAACTATATATAAATATAATTTATTTATAAGATAATATTAATAATATATAGGATGATAAAATTATTAATTTTTATAATAATTATCTTTATTATTATTTTAACCATATAATAATTATTTGATTGTTGCTAATTGATTTTGTGTTGAATCAGGATCATCTGTTAGTGAATGTTATGTGGTGAGACGTGTTATTTGCTAACAAAACGCGTGTTTAGTTGAGTTTATTTTAAATATTTTTTAATTTTAAAAAATAATTCAAATTATTTTAAAGAATAACTATTTATTTTTATTAGTTTCTTGAAATAATTTTTCAAAAAGTAATTAATTATTTGAAAATGTGGTATTTTTAATTTCTAAATTATTATGCAAAGTCTATCTGTGATTTTTCTTTTATTTTTAGAGTATTCTTTTATTTTTTTCAAAATGTAAAAGATTATTTTCTTATAATATTTTTTTTGAATGAAAGTCAATGGAAAACAACCTATATACCTCTATGGAAGTTATTATTTTCTTATAATATGGTTAGTATTATTTAGTGTTATGGAAGTTATTATTTTTTTTTCAACACATATTATTTGAACAATTAAAAATACCATATGTGAAAAAAGGTAAAAATAAAAAAATCCTACCTTGTAAGTGGAAGAAGAGAAACAAAAAATAATAATAAAATCCTACCTTATGTAGAAAAGATTGAAAAAAATAATAAGTATTTCAAGGACAAAAGGGAAACAAATATAAAAAAAACTAGAAGCTAGAGTTTTAAAAAATACTACTTGACGCAGTGTTTAAAAAATCCCTACAAACTACTAAAAAACTTGTTTACCCAACACTATTCCGTCATATTAACTTATAAGTTAGTCAAAATAATTTATAAGGTATTAGAGTGGTTTATCAAACACATTCCAAAAACTATTAAAATAATCAAGTGTGCCAAATAAGTTCGTCAACCTAGCTCAGAAATATGGGTGATTTAAGTGTTTGGATTTAATGGATTGAAGAATTAAAATGCCTCATATTAATTATTTTGAATGGCTATTTAATGAATTTTTTTCTTTATAAGATATAAAATACATTGTATTTTTCTTAAAACTAAAAGTAATAAATGTTTTTGAGATAAGAGAAAAATGGAAAATATAAATGTTTACCAAACACTATTCGATCAAATTAACTTATAAGTTAGTCAAAATAACTTATAAGCTATTAGAGTGGTTTACCAAACGCATTTCAAAAACTATCAAAATAATCAAATGTACCAAATAAATTGGTCAACCTAGCTTGTAAATATGAGCAATTTAAGTGTTTGGATTCAATGGATTGAAGAATTAAAATGCCTCATATTAATTATTTTGAATGATTATTTAATGAATTTTTTCTTTATAAGATATAAAATACATTGTATTTTTCTTAAAACTAAAAGTAATAAATGTTTTTAAGAGAAAAATGGAAATAATTGATAAGGAAATTAATTATAAAAATAGGAATATACAGAAATTAAAAACTTTGATTTTTATTTATGACTTTTAACATAAAATAAATGAATACTCTTGGACAAAAAAGTAAACAATTAAAGGATAAGAAACCATACCCAGAATGAAAACCAATGTTAAAAATTTTAAAAGAAAAAATTCACCTCACTTTTAATATTGGTTTTTATTTTGGGTATGATTTTACTTTTTAAAAAAATTAGAAAAATACAATTCAATTTATATCTTATAAAGAAAAAAATTTCATTAAATAGCCCTTCAAAATTATTAAATAAGAGGCATTTTAATTCTTCAATCCATTGAATCTAAACATTTAAATCTCTTATATTTACAATCTTAAGTAACTAAATAAATACATTTATTTATTTAAATAAATAAATGTATATAAATAAATAAATACATTTACTCCCAAAAATACATTTATTTATTTAAATAAAGAAATAAATGTCTATAAATAAATAAATAAATAAATGTATTTATTTATACATAAATAAATAAATGCATATAAGAAAAATAAATAAATGACTATATAAATAAATACATTTACTCACAAGAAATACATTTATTTATTAAATAAATGAATGAATACATGTATTTATTTATACATAAATAAATAAATGTATATAAATAAATACATTTATTTATTTAATTATATACAATTATATACATTTATTCACAAAAAATACATTTATTTTCAGAATCAAAGTGATTTGGTTTTATTTTTTCATAAACCTATTCATTCATGCACACAAAAAATATCAACATTTTGTCCTAGGGAATTAATTAGATAATACAGTAAATGATACATTTTTTTTTTCCTTTTTTACATGACTACACTGATCCTAGTACATGAACAGCAAGCACCTACCGTTTTAATGGACTCCAAGGCCTAGGAGAGTACAAATAACACAGAAGAGAGAGAGATCAAGTACACACTATAAGAGAAGCCAAGCCAAACCAAACCAAACCAACATCTCAGTAACTGTCAAGAATAAACCAAAGAGATATCATACTAGTTTAAACACCCTTCTTAGTTCTTCCTTTTCCATTGCTCTCTTTTCATTTTTATATTGTTTCTTTTAATCAAGTCCCAAGCATAGCTCCAACCTCCAAGTTTACTCTCTCAGGTGTACTTCCTTTTTGTCAGATCTCGATCCTCCAAACTCAACCCTCTATACCAAGGACTCATTCTTGGTCACTTGTTACCACCCCAACACAACCTTTTTTCCCTTTGTTATTTAATAGCCGTTTCTACATTTCTTGCTTGCTGGGTTAGTAATAGCATCTTGTGCATTGAAAACTGCCAATTCCTTTGTTCAGAACCCGCATTTAAGAGGTTGACTGAGTCACCACCATAACGGCACCAGGTAGTGCATAGAAATCATATTTAAGGCCCTGCCACTCTTGCAATTGGAGCTTTGTGTGTGGAGTTTAAAAGAGTTTCAAAAATCAAAATCATCAGAAATTATCAGCAAAACCGCAACTCCTACCCAATCAAGTGCCGTTACTATCTTCTCTTTTTGCCTTAAAAAAGTTATACTTCCCCACCACTCACACACACACTCTCACACACTCATCTATTACCATAAAGCCTCTCTGCTTCCTCTGTTTCCGTGTTATAAGAGAACACTCTCAGGCTCTCAGATTTCAACATTGACCAATATTAGGTGAGTTTTGTGATTTTTTTAACTACAATTTTTGGTTTCTTCCATAAGCAAAATCTCTTTTGTTTCTCTTGTCAATTGCTCTGACTTTTTTTCCCCGGGTTTGGTAAATGTCTAACTAACACTGTGTATGTGTTTTCTTTCAGGCCTTTCTTTATATCATAATCTTGGAACAATGTTACCCCAGAAGCAAGGTGAAGAAACCATGATGACAAACCTTAACGAAACAACGATTGAGCGTGGTGAAGAGAGAGAGGAAGAGAAAGTGGGTGGTGGTTCACATTCCAGTTTGCAAAGCATTCTCTGGCATGGTGGGTCTGCTTATGATGCATGGTTCAGCTGTGCCTCAAATCAGGTAACAAAACACGAGTCCATAGAGTGTCACTCTCATCATTGGAACTTAGATTCTGTGAGAGAATTTGGTTTGATTACGTTTATGGTTTTGTGCTTTGCAGGTTGCGCAGGTTCTGTTAACACTGCCATACTCTTTTGCTCAGCTGGGAATGCTTTCTGGCATCATATTCCAAATCTTCTATGGAATAATGGGAAGTTGGACTGCTTATTTGATTAGCATTCTGTACATCGAGTACAGGACCAGAAAAGAGAAAGAGAATATCAGCTTCAAAAACCATGTCATTCAGGTTAGACCAAAAATTAAATTTAAAAAATAAACAAACTCACTCTTTTAATTTTTTATAGTGGAAAACTTTGGTCTAATTTCAATTTATGCAGTGGTTTGAAGTGCTGGAAGGTTTACTGGGTCCATACTGGAAAGCCATTGGCTTGGCCTTCAATTGCACTTTTCTCCTCTTTGGATCTGTTATCCAGCTTATAGCTTGTGCAAGGTATGAATTTCCTTTAATTATAGTCAAGGTTTTGAATTACGGCCATGGTCACGTCATGGCCTGATTTCGTCACAATCTTTGACATTGTGAACAATTATGAACAAATACGGCCACAATTGTGGTGGCAGAGTGCGGCCGAAATTACAATCGTAGACCGTTTTTTAAAATCTTGGTTATAGTGTGTATTTGATTAGATAATTGAAAATTTTGTTGATTTGATTTTAAGAGGGTGTTTGTGATTTGGGGTATGGTATGACCATGCAGCAACATATACCTCATAAATGACCACTTGGACAAGAGGACCTGGACTTACATATTCGGAGCTTGCTGTGCCACAACAGTGTTCATACCTTCATTTCACAACTACAGAATCTGGTCTTTCCTTGGCCTTGGCATGACCACGTACACAGCTTGGTACATGACCATTGCAGCCATTGCTCATGGCCAGGTAAGCAATGCCAAGTACAACGGTCTTGATTTTTTCAGTGGGGTCTCTCTTATTCAAAGTCGTTTGATCATAATAACTTGGTGTAAAAATATAAATGAATAAATAAAACAACACTGTCACAGTGTCACTGGCTCTATTAATTTTGCAGGTTGAAAATGTGACTCACACGGGCCCAAAAAAATTGGTATTGTATTTCACGGGCGCCACCAACATTCTCTACACTTTCGGCGGGCACGCCGTCACAGTGTAAGACCCCATTTTTTTCTAATATTTTTCTAATTGAGTTCGACAAAACAATGATGATAGTTTTCTTTATTGTCATAAGACAATGAAACATCAAGGAGAGTAGAAGTTTATTGCACGACCACTTTCTTCAATTGCAGCTTTTGCCTCCATTCTAATGGGACCTTAGGAAATAAGACAAAACAGTAAATCTGGCACTTTTGAACAACCATTACACTGGTGTCTTGGCTTCCACTTCCAACCTCAACTTTATCCATTGAAATTGAATTGATCTATCTTTAGATTTTGCATTTCCTCCATCTCCAATACGTAGAAGTACAATAGTAACATTTTACCGCATGATATGTACTACTTACCTAGTCTACTTTGTGCTAGTAAAACAAATGGGTAATTTTTTTTTTAGTTACATTGAAAATATGCAAAACGAGAATTATGTATATTTATGTGGTATTATGTATTTTCAATATTTACACATTTATTAATTTTTTATGTACGCTTTCTCGGAGTTGCTTCTAGTATCACCATCAATCTAAAGGAATTTCGAGAAATGGGGCCATGGTTTTTGAAAACAAGTAATTAGTACTGAAATGCACAATTTTATTTTTTTTTTATATTTTTTTAAAAAATTCTCCTGTGTACAACCTGTTTCCTTTCTAATATAATTTCAACCTTTTTCGGGTAAAGCAATGTATTTAGTATTTTCCCAAAGCAAGAAAAGGTGCAAAGTGAGTTAGAAAACAATTCTAATAACACTCATTTGGACATATCCCAGGAGTGACAAACAGAATTTCATTTTCGACTCGGAGCATATTTGTAGAAATAGAAGGAATTTATTTGATTTTGAGATGAGAGCATCTGGGTCATTTGCAGATTTAAGTTGTTGATGTTGCATTATGCACTAACGTGGACCCTATGACTATTACAGGGAAATCATGCATGCAATGTGGAAACCTCAAAAGTTCAAATATATCTATCTTTATGCTACCCTTTATGTATTCACACTCACCCTACCATCTGCTGTTGCCGTTTACTGGGCCTTTGGTGACCAACTCCTGGACCACTCCAATGCTTTCTCTCTTCTTCCCCGCAATGGTTGGCGTGATGCAGGTGTCATATTAATGCTGATTCACCAGGTCCGTATACAATTTTTCCCTCTCCTCAAAACTGCTAATTTTTTACATACTCGAATTATTCATACAACAAATCATACAACATTTTATACAACAGTAATTTTTTATATCATCACATCATTTATTACAACTTATACATCTTTATCTTTTCTCTATTAGTTGTATAATTTGTTGTATAAGGAGTTGTACAAATAACATTTTTCTTTTTTAAATTAAGTTAAATTTACTTGTACAAATGTAGAAAGGAGAAAGAACATAAATTAAAAAGTTCTATAAACTGACGAGTTTTACTTGTTGCTATGTGAATGGCAGTTCATCACTTTTGGATTTGCTTGCACACCATTGTACTTTGTGTGGGAGAAAGTGATAGGAATGCATGACACAAAGAGCATATGTTTAAGGGCACTTGCTAGGTTGCCTGTGGTGATACCAATATGGTTCTTGGCTATTATTTTCCCTTTCTTTGGTCCTATTAACTCTGCTGTGGGGGCTCTTTTGGTTACTTTCACCGTCTATGTCATCCCTGCTTCTGCTCATATGCTCACTTACAGGTCTGCTTCTGCACGACAGGTAAATAGTCCAATCTCTCCATATCTCATATTTGTTTGTTTCTACCGAATATCTGTCTCATCTAGCTGGCTTTACTTTGCATATAATGAATATCTCTAATTTCATAATGTGTGGTCATATCATATGCTAATAATATTCACTGTTGAGGCTAGTCCTAGGCAATCTGGGATTTGATAGGCTGCTAAATTGTACACTCCATGCACAACTTGTAGCTACCTACAACAGTACGAAACATTTAATTAGGCATTGTGTTCTCTTCCCTACTTAAAAGAAAGCTTTCAATATCTAGGACTGTCTGTTTTTATGAGCAGGTCTTAGAAATTATCAATGAAATGCTTAAAACTCTTTGTGGCATGGTGTAATAGTGTTTGAGGACATAATTGCAGCTCAATGACTTAACTTGGAAGAGACTTCCCAAGTCACTGGCAGTATTAATCCCTACCCCACTTGTTCTATTAATTATTCGAATTGAAATATTTATGAGACACGATGGGGTTGGTGCCATTTCTTTGTCATTCAGTTATATGCTATAGTCATACTATACTACCACTGATACTATGCTAACCAAATGTCCACATTTAACAATGAGATGGGCCATGGCCAACCTAACGCTCTTATGTGAATGTGACCCTACTTGGTACTCTTACGTTACTGTTCCTAACAGATGCTCATAATAAGTCAGCAATTTATTACAGTCAACTAACAGTAACACTACTTTTTGTCTTATTAATAACAGTTCAAGCCATAAGTTTACAATCTAACAATTTATTTGTGTTATGTTTTTCAGAATGCTGCTGAGAAATTGCCCTTCGTTATCCCAAATTGGACAATAATGTATGTGGTGAATGCATTTGTGGTGGTGTGGGTTCTAGTGGTTGGATTTGGATTTGGAGGATGGGCTAGCGTGACAAACTTCATCAAACAGGTTGATACATTTGGACTTTTTGCCAAGTGCTACCAGTGCCCCCCAAAAGCCCCGGTTTCCAACAGCACAATGATACATCATTGAAAATTATATATGTTCTTTTGCATGATACATATAGGGACACATCAGCATCTCCCCCCTTGTGTATTTCCCCTATCTCTTTGTTTAATCTCCCTATAAATATTGTCAATGCTGATGTTCCCTTGTGTAGCAAGGCAACATTGTTATATACTTTATATTTCGCTTTCGAATCATTTTGGTTAATCATAAACATGGGCTATAGTTAGCATATGTAGGGATTGATGTTTGGCAACTGGCATATAGCGACCTCAAGTATAGCCTGCATGTTTCCAATAATGTCTTCGCTTTCCAATATATATAATCATTTATTTCCTCTTAAAATCTCAAGTATTATTAGATCATGTATGCTTGGTTAAAAGTTAAAATATAAAAGCGTGTAGTATATGTTGCTTCCTATCTTCCAAGCCTACTACTCATAACGGTATTTTGTCATGATTAATGTTTAGTTCATTTGAAGCCATTATCATTATGTTCATGGTGGCTTAAGTTTAGTTCCATTGTATGTTTGACAAGTCAAAATTGGAATTTGATCAGCGTGAAAAAAGGGAATCCGGGTGTGTATGTATGACTTGGAAAGTTTTTAGAGTTTGGTGGGCAATAATTGAGGATTTTGTAAAGGCTTGTTTGAGTTTGGTGTTTGTACCTTTCACCTTTAGCTATATTCCATGAATCTCAGCCATTGCTTATCACGACCTCTCCAGTTCAACTTTTTTTTAAAGTCTCGAGTCTTGTTTAGAAATATAGAATCCTAAGGTGGACCTTGAATTGAGGGGAAAACAGTAAAATTCTCTTCCAATTGTGTGGCAATGACATGATTTTTCATTTTGCTTCCTCAGCGAAAATGCCACAAGCAAAAGGGCCATCCGTTGTTTCTATTTGATATTATTGGATCGAATTATCAAAAGTACTCGTACACATCAAATCGAATATATGTGCACTGTGCAGCTAGCTACAAAAATAAGGATAATTTTGATACATTTTAAAGATTTTCAATAACATAATAATCTATAATTGAATGAGAATATAATTTTTTTATACCACTATATTCTAAATGGATTTCATAAAAACAAGATAAAAATGCATTTTTTCGGGGGAGAAGGAAAGGGAGGATGAATGTGTCCATAACCTTATAGGCATAGTCTAAAAGAAGAAGAAAGGAAGAACAATATGCTCGTAAAACTTTTGATATTGATCTCTCACACAAAATAAATAAATAGTGTACATGAATCATATACATGGACCAATCAGAAGTCAGAAAAAACTAACTACCTACAAAAAAACTAACTGTGCAGCTGGCAGCAACTAACTAAGCTATTAATAGAAATATATAGTTAACACCCCTTGAGGCTAGAATATGAACATCAAACATTCCAAACTTGTTGTGTATTGTACGAAAGGGAACGAATGTAGAGGCATATATAGTCGATATGCCAGTCACTTGATATGTTTTGTTCTCTCATAGAATATTGGATTTGCTGCAAGATGGGGTTAGATTGATTGTCACAATATAATATGACAAAAGAAGTACGTGGGAGAAGGAGAAGGTAATAATGCATAAGAACAAAAGTCACTGGGCTTCACAACATGCTTGGGCTAATGCCTGATACTTGGCCTCAGAAGATGAACGTGATACAATAGATTGTTTCTTACTTTTTGAAGAAATTAAGGACGTTCCTATGAAGAAGCAGAAACTAATTAATAATAGACCTTTTGGTATTTGGACAAGCATCCCAATATAAATAGCTGAATCCTTTGAGAGTCAGAGATTAAATTTCCAAGAAAAATGTCTCTTGCCCTAAACCGCTTTTGATGAATAGAACAATAGGCTCGACAACCTAAAAATGTAGACTAATAGAAAATCTAGATATTACATTTTTTCTACACTGATTTTGAATCAATTTTCACCTGTTTTGAAATGCAATTTTTTTTAAGAGAAATGCTAACGACACACTCTCTTTGCTAATCTTTTGCCACATAATCTCAAGGCACACCTTAGAATTTAGCATCCAATTAAATAGAGAATAAAAAATCCATTGTCGGTTTATTTCATTTTAAGACTGGAATTTTATTTTTTATTATTATGTCTTTCACTTCTCTCTTTTTTTTATCGTTGTCGTAAACGTCAGAGAATTCTGTGTAAGACAAATTGACCATACCATTGCAAACATACCTCCTTACCGTGTGCTCATCATCATGTATCAATCCTTCACATTGGAGAAAATCCACTTCATTGTTCATTACGGAAATAAGATCCCACCAATGTATAGCACTTCATACCATACTTAATGTGATATATTACACTTAAATAAAATGTGTTGAGTGTCTTCTATTCTCATTCTGCAACCTGACATTGTTTTTATAAGTAATCATGTTTATTAATTATTAACTACTTGTAATTATATTTACACAATAATTAATAATTTCATGACACTATTTATCACTTGTGAAACAAAATTAATTACCATTAGATATTTTAATAATTTCATGACATTATTAACTACATATAAATAATTATTTACAATTACATTAGTTTTTTTTTTTTTGACAAAACAATTACGTTAGTTTACTTTTAATTGTTTGTCAAACAAAATTAACCATGTTTATATACATGAATAACTGTGAATGATGAATATGCTTCCTCTTTTTTCAAGCATAACTTTTAATATACAGTTATAACATGTTTAGTTTTATTTTTATAGAAAAATAATAATTAATTAAAAATATTTTTAAATTTAAAAAATGATTATTTAATAAATGAACTAGTCCAAGTACAATATGACATTACACTACAATTTAACTATGAGGAAATAATTATTTATTTTAAAAATATTTTCAAAAAGTTGATAAAAATAAAATATTATTATTTTTAAAGATAAATTAAACTAAACATGCATTTAATTAATAAGTTAGTTAATAACTCCTAAAGCAAAAATAGAAATTAAATAAATAATGTGACTTGATATGCTTAAGGGAGAGAGTGGAAGAAAGACTAGATGATTAACCGGTGCAGAAAGATTCGGTCAGGTCTTATTAATGTATACTTGAAAGAGTACGGAACAACTAGGAGGTAATTGCTTCCTGTACCTCGTTAGGAGGTTATTTTAGAAAATCTTGAAACTATCTAATGTTGCATAATTATTATTTGAATTTTTTTATCTGTTTTGGCTCGTCTTATTCGTGATGTTGTTGATTTTTCCAGATTAAGGGACTCAGAATGGACAACCTTCATTAATATATCTTCTGGATGTGTCGTGCCATATTGGGGGACATGTTAGGCAGGCGGATTTTAATAGGTATGGCACTCAACACCAGTTTTGTTTTGTGAGTGTGTTTATCACTCTTTTAGGTGCCTTGATCTATTGTGCTATTGTATTTGGCACTTGAGCAGGCATTAGGCTGCGGATCACCTAATTCCGGACTCAAAAATTGGTAGCGTCTGAAAATGTAAATTTGAAATTACTTGTTGGTAGCTTTGGATTATGCAATCCGAAAAACAAGACCTAGGGTGACACCAACTGAAAACGAGTTCGTTCGATATGGTGGAAGGATATACATTCCCAGATGAAGGTGAGTATGGGGCATGACAAATTGGATTTAAAAAAATATGTATAAAAGATAGGCGACAGGGGAGGTTGTTCTAGCATGGGTTAACATGCGCAGTTGTTTGCGCTGACAGTGGAAAAGGACGCCACAGTGGAAGATATGGGAAGTTGGAAGGAGGAGGTATTTGTTTGGGATTGGAATTGGCAAAGGAATTTATTTGTTTGGGACAAGCACCCTGTTCAGGGCTAGAGGAGAAACTGGAACAAGTAACTCGGAATGAAGGGATAAATGGGTTTGGAAAGGAAACTCTTCGATACATGGATAGCATGATATGACAAAACACTTACAGCAGTATAGGGGATTAATCAACTGTCCTAGAGAAAAAACTACACATTTGGATGGTGGTTTGAAATTTTATTGTGTTTTCAGCAAAGAAACAAGAATTATCAGAGATGGCAGAATGGGTGAAGCTATGTTACAACAGAGATAGATTTTCATATCTAATGTCATGCTGGTTTTGTGACCCAATGTCATGCCTTACTTAACTGCATGATATTGTGATGAACTGGAAGAATGTATTCTGCGTTGGCCCGCTGGTAGTTGTAAATATGATGAGATGGTTTCGCATGATATTGATATGTACCATTACCAATATTACATCATGGCTGAATTGAGTGGGAAGAACACCTTATGTTATGGTGATTACTGATTACAGATTGGTGCGCTACAATGCTGTTGACGGTACCGGTGCATTGGGTTGTCTTCACACAATGGTGGTATTGGGAGGGGGAATAATAGTATGTAACTGGATACAGTTAGGTGCTCTCTTTTTGAGCTAAATTGATACAGATTTTGTATTCTCTGTTTGGCTTGGTTTTGATACATCTTGTGCTCAAATCATGCTACTTTAATGAATAAATTTCATTTTGTCTTTAACTATCTTATATATTATTCTTTTCCGATGGAAAGTGGAATACGAAGATAGTGATCATATATATAATAGTAAACAATGCCATGCTCATCCATAAGAATGATGCCATCATAAGAAACACGTGCTATATGTGGATTAGAAGTGAAAAAATCAGAGAAAAAGAAATAAAAAAGATAAAAGAGAGAAATAAAATAGTAAAGATGTATCATTTGATTGGTTAAAAATAAGAAGGAAAGAAGTGGAGAACTTTTTCTTCATTTGACATTTATTTAGATGAATGGAAGAATAGATAGAAATATATAAATAAACCCCTTTCTCGTTAGAATACCGGCAATGTATAATTAAGGTAGTTTAAGGGTAATTTGAAAGAGTTTATAAGAAGTTTATTTAAGTTTACTAAAATATCTTATAATTTTATAAGTTTTAACTTATTTTAACATTTTTTTTATAAAAGTTGTTAAAATAAAATATGTTTATTTATTTTAATAAGATTAATGGTTAAATTTAATTACAGTACAAAATATTTTATTATTAGAGTTTATTAAATAAATATTTAATTAGATTTAATTGAGTGTTGGACCGTTACTTGATAGTGAAATTCTGTCAATCATAAAATATAATAAATGGAAGATGTGATCTTTCACCTTTAGTTACTATAGCTTGTATAAGTAGTAACATTTTTTGAAAGTTAATGTTACTTATTTTGCGCTAAAGTCATTGTCTCATTGATGATGAGCACATAGAGCTGGCAGAACGTCGAAGTAGAGTAAGCCAAAGGTGAAGCTTGCAGAGAGAGGGACTATTTTCTATTTATTCTCTACACTTTGATCGTTTCAACACAAGAAAAAAGGGTATTTATTTTCCACTTTTTCTTGTGCTGAAAGAAGAAGGTGTGGGAATGGCGTCAAGAGCATGACAACACATTAAGGTCCTTCATTTCATGCTTTCTTGCTCTTTCTCCCCCATTTTCTCACCCTCTCAACTTTCTTCTCCAAGTTTTTGTTTTTTTTATACTAGTTTTTGTTTTTTGTTTTAACATGTTTGTGAGTTTTCTAACATTTTCCTTTCCTTGATGGTATTTTGTTTTGTCTGCAGAACAAGATGGCGGGTATAACACGTGCATGGATACTGCCTTGGACGCAATGGTCAATTTGGATGTGGGAAACAACTGGTCGGAGAAACAGTTAAGGAATTTCTAGACGCTGATCTTCTCTTCTCCGAATAGTTAGTTAAAAGGAAAAAAAATGCTAAATGCTTTTATCATTTTAGTTTATTTTTAACTTGTGGGCCGGGGATGGGTACGTGCATGGGGGGTTTTCTTTAGGTGAATGATGAAACTCAAGGATGGCCCTTTAGTGAAGAGGAAATGTATATATTAGTTCGAGTCATAAGAAAATATCAACATATAAATTTTATTGTTAAACTTAAATGTTTACTTTATCTTCAGCATAGCCTTGTTGTTTGTGACTTATGGTATCTATTAGGAGTTTGTAAGATGTATCTTCAATAAAGGGCCATCTTGAGTTCCATCATACACTTAAAGAAACCCCACATTTTTTCCTTTAAATATTTGGAGAAGAGAAGACCAACATGTAGAATTTCCTTGACTGTTTTTCGAACCAGCTGTCCAAGTTGATGCATTGCGTCCAGGGCAGCATTCGTGTGGATTAGGATTCTCTGTTGCCAGTATGAAACTTCTCTCCAATCCTATGAAACTTAAATAAATGTTTTTTTTTTTTCCCTTTGTGCTTCATATCTTTTTGCTCAAAAGAACTTCTATTTAGTCTTATCATAGAGCTTTTCTCCAATCTTTTAGTTGTAGATTGTTGGGCAGTGTAATGCACAAAAGTTGACAAATATAGTTGACCTTCCTTTGTTTTCTGCTTGGCTGAAACTGGATGCCTTTGAGAAGATTAGAGTAAGGAATTACTTATTTTGAATGCAATTATCAATCTTTAATATCTCTTTTATTCTCAGCATAATGATAACTCTGATATATAGGAATCTAACAGTGTAAATGCCGCCCTAAATGGCAGGACCATCGTATAAGGTGCAGCTGGGTCGTAATGGTATTTTGTTTTGTCTGCTGCAGAACAAGATGACTGGTAACATGAGCATGGATGCTGCCCTGGACTCAATGCCTTTGGATTTGAGAAACATATCCACTTTGAATTGGTAGTGATGATGATGTGGAATATGTGGGTCCAACCAAGCAATGTGAAAACACAGCAACAAAATGTTGAATTTGTTCAACATTCACTCATAAAATTCGGTGCAGTAAATGTGAGGAAAAATTTTCAAAGCCTGCAACCTGCATGCAACTTTCGGTGCCTTTGAAAATTTTATCAAGCTAGCAAGCTTACACGGTGAAATCCCTCTATAAATAGAGGAGGTGAATTGCAATGGAAGCACAGCAAAGAAACGTGAGTTCCTCACATTTAGAGAGAAAAATTGTGAGAGAAAAATAGAGAGAGCCTTAGAGTTTCTAAGAGAGAAAATTAGTGAGCCAATTTGTGAGAGAGTTGTATCCACAAATTGAAGTTTATTGTATTTTGTATTCCCATTATTATTATAGTGGAGATTTAAGAGGCCTACGGGTCCCGTGGTTTTTCCTTACTCACATTGAGAAGGTTTTCCACGCTAAAAATTTACTGTGTTATTATTCTACGTTTCCGCTAAGTGCCTATTTTTGAGTTTACAGAGGAGGGAAATTATGATGGCATTTCCCAACAGTGGTATCAGAGCTCTCGGATACTAAGGTACCGTATTCATAAGAAAATTCTTAGTATGCTCTGTGGTTGCAGCATTGTCTGATCTTCCACATCAGAAAAGGATTATTCTTGTGCTGTCGAAATAAAACGTGGGATTGCGAAAGTGCATGTCTAGGAAAAGTTCTGGCTAAGGAAAGACTTGGTATTTAAGCGTGTCCGTTGGTGACCCACCTCTCTTTCCTAGGAACTTACCTGGTGCACTATTCACGAACTACGGTAAATATTTCGGTATACGGTAATTCTTAGTACGTTATCTAGCCTGTATAACTCAAGATGGAGGGAGCTGTGACTCATGATGGAGATATGTTCAAGCTAACTGCTGATAATTGCTCGTATTGGAAGCCGATGATGGAAGATCACTTATACTGCAAAGATTTGCACGAACCAATCACTCAACAGGACAAACCGGAAGGGAAGACTGACAAAGATTGGGAGCTCCAGCATTGAAAAGCAGTAGCTGTGATCAGAAAATATATTGATCGAAGCTTGTTCGAGCATGTATCAACTTATACCAATGCGTATGAGTTGTGGACAAAACTTGAATCCTTGATTCAAAAGAGGACGCCTAGAAACAAAGCCCACCTTGTCAAACGATTGGCAAAATTGGAGTACATGGACGGTCAAAGCATGATCGAACATCTGAACGTGTTCAAAGGTATTGTGAATCAACTGACGAAAGCAGAAATGAAGATAGAAGATGAGTTGCAGACTCTTCTACTTATCAGTTCTCTGCCTGAGAGTTGGGACACTTTAGTTATCACTCTCAGCAATTCCACTCCAAAACTCAGCATGGATCTCGTTATTGACAGTTTGTTGAATGAAGAGTCAAGACGAAGAGAAAGAGGCTTGAATAATAAGTTCAAAGCCAACGTTGTTGAAAACAGAGGAAGGAGTAGAAGTCGAGGAAAAGGAGATCGTGAAAAATCACAAGGCTGATCCAAATCTCGCACTAGACTAAGTTGTTATTACTGTGGTAAACCTGGCCACAGGAAGTTTGAGTGCAGATTCCTTAAGAGAGACCAACAAGCTGGAACAGTCCATCCTGACCAGATTGACCCAAAGAAAAAGAAGGAAGACGGATCAGCCACTACAGTGACCTCGAATGATGAGGGCATATTTCTTGTCGGAGAGGATAATTATCTTAATGTTGCATCTGATGATTGCATTTGGATAATTGACTCAGGAGCATCCTTCCACGTAAGTCCTCACGAAGAATTCTTCTCATCATACCAAAAAGGAGACTTTGGTACGGTGAAGATGGGAAATCATGTCACAAGCAAAATTGTTGGCATAGGTGAAGTGACCTTGATGACTGAGAATGGAAACAAATTGATTCTAAAGGACGTAAGACATGTTCCGGAGATGCGTCTGAACCTTATTTCTACTGGAAAGCTAGATGAAGCTGGGATGATAAACCAATTTGGTGCCGGTAGATGGAAACTCAGTCGAGGAAGCATGATTGTTGCACGTGGAAAGAAGGAAGGCTCCCTGTACATTATGCAGGGAAAGATATGCAGAGGAGAGATGAATGTTGCTCAAGATGCATCAAAAGAATTGTGGCATAGACGATTGGGCCACATGAGCGAGAAGGGTTTGGAAATTCTCGCAAAAGATCATCTCCCAAACATAAAAGGGCAACCACTTGAATCCTGTGAAGATTGTCTAGCAGGGAAACAACACAGAGTATCTTTCAAAAGACTAGATGATGCAAGAAGAAGAAAGCATATTCTGGATCTTGTTCACTCGGATGTTTGCTCAACTTCTGAAAGGTCCATTGGCGGTGCCCAATATTTTGTTACCTTCATTGACGATCACTCAAGGAAAGTGTGGGTGTATCCATTGAAGACAAAAGACCAAGTTCTTCAAGCATTTAAGGAGTTTCATGCCTCTGTAGAACGATCGACTGGAAGAAAGCTGAAATGCTTGAGAAGTGATAATGGTGGAGAATATTTAGGCCAATTTGAGGCATATTGCAAAACTCATGGGATAAGACATGAGAAAGTACCTCCCAAGACTCCTCAGATGAATGGAGTAGCTGAAAGGATGAACAGAACAATTGCAGAGAAAGTCAGAAGCATACTTTCTCAAGCAAAACTTCCAAAATCATTTTGGGGTGAAGCAGTGAGAACTGCAGCTGATTTGATAAATCTATCACCTTCAAGACCTTTAAATGGAAAGCTTCCAGATGAGGTGTGGTATGGAAATAGGGCCTCTTATGGTCACTTGAGAGTCTTCGGGTGTAAGGCATCTGTTCACATTCCGAAAGATGAAAGAGCAAAGCTTGATGCTAAAGCAAAAGAATGCATATACCTTGGTTCACCAAGAGATGAACTTGGCTTCAGATTATGGGATCCTGCAAACAAGAAGATTGTTCGTAGCAGAGATGTGGTATTCTTTGAAGATCAAACAATCCAAGATATCAAGTCTGAGAAGTCAAAGCAAACAGTGGTTCGTGATTCGAATCCCGTTGTGGTAAATAATTCAGGGGGAGAGACTAGTGAGATGGAACAACCTCATCAGACGATGCAACCAGATGTGACGAATGAAGAGCAAGTTGTGGATAATGTGCAGACAGAATATGGTCCCCAACCAAGATGATCAACAAGAAACAAGCAGCCTTCGAGAAGGTACTTCTCGGATGAGTTTGTCAATTTTACTGGTGAAGAGGAACCACAAAGCTTCATGGAAGCCATTGAAACAACTGATAAAAAGAAATGGATGCAAGCCATGGAAGAAGAAATCCAATCCCTGAAAGAGAATCAGACGTATGACCTGGTGAAATTACCAGAAGGAAGAAAGGCATTGAAAAATAAATGGGTATTCAAACTCAAGACTGAAGAGAATAACCCAAGCCCCAGGTATAAAGCACGAATCGTCGTGAAGGGATGCAACCAGAAGAAAGGCATAGATTTTGAAGAAATCTTCTCACCAGTGGTGAAGATGACATCCATTAGAGCAATTCTCGGTCTAGCTGCCAAACTAGACTTGGAAATAGAGCAACTTGATGTCAAAACAGCATTCTTACATGGAGACCTAGAGGAAGAAATCTATATGGAGCAACCAGAAGGTTTTGCAGAACCAAGCAAGGAACACTTAGTGTGTCGATTAAAGAAAAGTCTCTATGGTCTAAAACAAGCTCCAAGACAATGGTACAAGAAGTTTGATCTTTGTATGTCCCAACACAATTTCAAGAAGACCTCCGCAGACCATTGTGTGTTTGTGAAGAACTATGAGAATGGTGAATCCATCATACTTCTGTTGTATGTTGATGATATGCTGGTTGTTGGGAAAGACAAAACAAAGATAGCTGCTCTCAAGAAGGCATTGAGCAAATCTTTTGCCATGAAAGATCTGGGTGCAGTAAAGAAGATTCTTGGAATGAAGATAATTAGAGATCGTTCTAGAAGAATGTTGTGGATGTCACAAGAAGACTATATCAAGAAAGTTCTTGAAAGGTTCAACATGCATAATGCCAAACCTGTGCATGTTCCATTACCTGGTCATCTCAAACTCAGCAAGACACAATGTCCAATGAATGAAGAAGAAAAAGAAGAAATGAGCAAGGTGCCCTATTCTTCTGCAGTGGGTAGCCTTATGTATGCAATGGTCTGTACAAGACCAGACATTGCTTATGCTGTTGGAGTTGTGAGCAGATTCCTATCAAACCCAGGAAAAGAGCATTGGAATGCTGTGAAATGGATATTAAGATATCTGAAGGGAACTACCAAAAACTGCTTGTGTTTTGGCAATGGAAATTCAATGCTTCTAGGGTATTCAGATGCAGATATGGCAGGAGATATAGATTCAAGAAAGTCTACATCAGGATATTTGATAACTTTTGCAGGGGGAGCTATATCATGGCAATCACGACTACAAAAGTGCATTGCTTTAAGCACCACAGAAGCAGAGTTCATTGCAATTACTGAAGGTTGTAAGGAGATCGTGTGGATGAAGAAGTTCCTACAAGAGTTAGGCCATAATCAAGAAAGTTATGTTCTCTATTGCGACAGTCAGAGCGCAATTCATCTTAGCAAGAACTCAACTTTTCATGCAAAGTCGAAACACATTGACGTAAGGTATCACTGGATACGTGATGTGTTGGAAAGTAAACTGTTGCAAGTTGAGAAAATACACACAAAGGACAATGGGGCAGATATGATAACAAAAGCTCTAGCAAAAGAAAAGTTAGAATTTTGTAAAGAAGTCGCAGGCTTAGCATCAACCCCGAATTGATCCAAGGATATTTCCCTTTGGCTGGAGGGGGAGAAATGTGGGTCCAACCAAGCAATGTGAAAACACAGCAACAAAATGTTGAATTTGTTCAACATTCACTCGTAAAATTCGGTGCAGTAAATGTGAGGAAAAATTTTCAAAGCCTGCAACCTGCATGCAACTTTCGGTGCCTTTGAAAATTTTACCAAGCTTACACGGTGAAATCCCTCTATAAATAGAGGAGGTGAATTGCAATGGAAGCACAGCAAAGAAACGTGAGTTCCTCACATTTAGAGAGAAAAATTGTGAGAGAAAAATAGAGAGAGCCTTAGAGTTTCTAAGAGAGAAAATTAGTGAGCCAATTTGTGAGAGAGTTGTATCCACAAATTGAAGTTTATTGTATTTTGTATTCCCATTATTATTATAGTAGAGATTTAAGAGGCCTACGGGTCCCGTGGTTTTTCCTTACTCACATTGAGAAGGTTTTCCACGCTAAAAATTTACTGTGTTATTATTCTACGTTTCCGCTAAGTGCCTATTTTTGAGTTTACAGAGGAGGAAAATTATGATGGCATTTCCCAACAGAATATACTCACTTCCACCATTATGTGAATAAATTGAGAAGATAATCGGGCAATTTGAACCTCCTCAAAGTGGCACTAGAATAAGGCCCAATGGTAAATGAAATGAAAGCCAGATGATATGTGAATGAATATCTTTCAGCATTGTTTTGCTCTTGTAAGTAATGTCATATGCATTTTCATCCCATCTACTCTTGTGCCTTTGTCTAGTGCCACTTTGGGAAAGTTCACTGCCCAATCAACTTCTCAATTTGTTTAGATAATGGTGGAAGTGGAAAGTGGATATGTTCCATATCATCACAACTACCAATCCATCCATGGTGACCTTTACGCCTGTGGCTTGGGAGATGATCATAAGAGCCAACTTCAGTATTCCCAGCTATAGAACCCTCGTTATTCTTGTTTGAAGGAGAGGAAATATATATATTAGTCCGAGTCATAAAAAAATACTAACATATAAAGTCTGTTGTTAAACTTAAATGTTTACCATGTGAATGTAATAAGGAGAGAAAGTGAAAAAGAAAAAGGTTTATAAATTGATGAGTTTTATTTATTACTATGTAAATGGCAGTTCATCAGAATCATCACTTTTGGATTTACTTGTACACCATTGTATTTTGTGTGGGAGAAAGTAATAGGAATGCATGATACAAACTACATATGCTTGCAGGGCTCTTGCAAGGTTGCCTGTGATGATACAATCTGTCTCATCCAACTACCTTTACTTTGCACATAATAAATTTCTCTAAATTCATAATGTGTAGTTATTAATTTTATATGCTAATAGTCACTGTTGAGGCTTGTTCTAGTCAATCTTGGGTTTAATAGGCTGTTTGATTATACATTCTATGCACACTTGTATCTACCTATAATAGTACGAAACATTTAATTAGGCATTGTGTTTTCTTCCCTACCTAAAAGATTAAACCTCTAAAAGAAGGCTTTCAATATCTTGGACTGTCTATTTATATGAGCAGGTCTTGGAAAGTATTGATGAGATTCTTAAAACTATTTGTGGCATGGTCTAATAGTGTTTGAGGATATGGTTTCAGCTTCATGATTTAACTTGAAAGAGACTTCCCATGTCACTGGCAGCATAAGTCCCTGTCCCACTAGTTCTATTGATTATTCGAATTGAAAATTTACGAGACACCTTGGGGGGTTGGCGCCATTTCTCTGTCATTCAGGTATATGCTATAGTCATAGTGTACTACTACCGATACTATGCTAACCACATGTCCACATTTTAGAAATGAGATGGGTCATGGCCAACCTAACCCTCTTGAATGACCCTACTTGATTTGGAGGGTGGACTAGCATGACAAACTTCATCAACAGGTTGATACATTTGGATTGTTTGCCAAGTGGCCATATATGGAGCCAAATTTCACAAAAAAAAAAAAAAAACGTTGACGTATATATGCCCTTGCTTCAAAAACTATTATTATGTACTGTTGGTGAATTTAATTTTGAAATTATGATAATTCACGGAACCTATTTTTTGGGTTGTATCGGAATATTATTTTGAGTATTAAAATATAATTTACACTGCTAAAAATAAAAAAGAAACAGAATTACTCTACCTTTTACAAATTATAATTTAAACGTTTTATGTGTGTATCTGGATGAACATTTGTAAAATTATTTTTAAATAAAATTGATTTTTTTTAAATAGATAAAAAACATTGTTTCAGGTTCTTTTATTTTTGGCCAAACTTGGTCTTCGTACTTCTAAAAATTGCTGTAATTAATCCCTCATCCTAACTCCATGAATTCTGTTTATTGACATGTCGGCTTTAAGGATCTTGGAACACACTCCATTTCTATAAGTTGTTAGCCATAAAATAAGTGAAAGGAAAAATAAATGTGAAAAAAATAAATTCTATTTATTTTATTTTATTGACTTCCAATACTAAGGAATTTAATAAAAAATATAAATGAAAGATGATATTTTAAAATTCAAAAGGGAAAATATAGATATACAAACAAGTAATTACATAATTTGTGTACACAAATTATATTTTTTAACTTTTCATATCAAACAAAAACAAAAGGAGAAAAAAAACGGCAAAAAGATTATCAAATAATTCAACTTGTAATTATCATGGTCTAGATGTGTTTGTGCATGTCTCAACACTTGCTCAAAAAATTTCCCGTTATGTAATTTTTAAACCCGTTATGTGTTTTTTAAACCCTTTTTCAATTGAAAACGGACAATGTATAACTAAGTGTTTAAAAGAAGTTTATTATTTCTTAAAAAAAGAAGTTTAATTAATTTTGTTTAAACTTTAAATAACTTATGATTCTTAGAAGCCTTTTTAACTTATTTTAATATTTTTTTAAAACATATTAAAACAAAAATTATTTTTTATTTAATAAAAATAATGGTTAAATTTACAGCATAAGTTCTTATAATATTACAGTTTATTAAATAATTATTTAACTAAATTTAATTAAGTGTTGGACCGTTGATACTTGATAGTGAAATTCTGTCAATCATAAAATATAATAAATGAAGGATGTGATATTTTACCTTTATTAGTAATTAGTAACGTACGAGTAGTAATATTTTTTGAAACTTATTGTGCAAAAGTCATAGTCTCGCTGATGATGAACACAAACAAAGCGCTAGCTGGCTCTGGAGCAATAACAGAGTAAGCTTACGAGGGTGAAGTAATGCATGCAGAGAATAATGACCAAATACAAGAAAGAGAAGAACAAGAAAAAGACTTGGAAGTTGTGACATGTCCAAAATGTGACAAGCAAATAAGCAATAGAAGGTTGCATTACATATTTGAAGTGTTTTTCCCTTCTGTTCTCTCCACTTTGATAGTTTCATTTCATACATATTTGAAGTGTTTTTCCCTTGTTTTCTCTCCACTTTGATCGTTTCAACTTCAATAGCAACTCAACAAGGAACAAAAGGCCATTTTTATTTTCTTCTGCTGAAAGAAGGAGGCTTGGGAATGGCGTCAAGAGCTCAACTACACAGAAAGGTACTTCATTTCTCAATTTCTTGCTCTTTCTCCCCTTTTTTCTCAACCTTCTTCACATTTCCTTCAACCTTTTGCCAATGTTTTTGCATTTTTTACGTATTATGTTTGGCAAGCTTTTTAGTTTTAATGTGTTTTTCAGTTTTCTAACATTTTCCCTTCCTTAATGGTGTTTTGTTTTGTTTTGTTTTGTCTGCAGAGCAAGAGGGCTGGTAGCATGCGCATGGATGCTGCAGTGGAGGCAATGGATCAACTTGGATTTGGGAAACAACTCGTTCAACAAACGGTTAAGGAGCTTCTAGATGTTAGTCTTTTCTTATCCAAATAGTTAAAGGAAAAAATTGTTAAATGTTTTCATCTTTTTGGCTTACTTTTAACCTGTGGGTTGGTTGGGTGCATGGGGTTTCTTCAGGTGTATGGAACTTCAGGTTGGCCCTATATTGAAGAGGCCTCTTACAAGCTCCTAATCGAAGCCATACTTGACAAACAACAAGGTTCTGTGGAAGATAAGGTAAACATTTAGCAACTATTAATATTGTGAAAGATTACAGTTGAATGAATATGGTGAAGATTTCTCTTGGACAGCATGTAAGACACTAAGTCAGCCTAGATTGTTACACATATGTATGGTGTTTTTTATGACTCAGACCAATATATACATTATTTGCAGGATGGTTCAAGAAGGAATGGTGCTATCAATGAGACATCATCAGCTGGGATTTCTGAAGTTGGCTCTTCTGGCCTAGTGGCTGGGGACACACTATTGCATACTAATGATGGTTTGGACTCTTCACCTCAAGCCAATGATCAAGACTATGCATCACTTGGCAATCTTGAAACTGATAATTTTATTCCATCCTCTCTCAATTCCTCCCATTTGAAATATATTTACATAACCCTTTGGATGACATCCATAAATCTATCTTCATCTGTCATAAGCCTGATTGCAGACTTATTAGTTGGTATTTAATTCATTAAACTGAACTAAGTAAATACAAGCTAAAGTTTCTTCTATAGTTCAAGTCAATAGTTTGGAAGCTGCAAGTAAATTGCAAACACAAGATATATTTGCTGCTTAACTGCATCACATTTGAAAAAACGATGCCTAATTTTCCAATAGAGTAAAGAAAAACTTACTCTGACTTTTCTTTTGCTTATGCTAAATCTCTGTCTGTTTTGTTTCTAGATGTTAGCCATTCTGTTATGCAAGTTGATAGAGGAGGACATGAACAAGGAAGCAATTATAGTGCATTTGTCAAGACTCCTATGATTCAATCTTCAGAAGCATTTGATCATCTTCCATGCCACAAGGGGAAAGGTTACTATGGATGGATTGGTAATGGTAGTGATGCTGATGTGGAACTTATCAACTTTCCAGTTCCACAGTTACCTAAACAAATTGAGAAGATGATTGGGCAGTATGAACCTCCCCAAAGTGGTAGATGAGATGAAAAGCCAGATGGTATGTGAATGGATCTCCAGGCTATTAAAAGCACTTATAAGTAAGCCAGGGTGACAGGTAGCAACTTGTTGAGACATTGAACATGATTCAGTTGACTGATTTTTGTTACGTAGTCTAACATGAATCATGATATCCCAAATGAAAGTGCAAAAAAATAGTTCCCTAACTAGTTTAGATTTTTAATTGAATTGCCCTTGTTCTGTTCTATCTGATGCAAATGCATTGGAAACTTCTTCTGCTAATTTAAGAATGAGATGGGAATCTAAACTAGGTAGGACTGTTAACAGTCCAATTTTTACCATATAGAAATAACATGGACTGATAGGGCTTCCATTACAAACCATTTAGATGAAATTGCTGGGTTGGACAGGTATAAAAATCTAAGAAGAATGGGTATCGGCAGTGGTTTTTCTTGCCCCAATTTATGTATAAGAAATTGTAACAGTGAAATAATTTTACAATAATTAACTTCAGAACGCTGCAGGAGATTGAGTCTAGCTAGAGGACCTAATCTTGACGATACAGTGAATCAAAATTTGAATATTCGTTGGAACTTGGAATAACAACCTATATTTAGTCTTGAGCAAATGTCCCCAACAGAATTGCTTTCGATAAAAAAAACTTTAAAACTAAATTTTTCAAATTTGGGTGACCGTGCTTTCCAAGTATTTCTAATTTCAATTGGAATTTCTATGATACATTTCATACATTCTAAAGTAAACATTACAACAGATATAAAAATGAGTAAAAATCATTTAATTGTGTCCGATTTGCCGCATGCCAAAAACAAATAAAAGTTGAAATATATGCACTTTATTTTAAAGGGTAAAGTAATAAATTTTAATTGTTGATAAAAAAAATTAATGATTAATATTATATATATATATATATATATATATATATATATAATAAATCATGAATATGTTAAAAAATCAATTACTGTCTTCAATAATAAAAAGAGAGAGAAAGAGAAATGACTTTTTTTGGTATGATAGTTTATAAATCACCAATCTAAATTCACGATTTACATAACTATGTTGTTGTTGGTTTTTTTTTTAAAGAAAATTGTTGTTTTAGTTGTTAATGTTAATAAAATTTCGGTAATATATTACTTAATATTTTTATTATTGAATAAAATCTCATGTAAATGAATTAGTCCAAGTACAATCTTACAGTATGGTTCAATTTAAATATGAAGAAATATTTTTTTTAATAAATTTTCAAAAAGTTGATAAACATAAAAAGAAAAATTAAACTAAACACGCAGTTAGTAAGATAGTTAATAACTCCTAAAGCCACATAGAAAACTAAATAAATATAAACGTGATATGCTCAAGGGAGAGAGCTTGAAGAAAGAACTAGAAAGAATAAAGGTAACAAAAAAATCCTCTCAATAGGTTTTTTTTTTTTAACCAAATATAGGTCTAACTTTTTTTTAGTGGGTCTCACTTCTCATTTAATAACTCTATTTGTTGATTTAGAAGTGAAACCCATCAAAAGTAGTGTTTTTCAATTTACATTTCAACCAATCATAGAGAGAATATTAGAAAGAGAGTGTAAGAGAGAGTGTATTTAGCATTCCTTTTACTTGTTTGTGTATCTATATTTTCCCTCTTTGAATTTTGAAATATCATCTTTTATTTTATATAATGATTGAATTTCTTAGTATTGAAAATGGGAAAAATTAATTTATATTTAGTAAAATTTTATGACTTTCCAAAAAAAAAATGGGAAAAAATTAATTTCTAAATTAATTCCCAAATTAGTAAAATTTCTATTAATTTCTAAAATGTGAAGAAGTAAGGAAACTTATGTTGTTTGGTAGTAAAAAAAAATAAAGATGAAAGATTTTAAAAAAATAATGGGTCCCACACAATAGAATTTATACCCTTATGTGCAAAGAAACGCGTAGAAATGTGTTATTTTATTCATCTTTTACCAAAGTAAACCCCATTCATCGTTCTTGTCGCAATCTTCCTCTTCTCTTGCGTCGCACCTGCTCATGCTGGTGGTGGATTTGTTGTTGTGTTCGTGTTGTTGTGACATGCTTCAATCTAGTAAGATAGTGACTTCTTTCGATCTATTTTTTTTAGTGTTAATTTGCTCCATGGTTTTTGATATGATATGAGCTATTGTATGTAATGACAAATCTACTTTGTGGGTTTTGGGGGCAATTGCTCCCACTAAATTTAAAACTTAATGACATATAGATGTGTGAATATAAATTGTTCCTGTTATCACTTTGGCAAGCGTACCAAATCGAACAAGTAGTAAAATGGATAAGTCCAAGTATCGTTTTTCCAAGGGACTCACATAATATAGGTAGTGTTCACGTAGATATTAGCTAAGCCAAACAAATTTTTACAAGAAAGCAGTAAAAACACAAACTTTAGTTGATTTTGTGAGACTTTATAGCAGATCTAGTGCAGAACAGAAAGTAAAAATATTTTTTTGTGGTTTTATAAGAGAACACAGCAGTAAACAAAGTTAAAAACATATATAAAACAGTGTTGTAGGGGTTAGATCTCACCAAACTCTACTCTCTTTCTGCATTATCGCTTAATACATATTCCATTTGCATTTAGATGTTAAAATCAGCCTATAAAAACATTCTCAGCCCTAATTCCTTAGGTGCAGAGAGTCTTAGTTCCTTCCCTAAGCCTTATCCCTCAGCAATTTAACGAAGGAACTAGCTTTAAGCCTAGTGACACAAGATAACTCATGAACTAAGCTTTATTCCTAGACACAAAGTTCATGAGGTACATTGCTTCAGATCTAGACAACAAAAGTGTTTCCCAACAACAATAATGTCCAAAGATCATGCTATGGGTGATCAAGCCACAACAAGCTTCAAGTAAAGAAGCAAAATACTAACATTAAACACAAATATGCAAAATATATATTTATAAATAATATCAAAAGATACAAGAGAGTCTGAGTATGGTTACATCTAGCCCCTTACAACTGAAGAACTTAGCCACTCATGGACATGAGCAACTACAAAATACACATGGAAGGGAAGAAGATGAAGAAGAACACCAAGAATAAAATAGAGAACTTTTCTCTCCAACAGAATAGTACAAAACGAAAATTACAGAACTGAATCTAACACTAAAACTACTGTCATAAATGAGGGTCAGCCTTTTATATAATGTGCAGAATTTCTCTTCAAAGTGACAAATCGCTCAGCCAAGAAATCTGGCTTGGTTGATTGGCAAATTCTGTTACTTCATCAGAATGCTACTGCAGATGACCCTTCTATGCTTCCAAAACATCATAATGCAGCTCCAAAATGTGTTCTACATCATCAATCTCCTCTTTCTACAAAAAGTGGGGCAAATCACTAAGAAGTAACCATAAAACTAGAAAATTAAACTAATCTTAACTAAATTACGAAATCAAAGCTAATTGAGTAAAAAAAAAAACACTCCAAATGAGATAACAAGAGAGATAATTGCCTAAAAAATCACTCACAAAGTAAGTAATTACAACAACTAACAGTTTCCATAATTTGAAATGTAGTATAAAAATTATGAGTATTACTCCTACAACATAAAATTTCTGGATCCGTCACTGATTATATGTTACGCATTTCATTTCATAAAACAATATCTTATATGATCAATTAAGTTTTGTTCCATTTATTTTTATAAGATTTATGGTTAAATTTATAACATAAAATTTACTCCCTCCATTTCAAAATTTTAGGTGTTTTAAATTTTTATTTTTTTTAAAACTTTATTTATTTTAGAATTCCAATATCTAATTGTGCAATTTTTTACCAATTATATCCAGTAATTGAGTAATTAAGACATTTTTTTAGTGAAGTATTGGATAACTTTAGATTTTACATGGTACTTATTTGTATAGAAAATTGTTTCATAGAACTATAAATAAAATAGTTGAAAATAATATAAAAATTATAAAACAATAAACAAAAGTAATTTAGTATAAATTTATATAAATTAAATATTCCTTAATGTGTGCGTGGAAACACCAAGGTTGTGTAATGGAGGGAGTAATTGAGTGATGGACCGCGTTGATAGTGAAATTCTGTCAATCATAAAATATAATAAATGAAAGAAATGATCTTCTTTCCTTTATTAGTAGAGTTCGTGTAAGTCGTAGATATTCTGATGAAAGCTGTTGTTACTTATTGTGCAAAAGTCATTGTCTCATTGTCATTGATGATGATGAACACAAATAAAGCACTAGCTGGCTCTGGAGCAAGAAGAGAGTAAGCTATTAGAGGCTGAAGGTTGAAGAGAATAAAGAGGGTCACATTACATATTTGAAGTGTTTTTTCCTTATATTATCTCCATTTTGATCGTTTCAACTTTCATCAGCAACTCAATAAGAAAAGAGAGGGCTTTTTCTTTTTCTTGTGCTGAAAGAAGGCTTGGAAATGGCATCAAGAGCAAGACAACACAAAAAGGTCCTTCATTTTGTTACCCTCTTGAGTTTCTTCTTCATTCCTTGAACTTTTTGTTAATATTTTAGCATTTTGTTCGTATTATGTTTGCCAAGTTTTTGTTTTTGTTTTGTTTTAACGTGTTTGTGAGTTTTTTAACTTTTTCCCCTTCCTTAATGGTATTTTATTGTGTCTGCAGAACAAGATGAAGGGTATCACGCGCATGGATGCTGCCCTGGACGCAATGCGTCCACTTGGATTTAGGACACAACTGATTCGGCGAACGGTTAATGAGCTTCTCCAGGTTGGTTTTCTCTTCTCCGAATAGTTAAAGCAGAAAAAGTGCTAAATGTTTTTGTTTTCATAATTTTGGTTTACTTTTTAACCTGTGGGGTTGGGTGGGGTCTCTTCAGGTGTATGATGGAAATCAAGGATGGCCCTTTATTGAAGAGGCCTCTTACAAGCTCCTAATCGAGACCCTACTTAGCAAACAACAAGATTCTGCAGAAGATAAGGTAAATATTTAGAAACTATGATATGAAAATTGTGAAAGATTTCAGTTGAATGAATATGGTCATAGATTTCTCTTGGACAGCATATATAAAACACAAATTCAGCCTAGAATGTTGCATATATGTATGGTATTTATTTTTTGAGTCAGACTAATATATACATTATTTGCAGGATGGTACAAGAAGGGATGGTATTAATAATGAGGCATCATCAGCTGGGATTTCTGAAGTTGGCTCTTCTGGCCTGGTGACTCAGGACACTCTAATGCATACTAGTGATGGTTTGGGCTCTTCATCTCAAGCCAATGATCAAGACAATGCATCACTTGGCAATCTAGAAACTGGTAATTTTATTCCATCCTCTCTCAGTTCCTCCCATTTGAAATGTATTTACAAAACTCTTCACTGCCAGCAAGAGTTTTAGCTTCCTGAACCTTCAGTTCCTACATCAAGGTTGGCATATCCCTTTGAACATTCATCAGACATAAGCCTGATTGCAGACTTATCAGTTGCTATTTAGTTCATTAAACTGAACTAAGTAATATACAAGTTAAAGTTTCTTCTATAATTCAAGTCAGTAGTTTGGAAGTGCGATTAAATTGCAAACACAAGATAATTTTGCTGCTTAACTGCATGGCATTTGAAAAAAGATGTCTAATTTTCCAAAAGAGTAAAGTAAAACTTACTCTGACTTTTCTTTGGCTTATGCTAAATCTCTGTCTGTTTTGTCTATAGATTTGGCTGTGGGAGCTGATAGTGGAGGACATGAACAAGACATGAACAAGCCTGAAAATGAGCTAAAGCCTGCAGATAATGTCAAAGGAAGCAAGGATAGCACCATTGTCAACAACGTTGAGAGCACTTCTACCAAGACTCCTATGAAAGCATTTGATCATCTTCCATGCCATTGCCACAAGCCTGGAGGTTGCCATGGATGGATTGATGATGATGACGATGATGATGAGGAGGAGGAGGACCTTATCCACTTTCCAGTTCCACCATTATCTAAACAAATTGTGAAGATGATTGGGCAGTATGAACCTCCTCAGAGGAGTAACAGGAGAAGGCGCAAGAGTAGATGGGATGAAAAGCCAGAAGGCATGTGAATGAATCTTAGGCATTGTTTTGTGCTTGTAAGCAAGCAAGGGTCATAGGTAGCAACTTTTTGTGAACATGACTCAGTTGTTTCATGAGACATTGAATATTACTCAGTTGACTGAATTGCCCTTGTTCTGTTCTGTCTTATGCAAACGAATTAGAATCTTCAGTTATTTTAACAATGAAATTGGAATCTAAACTAAGCAGGACTTTATCGCTCTAATTTTTTTTTTTGGTGAAACTTTATCGCTCTAAATTCTACCATATAGACAGGGCTTTCATTACAAATCAATGAAATCATTTATAGTATGTTTGGTGCAGCGTTATGAACATTTGTAAGTCACCGTTTTCATGTCAAATTGTTAGAAAGATGTAGAAGCAGCTTTGTGTTGCATTAGGGAGGACATGCGTACAGAGTAGGAAACGAATCCAAACACACATTTAGATGAAATAGTTGGGGATGGACAGGTATACAAAATTAAGAATAGGGTAACGGCAGTGATTTTCCTACCAGGAATTTACGTATCAAAAACTGTAACAATGAAATAATTTTACAGTAATGAAATTCAAATGAATCAAAACCAATTATTTCAAATTTTGGTGACCGTGCTTTCCAAGTATTTATAACTTCAATTAGAAATTTCAATGATACCTTTAATACATTCTGAAGTAAACATAACAGCAGATATACAAATGAGTAAAAATCACTTAATTGTCCCGTGTTTGACACTTGCCAAAAACAAATAAAAGCTCAGGGTAGTGGCAACAGTAAGGTAACGGAGTGGTTGCCTTAGGTCCTAATTAAATTTTATGACATTTTTTATAATTATGGTAATCATTTACCAAGTGATAAAAATAATGAATAAAATGATTTATATAATAATAATATATTTAATTATGGTAATTAATCATGATTTGAACATTCTAATTAATTATTAAATATATAATTACTAGATAGTATCCGTGCGATGTACGGGTGAGGAGGGAATACATTTTGTAGATGTATAAATATGTTGACAATGTTAATAATTTGTTATATTACTTAAAAAAGATATAATTCTGATTCAAATTTTCGTAATAAAGAACTTATTCATTAATAAAAGTAATAAAAGATAATTAAATGTGTTTATTTTATAATACAACTCATTTAAAAAAATTATTATACAACTATAAATTTAAATTTCACAATGCCACTTTCTTGAAGTAAAAAAATTCTATATATATAAACAAATAAAACTATATAACAAAAATAAGATGAAAATAATAAGAAAATAAATTATAACTAAAAGAACTAACATATTGCTCTATTAAAATATTTTTTACGAAGTTCATTAATTTAACGTCCTGTAAAAATATTAGGAACAAAATTAAGGGAATGAATGAAACAATATAAATTTAAGAACACATATTTAAATGATTATAAATAAGTGCAATGTTATATATCACATTTATTTGTATTAAATTTGATATAATATTGTAATATTTATGTTTGAGAGAGGCATTTTCTAATATTTTGAAAGACAAATTATAATTAAACATAAAAATTAAAATAGTACTTCAATATATTGTTTTGATAAACAATAATTTAACATTTTTATTATAATTTTATCAAAAGTTATTTAAAAAACTATTGTCTTTTCATGTATTAAATAAAATAAATAAATGATCAAATACTTATTTTTTTTTAAAAGATACATGTGAAAAAAAAGACAATAGAAAATTACGTCCATCTATTGTCACAAATTCAAATCAACCACGTAAATATATATAGTATGTTAATCTTTATTTGACAATTTATATTTCATTTCATTATTTCTTTAAGATATATAACATTAATTTAATAATAAATATGTAGTATTGTCCCCTTCATATTTATTATCATCCACGTTTAATTGATTTTAATTTTTTTAGATACTTAGGTGATGAAATTATCTATTATATTTGAAAAAGTATTTAAAGTATAACTAATATCTAAATCAATTTAAAAAAAATTAAATTTGAAATATTGATATAAATATTTATATTAAATTATTATAATAATGAAAATAAAAAATTATTAAAACATTAAAAAAATTTAAAATCCAAATTTAATGTGCAAAGAGAAAAAAAAACAAACACATGAATTAATTTTAATATGTTATAATTTAATTGAATCTAAATTAATTAGGTGAAAAATTCAAATTTACTTAAATAAAAAAAAAAGTCTTCAATGAATTTGAGTGAGAAAATATTATAAAGGAAAAATATATATTTATGTTGAAATTAATATAATAATATAACAACATATTCAACAATATATATATATATATATATATATAAAACAATAAATTCTGTGATTTTATGTATCATATTTATAATGGTTCATTTTAAATTAATCTTTAAGACATAGTTCTATTACAATTTTTTTTTACTTAATTCATTCAAACCAAGATATATACGGTTATAATTACCATAGTTATTATAATTGGATACATACATTAATTTTGAGTGAATTTGAAGAAAAAATTATTTTTTTATTTAAAATTATATTTATAAGAAAATTCGATGAAAATTTTTGGTCAAATTCAATTCAAATAAATGACGATTTCATATTTAGGTCAAATTAATTGTTAATTCTAAATTAATTATCTATTTTAAATTTGGTCCAATAAAATGGTATTAAATTATTTGAAATTGACAACATGTGTAATAATTAAATAAACAATATGATAATAAAAAATAATTTAATATGATAATAAATTAATCGAGCACTACATATTTAGGCTAAATTTAAAGGCTCATTTTAAATTAATCGTCTATTTCAAATTTTGATTCATCAATCAAAAGATAAAGTAAAAATAAATTTCTATATTTGTATGTCATAATTGTCCATAATTGATTTGTGTGCACACATAATTTTTCATTAATCGATTTGTATAAAAGTGAATTGGAAAATTATACATAAGCAAAAAAAAAAGTAGGAAACATTGTAGTGTTACTATGTGGGATAAGATTCTAAATGTTATTTTTTAGATTAACATTTTCAACTTTTCTATTTAAGAACATTTTACTTTGTATATTATTATTATTATTAGTTGATTTGTAAAAATAAATTTTTATATTAAAATAAACCTTTCCAAGTATGTAATAAGGTTAATGTCAACACTTCTAATTAAATACCAAAAGGTAAGCCTAAGAAAAAGAAAAAAAAAAGAGAAAAATAGGAATAAAAAAAAAAAAGAGAAGAAAAACAAAGGAGACATAATGAAAAAAAAAAAACTGCGACTTCATTATCAAACCACCACCATACCTCTATCATAAACCCCACAAAAGGTCCACGATAGGATTAATCTCAACACTTACAACCAAAGATTAAACGGTAAGTCTAAGAAAAAAAGAAGAGAAATATGAATAAAAAAAGAGAAGAAAAAAAAAGAAAAAAACATAAAAGAAAAAAAAAACTGCAACTCCATCAAACCACCACCTCTTGAGACTTTTGGTTTTGGGGGCCTTATTCGTGACTCATGTGAGCATTGGCTGTTGGGTTTTTTGGAGATTGAGGCTTCATTACTAACATGCATGCTAAGCTCTTGACAATCTTTAATGGTTTACGGGTAGCTTGGAATGCTGGTTGTAGGAAAATCATTTGTGAGACTGACTCTAAAATGACTTTTGATTTAATATCCAAAGGTTATCCTCCTTGGCATACACATGCTTCGATCATCAATCATATCAAGGCTCTTTCTACTCAACAATGGCATCTCTCTTTTCTTCACACTTTGAGGGAAGGCAATCAATGTGTAGACTAGTTAGCAAAAAAAAGATATTCTTCTAATCTTTTTGTAATGTGGGAGGTTTGCCCACCTCAGTTGACACCTCTTGTTTTGGTAGATGCCATTGGGGTGGTCTTTGTAAGGGCTTAGTCTTTGCCTGTCTTTTATGTTTTTCTGAATGATAAAAAAAAAAAACCACCAGCATGGCTCTATCATGAACACCACTCGAAATTACAACAATTGTCTCTAGAAGTATCATGACCCATCATTCCTAGTCATTGTTTCATTGCTTTTATAACCATATTAACCATATACTTAATTATGGAAAGTAATCATATAATCATATTGATATTGATATTTGATATGATTATAATATTAACTCAATTGTATAAATTAATTAATAGCAATATTTATTTATGAGTTATGAAATATAAACATAATCGTAATATTAAGGAAATATTTTTTTTACAAATTTTTTATTACCATTTAATTACAATCAATAAAGTAAAAATATTATTACAAAAATTGAATGAATCAATATCAGTAAACTTTTAAAATTACTTTAATTAAAATATTAATATCTTACGTAGGTTATTAAACATTCAAAATAAAAATTACTTTAATTAAAATATTAATATATTATGCAGGTTATCAAACATTCAAAATATAATTTTAAAATTTGATTCTCACAATATTATTGAAAAATATAAAGTTGATGAGGATATATTAATTTAAAATTTGTTTATTTAAATCTGGAAAGAGAAATATCAATTATTAAATTATTATAATTAGTAAGATTATAAAATAAAATAATTATTAAATCAATTAATTATTATATAATGAGATACACAAAATATATAAATGTCACTAGAATGTGACACGTTAACTACCAATCCTAGTCAGCAACTGTATTTTATAATATATATATATATATATATATATATATATATAATAGATAAATATACTATCAAATATATTAATTAATCTATCTATCTATCTTTTTATTTATATATCATATAAAACACAGTTGCTGACTAGGACTGGTTGTCCACGTGTCACATTCTGGTGACATTTCTAATTTTAGTATCAATCAATTAATTAATTATTGATTATCACAATCACAATCTTAATATTTGTAATACATTTAATATATTATTAAATTTCTCTCCAGATTTAAAAAGAATTTTAAAATAATATATATTTTAATATTTTAATTAAAGTAATTTTTATTCCATTTTAAAATTATAATTATTATCATCATCATCATCATCATCATCATCATCATCATTATTATTATTTGATATTTGATTTGATTTTATATTATATATTCAATTATATGTGCAATATATGATAATCGTGAATTATTCTCCTGACATATAAGCAATAATTTTTTTAGTGTCTATATATTAAATAAAGAAATTTTTAAAGGAGCGTCAGAATTTTTGAGTAATTTTAAAATAATATCTAGAACATGATAATTTTATATTGTAAATAATATTAAAAACTAAGATCATGATAATTTAAAAGAAATTTTTAAAGGAGTATCAAAATTTTTGAGTAATTTTAAATAATATCTAGAACATGATAATTTTATATAGTAAATAATATTAGAAATTAAGATCATGATAATTTATTATAAAAAAATAAAACGTTAAAAAAATAGATGCTAAATCAATTAGGATTTATTTGTAAGCGGGACAAATAAGACAAAATCAATTAGGATTATGCTCCAATTTTAAATATTTAGCATGTTACTTGCCAAATTTAATTGCAAAACCCTTCAGTTTAAATACCCATACTTCTTATTTTTTAACGTTTTGGCATCCTATGCAAATTCTTCCTGTTGAAGGTATGAATTATTTTGATAATGTCTTTTTGCATCCTGTTATCAGTTTAAATACCCATACTTCTTCATATCAGAGTTTTTTTTTTAACGTTTTGGCATCTTTTGCAAATTCTTCCGGTTGAAGGTATGAATTATTTTGATAGTGTCTTTTTGCCTCGTGTCATCTTTATTTTCTACATTTTTTTTTTCTATTTGAACACATTCTGATTTATGATTTTTCTCCTATTTGAACGCATTATACTAGAGTTTGTTTTTTTTTTAAATATTCCTTCATGAACATACATGACATTGGTAACAAATATGAGGACATGAATGTATTCATCTGAAGTTTGAGATAATATGAAGGTCATGATTTGTCTATATATCATTAGTCACACTAAAGATTTTGAAGAATCTCACAAAGCTATTGATCTCTTGGTAATTGCTTTAAAAACTCGATGTTGTGGTGGTTATCAGTGGATGTTTTACTAAATCCTGAATTATATGATTTGATCTATAACTATTAGTCCAATTTGTATTTTTTTTATCAGGTTGATGCCAATGAAAATACTCAATGCCCTAAATAGTAGAAGAAGAATCTTGAAGATATAGATTCTATAAGCACCGTTGAAGCCTACGGGAATCAGACATCAACCCCAAAAATAGCAAAATTATTAGACATTAAGAACAAGTCATATGAATGAATAGTGAAAATTTTCTATCTTTGATTTATGTAATTTTTTGAACTTTGTGGGTTGTAATCGGATGCATATTGGCTTTTGTTTTTAATTTAATTATTGTTCATTTTTTTAACGATATTATAACTATGATAAATACTTAATAGTCAATTGGATTGTCAATTTTAATGATGTTATATTGATATCGCGAAATCTATTTTATTTTATAATTAAGTAATCAATTCTACTTTTTTTATCTCGAGAAGGAAATAATCAAAATTTAAAAATTATTATTTTTATTTTCATTTTTTATTAATTTTTATATAAACTATTGAAAAAATAAAGTAAAAATAGAAAATATTTTCTCAAAATCAAGTGGTCCTTATTTCTTAAGATTTTAAAAACCTCCTGAATTAAAGTAATATTTTAATACTTTTTTATATAAAATAAATAGTAAAAAATAAATAAGGTGATGACTTTTCAAAAATCATAGATTAATTGAGAATTTTTAAAATCTCAAAATTAAAAATATATATTAATCATTTTAAATTATTCTGTAATAGAATTACTTAAAAAAATATATATTAATCATATCACTCCGTAATGATATACCAAGTAGCATTTTTAAAAAAAAGTTTACATTTTGAAATAATTTTGTATCTTCATAAAACTTGAGATTTCTACCATTTGATATTTTATTGGAAGCATCAAGTAAAAAGGGCAAGCTCGATTATCTAATATACCAAGTAATGATAGATGATGTCCTATATTATAAATAAAAAATCATTATCATTAGTATTTAAATAAGAAAAAAGTAAAATTAAAGTAAATATGCTCAATTCTTATTTTAATTCAATATCAATTTTTTTTAATTTGACTTATTAATTTGTATTACTTTGTATTCATTTCCGAAAATAAAAGAAGTAAGAATGCTAAAAATATATACTTATTAATTGCATTAATGGCTAAATATAAATTAGTGAACTTTAAATTTAAAACTAAATAATATATTCTATCATTTATTTATTGAGTTTAAAAAATATTAAATTGGAAAAATAAATGTAAATTTAATCAATGAAAGATAAAAAGAAGTAAGGATGCTAAAAATATGTATGGATTAATTGCATTAATGGTTGAATATAAATTAGTGATTTGTAAATTTGTAAATTCTATTATTTATTATTTGTTGCAAGCACCGGATAAGAAGAACAAGCTTGACTATCTAATATACCATAAGTCAATTTTTCTTATATTATAAATAAAAAAAGTCACAGTTATTTAAATAAGAAAAACGTGAAATAAAAGTAAAGATGTTTAATTCTTATTTTAGTTGAATATCATATTAAAATAAGAATTTGGTAGTCAACTCTAATTTTACTAAAGAATATAAATAATTCTTTTTGACAACATAAATAATTTATTTTAATTCATATTAATTTTTTATATCAATTTTTTAATATTATAAATAAGTTTTTAGGTTCACCAATTGCCAGGATTGGATTAATAGTTAGCACTAATTCTTTGTCTGCTATAGACTTTTAAATTAAACATATATTTAAGTAAATTACATTTCCCTCCTTAAGAGATGCTAATATTACATTGTCCTCTCCTCTTATGTTGAAATATACAGTTTAGTCCATCTTAGAATACGAGTGTTGTACGGTAGTAAAATTGCACTACTTTTAATCATTTTTATTCATTCACTTAATTTTGTTTCCAATATTTTTTTACAATATGCTCTCCATAAAGGTGATTATAATATATAGAATAACCTATGAGTTATTTTCAATAAAAATAATTTTATTATTATTTTTATTTGAGTTTTGTTATGTAATTTCATTTGTTTATACAAACTTTTTAACTTCAGGAACAATATTATCAAAATTAAATTTATAGTTGTATTGAAAAATAATCACATTCAATTATCTTATATTATTTCATATTAATAAATAAGTTATACAGACATTTGAATTGATTTTAATTTTTTTTAATAATATAAAAAATTAATAAAATTATCAATATAATGCAAAAAAAATTTCTCTCCAAATTTATCCGTGCTCACACGGTACTGTCTAGTTAATATGAATATTAACATAGTAGAAGGTTTTAGTTACCATCCGGTGGGTACCACATTCGTTTTTTTTTTTCTTTTTTTTTTTTGCTGAAATGAATTAATCAATTATGTCTATTTATGTCTATCTATATTTATATTATATACAAAAATTTTAATGCAGTGGATAAAAATGAAAATTTATTTTCATGACAAGTAAGAACTGTGTCATAAACAACACAAGTTTTGGGGTAATGTGACGATTTTTTAATACTTATGACTCATTTTATTTACAAGTTTTGATGCCAAAGATAAAATTGAAAATCAACATGCACTTGTACCTACCACTAAGGATGGCAAAGTATGCCCGGACCATACGGGTACCCGAAAAAATATCCGCAAGCGGGTCGGGTAAATATCCGCTTATTGAGACTGGGGCTGGGGCCGGGTATTTACCCGCAATTTTTTGCGGGTGCGGGTACGGGTACTATAGTACCCGTCCCGCCCTGCACCTACCATATATATATATAATTAAAATAACTTAAATAAATAATTATGTTATATATATACTTTTCTGTAAAAAAATAATTTTATATTTTTCATAAACTAACACTAATAGTAAAAGATTTATGTTATAACTTACAATAATTTTGTATTTTATATTTTTAATATTATGTGTGGATGCTTTTAATGTTAAGTTTGAATTATTTAAGCGTGAATTTTCAAATTATTTGTAATAATTTTTTAATTAATATTTTTATAGCTTAAATGCAATTTTGGTTCATCTATTTTGCACAATCCGTAATTTTGGTCCCCCTATTTTAAAATAGAGACGTTTAGTTTCCAATTTTGTAAAATATGTAATTTTGGTCATTCCATCAAATTGAAAGCGTTGACTGTTAAGAGATTAACGTTAACCTTAACGTGATCCAAATATAGTGACGTGACACGAGATTATTTATTTAGTTTTTAATTATTTTAAATACTGAGTAGAATAATTGATGAAAAACATATTTTTAAAAAAGGTAATATCATTTATTTGACTACGATGTGTCATGTACTTCAACAATGTAGAACTAGTTTAAAATAAATGATTAAGACTTGTGATTTCTATTTTAGGACTCACGACTACCCCAACCATTAAAATCGACGTGACATATGCTTTAGTGACGTAGATAAATAAATAATTATTATTCAGTCTTTAAAATAATTAAAAAATAAATAAATAATCTCGTGTCACATCACTATATTTGGGTCATGTAAAGGTCAACGTTAATCTCTTAACTATCAATGCTTTCAATTTGATGAAATGACCAAAATTACGGATTTTACAAAATTGGGGGACTAAATGTCTCTATAGATGGACCAAGATTGCTAATTGTGCAAAATAGGAGAACTAAATATCTTTATTTTAAAATAGGATGACTAAAATTGTGGATTGTGCAAAATACGGGGACCAAAATTATATTTAAGCCTATTTTTTTTATTGATTTATTAACTTCATACATAAGTAAAGTGCGGGTAGCGGGTGCGGGTATGGGTATATAAGTATCCAGCGGGTACGGGGATGAGGATTAAAGTTGCTATGCGCGCGGGTATGGGGCCGGGTACGTGTATTTTTTTTAAACGCGGATATGGGAACGGGTACTATAGGACCCTACCTAGACCCTACCCATTGCCATCCCTACCTACCACCTACAAAATCACTTGTACCACTCATTTTATTCAAAATAATAATAAAAAAAAGTCGGAACCATGGTTCATTATATATTTCTTTGAAATTAATTATTAGTATCATAAAATTTAATGGAATAGCTTTGTATAGGACAAAAGAAATATAGAAACAGATATCCATTATCATAGAAAATATTTGAAGTTAACAATTGAGATCAATATATCTAATAATTAACTATGCAAAACTTTTGCACTGGCGATAAATGTCTCTCAAACTCATTCTCAAAGAAAAAACAAATAATTATAGAATTTAATTTCAAATATTTGTCAATATTAATATTTCTTATTGAGAATCTATATAAATCAAAGTAATATATAAATAAAAATATATTTATAAAACTAATTTTTTAAAACATACATTTTTATAAATTAACATCCATAATATTAGTTTTATATATATTTGTAAAATTAAAAAATGATTAAAAAATTAAAATATAAAAATATAAACTACAAATTTAACACTCATGGAAGACAAGAGTTATAACATTGGTAATAATAATAGAAATGTCGTCGGTGATATATCACTTAATATTTTTTTATTATTGAATAAAATGTCATATAAATGAATCTAAATAATTTAATAAAACTCGTGTGGAATTTAATTTAAATAAAAATATTTAAAAAACAAAAAAATGTGTTGTAAAAAATTCTTACGATAAATGCGTGTATTGTCCTTTGGCATGTTTCAAGAAAGAAAATAAGGGATTCTATCTAGTCGTTTGATCCGCTTAGGTGTCAAATACTGATTGGCCTTCAAAACTTCGCCGGCTCTATATTCGTCCTAGAAACTGCAGAAAATATCTTTGCGCGGGTATTTAAGAAAAAATAAAAAATAGCGGATAATTGGTTCCCCTCTGCTGCTACTCCTTCTTCTTCTTCTCCACCGTTTTCTTCAATCCCTCATTCGTTTCAATGGCGTTAGGGTTTCATCTCAATTAGAGGCACCGCACGCTCCAAACGGAACCATGAATCTCTCGTTGGCAGCTCCTTCAGCTTTTCGCGGGAATCTCCTCGTTCCTCTGTCGCGCTGCACCTCTTGCATTGAATTTGATCTCCGTTTTCGGCACTCCGATGGTTTTCGTCATTCGCGTTGTCGGTGGAGTTCGTTCAAGCTGATTCAGAACCCGAGGTAGGTGTTTCTTTTTCGTATTAGCGGAACTCGTTTCGTTTTACGATTGTTACTGATTCGGCTTCAAATGCTGCTGCGGTTTTGAACTGGAATAGATCGAGCAGGAGGAGAGGGATTGCTTGTAGTGTTACTGAGCCACATAATAACGGTAGCGACGAGAAGGTACTTTCTTCAGGAATCAGCGTGCTCTCTTTAACTGACATTAAGCTTCTCTTGAAGTATGACATGATGAAGACTTTTGACTTGAATTGAAGCTTGCAAAATTATTCAAAATTCCTTGCATGATAATAAGACAATGCTTAAGGGCTTGTTTGGGTAAGTTTATTCAGAAGCACTTTTAGGAGAAGAAAATAAGAAGAAGAAAAAAATGAAATGAACTTCTCCATAAGCTCTAATTTGTAGAAGCTCTCTCATATAGCTTCTTTAGAAGATGAGAGAGCTTTTACAAAGTAGCTTATGTATAAGCTAATTTAATGCCTTTTGGTCCAACAGTCAAGGAGCTTGGTTTTCTTCATATAAGATAATAGATTTGAGTCATGTGAATGGAAAAAATATGCACTAGGGAGCTTTGCTTCCTTAAATGGGTCCACATGGATGGATTCAGATTAGTCAGGGTCCAGTTTGGCTTCTAGATATTGAGGGATTCTGACCAAAAAACAAATCAAATGAACAAAATTTCTTGATGTAGACCTTTCTTTACTCTTCATACTTTTCCCTTGACAATGTGCAATTTTTAAATTTACGTAGGAGAAAGAAGCAGATAAAAATGGAGAAACACTACCTTTGGAAGATTCCTCTGAGCAAAGTATCCCTCCACCTGTAGATGCAGAACAACTAAATGAGTTTAGTGATGAAAATAAGGGTCAAAGTGATGTGCAGGTGATGTTTGGCTTAGTTAGCTTCCATTTTAAATTTGATCAGATATATTCTTATTGAACACTGCTAAAAGGGCTGTTACTCATGGACATAATTCACTCAAGAAGTTATCTTATGAAATTGATTTCATTTTCTTATTTACTCATAATTTGTAAAAGAGCATTTTTTTTTTAAGTTACAATCAAGTGTCCTTGATAAGTCCTTGTCTTTGCAATTTGTCAAAACTAAATCCTTAAAATCGGACCAAGTTTTGCTAGTCTGATCTGATTACATCAATTGTTGTTTTCCACTATAATCTCCTTAATAAATCACTTTAACTATTCCTTCATGGACTCAATTTTAGTTTGAGTATAGAAAAGAAAAAAAATTGAAAAAAGAGGAAATTGTGTCATTTGGAGTTAGGAACATTATGTGATAGTTTTCTTATCTCTTATTCTTTGGGCTTATGATTAAAGCAGAATATAGATGATAGCAATGAAGTTGCCAGTGGATCACCTCTGCCAGGTGTGAAGGTGATTACTTTTTATTCAGTATTTCCTACTTTAGAAGAGGCATTCTCCTTTTTTAATTCTTCTGTGTTTCTGTTCTTTATGTGTTCTATACAGCCTCAGAAACTGGATGAAGCAATAAAAATTCCCAAGGAAGCAATCGAAATTCTTAAGAGCCAAGTTTTTGGCTTTGATACTTTTTTCGTAACAAGCCAAGATCCTTACGAGGTGTGAGCCTATCTTTCCTATATATCTTTTTTTGCATATGCACAGAGGTCTTTTTGTATGAAGATCGGGTCCATCTTTTTTGCCAGGGTGGAGTGTTGTTCAAAGGAAACTTGCGAGGGGAAGCTGCTAAAAGTTATGATAAAATATCTAAGAGATTGAAAGTATGTCATATTTTCTGTTTCTTTGTTTAAGTGGTTTTGTGAGTGATTCCAGTTTAAATCAATGTCTGAACTATATTTATGCATTATTATTATTATAGGATAAATTTGGAGATGAATACAAGCTTTTCCTTTTAGTAAATCCAGAGGATGATAAGCCAGTGGCCGTTGTGGTTCCAAGAACAACCTTACAACCAGAGACAACTGGTACTTGTTTAGCTCCTGCAACATTGTGGATCAAAAAGTGTTCTTCTTTTAATAGTAAAGCTCATGATTTGTACTTATGATGTTACTTATATTTGCAGCTGTACCTGAGTGGTTTGCTGCTGGATCTTTTGGACTGGTTACAGTTTTTACCTTACTTCTTCGCAATGTTCCTGCTTTGCAATCCGATTTATTGTGAGTTGTTTTCTTATGCCTTAAGTTGTCATTACATACTCTGTTATCTCTTAGGCAAGAGTGTAGTGTCACACAAAACTGTTTCATGTACTTTCATTTTCTATACTGATTTAGTTGTGTTTACTCCTTCACTTGAGTAATAAGTTCAGGACAATTTCACAAATACATTGTTTGGGTACATAAATGCTGATCCTCCAGGCTGTATGATTGAATAAATCTTTATTTCTTGTTGTCATTTCCCTGGATGACTGATTGTTTCATATCATAGATGCTTCAATTTGGTATGCACTTATAATCATAAAGTGAAATTTAGAGGTCATTTGGTTCAATAAAAGGTTTTTTGTTTTCACTTTTAATTACAAATTTCTTTCTTTGTTTTTCACTTTGTTTCTTGTTTTTTGTACAAACTTTTGAAAATAAGAAAGGTGAAAATTAGGAGACTCTTTTGTAATTAAAAGTGAAAACAAAAAAAGAAACTAAACATTTTTTCAAACCAAATGGCATTTAAAGTTTTGTGCATATATTTTAGGTGCTAATTACTGCATAAGTTTGGATTGGTGTGTAGGCTTTAGCACTTGATTTAAAGATGTATATTCTTAAATGTCTATGAACAATTATTCTACATATGAGAAGATTTTTGTTAGTTTTCTTCATATTTTGATGTTTCACCAAATTAATATTATTAATGTTCCAGATCAACTTTTGACAATCTGAACTTGTTAAAGGATGGCCTACCCGGAGCCCTTGTTACTGCACTTATTCTGGGGGTACATGAACTTGGTCACTTTTTAGCTGCCAAAAACACTGGAGTTAAACTTGGGGTCCCGTACTTTGTTCCTAGCTGGCAGGTTGTATGATAAAATTCTTTATCTTCTATTACCATTTTTTTATAAAGATATTTCTTCAATTAAATGACATGATAATCAAGGGTATCATGCTTTTTATCTGGTATGCATTAAATAAATTATTCAGAGGATGTATACTTGCATAGAGCTTTAATTCATTTTTTATGTTTGATTAATCATTTATCTTTGTTGATGCATGACAATCGGAAGCATTCCATCTGTGTTTGTCTTGCACAATATAACTGGTGATTGATATTAAATTGCTCAAGACCTTTAGTACATTGTCATTTGAGAATTGCTTGTGTTGCTTTCCTACAAAGTCCTGGCTTCTGAATTGCATGGCTATAATTGGTCTAAAAAAAAAATGACAATCAACTTAATTCTCCTAGATTAGTTATTAATAATGTGGTACTTTACGAATGGAGTTATGCCTTTTCTGTGTGTTTTTCTTGCTATCTAATTTAATATGGTATGGTATGGTGTCAACTGTCAAGATTCAAACGCACAATTTGTTGCTATGTACAATTTGGATATTGGCCAATTTTCTTGTTGATACATAGAATTTCTAACATCTTAATACAAGCAACAGAAATTCTGATGAGTAATTTGGTGGCAGATAGGCTCTTTTGGTGCCATTACAAGGATAAGAAACATAGTACCCAATCGTGAAGATCTGCTCAAGGTTGCAGCTGCTGGACCAATAGCTGGCTATGCCTTGGGTCTTTTTCTTCTGCTTCTAGGTTTTGTCTTGCCTCCCAGTGATGGTATTGGTGTTGTTGTTGATGCTTCGGTGTTTCACGAGTCATTTCTTGCTGGCGGTATTGGTAAGCTATATGCTTCAGTAAGCGTAAAGAAATTTAGATAGAATTGTGCCTGCATTCATGTATGAGTTTTATCAAAATAATTTCAAATAAGCATTTATTTGTTGTAGCTACTATTACGTAACAAATTAAATCCCATGACTACCTGGTATATTACTGAATATTTTTATTTGCTGCTTCATTTTTAGAAAACCAAAATGTAGTGACAATTTTTATTTACTTTTTAGCAAAGCTGCTTCTTGGTAACGTTCTCAAGGAAGGAACTGCAATTTCTATCAACCCTCTTGTGATTTGGGCTTGGGCAGGACTCCTCATCAATGCCATCAACAGCATCCCTGCAGGAGAGCTTGATGGAGGGAGAATTTCTTTTGCCCTATGGGGAAGAAAGGTATAACATTACTTGATTTGTCAGTATCTTACTATCTTAATAATATCTGACTAGTTGCACAATTGCCTTCCTTTGTTTCCGTTTATGTGAAGATACTGACTTAAGTCTATTTCACAGGCTTCATTACGCTTCACAGGGGTTTCAATTGCGTTGCTGGGACTCTCGTCACTGCTTAATGATGTAGCTTTCTATTGGGTAGTTCTCATATTCTTCTTGCAAAGAGGTCCAATTGCTCCTCTTTCTGAGGAAATAACTGATCCTGGTGAGAAATATGTTGCTATTGGAGTAACAGTTTTACTCTTAGGCTTGTTGGTATGCTTGCCATATCCGTTCCCATTTACAGAAGAAACCCTCACAAGTTTCTAGAAATAATGGCCACATAAACTCAAGCAGCATCGATTTAGACTGCTAGTACATGAAATTTTGAGAACTGAGAGTACACGGTAGGATTTTCAGTGAATCAAACTGTCAAAGTTGGTTCATATGCTAGGTGAATAATCAAACGTCAAAATTTTAGGATACAAACGTCGGAGTTTTGTTGTTCATGATTCATTGAACAATGGCCGTTTTTCTTTTAATTTTAAATTCCAGTTGCTCACAGCGTATAATGGTTGGAAATTGAAACAATCACTTGGAATTTGGAAGCAAAAAATGTTTATTTGTAAGTTTAGGAGTTTTAGGCGTTTCTTGATATGTTTGACAAAAGTAATTGATAAGTTAGTCAAAAGCTGAAAAACTAATTCAAAGTTGAAAAAGTAGTGCTAGCTGAAAATTGATTGCTAAGTTAGTTTATTGAATTATAAAGTAGTTGATAAATGGAAAATAACAAAATTGACATTTTTTCCCCTAATTGATAGTATAGCTAATCTATTAGGTCTTGGTAGGTTAATCTTAAATTGAAATTTATTAATTTTAATTTTAAAACATTTCTTTTCACAAAAATAATGATTAATGATTATTGTAATTGTTAATATTATTTTATAATTAACGATATATGTTTAGAAAAGAATAAAACTTTTTTTTATAATATTATCATTTATTTGCATAACTTAAAAAAAGTACAATCCACCAATTTCTAATAAATTATTTTGAATTAAATTTTCAAGCTATGCAATTTTCTTGCAAACTCTCAATTATTTGTTGACTTTAACTTGCATGTTAAATAGAATTATACATAAGTAACACATCTCTTAGAGAAAATTTTAGTAGCATGTAGAGGTGTTTATGACCAAATTGTTCTGGTTTGAAGTTTAATTGAACGGATTTTGATTTAGAAAATTAGATCAAATGCTATAATTTAAGGATAAATTTAATTTATACTCTTTGGGTGATCCTAATTCTTCTCAGCGTCTTATATATTTTTAAAATTTATACTTTTTTTTAGCAGTTTTAAATTAATAATAAGACTTAATTTAATTTCACATAACATAATATAATATTTATATTTATATTATTTGTTTTGAAATATATATTAATTTTAATTTTATACTTTTTAAATATTATATTTAACTATATATAACGTTAAAATCAACCTATTACGTTAAGAAATTGAATCAACTCGTGTCTAATGCAACTCGAGCCTTGTTACACGGGGGCATCGTCCCCTCCCCACTCCCCACACAAGCTTCCATTTCTCGCACGCAAATAGAAAGTCCATTGCAACAAGAAGTCAAGAATAGAAAGTCCAATATGCAACAAGAAGTCAAGAATCATAAATAATTAAATATTGCCCCTTCTTGTAAGCTGCAATGCAATGCCAACAGATTGATAGAATTTTGGAAGACGGAATGAACGATGGAAATGAATTAAAAAGATTGATGCAACAGATGTCAACAAGTCTTGCTTTAAAACTTATGTGTTCCCATTATGTAAAACTTTAAGTCTTGCTTTAAAATTTATGTGTTCCCATTATGTAAAACTTTAAGTCTTGCAGCCAATTGTTTTACAACGTGAAGATCTACTAATTTTTAAGTCTGATTAGATATTCAAAATTCTATTACATCGTCAATTCAATAACATCTTTTTTCACAAAATTGAATAAGATGATGCTAAGGCTTCTTCAAAAGTAATTGTATTTTCATCATTATAGAATAAGAAATAGAGACTAAAATCTTTTCAACTCTAGTTCGTTTACTTCTGTAGAAAACTTATTTTCTGTTAAAAAATAGTGTGTAGAAAATAGTTTTTATAATTTCCATAAGAGTCTGTAGAAGAAAACTTAATATTTTCTGTTAAATTTTTTTCCTAAATATGCACAGCTTTTTGAAGCTTGTAAATCGATATTTGACACAAGTAAAACAAAAAATTTCTTCATACGCCTTTTAATTATTTATCAATGAACATAGCAACCTCGAATTTGCTTACATGACATTTTAAGAACAAAATAATTCAATTTAATTTACTTGAAAAATAATTTGATATTTTCCATTTCAAAAATAAAAAAGGCAAAATTACAATGTTTTCTAGAAATAGAAAGTCATTGTCTAGTGGAGAAAAATTCAGTCAACACGTTAGTCAGCACATTCAAGTTATATAACTACCATTAACGACCGATTTGGACTTGCCGTGTCCTTAGAAACGCAAAAGTAACGTGAGAAACCGCGTCCGTCTATTGGAAGACGCAAAAAGAATTGTAATAGCCAGTAGCTTTATAGATGATTTTAATGATGCTGACTAAAAGAAGTCTATAAAAGAAAGATTTTTCGTGCTTCCATCCCACATCCTGCTTTATGCAAAATAATGGCTCAAACTTTAATCATGTTTCTTCTCGGTGTTGTATCACAAACCATGGTGTACATGATGCCATGTACAGTTGGTCTTGCTTTGAGTTCCGAGAGTGATAAGCTGGCTTTACTTGCTTTGAAGGAAAAGCTTACCAATGGCGTGTCAAATGCTCTTCCATCATGGAACGAGTCTTTGCATTTCTGTGAATGGGAGGGTGTTACATGCGGTCAACGCCACACTAGAGTCTCTGTCTTGCACTTGGAAAAGCAAAACTGGGGTGGTACTCTGGGACCATCCTTGGGAAATCTAACCTTCCTCAGAGTGCTAATTCTTTCCAACATCAACTTGCATGGCGAAATTCCCACACATCTTGGTCAACTAAAGAGGTTGCAGGTTATTGACTTGAGCCACAACAATTTCTATGGTCAGATTCCTATTCACCTTACAAACTGCTCTAATCTTCAGGTAATTAACTTGTTGTACAATAAACTCACTGGAAAAGTTCCCTCATGGTTTGGAATTGGATCTTTGACAAAGCTTACTAAGTTGCTTCTTGGTGCCAATGATCTAGTTGGTACTATCCCACCTTCCTTGGGGAATCTTTCATCCCTCCAAAATATTACACTTGCAGAAAATCATTTGGAAGGAAGTATACCTCATGTTTTGGGTCGGTTATCAAATTTGAAAGAGTTGAATCTTGGTTTAAATAATTTGTCAGGAGTAGTGCCTGATTCTCTTTATAACCTTTCCAATATTCAAATTTTTGTTCTCGGGAAAAACCAGTTATGTGGTACTCTTCCATCAAATATGCAACTTGCTTTTCCAAATCTTCGAGATTTCTTAGTTGGAGGTAACAACTTCAATGGAACTTTCCCGTCTTCAATATCCAACATCACCGGATTGCATGTGTTTGATATTTCCTCAAATGGTTTTAACGGACCAATTCCTCCCACTTTGGGAAGCTTAAACAAACTTCACAGGTTTCACATTGCTTATAATAATTTTGGAAGTGGGAGAGCTCGTGATTTGGATTTCCTTTCATCATTAACCAATTGTACTCAATTGCACACACTTATTTTGGAGGGCAATGAATTTGGTGGTGTGTTGCCAGATCTTATTGCCAATTTTTCTACCAATCTCACGTGGCTTAGTTTGGGGTTTAATCAAATATCTGGAATGATACCTGAAGGAATTGGACAGCTAATCGGTTTAACTAAATTCATTATGGTATATAATTACCTAGAGGGAACTATTCCAGATTCAATTGGAAAGCTTAAAAATCTAGTCAGATTCGCCCTGGAAGGAAACAAATTGTCTGGTAATATTCCGACAGCCATTGGCAATCTTACTATATTGTCTGAACTTTATCTGCGCACCAATAATCTCGAAGGAAGCATTCCATTAAGCCTCAAATACTGCACGCACATGCAGTCATTTGGTGTCGCTGACAACAACTTGAGTGGTGATATCCCTAATCAAACATTTGGCAATCTAGAAGGTTTGATAAAACTCGACTTATCCAACAACTCTTTCACCGGTTCCATTCCTTTAGCGTTTGGAAACTTGAAGCACCTTTCCGTATTATATCTAGACGAAAACAAGTTGTCAGGTGAAATTCCCCCAGAACTTGGTGCTTGTTCCGCATTAACAGAGCTCACGCTGGAGAAAAACTTCTTGCATGGAAGCATACCTTCCTTCTTGGGCTCTTTAATATCCCTTGAAATCCTAGACCTTTCTAAGAACAACTTCTCAAGCACAATCCCCGGTGAACTACAAAATCTGAGTTATTTAAATACTTTGAACTTGTCTTTTAACCATCTTTATGGTGAGGTTCCTATAGGAGGCGTCTTTGATAACATCACAGAAATTTCACTCATTGGAAATAAGGATCTCTGTGGGGGGATACCTCAACTGAAGCTCCCTGCATGCTCTAAGTTGCCCTCAAAGAAACACAAATGGTCTCTTAGAAAGAAACTCATCCTCATCATTGTAATTGGAGTTGGAGGGGCTTTGGCCAGTTCCATAATATTTATCAGCATCTATTTGTTCAAGAAAAAGCCCAAAACATTTTCTTCATCACGATCTCTGCAAAATATGTACTTGAAGGTTTCTTATGGAGAGCTGCATGAAGCAACCAATGGATTTTCTTCATCCAATTTAGTAGGTACTGGAAGCTTTGGTTCTGTGTATAAAGGATCTCTTCTCCATTTTGAAAGACTTGTTGCTGTAAAGGTGTTGAATCTTGAAACTTTTGGGGCATCAAAGAGTTTCACAGCTGAATGCAAGGCTCTAGGAAAGATCAAGCACCATAATGTTCTCAACATCCTGACTTTTTGTTCGAGTGTTGATTATAATGGGGATGATTTCAAGGCTATAGTTTTTGAGTTCATGCCTAATGGGAGTCTAGATTGTTTGCTGCACAGCAACGAAGAGCTCGAGTCTGGAAATTTCAATCTCAACCTTCAACTTATGCTAAATATTGCTCTTGATGTTGCTAATGCATTGGATTATCTTCATCATGGTTCCGAGCAAGCTGTAGTTCACTGTGATATTAAGCCAAGCAACATTCTTCTTGACGATGACTTTGTTGCCCACTTGGGAGATTTTGGGTTAGCAAGGCTCCTTAATGTGGTCACGGGACATTCCAGCAGAGATCAGATTAGTTCGGCTGCAATTAAAGGAACCATTGGATATGTTCCCCCCGGTAAATTGCTTTCTATCCTTTAAAATGTTTTACCTATGCTTTTGAATTACCTTGTGGCAACAACTGCATAAGTTATCAGGTTGATTTTGTGTTTTATTAGAGATATTATTGTCATTTAGATTAGATAGGATCATTGTTGTCAAAGTTTATCAAATTGTACAAAGTCAAAGTCTTTAGCTTTTACACTTTGAACCTTAACAACTGTCCCGTTCAAATTCATTCTAATAAAAGTATACTATGCATGAAAATATATGATTGAATGACGTGTACAAAATTTTTACACATATTAGTAAATTCTAATTAAATTCTAAAACAATTTGGTCATAATCAATTTGTGGTTGTATTTGATATGTGATATGTCCTTCATTTTTGTGTAAATTGTTGTTGTTGGAACAGAGTACGGAGCAGGTGTCGGAGTATCAACAAAAGGAGATATCTACAGCTACGGAATTCTTTTGTTGGAGATGCTGACAGGAATGAGACCAACAGATAACATGTTTGGTGAGGGTCTAAGCCTACACAAATTCTGTCAGATGGCAATTCTAGAAGGAATCACTAAGATAGTAGATTCACGTTTGCTTGTGCCAATTAATAAAGAAGGAACAAGGGTCATGGAAACCAACATCAGGGAGTGTCTGGTGGCCTTTGCTAGGATTGGAGTTGCATGTTCTGCAGAATTGCCTGCTCAGCGAATGGGCATTAAAGATGTGATAATGGAGTTGCAAGCAATCAAACAGAAGCTGCCCCAATAGGTGCCATTTTTGGGATAAGAAATTAACTGGATTTCACTTGTTCTTGTGTTTTTTTTTTCTTCACATATTTCCGTCCTTTGAACTCCTTCAATTCCTACTTAGTGATGTAACTATCTTTGTAGACTACCACACGAGCCTATCTCTTGAATGGAAGTGATGAGAAAATAATAGAGACCATAAGTCACAAACAATCAAGTGTGAATAATTTCCCGGGAAACCAAAACACAATTGCGATACTGGAACAACTAAACATGTGTAATTATATAATTAGTTGTACGTAAACCTGACTTGAGCAAGGATTATTCTCAAATAAAAAGCTCGTAACTTCAAGATCTTAAAATTTCTCGTAGAATAACACAAACAAGTACTTAAAACTAGCTCAATGTGAGCAAAAGGTTAAATGACAAGTATTTTCTTTCTTTCTATAAAAAAAAAAATACACAGATACTATTTAAATATAGTCTAATTTTATAATATTCATCGCAAACTTTAAATCAAAATGAAAACTTCTGATTCATCTTTAGACTTTAGGTATAGTTTAATTTCGGAATAAACATTTAATTTAATTTCTAAAAGAATTACTTAACTCAATTTAATTTAATTGTTTTGATAAGACTTATAAAAAAAAATAATTTTTAAAAATAAAAATTACTAAATAATATTTCAACATTCGTGACAAGAAAATACATAGTTAGCATAGGCAAAAGTTAACGTGAGCGTTGGTTTTCTGTTGGTGTCAAAGCTGAAACAAAATTTGTTGAAGCTAATTTTAAGCATTGATTTCTTGGTGGTTGACATTAAGTAGTGTCAGTTTAGCCAATGCATAAGTAGAAGCTAAGACGAAGAAAAATAAAAAAAATAATCTATCGTTAACATTTACTTGGCCGATGCTCAATTAAATAAGCAGTTGACGTTATAAGCAGATACAAATTGTTAGTGTTGAATTCACCAACTTTAGCTTTATGACTTTTTTTAAAACCACTTTATTTTTTTTTAATCCGTAGGAATCGAAGATATGAGGTTTACAATATTCACGCATCATGCTAAACTAACTGAATAATATATTACAAATTTAGATATATAAATTAAAATTATAAAAACATTACAAAGACATAATATGAATAATAATTGATCACCTATAACATATTGTAGGGCAATCTATGCCTAAGGGCACCTAATAGGCCTAGAATCACCTATAGAATTACTTGGGTTTGCTCTTTCAAATTAAGTTACTGTCTTGGAAATGGATGGCTTACAAGATTGGATTTAAGCCAGGTGTGTGCTTGGCATCATGGTGTACTAATCCGAGACCATGCTTCAGTTGAATGTAATTGTTGTTTTTGCAGGGGAGTAAAATGTATGGATGAAAGAACTCATGTAATCAGTTCCTTTTTGTCCCTTTTTGGAGATAAGTAATTTATGGACATAGGATTGGGGTTGGGTATACTCTGTACAGCTTGTACAGTTCTTGTATCTCCTTTTTAACTAATATATAATACATATTTTGCCTTCCAAAAAAAAAACATACCACCAATTCTGCATAATTTCAATTCTAACGTGGTTGTTCTGATTTTACACGTTTGGACACGCTTGCATGTTTAGGTTCTATTTACATCCCTAATTGAGCACCTACAACAGATTTTTCAGCAAACCACCATACATAAAGCACCTAAAAAGGTCGAGAATAAATTCCAAATGAAACTTTTTATGTAACAATCTATGCTTATTCTGCATAATTATGCAGAACTGCCCTGCCACCCTACATCACCGATTTTTCTTATTTAATTGCTAAACATGAGATTTTTTTTTCCTATTACACCATTTTTCTTATTTAATTGCTTAACAAAATCATACACGGTTACATTTCCATAAGGAACAAAAAAAAAAATACACTGTTATATTATAGGAGTAAACTGTAAACCCCAATTTTGTTCCTGAAATTGTAACTTCTTGTCCCAGTAATCCCTGAAATTAACTAATTAACAAATAAATCCTTGAATTTGAATTTCATTAAACAAGTTAGTCCCTGCCATTAGTGCTCTACTAACTCTGTCAATTAAAAGGTAACTGGCATGCTATGTCTGAAATAAGCAGTCAGGTGTCATGCCACTTAGATATCCACTCAATGCCACATAAGGAGGAACCAAAATGACAATTTCAAGAACTAAAATGACATTAAACTGCAAAAATACTAATCAAACCAGAAAGAACATACGTTCATAAAGGGCTGGCTTCCTTGAATAATACTTCCAATTGATTCATTGAAGAATATGTAGTGATAATGTGATATTAGTATCAAATCATACGAACAGAATGTAATCCAAACGTGGGGGCAACGTCCCCATTCCCCACGCAAATTTCGATTTCTCGTACGCAAAATAGAAAGTCCAATAAAACAAGAAGTCAAGAATTATAATTGCCCCTTCCAGGAAGGCAGGGCAATGCCAATGTATGATACCAGATTGATGGAATTTTGGAAGATACAGTGAATGATGGAAATGAATTACAAAGACTGCTGCAATAGCTGTCAACAATATAAGATGTATATGCATCAAACGGAGAAAAAGTCTCAAAGAAATTTTTAAGTCTTCTCTTGATGTAAAACTTTTCGCAAGTTTTGCTTTAAATTTATCAATGATTTTATTAGGTTTCACTTTTTCTTTTCTTTCTTTTTCTTTTTTTGTTTTGAAAACCACTTGCAGCCAATTGTTTTACAACACGAAGGTCTACTAATTTTTAAGTCATATTAGAAATAAAAAAAAATCTATTTCATTGTCAATTCAATTAGATCTTTTGACAAAATTGAATAAGATGACGATAAGACTTCTTCAAACGTAATTGTATTTTTCAGTAAAAAAAAACGTAATTGTATTTTCATCATTATAAAATAAGAAATCGAGAATAAAATATTTTTCAACTCTAGTTCTTTTACTTCTTGGTACAAAGTCAGTATGTTCTTTTATTTGTGACCAAGTAAAAAAAATTAGTTTGTCTTTTTTGTTTTAATGCAAATTAGTTTGTCTTTAAAAAAATTAGTTACATTAAAAAGATTTTTAAGCCTAAATTTGTTTACAAACAATTAACATGTTTCACAGAACATAAAATAAACATAAAATAATTATCAAAACATGATGATGACGACGACGACATTCTAAGAGATAGTGCTCGAAAAATATGTGTTGTGTTTTTATTTTTCTGGAGATAGTGCTTGATAAATATGTGTGTGTGTGTGTGTGAATTTTTTTTTTTAGACAAGACTATCTAGTTTGATTAAGTTTATAGGTGATTATGAATAGGTTAAAATAAAGATTTTTTTACAATATGAAATGCATAAAATAGTATTAGCTTATACATAAAAACTTAATTTATTTTATCTTGTTAATTTATTTATTTTATGATTTTACAAATACTCATTAACAAGCTTATCTATGTTAGAATATGTTTTGATAATTTTTTTATGGTTTGTGAACATGTTAATTATCTGTGAATGCCTTATTAGAATTTATTCTGATAATTTTGTTTCTTATTGGATGAGAAATTATGAACTAATAGGGCATTAAAAATGATAATTTGATTTTATGACATTATCAATAGAAATTTAACATTTTATGAATTAATATAGCATTCAGAAATTCTTAAAGTTAATAGCAAAGACAAATTATACTGATGAAAAATTAACAAGGGACACAAATCATAAAAAAAAAAAAAAAAAGTTAACAGAGACTAAAATGAAAATGAGCTAAAATATAGAGACTTAAAAATATATCTATTAATAAAAAAAATTATTGGCAAAGACTAGTTATGTTATCAGAAAGTTAATAAATGATGCAAAACTAAAAAAAAAAAAAAAAAGGTCAACAAAGACTAAACACAAAAATAACTCTAAAATGCAAGGATCTACAACTTATTTAAGCCTAAGTTTTTAACTCATCTTTTGGTACAATTTAATTTTTAAATTTAAAGATATAAAATATTTATTTATCGGAAATAAATTAACATAAACATGCACGGTTGAATTAGTTTAATTACAAAAATATCGTTTATAGTAACTTCTAGGAGAGTTTGAAAAAAGAACTTATTTTCTGTTAAAAAGTTTGTTCCTAAACACGTACAGCTTTTTGAAACTTACTAGTCGATATTTCACACGAGTAAAACAAAAACATTTCTTCATACGTCTTCTAATTATTTATCAATGAACATGACAATCTCGAATTTGCTTACATGACATTTTAAGAACCATAATTCAATTTAATTTATTTGATAAATAATTTGATATTTTTCATTTTAAAAATAAAAATAAAATTGGCAAAATTATTATCTTTTTTAAAAATAGACAGTCATTGTCTATTAGAGAAAAACTCAGTCAACACATGCAAGTTATGTAATGACCACTTTGTACTTAGCGGAGAAAAACAACAATCATATTTGCACAGTCAAACAAGGAAAAATATGGCTAAAAGACAAAATAGGGTTAAAAAGAAAAATTATTTATATAATAAGTGTGGAAAAAAAATTATAAGGAATTATTTTTGACACGTGGTATTATGAGGCACCAACTGAGTTGACACCTCTTGAATTTTTTTTTTTTTACTAGCAGGAGGCGTCAAGTGGTTTAATGCCTCCTATTGGATTTTATTTTTCGGGAAGTGCACTACGGATTTGTGCCTCCTACTAGCAAATAAAAAACATTTAGAAGGCACCAACTGAGTTGGTGCCTCATAGTGCCACATGTTAAAAATAACTCCTGCATGTAAATTATTTTTTTTCCACACTTATTATGTAAATAATTTTTCTTTTTAACCTTGTTTTGTCTTTTAGCCGAAAAATATGCATGGACACTGTCACGCTAAATAATACCTCGATAAGAAGTTGTGTAAAAAAAAATACCTAAATAAGAATTGAGAGAAAAGTATATGCATAATAGATAACATAATATGATAAAAAAAAAAGATAGAGAGAAATAATAAGTGTTAATAGAATATATATATATATATATATATATATAGTGTTTTAAAAATCGGACCGGACCGGTCGGTCCGACCGGTCTGATCGGAACCCGGTGGCTTAACCGGTTCGGTTCGATAAAAGGATCGGTTATGCATTTGACCCGGTATGACCCGGGTTGGACCAGCCGATTTTTGAAAAAAACCGGTGACTCGGGTTGAACCGGGTTGTGATATGCTTTTTTTTTTTGAAAAAAAAGTGCTGAAATGACGTGTTTCAATTTTATTTTTATTTTTTTTGTATATAAAACTTATTTATGGACTTGTATTGTCATGATTATTGGTTGTTATTTCTTATTTGAAATATTAGGTACTTTATAATGACAATAATTTAAAATTTGAAGTGTTAAATGATTAAGTTATGTTAGCTATATTATATTTTTTTAATTTTTTAATATATATAGAGTCAAACCGGTCCGACCAGTGACCCACCGGTTCGACCAGTGACCCATTAACCCAGTACCTCGACCGGTTCGATGACCGGTCCGGTTCTTAAAACACTATATATATATATATATATATATATATATATATATATATATTATTGGTGAAAGTTTTTACTAATTTTACATATAATTAATATCTATAGAGAAATTTGAATGTATATTTTTGTTGAAGTTTTCCCTAATCTCAACTATTTTTTTATTCATTTACATGACTTAAACATAAAACTTTACTTAAAAAATCTTAGTCAATTTCTACAATGACCGTGTAAAGTTGATTTAATGAAGTGTATAAGATATTATGATGTCCATACATAATTGGAAAATGTTTCATGGACACCCTATGTACTATTATATACCTAGAGAGAGAGAAAAATAATAAGAAAAAGTGATAAATGTAATAGATATTTAATGTGACAGGAAGAGAGATAGAGACAAATAAAGGATATCAATGGGATGTCTAAAATGTTGGGGTGTTCAAATATAACTACTCTACATAATTATCCCTCTAACAATATAAACAATCATTTGGTACTTTTTTTTTTTTGAACAATATAAACAATCATTTGGTACTTTTTTTTTTTAACAATATAAACAATCATTTGATACATTTTATTTATCTCTTCATGTGACATTATATTGCCTATAATATTATCACTTTTTTTTCTTCTATTTTCTCTCTCTCTAAGGTTTAGACTATCATTGGATCAACAAAATATTATTTGGAGAGAAATTTAGACAATTTTAAGGATGTTGATAAAGATTAATATTTTTTGAACATACATCACATATGCAAACATTCCACGCCCCTCGTTTATCTCTATTTTTCTCGTCATATCGTATCTACATTTCTCACTTTTCTGTCTCTTTGAGTGTCCACGCATCATTAATAAAAGAAAGTCTAGAAAAGAAACATTCCGTGCTTCCATCCCATATCCTACATCGTTTGTGCACTGTTACAACCGGGATCACTACGGGGACGACAAAAATAATTTAAACAATGGAGTCACCACCAATATTTTATGTTAAGGGAAAACATTGGAAAACTCTTTCAAAAGTGGTCTTTGAAATCAAAGATAGGTTCGGGAGCCGATTACATGTAGGGAAGATATTAACACCTTACAACGTTCGTTAAAAACGATACCTATAATTAAATGCGCAAAACAATATGATTTTATAAATATTTATTTTATCCCAAAAAGAAAATATTTTTATTTTTTATTATTTTAAGAAAACAACTCCATGCATAAAAGTTTAGATAGCAAATGGTTATTCTATTACCTTTTATGATTTAAGTAACATTAAAGGTAGAATTGCTACTCAATTAATGTCACAAACCATTACATGAGTTAAAATGATTATTTTATTTGAAATCACAAATATGAATTAAAAGAGGAATAAAAAAAACACAAAGAAAGTTATTTATCACTTTCTAAAAAAAAAGAAAAAAAGAATGAGAGAAAGAGATAAAGAATATACAAATCACTGTCACTAAAACGTGATTTTTCAATGTTTTCAATTTTGTTGCTTATTTTTAAAAGGAAAAAAATAAAACAAAAAACTAATCTATTTAAACTTCTGCATAGCAACATCACGTTATACACAGGAGCCAAAACATTTTGCAAACCTTTTTATTATTATTATTATTTACAACCTACATCATTTGTACTCTCTGCAAAATAATGGCTTTTACCCTAATCATCTTTCTTCTCGGTGTTGTTTCACCAACCATGCTGTACATGACGCCAGGAACAGTTGGTCTTGCTTTGAGTTCAGAAAGTGATAAGCTGGCTTTACTTGCTTTGAAGGAAAAGCTTACCAATGGCGTGTCAAATGCTCTTCCATCATGGAACGAGTCTTTGCATTTCTGTGAGTGGGAGGGTGTTACATGCGGTCAACGCCACACGAGAGTCTCTGTCTTGCACTTGGAAAAGCAAAACTGGGGTGGTACTCTGGGACCATCCTTGGGAAATCTAACCTTCCTCAGAGTGCTAATTCTTTCCAACATCAACTTGCATGGCGAAATTCCCACACAACTTGGTCAACTAAAGAGGTTGCAGGTTATTGACTTGAGCCACAACAATTTCTATGGTCAGATTCCTATTCACCTTACAAACTGCTCTAATCTTCAGGTAATTAACTTGTTGTACAATAAACTCACTGGAAAAGTTCCCTCATGGTTTGGAATTGGATCTTTGACAAAGCTTACTAAGTTGCTTCTTGGTGCCAATGATCTAGTTGGTACTATCCCACCTTCCTTGGGGAATCTTTCATCCCTCCAAAATATTACACTTGCAAGAAATCATTTGGAAGGAAGTGTACCTCATGTTTTGGGTCGGTTATCAAATTTGATAGAGTTGAATCTTGGTTTAAATAATTTGTCAGGTGTAGTCCCTGATTCTCTTTACAACCTTTCAAATATTCAAATTTTTGTTCTCGGGGAAAACCAGTTATGTGGTACTCTTCCATCAAATATGCAACTTGCTTTTCCAAATCTTCGAGATTTCTTGGTTGGAGGTAACAACTTCAATGGAACTTTCCCGTCTTCAATATCCAACATCACCGGATTGCATGTGTTTGATATTTCCTCAAATGGTTTTAACGGACCAATTCCTCCCACTTTGGGAAGCTTAAACAAACTTCACAGGTTTCACATTGCTTATAATAATTTTGGAAGTGGGAGAGCTCGTGATTTGGATTTCCTTTCATCATTAACCAATTGTACTCAATTGCACACACTTACTTTGGAGGGCAATGAATTTGGTGGTGTGTTGCCAGATCTTATTGCCAATTTTTCTACCAATCTCACGTGGCTTAGTTTGGGGTTTAATCAAATATCTGGAATGATACCTGAAGGAATTGGACAGCTAATCGGTTTAACTAAATTCATTATGGTATATAATTACCTAGAGGGAACTATTCCAGATTCAATTGGAAAGCTTAAAAATCTAGTCAGATTCGCCCTGGAAGGAAACAAATTGTCTGGTAATATTCCGACAGCCATTGGCAATCTTACTATATTGTCTGAACTTTATCTGCGCACCAATAATCTCGAAGGAAGCATTCCATTAAGCCTCAAATACTGCACGCACATGCAGTCATTTGGTGTCGCTGACAACAACTTGAGTGGTGATATCCCTAATCAAACATTTGGCAATCTAGAAGGTTTGATAAAACTCGACTTATCCAACAACTCTTTAACCGGTTCCATTCCTTTAGAGTTTGGAAACTTGAAGCACCTTTCCATATTATATCTAGATGAAAACAAGTTGTCAGGTGAAATTCCCCCAGAGCTTGGTGCTTGTTCTGCATTAACAGAGCTCACGCTGGAGAAAAACTTCTTGCATGGAAGTATACCTTCATTCTTGGGCTCTTTAATATCCCTCGAAATCCTAGACCTTTCTAACAACAACTTCTCAAGCACAATCCCTGGTGAACTACAAAATCTGAGTTTTTTGAATACTTTGAACTTGTCTTTTAACCATCTTTATGGTGAGGTTCCTACAGGAGGTGTCTTTGATAACACCACAGAAATTTCACTCATTGGAAATAAGGATCTCTGTGGGGGGATACCTCAACTGAAGCTCCCTGCATGCTCTAAGTTGCCCTCAAAGAAACACAACTGGTCTCTTAGAAAGAAACTCATCCTCATCCTCATCATTGTAATTGGAGTTGGAGGCGGTTCAACCATTTTCATAATATTTACCAGCATCTATTCGTTCAAGAAAAAGCCCAGAACATTATCTTCTTCATGGTCTCTGCAAAATAGGTACGTGAAGGTTTCGTTTCGAGAGCTGCATGAAGCAACCAATGGATTTTCTTCATCCAATTTAGTAGGGTCCGGAAGCTTTGGATCTGTATACAAAGGATTTCTTCTCCATTTTGAAAGACCTGTTGCTGTGAAGGTGTTGAATCTTGAAACTTGTGGGGGATCAAAGAGTTTCATCGCTGAATGCGAGGCTCTAGGAAAGATCAAGCATAGGAATCTTCTTAACATCCTTACTTGTTGTTCAAGTATTGATTATAATGGAGATGATTTCAAGGCTATAGTTTTTGAGTTCATGCCTAATGGAAGTCTAGAAAGTTTGCTGCACAGCAACCAAGAGCTCGAGTCTAGAAATTTCAATCTCAACCTTCAACTCTGGCTAAATATTGCTCTTGATGTTGCTAACGCATTGGATTATCTTCATCATGGTTCCGAGCAAGCCATAGTTCACTGTGATATTAAGCCTAGCAACATTCTTCTTGATGATAACGTTGTTGCCCAGTTGGGAGATTTTGGGTTAGCAAGGCTCCTTCTTGCAGGCACAGGCCATTCCAGCAGAGATCAGGTTAGTTCGTCTGCAATTAAAGGAACCATTGGATATGTTCCCCCAGGTAAAGTGCTTTCTATCCTTTAGAATGTTTTACCTATGCTTTTGAATTACCTTGTGGCAACAGCAACAGCATCATTAATTATCTTGTTGACTTCGTGTTTTATTAGACATAAATTATTGTCACTTAGATTAGATAGGATCATTGTTGTCATAATTTATTACTCCCTCAGTTTTTTTTTAAGTGTCAGATTTTTAGAAAAATATTATTTTTGTTTATCTGTCGTTTACAAAGTTCAAGATCACATTAATTACTATTTTATCAATTATATCCTTACTTTTTTCTTGATCTTTAATGAATTTACACATGCATTTATTGTAGAGTGGAAATGAAAAGAGGATAAAATAGGAAATTCCATAATTACTTTATTAGAATCAAGAAAATTTAATACATTAATTGATTTTTACAAATAGACCTTAAACGACAGATAAAAAGAAATGAAGGGAGTATTTACTACTCTCATATCGTACAAAGTCAAAGTCTTTAGCTTTAACACTTTGAACCTTGATCTTAACAACTCTCCCATTCAAATTCATTCTAATAAAATTATAGAGTTAGTGTAAAGATGATGGTTCAATTATCAAATTAAGGCAGTTTTATAACGAATTACTTCCATTTCTGCATAAGACTTTTTGAGAAATTTGCTTCTCTCCGTTTATAAAGTCCTTTTCAAATTATTTTTTATATTAATTATTTTTTTTTATCAAAATATCTTTGATTACTTTATAATTTTTATAGTCAATAAATAATAAATGTTGCAACACATATTAATTAGTTAGGTGAAAAGTAATTAGGTGAAAATTAAGAGTGAAATGATTTGTCCTAATAATTTTAAGGGACGTGACAACTGACGTATTGCCTTACACACATGTTCACATATGCTCGGGTAGCCTAATTACACTTTGGGTCCCCTATCACTAACGTGATGGACCAAAAGTGCAATTAAAACACGTCAGAATATGTATCAGGCAATACATTAGCTACAACATTATCATCCAGTGTTACGTCAATCAAATTAGTCAAATATTTATCGAAAGACTGGCGAGGGATCAAAATTGCACGATTGCAATACTTAGAGGATCCAAAATAGTCTTATACCAAAAATATGTTTTAAAACGACTCCAATTTAGTATTTTCTTTGTAAAAATGTCCTAATTTGGTCAATAAGCCTAACTTTTAAAGTATTTTTTATGGAAGTCAACAATCTTACTATGCATAAAAATATATGATTACATGACAATATACAAAACATATGTATTAGTATTCTAATTAAATTTTAAAATTATGGTTAACTAAGTTTTTAGTCCCTAAACTTTTTAAAAATTCGGTTTTTAGTCCCTGAAATCTCATTAATTCAAGGACTAAAAACTGAATTTTTAAAAAGTTTAGGGACTAAAAACCAAATTTTTAAAAAGTTTAGAGACTTTGACCGGTCAAAATTTTGTTCAGTGACTAAAAATTGAATTTTTAAAAAATTTAGAGACCTTAACCAGTCAAATTAAAGTTTAGGGACTAAAAACCGAATTTTGAAAAAGTTTAAGGACTAAAAACTTAGTTAACCCTTAAAATTATCCGTTTATAATCAATGTGTGCTTGTATTTGATTTTTTTTTCTATTTTTTTTTTCTAAATTGTTGTTGTTGGAACAGAGTACGGAGTAGGTGCCCGAGTATCACCAAAAGGAGATATCTACAGCTATGGAATTCTTTTGTTGGAAATGTTCACGGGAATGAAACCAACAGATAACATGTTTGGTGAGGGTTTAAGCCTACACAAATTTTGTCAGATGGCAATTCCAGAAAGAATCACTAAGATAGTAAACTCACGTTTGCTTGTGCCAATTACTAAAAAAGGATCAAGGGTCATGGAAACCAACATCAAGGAGTGTCTGGTGTCCTTTGCTAGGATTGGAGTTGCTTGTTCTGCAGAATTACCCGCTCAACGAATGGGCATAAAAGATGTGATAATGGAGTTGGACGCAATTAAACAGAAGTTGCTCCACTAGGTACCATTTTTGTGATAAGAAATTAACTAGGTTTGCTTGTAAGCTGGATGAGGGTGTGTTTGGATTGTCATTTGAAGCATCTCAAACAAATATTTTCACTTTCCGGGACAATAAACGTAGAAGCAACATTTTCCTGTCATTGAGTAAAAGGGACGTTCACCTTGGAGAAAACTGATTTCCAAACTCGCACTATGTCTTACATCCATCACTTGTTTTTCTTTTCCACAAATTAATGTTCTGTACACCTTCAATTCTTACTTAGTGATGTAACAGTCTCTGTAGACTGCCCCATGAGCCTATCTCTTGAATGAAAGTTATGAGAAAATAATATTACCATATGCATGGAAAAGAATATATGGAAAGGGAGACAGAAAATATTAATATCGTAAGTTGTCTATGTTTTCCGATCCTCTATATCAATTTCTTGTCCTAGAAATGGAAATGGTTTAAATTTATATCTAAAATATTTGTTCAACCTATCCTTTTTTGGTTTAAATGAGGGTATTTCTTAGGCCAAAGCTAAAAATTAATCTCTCAAAATACTAAAAGAAGTTGACATTTCCTAAAAAATATTTTTTCATATACATAAATATAAAGATTGAATCCTTAATCACATTTAAAATATATAATTATTTGTCAACTATACAACACCGTATAACCTATCTATTGCCAATAAAAATGAAGAACTAAATTGAATTGGGTGGTTTTACATTTAGCGGATGTCTTTTAAATGTTGTGTGGAAAGGGATTGATATCAAAGAAAGAGTAATTTATCTTTATATTAAAAATTAGAATATACAATTTGGATATTGAGATCCTTATTTTCTTCACTCTTTTAATTAAACATTCTCAATCATTTAAAAAAAAAGAAAAAAAAAAAGACATTCTCAATATAATATTCTCTTTTAATGTACATTTCACAAGCTCTCACTACAACTAATAAGAAAATCTATCTTTAGCCCATCTCAAACTATCTTATTTTTTTTAATGTATAAAATATCTTCCTTTTATCTTCATTTATATAGTTAATTTTTTAATTGTCTATTTTTTTAATTTATTTTCTTTTATCTTTGTCTTTAAATTAAATTTTAATATTTTTTTAAAAAAATTATCAATAGTTAAAAATAATGTTATATCACAATTTAAATTGTTCTTTATAAATATAAAATATATATATATATATATATATGTATATATATATATCAAAAATATTTATTTATTATAATTTTAATTATAATATAATTTATATATTTTAAAAAAAATTATAAAAGATTTTAATTATAATATAATATTTATCCTATATAATACATATATTGTACTTACTCAACAAGTCATGTAAAATAAAAATAAAAATTGTAAACATGTAAAATAACAAAAATCTGAAGCTATGAAACTAAAGGACAAGAAATGTGTGATTGATTTACGCACCGACGACTCACCTGTGTGAGCGGCAGCTTCTCCTTCTCCATCACCACTGTCACTGCGTTGAGTTGAGAAGGTGCACGTCGCATCCCTTGTCCAATTTCAAAATCCAACACACAGAACTTCGTCTCCATTTTCTCTTCAAGTGCGTGCGGCTTCGAGATTCGCAGCCATGAACCCAACCTTGAAGCACATAAAGTTTTCCAGCAGCAGCTGAGTCCACTCAGCGTGTTACCTTACCTACCGAAGAGTTCAGCCACACACAGGTGCTGGATTTTGGACCGGGTTCATGCGCGATTTCAGAGGCGAAACCATGCAATTGGTTAAGCTTTGATCCGAGTTCCCGGTCTGGTTCATGTGCGATTGCAAGTGCAGCCTCCAATTGAGTGTGCTTGGAGCAATCGGAAGCCAAGGAAGAAGAAGCTGTGTTTCCTAATTCTGAAGCCGGTTCATATGAGGTTGACTTGGTGTAAGACAAGTTGGAAAATGCGCGCATCAATTTGGAGAAGATAAGAAGGCCAAAAGTGGAGGCCTTGGAGGCTAGCGACCTTGGTGAAGCTGGATGGAAGGAGAGTGAAGAAGCAAAGAAAAAGGGAGACCAAAATTTGAGACAATGTGTTTCTTAACTCAAATGTGTGTAAAAACAAAAGTGTCTTACATTCATAGTTTTGAAGAATTATTTAGTGACTTTGTTTGGATAACATTCCTACCGCCATTGGCAATCTTACAATGTTGTCTGAACTTTATCTGCACATCAATAAATTCGAAGGAAGCATTCCATTTAATCTCAGATACTGCACACGCCTGCAGTCATTTGCTGTTTCTGACAGCAACTAAATGGTGATATCCCCTATCAAACATTTGGTAATCTATAAGGTTTGATCAATGTTTTAAATCACAGTCACAGTTTCAGTAGCGGTTCTTAATATTGTAGAAAATTCCTAACAAATGCAACTGATGTTGTATTTGCAGTTGCAAAGATCCTAAAATATTTTACTTTGGGCCGCAGTTGCGATTGCGTTGACTTATCCAGCAACTCCTTCACTGATACCATTCCTTTAGGGCCTGTTTGGTAGTCATGTTCCCAAACAAATTGTCTGCTGATATTCTCCTAGAACTTGGTGCATATTAACAGAGCTTGCGCAGCAGAGAAAACTTTGTTCGTGGAAGTATCAATATACCTCCGTTCTTGGGCTCTCTAAGTTGTGTTTGGATACAATTTTGCAATGCACGTATAAACTCTCTCTCCATATTTTTTAGAATTGACAAAGTGTAGCTTTTGCATCTCTTACACCACTTGACGTGATTTCACGGAAGAATGCACGTATCGGATGCATTCCCAAACATCCTCTAAGATCCCTTGAAAACCTAGACCTTTCCAGCAACAACTTCTAGCTATTTCACTCATTGGAAATAAGGATCTCTGTGGGGGTAAACCTCAACTGAAGCTCCCTGCATGCTCTAGAAACACAAGTTGTCTCTTAGAAAGAAACTCATCCTCATCATTGTATTTGAAGGGGTTTTGGTCAGTTACATTATATTTATCAGCATGATTCTCTGGAAAAAAAAAAAAAAAAAAGGCCCATAGCATTATGTTCCTCATCGTCTCTGCAAAATAGGTACTTGCTGCATGAAGCAGGCAATGGATTTTCTTTATCCAATTTAGTAGGCACTGAATACAAAGGATCTCTACTCCATTTTGAAAGACCAGTTGCTGTAAAGGTATTGAATCTTGAAACATGCAGGGCATCAAAGAGTTTCATGGCTGAATGTATAGCACTGGAAAAGCTCAAGCACGGGAATCTTCTCAAGATACTGACATTTTATTAGGATTGGAGTTGCATGTTCTGCAAAATTCCCCGCTCAGTGAATGGGCATAAAAGATTTTATATTGGAGTTACGTGCAAGGAACAATTGTTGCGTTCACCTGAAGCTACTTTGCAAGGAACAATTGTTGTGAACATTAGTTGCGTTCACCTGAAGATTCTCATTTGGATAATCCATTGGCCATTATTTGTTTTCTGCAAGTTATTGTTCTGCACCACTTCAATTCCCACATTGCGATGCAAATGCAAACAGTTTCTGTGGATTTCCACTTTAACCATCCTAACGGGATTCGATTTAAACATAGCGAGAGAAAAGAATAAAGAGATCAAAGTAACAATTTGTGCGTTCACACTTTTGCTGAGCATATAGCTGCATTTAAACGCTCTGCAACGGGATTTGCTCATGAATAATAATATAACAAAACAATTGAAACTCAAATTACTCTGATCACCTTTCATTGATATATAGTCAAACCTTATACGATCTCAATCTCAAGAAAACAACGATAATAGCCGATAATGAAACCAAATCGAATTTGATGTTAAGGAGAGAACGTAGTTTCCGATTAGAAGAAAACCGTTTAGCTCATAACATTTCAAACTTACACCGTCGAAAATCTCCCACTCTGTTCAGGTAACTATCGTCGAAATTGAAAAGCAATTTAATAGAAAAGAGAGGATCGATGTTCCCGAAGCCACAAAGCAAATTCCACAAAAACCCTAAAACATTACAATTTGATAGAAGTTCAGGTACATAAACAGGACGCATGCTAGCGTGCGAGAGCGTCGCATGTCTTGCACGGTGCGAAACTATAGTTTCGCAAGTCATGTACAGTGCGAAATTCATTTTTAGCCATTAGATCATTTAAGTTTTTAATCGATGGTTGAAATATTTTTTTCCTTTTTTCTTTTTCTTTTTCTTCTTTTCTTTCTCTCTTTCCTGATCTACCCTTATTCTTTCACTGTTCCCTTCTCTTCCCATCACCCCAACTCTGGCGACCACTCACCCAATGTTCCTCACTCCATCTTCATGCTTCTGGCCAAATCCTTTTTTTTCCTTCTGAAACCCAGATCAAAAAATCACCACACCACAAACAAAAATTGTGAAACCCATATCTAGAAAAGAGAAGCCCAGATCTAGCTCAATGGCGGTTCTGCTTCATGCTCCCAACCCTTCCCGTCTCCTAGCCTCCCTTCAAACAATCATTCCTACGCAGGCACCATCGTCGATCGCGCAAACGCCGCACCTCCCTTTCTCCATTGGAACCGCTGCTGCTGCTGATGACAGCCTCTTCCGAAACGACATCGTGATTAGATTGTTTTGCACGAGTTTTGTGAGATTTGAGTTTGTCTATTGTTCTGGGGTTGCATATCTGTTATGATGTTGTAGATCTATTGTAGATATGAGTTTTTTGTAGTCGACGACGATTCTGATGTTGTTGTGGTGGCTTCGGTGTCGCGGCGGCGACAAGCCTTGGATATTCCTCTGTCGCCCTCCTCTTTCATTTTTTTTTTACTGTTGTTTTTTATTTAATTTTTTGTTTATTTTGGTGATGAACAAATGTTGGTTTGATATTTGAAATGTACTACCGTGAAATATAATTATGAAACAAATTATCCATGCTCTTGAATTCTTGATACCCACTGGATTTAATTATTGATGAAGGTGCATGTGACGGGTGAACCAGTAGAGGAGTTTGCAAGGTGGATAGTATCAGGGGCATGTAGAGGAGATGCATATGTGAAGAGCTATGGACGATGTTGAAAGGATTAATTTTTTTTTAAAGGATTTTAAGTTCTGATGTAGAGTAGATGTTGAGGGAGAGAAGGGAACGAAGGAAGAAGTAGGTCAAATTAGGAAAGACAGAAAGAAAAAGGAAAAAAGAAAAAGAAAAAAAGAAAAAATTTCCAGCCATTGATTGAAAATTTGAAATATCTGACGGTCAAAAATAACTTTCCTACTGTGCAAGATTTGCGAAACCATAGTTTTGCACCATACATGACTTGCGAAACTATAGTTTCGCACCGTGCAAGACATGCGACGCTTTCGCACGCTAGCACGCGTCACATAAACAGAGTATCCTCACAAGAACGAGCACGAGCACGATCGGTGATCGATATATAATAATATACACAATCACAGCAAAACAAAACAAAAAATGACAAGCAACTTAATTATCCTAGATTAGTTATTAATAATGTGGTACTTTACGAATGGAGTTATGCCTTTTCTGTGTGTTTTTCTTGCTATCTAATTTAATATGGTATGGTATGGTGTCAACTGTCAAGATTCAAACGCACAATTTGGTGATATGTACAATTTGGATATTGGCCAATTTTCTTGTTGATACGTAGAATTTCTAACATCTTAATACAAGCAACAGAAATTCTGATGAGTAATTTGGTGGCAGATAGGCTCTTTTGGTGCCATTACAAGGATAAGAAACATAGTACCCAATCGTGAAGATCTGCTCAAGGTTGCAGCTGCTGGACCAATAGCTGGCTATGCCTTGGGTCTTTTTCTTCTGCTTCTAGGTTTTGTCTTGCCTCCCAGTGATGGTATTGGTGTTGTTGTTGATGCTTCGGTGTTTCACGAGTCATTTCTTGCTGGCGGTATTGGTAAGCTATACGCTTCAGTAAGCGTAAAGAAATTTAGATAGAATTGTGCCTGCATTCATGTATGAGTTTTATCAAAATAATTTCAAATAAGCATTTATTTGTTGTAGCTACTATTACGTAACAAATTAAATGCCATGACTGCCTGGTATATTACTGAATATTTTTATTTGCTGCTTCATTTTTAGAAAACCAAAATGTAGTGACAATTTTTATTTACTTTTTAGCAAAGCTGCTTCTTGGTAACGTTCTCAAGGAAGGAACTACAATTTCTATCAACCCTCTTGTGATTTGGGCTTGGGCAGGACTCCTCATCAATGCCATCAACAGCATTCCTGCAGGAGCGCTTGATGGAGGGAGAATTTCTTTTGCCCTATGGGGAAGAAAGGTATAACATTACTTGATTTGTCAGTATCTTACTATCTTAATAATATTTGACTAATTGCACAATTGCCTTCCTTTGTTTCCTTTTATGTGAAGATACCGACTTTCACAAGCTTCATTACGCTTCACAGGGGTTAGAGCCATCAAAATGGCCCGGCCCGACCTTAGCCCGTGTGGGCCATGGAAAAAAAGGCCCATGGGACCAAAAGTCCAGCATTAAAAAGCCCGCAGGACTAAAAAGCCCATAAAGCCCTATGGGCTAAGGCCAGCCCTTGGGCCCATTTTTTTTTTCTTAAAAAAAATATTTACTTTAAAAAGTTAGCCTAACTCATTCCATAGATCAACCTACTCCATAATCTAATTAGCCCTCTTTTTGGGCTAAGTAGCTCACTTCTAATTTTTTTAGAAACAAATCATAAAATTAAGATAAATTCATTTTAGAATAAAATTAATAATTTAACTAAAGATGAATCAACTAAGAAAGAACTTACAATACTAGAGCTTTGTAAGTCTTTACAATTGCCACAATCACAGTTTGGAAATAACAAAAAAAGTAAAACAATCAATTAAGGAAAGTTTAATAACAACGTCCATCAATAATCAATAAATTTGGCTAAAAAGAAATTAATCCAACAATGATGCTCATTCAAATTTGAACCTTCCAAAAAATTTTGTTGTTACTTGCCATTTCATTTTATTTTAATTTAATAAATCTAAACAACATTACATTTTATTCAATTTTATCACGTTCTATGAATTTATAACTTTTAGTTATTTGCAATTTTGAAAGTAATTAATATTTAATGATATTTTTTGTGTACCTAAAATAAGACTATTTTGTTAATATTGTTTTTTTAAGATTGATCTTAGTAAATAAAATTAATTTTTTAAAAAAAAAATATTAAGTATCTATGATATTAAAAATACAATAAATATTGTTTTATTAAAATATTGTAGGTTTAGTTACTTAAAATTAATATTAAAGGCTAATTGTACGAAATTGAATATTAAATAATTGATTTAAAATAGAAAAATGTATAAATAAAATAATTTATAGATCTAATTTTAAAATTTTCAAATAATACCGAAGATCAAAGAGACAAATATTACTTTACTATTTGAGAAATTTTTGTAATAAAATTATACTTTTTTTTTTATAAATGAGAAGTAAAAAAAAAAAAAAGAAGTGAGAGAAAAGTATATAATGTGTTGAAAAGAAATAAAAAAAATTATATAATTTTATTATATAAATACGATATTTCTTATTATTTTATAAATATAAAACAAATGTAATGAAGTACACGAAAAAAGAGATAATCTGCATGCAACGTAAGTGGCGTATGGAAGTAAAATAATATATTAAAAATAAAGTTAAAGATAATTAGTCTTAAAGTCATAAGCTAACTTATAAAAAATAATTTGATAATATAATAATTAATGATTTGACTCTAATGGTCCATATTATCATTATTTTTGTTCAAAATTACTTTCGACAAATAATGTAATACTAGTAATTAAATTAAACTTGAAATTAGGATAGATGAGAGCTTACGAAGTTGAATTAAATGCATAAAGCCAGATAAATTACTGAATGAATAAAAAATAAATAAAAAAGAAAAAGGTGGCACGTAGTTGAAAGGCACACGCACACATGTATGATAGTGAACAAAATGAAATGGCAGATGTAGGGACTTTCAACTATGTTACGTTGGTTTGAGAAAGAGTTACAGGCACATTCAGTTGTGTTGGGTCAAGCCCCATCCGACCCTGGCCCCAGCCCTCTTTTTTGGGGTTGTGTTGGTTGAGGCCTTTTTAGCTCCCTTATTGAGAGGGCCAAAAAATAACAGGGCTGTTACAGTGAGTGGGGGCGGGCTGGCCCTAGGGCCTGGGGCCTTTCTGACAGCTCTAACAGGGGTTTCAATTGCGTTGCTGGGTGATACGGGCATGGGTCCTATGCATTAGAGGTGTCAAATGGGCCGGGCCGGCCCGGCCCGGCCCGTCGGGCCAAGTTGCTGAAACGGGCTGGCCCGGCCCGGCCCGAATGTATTGTAGGCCAAATTTTTTTAGGCCCGGCCTGGCCCGTTTGGCCCGTTAGGCCGGGCCTAATTGGCCCATTTATTTTTTTTGTTTAAATTAACCTAATTTTAAAAGAAAAAAATTAAAAAAAATAAAAAAAAGTCGGGCCAAATAGGCCCGAAAGGTATTCGGGCCAAAATTTTTAGGCCCGGCCTGGCCCGTTTGGCCCGTTAGGCCGGGCCAAAATGGCCTATTTTTTTTTAGGCCAAATTTTTTTAGCCTGGCCCGGCCTGGCCTGACGGGCCATCGGGCCGGCCCGTCGGGCCGGGCCAATTTTGACAGCTCTACTATGCATGATCCAAAGATGCTTGAGAGTGGGCTTAATGACCAAATGGGGCCCAAAACTCAAAGACCACAAAGAGAGAAGACTGCTGCAGTATGGATGAAAGACTACGTGTAGCTACGAGAATAACAACACATTCCTTAGGATTTATTTGAATAGATAATTGCAATTTCAAAAGAATTTTATATTTAGCAAAATTGTTATTAGATTCCTAGTTTGTTATAGGAAAGGACAGGTGTCCATTCTTTCTGTTAGATAAGGTTATTACTATTATATATGTATGGCATCAAGAAAAGGGAATGATGAACAATCATTGCCACAAAAGGTCTAAATTGTCTTCTTCCTCTTTCTCATTTATGGAGTTACTCCTACTCGAAAGGAGCCACACCACACCCCTTTATTGTACCCGCGTCATTTTGGTGCTTTCATACGTCTTCATGCCTCCCAAGTCGGATAAGAGTGAGGATCTGCTGCAACAATGCATTTCGCAAATGAAAGAAATGCAAGTCCAGATGGATCAACAGTATGCGTCCATGACGAATGAGCTCGCCACCTTTCGTGAACAAGTTTAGATTTCCGCTTCTCAGTCTTCGTCCCACCAACGCCTTATCCCTGTTCAGGCAGCCAAGGTGAGTCTCATGCCGTTTGACGGAACACAACCCTTGGAGTGGATCTTTCAAGCAGAACGCTACTTTGAACTTACCCAGATCCCACCTCCTCAACGCCTTTCGTTGACACCTTTTTTTATGCAAGGTCCGGCTCTCGCGTGGTTTAAATGGCTTCATGCCAACGGTTAGCTCACTACCTAGGATGCTTTTACTCACGCGTTGGAGTTACGTTTCGGCCCTTCATCTTATGTCAATCATCAAGCTGCTTTGTTCAAACTCCAATAAACGGGATCCATCACGGAGTATCAACAACAATTTGAATTGCTTTCAAATCGCATCGTGGGTATAAACCCAGATCTGCTACTTAATTGTTTCTTATCTGGTCTTCGATCCGACATCAGGGCGGAGCTCGCGATCTACCAACCCCAAACGTTGGCTCGGGCGATTGGATTAGCACGTCTGGTTGAAGATAAACTCCGCGATTCTCGTCCTCCGGTCACACGTTCCCAATGACTCACTTCATCTTAGTTGCCTTCCGGTAACCCTTCTCTGTTGGGGCCACCACCATCTTCTTCGACTTCCACTACTTCATTACCTATACGTCAAGTGAATGCCGTGGACAATCAAGATTGGCGGGCGAAGGGGCTCTGTTATAATTGTGATGACAAGTGGAGCCCCAGTCATCGTTGTCAGAAGAAACAGTTTCTTCTCTTACAATGTGAGGATCCCATTATCCCCGAGATTGCCCCACCTCTGCTCGACCCTGGTCCTACGGAGTTGACGAGTAGCGACCTTCTTCTTGTATCTGACACACCGACTCCTACCGAGGGTGAACATTTCCATTTATCTCCGGCAGCATTTCGTGGTCCACCATCTCCACGCACCTTGCGTGTTTCTGGCTACATTTGTGAGCTCGAAGTTACAGTCCTCGTTGATTCGGACAGTTCCCATAATATTCTACAGCCACGTGTTGCCGAATTTTTGGGTCTTCCGGTGGTCGCTATTAAACCATTTTCGGTAATTGTTGGTAATGGTAATACGATACAATGCACAGGTTGTTGTTTGAATGTTCCAATCACTATGGCTGACCAACTTTTCCACATTTCATTTTATGTTTTACCCATCCATGGTGCGGATTTAGTGCTTGGGGTTCAGTGGCTTCAGACACCTGGTACCTTCTTATCTGATTTTTCCATACCTTCAATTCAGTTCACTCACCACAACAAATCAATCACTCTTGTGCGTACGACTTCTACCACTTCTTCACATGCTTCTTTTTCTCAATTTTGTCGATATGTATTCACTGATGCTATTAATTCCTTACACTCTATTACCTTTATGCCATTGGATACTGATGCTACCACAAATCTTGTGTCGTTGTCGATGGATACTAAGTCCCTCCCTCGTGACTTAGCCTCACTTATTCATCAGTTTACACCATTGTTTGAGAAACCTTCTGGGTTGCCTCCCCCTCGTGCCCAAGATCACTGTATTCATATGCTGCCAGATGCTCAACTAGTGAACATCAAACCTTATCGAAATCCGCAATTTCAGCGCAAGATCATGACAGACTTAATTGAAGAGATGTTGCGGGATGGTATTATTCGACCCAATACAAGTCCATTTTCCTCTCCAGTGCTCCTCGTCCAGAAGAAAGATGGCACTTGGCTTTTTGTGTTGATTATAGAGCTTTGAACGCCGTGACAGTAAAGGATAGATTCCCCATTCCAACCATGGACGAGTTGCTTGATGAGTTACACGTTTCTGTTGTTTTCTCCAAACTGGATTTAAGATTGGGTTAGCATCAGATTTTGCTCAATCCGGCGGACTCCTTCAAGATAGCTTTTTGCACTGTTGACAAGCACTTTGAATTCCTTATCATGTCGTTCGGTCTCACGAACGCTCCGTCTACTTTTCAGGCCACCATGAATGATGTTTTTCGACCATTCTTACGCAAGTTTGTACTTGTCTTTTTTGATGACATATTGATATATAGACCTGATTGGCATTCTCATTTGGGTCACCTGCGTCAGGTTCTAGAGCAGTTACATCAACATTAGCTTTTTGTCAAATATTCCAAATGTGACTTCGGTGTTTTTCAAGTTGCTTACCTTGGTCATATTATTTCTCAAGCGGGGGTAGCTGCGGATCCTGACAAGTTGCATGCCATTGTCACTTGGCCTTCACCATACTCTGTCACCACTTTACGAGCTTTTTTGGGTCTAACAGGTTATTATCAGAGGTTTGTTAGAAATTATGCTGCGATAGCTAGTCCCTTGACTGAGTTACTAAAGAAAAACTCCTTTGTTTGGGATGATCCAACTAACATTGCCTTTCAAGCTTTGAAGCTTGCCATGTCTTCGCTTCCAGTTCTGGGCATTCCTGATTTCCACAAACCATTTAATGTTACCACCGATGCGTCAGGGGTCGCTGTGGGTGCTGTTCTGTCGCAAGCCTCCCATCCTGTAGCATATTACAGTTGCAAACTCAATCCTCGCATGCAAGTGGCATCAGCATATGAACGGGAGATGTTTGCCATTATATCAGCAGTGAAAAAGTGGTGACATTACCTACTTGGTCGGCACTTTCACATTTTTACAGACCAACAAAGTTTGCACGGGTTGATGTCACAAACCATTCAAACTCCTGCCCAATAGAAATGGCTCGCAAAACTTTTGGGGTATGACTATGAAATTGTATACACTCCTGGTCGGGATAACTTAGTGGTAGATGCATTGTCTCACAAATCGGAAGGACCTAAGCTGCTCTTCCTGGCGGTCTCATCATGTCAACCCATGTTCATTGATCAATTACGACAGTTTTATCTCAACCATCCAGTTGGTAACCAGTTAGTGCCCAAGACTCAGGCAAATTCAGCATCAAAAGGATTTAGCTTGCACGATGGTATCCTTTATTTCTGTGATCGCTATTTCATTCCTTTGGAGTCTAAGTTGCGTCCTTGCTTACTCTATGAGTTTCATACTTCGCTAATAGGGGGTCATTCTGGTGTCAAAGGCACGTTGACTCGTTTGACTGCCGCCTTTGCTTTGCCTCATATGGCCCAAGATGTCAGACTCTTTGTTCGTAACTGCACGGTGTGTCAACAACATAAATCACCCAATCACAAGTAGCATGGATTATTACAGCCATTACCTATACCCAACCAAGTTTGGGAAGATCTCTCGATGGACTTTATAACACATCTGCCTCTGTCTCATGGCAAATCCACTATATGGGTGATTATGGATCGTTTAACAAAGTACGCCCATTTCTTAGCTCTACCTCCGCATTATTCTGCCGCCACACTAGCACCCATCTTCCTGTCTGAAATTTATCGCCTACATGGTATGCCCAAAATTATAGCTAGCGACCGCGACCGGATGTTTGTCAGTCATTTTTGGACGGAGCTTTTCCGCTTACAAGGGACCACATTGGCTTTCAGCAGTGCCTACCACCCGCAGACAAATGGCCAGACCGAGGTTACCAACCGGATTTTGGAAACATTTCTCAGGTGCTATGTTAGTGATACTCCGCGCAAATGGGTTCAGTTCTTACCACTCGTAGAATACTGGTATAACACATCTTACTAGTCCGTTATTCGCATGTCTCCTTTTGTCGCTTTGTACGGCAGGGCTCCACCATCCTTACTCTCTTATGTCGCCGGTTCCACTGTGGTGGCTACATTGGACTCCACTTTCATCCAACGTCATGTTCAACTACAAGTCATCAAAGATAAGTTAGCTTTGGCCCAGCTACGTATGCGTAATCAGGCAAACACTCATCGTTTGGACCACACTTACGTAGTTGGTGATTGGGTATGGTTGCGACTTCGACCCTACCGCCAGACGTCCCTCCGTGCTCGTTGTTCTTCCAAGCTGTCCAAAAGGTTTTATGGAGCTTACAAGGTGTTGAAGCGTGTAGGTCCTGTTGCTTATCAATTGGAGTTGCCTAATGGAGCGAAACTTCACTCTGTGTTTCATGTTTCAAAGCTCAAGCCTTTTCATGGAGACCCACCTGTCGCGCCGCCACCATTGGCCTCAAAGGTGACCGGAACCCTCGTGCCTTTGGTTCCTTCAAAGGTTCTACGACGTCGTCTGATTCACACCCCGCATGGTGATAGGGCGCAACTTTTGGTTCAGTGGGAAGGACTGCCAGATTTGGAGGCAACGTGGGAAGATCAAGTGACGTTTCTCAAGTCTTACCCTAACTTCAACCTTGAGGACAAGATTGTCATGGAAGACCGAGGTATTGATACGGGCATGGGTCCTATGCATGATCCAAAGATGCTTGAGAGTGGGCTCAATGACCAAATGGGGCCCAAAACTCAAAGACCAAAAAGAGAGAAGACTGCAGTGTGGATGAAAGATTATGTGTAGCTACGAGAATAACAATAAGTTCCTTAGGATTTATTTAAATAAATAATTGCAATTTCAGAAGAATTTTATATTTAGCAAAACTGTTATTAGATTTCTAGTTTGTTATAGGAAAAGATAGGTGTCCATTCTTTCTGTTAGAGAAGGTTATTACTATTATATATGTATGGCATCAAGAAAAGGGAATGTTGAACAATCATTGCCACAAAAGCTCTAAATTGTCTTCTTCCTCTTTCTCATTTACGAAGTTACTCCTACTCGAAAGGAGCCACACCACACCCCTTTATTGTACCCGCATCACTGGGACTCTCGTCACTGCTTAATGATGTAGCTTTCTATTGGGTAGTTCTCATATTCTTCTTGCAAAGAGGTCCAATTGCTCCTCTTTCTAAGGAAATAACTGATCCTCGTGAGAAATATGTTGCTATTGGAGTAACAGTTTTACTCTTAGGCTTGTTGGTATGCTTGCCATATCCTTTCCCATTTACAGAAGAAACCCTCACAAGTTTCTAGAAATAATGGCCACATAAACTCTGGCAGCATTGATTTAGACTGCTAGTACATGAAATTTTGAGAACTGAGATTACACAGTAGGATTTTAAGTGAATGAAACTGTCAAAGTTGGTTCATATGCTAGGTGAATAATCAAACGTCAAAATTTTAGGATACAAACGTCAGAGTTTTGTTGTTCATGATTCATTAAACAATGGCCATTTTTCTTTTAATTTTAAATTCCAATTGCTCACAGCGTATAATGGTTGGAAATTGAAACAATTACTTGGAATTTGGAAGCAAAAAATGTTTATTTGTAAGTTTAGGAGTTTTAGGCGTTTCTTATGTTTGACAAAAGTAATTGATAAGTTAGTCAAAAGCTGAAAAACTAAATCAAAGTTGAAAAAGTAGTGCTAGCTGAAAATTGATGGTTAAGTTAGTTTATTGAATTATAAAGTAGTTGATAAATGGAAAATAATAAAATTGACATTTTTTTCCTAATTGATAGTATAGCTAATCTATTAGGTCTTGGTAGGTTAATCTTAAATTGAAATTTATTAATTTTAATTTTAAAACATTTCTTTTCACAAAAATAATGATTAATGATTATTGTAATTGTTAATATTATTTTATAATTAACGATATATGTTTAGAAAAGAATAAAGCTTTTTTTTTATAATATTTTATTTGCATAACTTAAAAAAAATACAATCCACCAATTTCTAATAAATTACTTTGAATTAAATTTTCAAGCTATGCAATTTTCTTGCAAACTCTCAATTATTTGTTGACTTTAACTTGCATGTTAAATAGAATTATACATAAGTAACACATCTCTTAGAGAAAATTTTAGTAGCATGTAGAGGTGTTTATGACCAAATTGTTCTGGTTTGAAGTTTAATTGAACGGATTTTGGTTTAGAAAATTAGATCAAATGCTATAATTTAAGGATAAATTTAATTTATACTCTTTGGGTGATCCTAATTCTTCTCAATGTCTTATATATTTTAGCAGTTTTAAATTAATAATAAGACTTCTTAATTTAATTTCACATAACATAATATAATATTTATATTTATATTATTTGTTTTGAAATATATATTAATTTTAACTTTATTCCTTTTTAATATTATATTTAATTATATATAACATTAAAATCAACCTATTACGTTAAGAAATTGAATCAACTCGTGTCTAATGCAACTCGAGCCTTGTTACACGGGGGCATCGTCCCCTCCCCACTCCCACACAAGCTTCCATTTCTCGCACGCAAATAGAAAGTCCATTGCAACAAGAAGTCAAGAATAGAAAGTCCAATATGCAACAAGAAGTCAAGAATCATAAATATTGCCCCTTCTAGTAAGCCAGGGCAATGCAATGCCAACAGATTGATGGAATTTTGGAAGACGGAATGAACGATGGAAATGAATTAAAAAGATTGATGCAACAGATGTCAACAAGTCTTGCTTTAAAACTTATGTGTTCCCATTATGTAAAACTTTAAGTCTTGCTTTAAAATTTATGGATAGTGTTCCCATTATGTAAAACTTTTAATAGTCTTGCTTTAAAATTGTCAATGGTTGCATCAGGCTTCACTTTATTTCCCCCCTTAAAACGACTTGCAGCCAATTGTTTTACAACGTGAAGATCTACTAATTTTTAAGTCTTATTAGATATTAAAAATTCTATTACATCGTCAATTCAATAACATCTTTTTCACAAAAGATGCTAATTAAGGCTTCTTCAAAAGTAATTGTATTTTCATCATTATAGAATAAGAAATAGAGACTAAAATCCTTTTCAACTCTAGTTCGTTTACTTCTGTAGAAAACTTATTTTCTGTTAAAAAATAGTCTGTAGAAAATAGTTTTTATAATTTCCATAAGAGTCTGTAGAAAACTTAAATGTTTTCTGTTAAATTTTGTTCCTAAATATGCAGAGCTTTTTGAAGCTTGTAAATCGATATTTCACACAAGTAAAACAAAAACATTTCTTCATACGCCTTTTAATTATTTATCAATGAACATTGTTGGAGATCCCACATCGACTAGTGATATGGCCAAGTTATTATGTTCAATATTTTTTTAGTTTAAGTATATTACTTGGCTTCTTTTTTTGTTCATTTTTTATTTTATTTTAGGCATGCCTTAGTTTTAATATATTTTAAAATGTTGTAAATCCCTCGGTATCGTGTTCGATTCTTACGGATCAAAAAAATATTTTAAAGTGTTTACTTAATTGATCAAAGTGAATACCATCATTTTGAATTACACACAAAACTCCTTTTTGTTTAATGTTTATAACAACTTTTCTTATAAGGGGTGTTACTTTGATAAATAAGAAAGTGTTGATGTAATGTTTTCAAACATTAAAGGAAAGTTAGTATAGGAATAGAAAAAAGAGTAGTGTTGTGTGTAATAAAAAAAAACTAAGAGAATACAAGTGTAATTTGCTAAAAAAAAATTGAGTCAATCTTGTTTCATATATTATTAAATCTAATGATCAAATTCAAGTCTAAATAACTACTGAAAGTGTGGATCAACGATCTCGAGTTTGAGTAATGAATATATATCTGCGTTAAAGAGATTTGCCAAAAAAAAAAAAATTCAAGTCTAAATAAAATAGATATGTTACAACCCGATATACCCTTAATAACAGGGCTGGCTTCCTTGAATAATACTTCCAATTGATTCATCGAAGAATATGCAATGATAATGTGATATTAGTATCAAATCATACGAACAGAATGTAATCCAAACGTGGGGGCCAACGTCCCCATTCCCCACGCAAATTTCGATTTCTCTCACGCAAAATAGAAAGTCCAACAACACAAGAAGTCAAGAATCATAGTGCTTCTTTCAGGAAGGCAGGGCAATGCCAATATATGATGGAAATGAATTACAAAGATTGATGCAATAGCTGTCAACAATCTAAGATGTATATGTTACATTAACCGGAGAAAAAGTCTCAGAAATTTAGGTCTTCTCTTAGTTTTGCTTTAAATTTATCAATGATTTTATTAGGTTTCACTTTTTTTTTTTTTTTTTGAAAACCACTTGCAGCCAATTGTTTTACAACACGAAGGTTTACTAATTTTTAAGTCTTATTAGAAATTAAAAAAAAATCTATTTCATTGTCAATTCAATTAGATCTTTTGACAAAATTGAATAAGATGATGATAAGACTTCTCCAAACGTAATTGTATTTTTCAGTAAAAAAAAAACGTAATTGTATTTTCATCATTATAAAATAAGAAATCGAGAATAAAATATTTTTCAACTTTAGTTTTTTTTTTTATTTACAAAACTCTATTTCTTTTACTTGTTGGTACAAAGTCAGTATGTTCTTTTATTTGTGACCAAGTAAGAAAAATTAGTTTGTCTTTAAAAAAAAATTAGTTACATTAAAAAGATATTTAAGCCTAAATTTGTTTACAAATAATTAACATGTTTCACAGAACATAACATAAACATATATAAAATAATTATCAAAACTTGATGATGACCACGACGACATTGTAGGAGATAGTGCTTGATAAATATGTGTGTGAATAATTAATTTTTTTTTAAGGCAAGACTATCTAGTTTGATTAAGTTTATAGGTGATTATGAATAGGTTAAAATAAAGATTTTTTTACAATATTGAAATGCATAAAATAGTATTAGCTTATACAAAAAAATTAATTTATTTTATCTTGTTAATTTATTTATTTTATTATTTTACAAATACTCATTAACAAGTTTATCTATGTTAGAATATGTTTTGATAAATTTTTTATGGTTTGTGAACATGTTAATTACCTGTGAATGCCTTATTAGAATTTATTCTGAAAGTTTTGTTTCTTATTGATGAGAAATTATGAACTAATAGGGCATTAAAAAATGATAATTTGATTTTATGACATCATCAATATAAATTTAACATTTTATGAATTAATATAGCATTCACAAATTCTTAAAGTTAATAGCAAAGACAAATTATACTGATGAAAAATTAACAAGGGACACAAATCATAAAAGAAAAAAAAAAGTTAACAGAGACTAAAATGAGAATGAGCTAAAATGTAGAGACTTAAAAATATATCTATTGTTCTTACCAGGTTTGGTAAGTGTTCCGGTGCAGTGGCTCCACCGGGATTGATGAATGGTTGGGGGTGTACCTGCAAAGACACTCCGATGCTCAAGTTAGAGACGCAGAGGTAGGAGACATGTATCACAATTGGGTATAGAATTTTCGTACCTTGATTGGAATGAATACTTTCGTATTTATAGAGTGTAGAAAGATAGATTTGATAGGGTTATTTTCCTATCGAATCCTATTAATTATGATAAAGATGAGTTTATCTTCTATCATGATCTTGTGTGTTAATCTTAGTATATCTTATCTTTGTGTAAGATATACTTTCTGTTATAACCGTCGTGGTCCGAGTAGTACACATGACCCCCAAGCTCTGAGGCTATGCAAGAGCTTAAGTGATGAACTTGCTAAATTTGGATTTCCATTTGGCCAAGTCGGCATTGTGTTTTACTCGTCTTGTTCAGCTGGATTTAGATTAGGTTCCGTTATTAAAGCGTCGTGTCACTAGGGACGGTCACGTCGTTTTAGACCCATTAAAGTCGTTGATTCATTTGGCGAAGGGTCTTGATCCAACGGTCCGAGTCGCTTCGTCCTTTCGTATTCAAAATGTTTGGGACCTTATATAAGGGTCACTATGCTCGTTGGATCTTCATTTTCTTCTCCCCTGAGTTTCTTTCTCCAGCGATCCTTGTTCCTCCTCCATTTCTTCCTCCTTTTTCTTCCTTTATTCTTAGTCCAAGTACGCCCTCTCTTCCTCCTTCACTGCTTTTTTTTCTCAAAAATGTCTTCTTTTTCCGGGGAGTCGAGGCGTTCCTGCGGTGGTCGTATGCTATCGCTGGAGGTTCACCTCATCAGAGAGGGCTCCGATGATGGTCCTTCCTTGCACCGTTCTAACTCCGGCGGAGTTAGTGATGGCGCGTCAGCGGCAAATGCCGATGTTGTCCATGCCGGCGTGGTTCATCCCTCTGCCGAGCAATCAGAAATGCCTTTGGCCACTACCCCGAAAGGGGTTGTGGTTCTGGATGATTCGAAGGCTACCGAGGAGGTACCTTTGATCCCTAGTCGTGTCCAGCCCATTCCTCCTTCTCCGCCTCCCGGGTCTAGTGGTTCAAAGCCTTCTCAAAGAGTCTTCCCACCGGTTACAACATGGGGAGGTGGGGAGTTATGCCTCTCAGTATCAGACCCATGAGTCCATCCTTTCTCTCGTAGAGGAAATAAATTTTTCCCACTCAGAGCTGTCGGGTATTATTCATGCCGATCCTTGCAGGCCAAGCGAGCGTGTCTTTCTCCGGCCCTTTCCTTGTGAGTCTCATTACACTTACGCGTATGAGGCTTTGTTTACTTCTCTTGGAATCGCGAACCCTTTTGATAAATTTGAGTGCGACGTCTTAAAAGAGTTAAATGTCGCCCCTACTCAACGGCACCCGAATGCTTGGGCATCCATGTGTGCCTTTAGGGTACTCGGTAGTGAGTTTTTCATTACTCCAACTGCTCCCAAGTTTCTCTTTCACTATACGGTGAAGGAAAGCAAGAATGGGGGTTGGGTTTCCTTGACCGATGTCCCGGGTAGATCCATACTCGGCCCTTATACGTCCTCTTGGAAAAACTTTAAGGGAGGGTTTTTCTGAGTCCATCCTGGGAAGCATGGGATGTCAAACTTCTTTGATAGGCAGGGGAGGTCCAGATTTCCTTTGTACTGGACCTAGTCTCCGAATAAGAAGCTATCTTGCAAGATAGTGGATATGTATTCCGAGGACCAAGATGATATGGTTGACCTTTGCAAGCTTCCTCGTTTGCTTAGGTGTAGGGTACTAGTTGAAATTCCCTTGTCAAAGACTCCGAGAGCCGACTGGGATCATGAGTGCTTTTTACTCAGCTTTATTTTTCTTGTACTTGTCTATTTTTGCTAATTGTTTTCCTCTTTTTTTGTAGTTGTGATGGGGAAGTTTGACAATCAGATTGCCAAACGACTTCAACTCGAGAAGCTAAAGAACAAGGAAGCTGGGGTTGAAGAGATCTCGGCGGCTTCTCCTGTTTCGCCTCCTCCCCCTCCTTCTCCAAAGAGAAAGAAGCAAGTTGTTCAAGGGGATGATGGTGCCTCGAAGAAAAACAAGCCCAGACCGCCTCTTATTCAACCCGTCGCTACTCCTGTTAAGAGGCATCCGGCTTTCCTCTCTATAAAGGATGGACGGACTTCTCTTTGGGGCCAGGACTTCAATCCTCAGGCTCTCATTATAGCCGAGAATCTTGGTCAGGCAGACCGGGATATGTTGAGGGATGTTGGTCCCTTGGTTCCTATGGAAGCAATATCTCGCTTCCAGGCTCGTTCTTGGGCTATTGCCTAATACTGGGCCGAGGAGTTTGATAGCGGGTGTCGCGAGCTCTCAATGGCTAAGGAGACTGCTTCGAAGGCCGACTAGGCCTTGTTGGATGCTACCCATGCCAGCGAGACTGTGCTTCAGTCAGCTAAGGAGTCTCGCAAGTCTTTAGAGGCGACGGAGGCCAAGTTAAAGGAAGCTGAGGCTCGAGAGGATGCTCTAAAGCTCTCATTGACTACAACCGAGAGCTTTACGAAGGACCTTCAAGCTGAGGTTGAGTATCTTCGTCAAGAGCTAGAGCGGGTCAAGTTGGGTGCTGCCGCCTCTGAGACCAAGCTGAAGGTCGATTTGGCTGAGGTCATGGATGAGACCGTCACCACTCATGAGGCCAGGTTTAGGAAGGCGATTCGCCAAGTCTGGTTCTTTTTTAAGGATGTTGATACCTCTATTTTTGATATCGATAAGGATGTCAACAAACAGGGGGAATTGGTGGACGAGTCTACCATCCTGAGCGACAAGGCTCCAAGTGACTCAGCCCAGCCTGCTGCTTAGCTCATAGGCGTTTCTATTTATTTTTCTTTTGTAAAGGCTTGCACCTGGCCCATCTAATAGGGTGCTCATATCTTAATGAAATTTGATTTTTCTCTTAAGTATTGCCCCTTTATTTTTCCGCGTGTATGATATCAATGACTCGTAGCCGATTAGGATCTACATTATTTGGTTTAACTTGTTTCTCGTATCTTGTTGAAGGTCTACACGATTTTTAACTTATTCTTTCGTATCCTGTTAGAGGTCTACGCGGTTTTTTTAGCTTAACTTGTTTGTATCCTGCTAGAGGTCTACGCGATTTTTTACCCTAACTCGTTCATATCCTGCTAGAGGTCTATGTGATTTTTTAGCTTAACTCATTTTTTCGTATCCTGTATAGGTCTACACGGTTAGCTTATTTTTGTAACTTAGTCTTTTGAGAGCTAGTTATCGAAGTTTGGTCATTCTCCTTTTGGGATGCCGAATATCGCTCACTTTAAGTGGCTTTTTGTGCCGGGTATCCAGTTGGTCTACTCGGTCTTATGTGAATTATGATAATGTGATGGAAAAAGGAACTTTTATTAATAATGAAAGTCGGGTGTGCCTCGTTACAACCTCTTTGACCAAAAACCTCTTAGGAAAAAATGTCAAAGCAGGAAAAAGAGTACATCACCACTTACAATTTTCTAGCTGCAATAAAACTTCATATGAGTGGCGTTCCAACTATGAGAAATGGCTTTGTCGAATGGATGCTCTAGTCGATAGGCTCCATTTCCCAATGACTCGGTTACTCTTAAGGGGCCTTCCCAGTTGACTGCCAACTTGCTCTCTCCGATTGCTTTTCTTGCTTTTCTGCATTTTCTCCAGACCAGATCTCTGACTTCAAAGTTTCTTGGCTTGATCTTGTTGTTGTACTTATTCTCGACTCTTCTTTTGCAGGCCTCTGCTCTAATTTGGACCTCGGCAAGGGTCTCTTCGGCTATGTCGAGTGCATGCCTTAGTGACTGGTTATTTTTCTCTTGAACAAATTTTGCTCTACGCAAATGGGGTTCTCCGACTTCTACTGGTATCATGGCATCTAATCCATATGAGAGTCGGAAAGGTGTTTCCCTGGTTGTGGATTGTGATGTGCAGAGTGATATGCCCAAAGGATTGCAGGAAGATCCTCGACCTAACTTCCTTTGGCATCGCCGACTCGCTTTTTTAGTTCTCCTAGTATGACTTTGTTAGCCATTTTAGTTTGCCCATTGATTTGAGGGTGCTCTACTGAAGTCACCCGGTGCCGAATCCCGAGGTTCATAAAGAACTCTTCCAGATTCTTTTCAACGAACTATTTTTCGTTGTCAGATATTATTGAGTGAGGGATGCCGAATCGGCAGATGATGTTTTTCCACACAAACTTTTGCACGTTGTTAGCCGTGATGGTGGCTAAAGGTTCGGCTTCGATCTACTTCGTGAAGTAATTGATTTCAGCCAGGAGGAATTTGACATGTCCTTTAGTAATTGGGAATGGTCCTAAGATATCCACTCCCCCACATGGCAAAGGGCCATGGTGCCGTGATGTTATGCAGTTCTTCTGCTGGTAGGTGAGATATGTTGCCATATTTTTGGCATTCTTCACATTTTTTTACATATTCGGCGTAGTCTTGACGCATTGTCAACCAATAGTATCCAGCTCGTAATACTCGAGCAGCCATGGCTTTTCTTTATGAGTGCATTCCACATATTGCTCTATGCATCTAGTTCACCACGTACTCGGCTTGTGCCTTAGTAATGCACTTTAGCAATGGTGCAGTAAAGCCTTTTCTGTAAAGGTCTTCTCCTTCTATCACATAGTAACTCGCCCTTCTTTTAATATTCCTAGCTTCCTCTCGGTTTTCGGGGAGGGTTCATCCTTTCAAGAAGTTTCATACATCGGTCATCCACTCTCGGTCTGTCGGGTTGATATTGGAAACTTCTTTGTCAATACTTGGGGCGGATACCGTCTCCTGTATGACAGTTCGGTGTTGGCCTTTCTTCTTTGTACTTGCCAATTTTGATAGCAGATCAGCTCTTTTGTTTTGCTCTCTTAGGATATGGTTGAGTTCGAAGTTGGTGAATTTGTTCTTCAACTGGGAAGCTAGGTGGTAGTACCTTGTCATCTGGGGGTCTTTTGTTTGATAGGATCCGTTCATTTGTCCCGTAACCAGTTTTGAGTCACTCCAGCACCTAAGGTGCTTTGCTCCTACTTCTTTAGCGAGTTTCAGCCCGGCTAATAGGGCTTCATACTCGGCTTGGTTGTTAGATGCATCGAAATTGAACCTGAGTGGTTGTTCTAAAACAATCCCTTCAGGACTTTCGATTATGACACCTGCTATGTTGCCTTTGGTGTTTAAGGAGCCATCCACGTACAGTGTCCACCATGGTGAGGGTACCTCTTCTACTGGTGCTAGCTCTATTATGAAGTCGGCTAAGTATTGGACCTTGGTAGGTCCTTTCGGTTCATGCTTGATGCTGAACTCTGATAGTTCTACTGACCAAGCTATCATTCTTCATGCGAGTTCTGGCTTCCTCAACACTTGTCGTATTGGGAGGTCAGTTCGTACCACCACTTGGTGGCTCTGAAAGTAAGGTCGTAGCCTTCGTGCTGAAGTGACCAAGGCTAGTGCTAACTTTTCGATCATCTGGTACCTTGTTTCGGCATCTTTCAGCATTTGGCTTACGTAGTATACTGATGTTTGTGTCTGTTTTTCTTCTTGGATGATGACCAAGTTGATCGTGTCCCTTGAGACTGCTAGGTATAACACTAAGTCTTTGCCAGGTTCAGGTCGCGTTAGGATTAGTGGTGAAGTGAGTAGCATTTTCAACTTTAGAAAGTTTGCTTCACACTTTTCACTTCATTCAAATATTTGTTGCTTGTTGAGAAGTTGGAAAAATTGTCAGGCTACCTCTACCGCTTTCGGCAGAAAATAGGATAAGGACGCCAGCCTTTCAGTTAGTCTTTGTACTTCCTTCATGTTACTCGCGCTTCTCATGTTTATGATAGCTGTGCATTTCTCATGGTTGGCCTCTATGCCTCTGAGTGTGAGCATGAAGCCTAAGAATTTTCCACTTGTACTCCGAATACACACTTCTCTGGGTTTAGCCTCATATTGTGTTTTCTGATCTTATCAAATATTTTGGCTAAGTCTACTGAATGTGAGTTTGGGTCTCGACTTTTAACTACCATATCGTCTATGTAGACTTCTAGATTTCATCTGAGTTGCTTCGCGAATATCTTGTCCACCAAATGCTAGTATGTTGCACCTACGTTCTTTAGCCCGAAAGGCATTACCATGTAGCATTAGTTAGCCGTATCGGTTATGAATGTCATTTTCTCCTCACCTGATGGGAAGATGGGTATCTGGTTGTAACCAGAATACGCGTCTAGAAAACTTAAGATGGGATAACCGGATGCTCCATCCATCAACCTGTTGATACTCGACAGTGGGTATGAGTCCTTGGGACATGTCCTGTTGAGGTATGTGTAGTCAGTACACATCCTCCACTTGTCATTTGCTTTCTTCACAATCACGACGTTTGCAAGCCATGTGGTATAGTGTACTTCTCTTATGAAACCGGCATTAAGTAACTTTTTAGTTTCCTCTCCGACCGCTTTTCCTTTCTCGGCCCCAAGCTTTCTCTTCTTTTTAGAGATCGGCTTAGACTCTGGGCAGATGGCGAGTTTAAGACAATGGAAGCTTGGGTCGATTCTGGGCATGTCGACTGCTGACCATGCAAACAGGTCAGCGTTCTTTGATAAGACTTGGGTGATTGTATTCTCGATTTCTTTAGTTAGCTGAGTCCCAAGCTTTGTGCATTGACCTGCTTCTCTTCCTAACTAGAAGGATTTTAACTCTTCGGTGGGTTCTACTCTCGGCTCACCCTATTTGGGATCGAGCTCAGTCTACTCCGTTGGTTGTACCATGAACGAGGTGCATGCTACGTGCTTGACTCTTGGTTCTGGAACCTTTTTGTCGCTGGCTATCTTTAGACTTTCCAAGTAGCACTCGCGGGCTGTTTCTTGATTAACTTTTATTGTTACTATTTTCCCTTCCGAGTTGGGGAACTTCATCGCCAGGTGAGGGGTTGAGATTACTGCTCCTAACTCATTGAGTGCAAGTATGCCTATTAGAATATTATATGAAGTGAAGGCGTTGACTAAGAAGTACCTGACTGTAATGGTCTTGGACCTTGTTGAGTCATAAGATGAATGAGGACCATCAATTATTTTGATTTAATGCAAAATAAATATTAAGTAAAAAGACTGCGTCTTATAAATGCCAACAGACAAAAACGTTTTATCTGCGTCTGTAAGATACAAATGATACGCAGATAGACGCTTAAGTCTGAAGAAGCATTTAAAGGCATAGTAAATGCACCATCGTTTTATAATCTGTCTTGCAGGGAATGTTCATAAAACATCCTCCTAGGATCTGCCAAAGTGCATAAAGGAAAACAGAAAGAAGAGTCAAAATATCAGAAGTTCCCCTCACCTCAAAAGACGTACTACAACTAGCAACAAGTACTTGTCTGAGCAAGTGATGTAACCATTGCAGCAGAAGGATATGGAGTATATCTCAAGAAAGATAAGCATAATACTTTATCAGCTCAGAATGACTAGTTGGTGACAAGCATTTAATGCTCGCATTAAATGCCCCTCAACAACCCTCCTTCAGACGATGGTCAGACGCAAGAAAGACAGTCGTTTAAAGACAACGGTTACTTCCTCAGCAAGTCTATATATAGAAGAAGATTTGAAGTGCTGAAAAGATAACACACGAACTGAATTCAAAATTCAAGCATTCTTTCAAGCTTTCATTCTTTCTTTGTAAAAAATCTCTTTGTAAAAGCTCTCAACTCACTTTGTGTATCCTGAGAGAAAAAGACTTAGTTCTTAACCTTGTATATCCGTCTATAAGACATTAGTTAAAAAGTTTGTGCGCCCTTACAAAAACAAATCTTGTGATTTGTTTAGAGCCAGAAGTAGCTTGGTAGTAAAGAATACTTGGGTTTTTAGCTTGGAGAGGCTAAGCGTGAAAAACTACTTGGGTGAGACAGAAGTGACAGTAAAGATTACTTGGGTTTTTAGCTTGGAGAGGCTAAGTGTGAAAAACTACTTGGGTGAGCCAGAAGTGGCAGTGAAGAATACTTGTAACTTGAAAAAGTTAGTGGAACTTGGTGGTTTGCCAAGAACTGGACGTAGTCTCGGAGTGAGACAAGCTAGTATGAAATTTCTTTGCTGTCTTTCCTACTCTTTCATTATCTATAACTGCTTGAACTGACTTTGTCTTGTGATTTAAATCTGTTTTCTTAAAAAGGGCTTTCATCTGTGTAGTATCGTCTGTAAAAAGGTTTTCTTCAAAAAAGATCTCTTTTGTTCAACAGACGTTACAAGCTGTTTATAAAAAGTTTGCGAAAATTTTTATAAATCACAATTCAACCCCCTTCTTGTAATTTTTGCCTCTACAGACCCCTTGTCTTTGTCTTCTTCGAAAGTGGTGAGGAGGTCTATGTAGCCTCTAGTGTCCACTTTTTCACTTGAAAATCCGACTAGTTGTTCGGTGTGTGGTTGTATCTTGCTTTCGGGGATGTCCAATTGTTTGAAGGTGGACCAATATAAGATGTCAGCCGAGCTGCCCTGGTCTACCAGGACCTTGCATACTAGGAAGTTGGCGACCTCAACTTTGACTATTACTGGGTCGTTGTGGTTGAGTTATATCCCTTCAAAGTCTGCGTTAATGAATGTTATGGGGGCATGCTTCTTGGTGCTCTCGATGGAAGCCGAGCTGATTGACCGAATGCCGCATAGGTGTCTCTTCCTTGCCTAGCTCGAGCTCCCTCCTCCGGTGAATCCTCCTGCTATTGTTTTGATAATGCCTCGGAGCTAAGTCTCGAGAGGGTTAGTTGGTTCCTCTTGACGAGTCTCCTCTGTTCGCTGGGATTTTCTATCGCGATCTTCCCCCTTGTCTCGGATTCGTTCTCACTCAAACTTTCGGCTATCGTCTTGGACAAAATGTCATAGCAATCTTCGATGGCATGTCCATGCACTAGATGGTATTTACAAAACTTGGACCTATCTGCTTTTTCCGAGGACCGGTTTCAAGTAGGCAGACTGATCAACTCGACGCTGCAAGCTTCTTCTAAGACTCGACTTTTGCTTTTTATCAAGGGAGTGTAGTGAGTGAATCTTGGACGAGGCGACTTTTCTACCCTGGATCTGCCGCTAAAAGTCCGTTCTCGGCTTGTTCCTATTTTCTCTCATTCCTCGTGTTTCTAACGTGAACCCTGCTGCTTTTGCTCTGAGCTCATCCATGTCATGCTGCAACTTCTTGCAAAGGTTGTCCGAGAAGGGTTCGGATTTCAGGGCCATCAACGTGGTGGTTAGTGCTACTTGCAGATTCAGGTCTCGGATTTTAACTAAGACTTCGGTGAATCTCTCCATGAAGTCCCTAAGGGACTCGTTGTCCTCTTACCGAATGTTGGCCAAGGCCAATGCTGTTAAGTGGTGAGGTCGACTCGTGGCGTAGTGGGCACTGAAACGAGCGACCAAGGTGGCGAAAGAGTCAATCGAATGCGGTGGGAGGCGAGTGTACTAGTTCAAAGTTGCCCTCTTCAACGTGGTTGGGAATATGTGGCACAAGATGGTGTCGTCGTTTGTGTAGAGGTTGACCTGCGTGACGAACGCGTCGATGTGCTCGTCCGGGTCTATTAGGCCGTCATAATGGTCCATAGACAGGGGTTTCCACTCAGCCGGTAGTGATGTTTCCATACTACCATCTACGAACGAGTGTCGTCTTGTTGTCTCCAGCATTGCGTTCTATCTCGGGACCGTGCGTGAAGCGGATATAGGTCTGGATTCTATTTAGGTTGTTGTTTGATCTGCCTCACTCCAGGTAGTGTCGTCCCGTTATGTTCGATCGAGTTGTTCATGGGCGATCGAGTGGGCAGCCGAGTGCGCGTTTCGGTCCTCTTGCAGTTTCTGGTATTGTTCTCGGAGATTAGCGTTCTCCCTGCGAAGATCTTCTATCTCCTTTGTGTTGTTTTGCTTCAGCGTGTTTACCTCCCTTTGCAAGGCTTGGATCAACGGGTGATTCTCAAGCTCCTGACGCGGGATAGGCCCCACATTGTTGGGGTTACCCTTGTGGGTATCCCTCGGTGTCGGTGTTCCCTTAGTTAGGGTTTCCAGCACTTGTGGTCACTTTTTGTGACTCGATGTTTTGCCCTGGGTTGCTACCATCGAGATCATTTCGCGTTGATTGGTGTGGCTGGGAGAAGTTTCACCGAGCCCCATGGTGGGCGCCAAATGTTTTTACCAGGTTTGGTAAGTGTTCCGGTGTGGTGGCTCCGCCGGGATCTCCTTGATGAATGGTAGAGGTTGTACCTACAAAGACACTCCGACGCTCAAGTTAGAGGCGCAGAGGTAGGAGACATGTATCACAATTGGGTATAGAATTTTCGTACCTTGATTGGAATGAATACCTTTGTATTTATAGAGTGTAGAAAGATAGATTTGATAGGGTTATTTTCCTATCAAATCTTATCGAATCCCGTTAATTATGATAGAGATGAGTTTATCTTCTATCATGATCTTGTGTGTGTTAATCTTAGTATATCTTATCTTTGTGTAAGATATACTTTCCGTTATAACCGTTGTAGTCTGAGTAAGCTCCTCCTACTCGGCCAGGCCCTCTACTCGGTGGAGTGCCAAGTCCGAGTAGTACATTTATTAAGAAAAAAATTACTAGCAAAGACTAGTTATGCTATCAGAAAGTTAATAAATGATAAAAAAAAAATAAAAAAAAAAGGTCAACAAAGACTAAACACAAAAAAAAAAAAACTCTAAAATGCAAGTACCAACAACTTATTTAGGCCAAAGTTTTTAACTCATCTTTTGGTACAATTTAATTTTTAAATTTAAAGATATAAAATATTTATTTATTGGAAATAAATTAACATAAACATGCACGGTTGAATTAGTTTAATTATAAAATATCGTTTATTGTAACTTCTAGGAGAGCTTGAAAAAAGAACTTATTTTTTGCCATTTCCAAGGTGGACCACCTATTTAGGTGATTCATGATGGACCATGAGTTTAAACCCTTAAATTGATCTTGTTATTATGATCCCTTCCACACCAAATTTTTCCCAACCCCATCTCATAAAAAAAATAATTAAAAACACTCATTTAACAAGTCACACGTGTTACAAACAAGGACGTGCTCAACAAAGACTTAAGCCAAAATTTAAAAATGAGGCATTTTATAATGAATAAATTTAATATTGTAAATCCAATATTTAATATTTTTCTTTTTGAAATTATTTATTAATTAGATTTTTCTAAAGAAGTTCTTATAACATTTTTTTTTCAATTGATAGTATAACTAATCTATTTGGTCTTGGGGGGTTAATGTTAAATTAGAATTTATTAATTTTAATTTTAGAACATTTATTGTCACAAAAATAATAATTATTGTAATTTCTATAATTAACAATATATGTGTTTAGAAAAGAATAAAACCTTTTTTTATATAATTCAGTGTGTCAATTATAATATTATAATTTATTTGTATAATTTTATTAAAAAATTAAAAATAAATATAATCCACCATGCTCTTAACTTTTAACCATTTTATGTTATAAAATTTAAAACTTAATACACCAATTTTATGTTATAAAATAATACACCAATTTTATGTTATAAATAATTATAAAATTTAAAAAAATTATAATCCACCAATTTCTAAAAAAAATTATGTTGACTTAAGTTTTCAAGTTTAATACAGATTTCTTGTAGACTTACAATTATTTGTTGACTTTAACTTGTTCATGTTGCAGTATAAAAAAAACTTGTTCATGTTAAATAGAAATATACATAAGTAACACAACTCTTAGCGAAAATTTTAGTAGCATAGAGGTATTTATGACTTGTTCCTTGTTAATAAATTGTTTCGGTTTCAAGTTAACTTGGATGAATTTTGATTTTGAAAATTAGATCAAATATATTTTAAGGACAAATTTAAATTATACTTTGGACCATCCTGATTCAACTTGATGTTTTTATATTTTTTTTATTTTTTTACATACATGATATAATAATTATATATTATTTGTTTTGAAATATATACTGTAAAATATATTTTTATGATTTAACTATATATAATATTAACATATTTCCTTAACAAATTGAGTCATCTCCAGTCTCATTTAATGCACGATCGAATTAGTTTAATTATTAAAAAATAGTTTTTATAACTTCTAAGAGATTTATTTATAAAAAAATATACTATGCTAAAAAAATCTGTTGCTAAACATGTACAGCTTTTTGAAACTTAAGTCGATATTTCACACGAGTAAAACAAAAGCATTTCTTCATACGTCTTTTAATTATTTATCAACGAACATAACAGTATCAGATTTGCTTACATGACATTTTAGGAACCATAATTCAATTTGATTTAGTTGATAAATAATTTGATATTTTCCATTTCAAAAATAAAAACGAAAATTGGCAAAATTATTTTCTTTTTTCAAATCATTGTATAGTAGACCAACATTGATTAACATAAGTGGTAGCGACTTGTGTTCATTAATCAAGTATGACTTGTGTTCCTTAATCAAGTGGTCCAGGATTCAAATCTTGATGATGCTACTTTGGATACTTGTGTCCCTTAATCAAGTGGTCCAGGATTCAAATCCTAATGATGTTACTTTGGGTACATGTTGGGAGGAGAATACCCACTTTATGAGTCAACTCTTTAGTCAACACATGCAAGCTGTAATGATCAATTTGGACTTGGTAAGGATGCCTGATAAACAAAAAGTCTACAAAAGAAAGACATTTCATGCTAGTCTATAAAAGAAAGACATTTCATGCTTCCACCCCATATCCTACTTCGTGGTAAATATGGCTCTAACTCTAATCGTATTTTTTATCAGTGTTGTTTCACCAACCGCAACCATGGCTTTATGTACAACTTTCCGAAACTTCTAAATCGATATTCCACGAGTTAAACAAAAACATTTCTTCATACATCTTTTAATAATCATGACTACTATTTTGCACAAACGCTGAACAATTGGAAATGCACGAATAGTATATGTAGATGAATACTATTTAAATATGGGATGGGATCAATTGACATTTTGACACCAAAGTGTCAAAGTTAAACTTTGACACCAAATTTCATCCATCCATTTTAATTTAATGTAATGATTTTAATTAATTCATTAAAAAAAACTCATGTGCCTCTTCTTTGAATCCCTCACATGACTCTTTCCTATTATTCTTCTCATTCACCATAATTTTCTTGTGTTCAACAAAATTAATCAACACCTAACCCTTTCCCATTATTCCTCTTATTCACCATAACACGTACTCCACCGTTTGGCTGAGAGGAGAAGTTCTGAACTTTTTGGGACAATTTTCACAAACAGCAAATGGCTAATATAAATGTTAATTGGTGATGCACATTTGGGAATATGATGCCATCCAGTCTCAATAGTACCTCAAAGCAGAAAACTCAAAACACCGTTTTCTTTCTTCTCTGGTAGTCGCGGGTTACAAAAGTATGAGCTTGCTAATAGAAACATGGAGGCAATCGAATGAAAACCCCCTATGAATGAATTGGCGATGTGGGAAATTTTGGATGTGGCAGATTTAGCGGTGTGGAGCGGTGGAGTATTTCTTGTGTCAACGGTGTCGATTAATTTTATTGAACACAAGGGAATTATGGTGAATGAGAGAAATAATGAATTTTTTAATGAGTTAATTAAAATCATTAAATTAAATTAAAATTGATGGATATGATTTGGTGTCAAAGTTTAATTTGACACCTTGGTGTCAATCGATCTTATTCCTTTATATATATATATAATTTTGTCACCTGGTAATTTAAGAACCATAATTCAATTTAATGTACTTGATAAATAATTTGATATTCCCCATTTTAGAAATAAAATAAAATTGGCAAAATTATTATCCTTTTAAAAATCTACAGACACTGTCTAACGGAGAAAATTTGGTCAACTAGACAACAAATCCAAATTATGCAATGACCGATAGTGGAGAAAAATTTAGACAATATACAGGATGCTGATTAAAAAAATCTATAAAAGAAGGACATTCGGTGCTTCCATACTATATCATACAACCTACATCATTTGTACTCTGTGCAAAATAATGGCTTTTACTCTAATCATCTTTCTTCTCAGTGTTGTTTCACCAACCATGCTGTACATGACGCCAGGAACAGTTGGTCTTGCTTTGAGTTCAGAAAGTGATAAGCTGGCTTTACTTGCTTTGAAGCAAAAGCTTACCAATGGCGTGCCAAATGCTCTTCCATCATGGAACGAGTCTTTGCATTTCTGTGAGTGGAAGGGTGTTACATGCGGTCACCGCCACATGAGAGTCTGTGTCTTGCACTTGGAAAATCAAAATTGGGGTGGCACTCTTGGACCATCCTTGGGAAATCTAACCTTTCTCAGAAGGCTCATTCTTTCCAACATCAACTTGAATGGTGAAATTCCTACACAAATTGGTCGACTAAAGAGGTTGCAGGTTCTTGACTTGAGCAACAACAATTTCCATGGTGAGATTCCTATTCACCTTACTAACTGCTCTAATCTTCAGGTAATCAACTTGTTGTATAATAAACTCACTGGAAAAGTGTTAGTTGTTGTAATTACTTACTTTTTAAGTAATTTTTAAGGCAATTATCTCTCTTTTTCTCTTATTTGGAGTGTTGTTTTACTCAATTTGCTTTAATTTCGTAATTTAGTTAATATTAGTTTAATTTTCTAGTTTTATGGTTATATCTTAGTAATTTACCCCACTTTTTGTAGAAAGAGGAGATTGAAGATGTAGAACACATTTTGGAGCTGCATTATGATGTTTTGGAAGCATTGAAGGGTCATCTGCAGTAGCATTCTGATGCAGTAGTAGAATTTGCCAATCAACCAAGCCAGATTTCTTGGCTGAGCGATTTGTCACTTGAAGAAATTCTGCACATGTATATAAAGGGATGACCCTCATGTATGACAGTAGTCTTAGGACTCACTCCTATTTTGTTTTGTAATTTCGTTTTGTACTGATCTATTGGAGAGAAAAGCTCTCTCCTTTGTTCTTAGTGTCTCTCTTCATCTCCTTCCCCTCCATGTGTATTTTTCAGCTGCTCATGCCTATGAGTGGCTGATTTCTTTAGTTGTTAGGGGTTAGATGTAACCATTCTCAAAAATCTCTTGTATCTTTTGATATCATCTATATATATTCTGCATATTTGTGTTTAATGTTAGTATTTTGCTTCTTTACTTAAAGCTTGTTGTGGAATGGCCACCCAGAGCATGATCTTTGGACATGATTGTTGTTGGGAAACACTTTTATTGTCTAGATCAGAAGCAATATACCTTATGAACTTTGTGTCTAGGAATGGAGCTTAGTTCATGAGTTATCTTGTGTCACTAGGCTTAAAGCTAGTTTCTTCGTTAAGTTGTTGAGGGATCAAGGCTTAGGGGAGGAACTAAGACTCTCCGCACCTAAGGGATTAGGGCTGAGAACATTTTTATTGGCTGATTTTAACATCTAAACGCAAATGGAATATGTATTATGCGTTAATGCAAGAAGAGAGTAGAGTTTGGTGAGATCTAACCCCTACAACATTGTTATATATATATGTTTTTAACCACTGTTTACTGTTGTGTTCTGTTATAAAACCATAAAAATGTCATTTTATTTTCTGTTATGCATTAGATATGCTCTAAAGTTCCACAAAACCAACAAAAGTTTGTGTTTTTACTTCTTTCTTGTGAAATCTGTTTGGCTTAGCTAATATCTGTGTGAACATTGTCTATATTAGGTGAGTCCCTTGGGAAAACGATACTTGGACTTATCCATTTTACTACTTGTGCGATTTGGTACGCTTGCCAATCCGTTAACAAGTTTTTGGCGCCGTTGCCGGGGACTTGCGTCTCAATATTAGGCAATTTCACACTTTTAATATGTTAAGCTTTGTTCTTTTATTCTTTCGTTTGTTGTGTTTTTATTTTGTTAAGTTGTTTTTTCTTCTGCTCACCTGTACATTCTAGTTCTTTGAGTTTTTGTTTGCAGTAGTACAGCAAGGAAGAGGAAGAAATTAGATGAGCACGAAAGTTAAGAAGCAACTTTGTCCATAACTCTTTTGCCACCTATCCAAAAAGAAGAAGAAATCATGGCAGAAGAGGAAGAAATTAATCAACCAAGGAGAACTCTTAGTGATTATGCTGCTGACACGCGTCCAAGGTATTTCACTACCATTGCAAGACCTGAAGTGCAAGCTAACAATGTGGAGATAAATCCAGCTCTTATTCACTTGGTGCAAAACAACCAATTTTTGGGACTTGATCATGAAGACCCATATGCTCACTTGACCACTTTTGTGGAAATTTGCAACACGATGAAGATCTTTCAAGTGCATGATGATGTCATCAGAATTGGTCTCTTTCCATTTTCTCTTAATGGGAAGGCCAAAGATTGGTTCCGATCATTTCTTCCGAATAGTGTTATGAGTTGGGATGAGCTAGTAGACAAGTTTTTGAATCGATTCTTCCCTCAATCAAAGATCAATCAAAGGAAGGTGGCAATTTCTACCTTTGTACAAGGATGGGATGAGCCATTGTGTGAAGCTTGGGAACGATTCAATAGCTTATTGAGAAAATGTCCACCTCATGGTCTTGATAAAGGAGCACAAATCAATACTTTCTTGGTGGGGTTAAGGCCTCAAACTAAGCTCCTTCTTAATGTTGCAGCTGATAGCAAGATTATGGGGAAGACACCCGATGAAGCTAGAGAGATCATTGAGAATATGGCTTCAAATGATTATGAGGTCCAACATGATAAAGCTATGGTGCAAAGAAGAGGTGTCCTAGAGATGAATTCCCAAGATGTGCTCTTTGCTCAAAACAAGCTCCTCACTCAACAATTAGAAGCACTCACCAAGCAAATCTCAAGGATTCCACAACAATTTCAAAGCTTGCAAGCCACTTCATTAGGACCGCAACAAGTCTTAAGTTGTGAGTTATGTGGCGATGGTCATCAAAGTGGTCAATGCATCATGCCATTAGGTTCCCAAGAAGAGATAAATTATATGGGGAATCAAAACTGGCAAGGCAATTATGGCAGCATTCTTTACTCGAATTCTTTCAATCAAGGGTGGAGGAACAATAACAATTTTGGATGGGAACAAGATGTCGGTTCTTCAAGTGGATCACCTCACCAAAACCAACAACATCAACCTTTTCATCAAGACCATACTTCTATGTTGGAAGAGACTCTCAATCAATTCATACAAGTCTCTATCACTAACCAAAAGAACACCGATGCTTCAAACAAGAACCTTGAGGTACAAGTGGGACAATTAGCAAAGCAATTGGCGGAGCAACAAAGTGGATCATTTGCAGCCAACGCAGAAACTAGTCCCACGAAGCACTTTAATGCCATCATTGCAACGGGTGAAGTGAGTAAAGAGAAAAATGAGAGTGAAAATGTTGTTGATGAGAGAAAATATGAGAATGAGAATAACATTGATAAAAATATTGAGAGAGATGAGAATAGTGAAAAGAAAAATGGTGATAAGGGTGAGAAGTTGGTGGTGAAAAATAGAGAAGAGCAGAAGAAAACTAAGAGCCAAATTACAAGAGAAGAGAAGAATGCCTTAAGGAGCCCTCCCATCAAGAACCTTCCTTATCCTCATGCTCCAACAAGGAAGAACAAAGAGAGGCAATTTACACGGTTCCTAGAGACATGCAAGCAGTTGCAAATCAAGGTTCCTTTCTCTGAAGCTGCTGAACAAATGCCATCTTATGATGATGAAAGTATGTGTTTTCAATTGAATGTGCTTGATGAAGATTTTGTGGACAGTAAGAAACAGTTGCATATCTCCTCTTTCCTTGAAAAGCCTCTTAATGATGCAATTGAAGCCCTTGATGAGGAGGAAGAAAAGGAAATTGAAGAAAATTTCCAAAGTCCCAATGTTCCAAAAGAGGTCCTTCCACATGAAGTTAAAATTAAAGACTTGAAGAAGGAGGAGAAGGCGGAGGAAACGAAGCCAAATGATACTTCATGGACTCACTGGACTGCATTCAAAGCACCAATTGACTTGTCTTCCTTCCAAATGGTTTATGGAGAGAAAAAGCTTCAACAATTGCATGAGTTAGAGAAAATAGGGATTGATGCATATGAGTACTCCAAGTATCATAAGCAGAAAGCAAGCTAAAATTCAAATGGTCAAGTCCTTTCATCATCAAGGAAGTCAAATCCTATGGTGTCGTTGACTTGGAGGAGGACCCTTCATCAGGAAGAAGCTGAACTGTCAATGGACAGAGATTTAAGACCTTTTTGAGGGGTGAAATTGAGAGGCTGACCATAATTCTGCATCTAAGTGACCCTTGAGGTCACCAAATGTCAAGCTAATGACATTAAAAAAGCGCTACCTGGGAGGCAACCCAGTTTTCTTACCCTTTTTACTTCTGCATTCTGCATTTTGAAGTGTTCAACTTAGTTAGTTATGTATTCTGATCATTTACACTGCATGTGTTTTATCCTTGTGTAAGCTTTGTGTGTTGTTTGTGCTAATTTTGTTTCCTTGTAATGTGATCATTTAGAAGCATAATTCTGTAGTTGCATACATCCCAATTTTCTGTTACATTACAGTACTTAGGCCTACTTCTGTATAATTCGCATTTTGGTTATGTCTGTGTAAAAATTGCTCTTAAGTGACTTTTGGCTCAAGCCACTGATACTGGCTCCAAGCCAAAACCACTGGAAGTAACAATTTCATTACATGCATTCTTGAGTCTAGCCACGTTCCATGGTTAAGCCAAAAGCCACTTTGTGATCCCTGTCCAAATTCGAGCTTTCTGCCAAGCCATGCCTCATGGCCAAGCCGTTTTCCACTTATTCAGACCCTCTGATCTTTTTCAAATTTTTCCCGCATTCCAAGACCTTTGATTTACCCCATAACGTCTCCACCCTTCCCAGTCACGTTTCCCTATAGCACTACTGTTACCTTTTCCTATTCACCTCTCTTTTCCTCCAATCACGTCGCCTCACCCATCTTCCCCTCCAATCAGAATTTTCTGACATTTTAGTACAGCTACCTACTCACACCCTTTCCCCAAATCAGACTTCACCTTTTCCTACCCTTTCCCCATGCCCTCACGTCTTCCCTAGGCTATCACCCCCTCTACTCCCCAATCACTTCTACTTTTTTCCCATCATTCTTCTAAACATAGCTATCTTCATCCCTCAACTCATCCATCATCACAACGACTGTGACCCTTCCCTCTCAGCCTACTCTCCATCTCCACCTCGAGCACAACCCTTCTCTGTCCACTTGTGAGTGTTGCTTCTGTCATTCCCTTTTCCTTTTCTGTTTGTCATTCTCATCTCTTTTCAGAAAAAGATTCTGGGTTCTATCCATTTGCATCTATGCACTATCATATCTCTTTTTCTTTTTCGTTTTGATTTTCGTTTCAATTCTTGAAGCATGTGCATGTTTAAAAATTTTTTGTTCTTGTTATTTTATTGTTTTTATTGTTAAAGCTTTGACCTTTTGTGTTTGGGTTTTCTGTTCTCTTCCCTTTTCATTGACAAAGGTCAAAGCTTTTGTTAGAACCTTTTTTTCTTTCTGTTGTCTGAAGCCTCCCTTGAGTGGGTATGTCTTTTTCTACCTTTGTTTGTTGAAAAAGTGCAAACTTTGTGTGTTTTTCTTTTGTTTGTGCCATTTTGGGATATCTTTCCCTGTTGGAGGTATTCACGTGTTTGTTTCCCCTTTTTCCTTTAGTGTTTGTTGTTCATCTTTTGGGAAACCTACCTTTATTCCTTCTGTTTTTGTTTTTTTTTTAGTTTCTGTTCTTGTTTTTAACTTATGGATCTGTGTAGATCTTGTCTTTTTCGTTGTTTTTGGGACCACTGATGGTTCAAGTTTTGGTTTTTCTGTATTTTCTTCGAAGGTTATTATTTTCTGTGTTTTAGGACCACGTTTTGGGTCCCTATGCTGTTGTATCTTGTTTAATATTTTTATGTTTACTGCTGCTTCTGTGTGCTAAAGGGGAGCACATGGTCCTTTGTGAATTCTCTGTTTTACCCAAAAAGCACCCGTTTATCTTTTTCTTTTTCTTTTTGTTTTTTCTTCTTGTTTGCACGTGTGTTTTTCACTACCTAGGAACTGGGACCACTCTGTCTTTCTTGTTGGATTTGTCAACCACAAGTGCTGGAACCTCATCTTTCTGCAAAATTTTAGAAGCACCAGATTAGTGGAATTTGGCGAAGCCACCCTATGGATGCTTAGCCAAAACTGCTGCACATTGCTGAGTGCATATTTTGTTCCTGCATTTGTGTCTGACGAAAATTCCTTGCTGTTTTGTGGATTCTCAGTTCTCCCTTTAGTCTTTCACTAGTTTCTTTTTATGTTTTTCTTTTCTTTTCTTACGTGTTGTGTTTCAATTATGTTTTGTAACTTGTCTTTCAAATTATTTTCTATTTCTTGTCTCTTATTTTTTGTACTAACTTATTTCATTTCTTGTGTCTCCTGTTTTATTTTTGTTTTGTTTCTTTTCTGTTTTCAGCATGGCTCCTGCAGTATCGAGATCTCATGGATGACTCCATTGGCCAACCCCTTTCGAGTTTGTAGCTATGATTGCATGGCCTGGGGACAGACCTCTCTTTTTGGGGGGTGCTGGTGCTGCTGATGCTGCTGGAAACGATGTTGCTGCCAAGGCTGAAGACCAAGGAGCTGCAATGGGAGATGAAGCCTTGGCAGAGGAGGAAAGCGAAGTAGAGGAGGAAGGAACTGAAGAAGAGGAGGAGGAGGAGGAGTTCGGCAGTTCTGAGGCCGAAGAGGATAATGATGTTTGATGGGGGATTTGTTTGTTTTATCCCCATGCTTTCAGGACAATTTAATTTTCTGCATTTACAGCTTTTAGTATTTTAGTTTTCAGTTCAGTGCATGTTTAGTAGTTTGTTGGTTGCAAGTTTAATTTTAATGTTGTGGTTGTTCATGGCCTTAGAAAAATCCCATCATGCGTTATCCTTGCTTGCTTCTCATGCTGTTTAAAGAAAAATGTGTTTGCGAAATCATGATTTGAATGATTTTTGTGGCTGCACGTTTTGTTAGCATAGCTTGGATGCATGTGTGTTTTTGAGAAAATGTTTCAAGCAAAACATGATTTTGATGACAGGTTTGAAGAATGTTTGAGAAATGATTCTTGTGAGTTGTGTGATGTCTCAAATGATAATGAGTGCCACCTTTGGCACCACACTTGGTTTTGAACAATTCTCTTGTGATGATTTTTGCATGTTAATAAAGAAATGAGCAAGGCAAATTTTGTTTGATGATTGTGAATCCTAGAGCCAAAAAGCTTTCCCTGTTTCTGTCATCCTTTTTGTGCAGCCCCTTTGAGCCTTAATTGAATTAATTGCTGTCATGATAACCCAAGAGCCTAAATGAAGAACAATTCACTTTCCTTACCATTGGATAGGAGAGCAATTGCACGAGTTGGGTTTAGAATAAGTTTGGGGGAAATCTTGCATGAAAGGAAGAACTTGGGAACAATTGTGGGTCACTTTCATTGAATTTAAAGAAGTGTCACAGCTGTGCTTATCTTTTGTTCTGTAAAGTTAAAAAAAAAATCTGAGAAAAGAAAAAGAAAAAGAAGATTAAGGAAAACAAAAAGAAATAAAAGTTGTGATACTTGTTGTGATTGTAGTGACATGTTTGTGAGCTTAAATTTGAGAAATGTCAGGATTTGGTATCTTTGTCATTGTGAGAAAATAAGAGGGATTGGGTAAAATCTGAAGAAAAAAAATGCATTGGTTGCTCTCTTTATCTCATGGTGTTTGTTTATCTAGAAAAACCAATTTCCTTTCAAGCCTAGCCACGTTTCAGACCTTGATCAAGTCCTTGTGATCTTAATTTTTGTGCATAATTTCGTTGCATTGAGAAGGAAAGCAAAACTGATTTGTGGTTTCCATTGTGTGTTGACTGTGAGAGATTTCAGCACCTAATTCAATTGGTGCTTGAGTGAGACACTTGAGTGAAAAGAATCAAACATTCTTGGATTTTGTCAAATTTTGATTGTTATGCTTGTTTCAATTCTTTGAAATTTAGGTACTTGCATCCTTGTTATGGTCTCGGTATAAACACCGTGGTTAAATTTGAATCATTGGTTTGATGTTTTTCAAGTTTTAAATGGAAGCATGTTTTGGATTTATTAGGATGGGATTGATCTTAGTCCATGTTTTCTGTTTTAGTGTTAGTATTTTCAGTTTAGTAAGTTAGTTAGTGTTGTGTTGTTGTTATCTTTTGCTTGAGGACAAGCAAAACTCCAAGTTTGGGGGAGTTGTTAGTTGCTGTAATTACTTACTTTTTAAGTAATTTTTAAGGCAATTATCTCTCTTTTTCTCTTATTTGGAGTGTTGTTTTACTTAATTTGCTTTAATTTCGTAATTTAGTTAATATTAGTTTAATTTTCTAGTTTTATGGTTATATCTTAGTAATTTACCCCACTTTTTGGAGAAAGAGGAGATTGAAGATGTAGAACACATTTTGGAGCTGCATTATGATGTTTTGGAAGCATTGAAGGGTCATCTACAGTAGCATTCTGATGCAGTAGCAGAATTTGCCAATCAACCAAGCCAGATTTCTTGGCTGAGCGATTTGTCACTTGAAGAAATTCTGCACATGTATATAAAGGGCTGACCCTCATGTATGACAGTAGTCTTAGGACTCACTCCTATTCTGTTTTGTAATTTCGTTTTGTACTGATCTATTGGAGAGAAAAGCTTTCTCCTTTGTTCTTAGTGTCTCTCTTCATCTCCTTCCCCTCCATGTGTATTTTCCAGCTGCTCATGCCTATGAGTGGCTGATTTCTTTAGTTGTTAGGGGTTAGATGTAACCATTCTCAAAAATCTCTTGTATCTTTTGATATCATCTATATATATTCTGCATATTTGTGTTTAATGTTAGTATTTTGCTTCTTTACTTAAAGCTTGTTGTGGAATGGCCACCCATAGCATGATCTTTGGACATGATTGTTGTTGGGAAACACTTTTATTGTCTAGATCTGAAGCAATATACCTTATGAACTTTGTGTCTAAGGCTTAGGGGAGGCACTAAGACTCTCCGCACCTAAGGGATTAGGGCTGAGAACGTTTTTATTGGCTGATTTTAACATCTAAACGCAAATGGAATATGTATTATGCGTTAATGCAAGAAGAGAGTAGAGTTTGGTGAGATCTAACCCCTACAACATTGTTATATATATGTTTTTAACCACTGTTTACTGCTGTGTTCTGTTATAAAACCATAAAAATGTCATTTTATTTTCTGTTATGCAGTAGATATGCTCTAAAGTTCCACAAAACCAACTAAAGTTTGTGTTTTTACTGCTTTCTTGTGAAATCTGTTTGGCTTAGCTAATATCTGTGTGAACATTGCCTATATTACGTGAGTCCCTTGGGAAAACGATACTTGGACTTATCCATTTTACTACTTGTGCGATTTGGTACGCTTGCCAATCAATTAACAAAAAGTTCCCTCGTGGTTTGGACTTGGATCCATGGCACGGCTTAGTAAGTTGCTTCTTGGTGCCAATGATCTAGTTGGTACTATCCCACCTTCCTTGGGGAATCTTTCATCCCTCCAAAATATTACACTTGCAGGAAATCATTTGGAAGGAAGTATACCAAATGTTTTGGGTCGGTTATCAAATTTGAAAGAGTTGAATCTTGGTTTAAATAATTTGTCTGGAGTAATCCCCGATTCTCTTTATAACCTTTCGAATATTCAAATTTTTGTTCTCGGGGAAAACCAGTTATCTGGTACTCTTCCATCAAATATGCAACTTGCTTTTCCAAATCTTCTGGCATTCTTTTTTGGACGGAACCACTTCAGTGGAACTTTCCCGTCTTCAATATCCAACATCACCGGATTGCAAGCGTTTGATATCTCCTCAAATGATTTTAATGGGCCAATTCCTCCTACCTTCGGAAGCTTAAACAAACTTCAGATTTTTCACGTTGGTAAAAATAGTTTTGGGAGTGGAAGAACTAACGATTTGGATTTCCTTTCCTCATTAACCAACAGTAGTCGATTAGAAGTACTTATTTTGGAAGACAACAGATTTGGTGGTATGTTGCCAGATCTAATAGGCAACTTATCTACCCATCTCCGTTGGCTTAGTATGGATGTTAATCAAATATCTGGAATGATACCTGAAGGAATTGGACAACTAATTGGTTTAACTGATTTCACTATCATAGAAAATTTCATAGAAGGAATGATTCCAAATTCAATTGGAAAGCTTAAAAATCTAGTAAGATTGGCCCTGCAAGAAAACAATTTGTCTGGTAATATTCCTACTGCCATTGGCAATCTTACTATGTTGTCTGAACTTTATCTGCACACCAATAATCTCGAAGGAAGCATTCCATTAAGCCTCAAATACTGCACGCGCATGCAGTCATTTGGTGTTGCTGACAACAACTTGAGTGGTGATATCCCTAATCACACATTTGGCAATCTAGAAGGTTTGATAAATCTTGACTTATCCAACAACTCTTTCACTGGTTCCATTCCTTTAGAGTTTGGAAACTTGAAGCACCTTTCTGTATTATATCTAGAAGAAAATAAGTTGTCAGGTGAAATTCCCCAAGAACTTGGAGCTTGTTCGGCATTAACAGAGCTCGTGCTGGAGAGAAACTTCTTCCATGGGAGCATACCTTCGTTCTTGGGCTCTTTAAAATCCCTCGAAATCCTAGACCTTTCTAACAACAACTTCTCAAGCACAATCCCTGGTGAACTACAAAATCTGAGTTTTTTGAATACTTTGAACTTGTCTTTTAACCATCTTTATGGTGAGGTTCCCATAGGAGGCGTCTTTAATAACATCACAGAAATTTCACTCATTGGAAATAAGGATCTCTGTGGGGGGATACCTCAACTGAAGCTCCCTGCATGCTCTAAGTTGCCCTCAAAGAAACGCAAGTGGTCTCTTAGAAAGAAACTCATCCTCATCCTCATCATTGTAATTGGAGTTGGAGGCAGTTCAGCCATTTTCATAATATTTACCAGCATCCATTTGTTCAAGAAAAAGCCCAGAACATTATCTTCTTCACGGTCTCTGCAAAATAGGTACGTGAAGGTTTCGTATGGAGAGCTGCATGAAGCAACCAATGGATTTTCTTCATCCAATTTAGTAGGGTCCGGAAGCTTTGGTTCTGTATACAAAGGATTTCTTCTCCATTTTGAAAGACCTGTTGCTGTGAAGGTGTTGAATCTTGAAACTTGTGCGGCATCAAAGAGTTTCACGGCTGAATGCAAGGCTCTAGGAAAGATCAAGCATCGAAATCTTCTCAACATCCTAACTTGTTGTTCAAGTGTGGATTATAATGGTGATGATTTCAAGGCCACAATTTTTGAGTTCATGCCTAATGGGAGTGTAGACAGTTTGCTGCACAGCAACCAAGAGCTCGAGTCTAGAAATTTCAATCTCAACGTTCAACTTTGGCTAAATATTGCTCTTGATGTTGCTTATGCATTGGATTATCTTCATCATGGTTCCGAGCAAGCTATAGTTCACTGTGATATTAAGCCAAGCAACATTCTTCTTGACGATGACATTGTTGCCCACTTGGGAGATTTTGGGTTAGCAAGGATCCTTAATGTCGTCACGGGACATTCCAGCAGAGATCAGGTTAGTTCGTCTGCAATTAAAGGAACCATTGGATATGTTCCCCCAGGTAAAGTGCTTTCTATCCTTTAAAATGTTTTTACCTATGCTTTTGAATTACCTTGTGGCAACAGCAACAGCAACAGCATCAGCATCATTAATTATCTTGTTGACTTCGTGTTTTATTAGGGATAAATTATTGTCATTTAGATTAGATAGGATCATTGTTGTCATACTTTATTATTTACTACTCTCAAATTGTACTCTCAGATAACACTTTAAACCTTGATCTTAACAAATAACTGTCCATTGCAAATTCATTCTAATAAAATTATTCAGTTAGTAAAAAGATTTCTATAGCATTAACTAATTAAAAATCAAACTAAACATGCCTTCTAAAATAGTCAACAATTTGTTTAAATAACAATGTACAAAACTTTTACATGTATAGTATATTCTAATTAAATTCTAAAACAATTTGTTTATAATTAATATGTGGTTGTATTTGATATATCCTTCATTTTTGTCTAAATTGCTGTTGTTGGAACAGAGTATGGAGCAGGTGTCGGAGTATCACCAAAAGGAGATATCTACAGCTACGGAATTCTTCTGTTGGAGATGCTGACGGGAATGAGACCAACAGATAACATGTTTGGTGAAGGTCTAAGCCTACACAAATTCTGTCAGATGGCAATTCCAGAAGGAATCACTGAGATAGTAGATTCACGTTTGCTTGTGCCAATTACTAATGAAGGAACAAGGGTCATGGAAACCAACAACAGGGAGTGTCTGGTGTCCTTTGCTAGGATTGGAGTTGCATGTTCTGCAGAATTGCCCGTTCAGCGAACAGGAATAAAAGATGTGATAATGGAGTTGCACGCAATCAAACAGAAGCTGCCCCACTAGATACCTTTTTTGTGATAAAAGAAAAAAACAATTGACGTATGCAAGACTTGGTAGATATTTCTTTTTTCGTTCATTTTTCTTGCAGGTAGATATCTCCATTGCAGAAATTATAGACATCTCATAGTTAGGTTCTTGCTCTCTTGTTCGAGCCTCGAGTGATTGATCTTAGGGATTTTATGTCAACATGGTCATGGTGTGGCATCAACTTAGATTTGGCTTGCATAACATACAAAGTTGCAGTCCTCTGTTCTAGAAGCCTAAGTATATTAAAAAGTGTAATTAAAAACAGAGTCATACTTTACACTTCATGCATTGAATCAAATATCTCATAGATGTCAACTAGCAAATTATTTTGTCCAGTACTTTTTTTTTTAGCATAAGTATATTACTTGGCTTCTTTTTTTTTTATTCATTTTATTATTTTATTTTATTTTAGGCATGCCTTTAGTTTTAATATATTTCAAAATCTCTACTAAATCGATCAAAGTGGATACCATCTGGTACTACTATTCTTAACTTTTAATTATCTTGGTTCACTTTATAATGAATACTTTTTCACTTTTTTTTTTACTGCAACAGGCTAATATGATTTCATTGATAATAATGTCATGAATACAAAGTGAAGGATAATCAAAGACATGTGAACTAGTATAAGATCTAAACGTTCTAGTAAGAGAGTGAGTGACTTTAATTTTACAATATTGATATTCTTTCACATTTTTTTATGATAAATTATAATTATAAAATTTACATATTAAATTTAACTCATATAATATACATGGGTTAAAACATTAGTTGTTCAGGAAATTAAAAACACTCTCATAAAAAAAAAATTAAAAACACTCATTTAACAAGTCACACGTGTTACGAACATGGACATGCTCAACAAAGACTTAAGCCAAAATTTAAAAATGAGGCATTTTATAATGAATAAAATTAATATTGTAAATCCAATATTTAATATTTTTCTTTTTGAAATTATTTATTAATTAGAATTTTCTAAAGAAGTTCTTATAACATTTTTTTTTTCAATTGATAGTATAACTAACCTATTTGGTCTTGGGAGGTTAATGTTAAATTAGAATTTATTAATTTTAATTTTAAAACATTTATTGTCACAAAAAGAATAATTATTGTAATTTCTATAATTAACAATATATGTGTTTAGAAAAGAATAAAACCTTTTTATATAATTCAATGCCTCAATTATAATATTATCATTTATTTGTATAATTTTATTAAAAAAAATTAAAAATAAATATAATCCACCATGCTCTTAACTTTTAACCATTTTATGTTATAAGACTTAAAACTTAATACACCAATTTTATGTTATAAAATAATACACCAATTTTATGTTATAAATAATTATAAAATTTAAAAAATTTATAATCCACCAATTTCTAACAAATTTTATGTTGACTTAAATTTTCAAGCTTAATACAGAATTCTTGTAGACTTGCAATTATTTGTTGACTTTAACTTGTTCATGTTGCGGTAAAAAAAAAACTTGTTCATGTTAAATAGAAATATACATAAGTAACACAACTCTTAGCGAAAATTTTAGTTCCTTGTTAATAAATTGTTTTGGTTTCAAGTTAACTTGGATGAATTTTGATTTTGAAAATTAGATCAAATATATTTTAAGGTCAAATTTAAATTATACTTTGGATCATCCTGATTCAACTTGATGTTTTTATTTTTATTTTTTAATTTTTTTACATACATGATATAATAATTATATATATTATTTGTTTTGGAATATATACTGTAAAATATATTTTTATGATTTAACTATATATAATATTAACATATTTCCTTAACAAATTGAGTCATCTCCAGTCTCATTTAATGCACGATTGAATTAGTTTAATTATTAAAAAATAGTTTTTATAACTTCTAAGAGATTTATATATAAAATATTATATTATGCTAAAAAAATCTGTTGCTAAACATGTACAGCTTTTTGAAACTTAAATCGATATTTCACACGAGTAAAACAAAAGCATTTCTTCATACGTCTTTTAATTATTTATCAACGAACATAACAGTATCGAATTTGCTTACATGACATTTTAGGAACCATAATTCAATTTGATTTAGTTGATAAATAATTTGATATTTTCCATTTCAAAAATAAAAACTAAAATTGGCAAAATTATTTTCTTTTCTCAAATCATTGTCTAGTGGAGAAAAATTCAGTCAAGTCTTTAGTCAACACAAGCAAGCTGTGTAATGATCAATTTGGTCTTAGTGATGATGCTGATAAACAAAAAGTCTACAAAAGAAAGACATTTCATGCTTCCACCCCATATCCTACTTCGTGGAAAATATGGCTCTAACTCTAATAGTATTTCTTATCAGTGTTGTTTCACCAACCGCAACCATGGTCCATGGCTTTATGTACAACTTTCCGAAACTTCTAAATCGATATTCCACGAGTTAAACAAAAACATTTCTTCATACATCTTTTAATTATCATGACTACTATTTTGCATAAATGCTGAACCATTGGAAATGCACGAATAGTATATGTAGATGAATACCATTTAAATATGGGATAGAATCAATTGACACCAAAGTGTTAAACTTTGACACCAACTCTCATCCATCCATTTTAATTTAATCTAATGATTTTAATTAATTCATTAAAAAAAACTCATGTGCCTCTTCTTTGAATCCCTCACATGACTCTTTCCTATTATTCTTCTCATTCACCATAATTTTCTGGTGTTCAACAAAATTAATCAACACGTAACCCTTTCCCATTATTCCTCTTATTCACCATAATACGTACTCCACCGTTTGGCTGGGAGGAGAAGTTCTGAACTTTTTGGGACAATTTTCACGAACAGCAAATGGCTAATATAAATGTTAATTGGTGATGCAGATTTGGGAATATGATGCCATTCAGTCTCAATAGTACCTCAAAGCAGAAAACTCAAAACACCGTTTTCTTTCTTCTCTGGTAGTCGCGGGTTGCAAAAGTATGAGCTTGCTAATAGAAACATGGAGGCAATCGAATGAAAACCCCCTATGAATTGGCGATGTGCGAAATTTTGGGTGTGGCAGATTAATTTTGTTGTACACAAGGGAATTATGGTGAATGAGAGAAATAATGAATTTCTTAATGAGTTAAAACCATTATATTAAATTAAAATGGATGGATGAGATTTAGTGTCAAAGTTTAATTTGACACATTGGTGTCAATTGATCTTATTCCTTTATATATATATATATATATATACAATTTTGTCACCTGGTAATTTAAGAACCATAATTCAATTTAATGTACTTGATAAATAATTTGATATTTCCCATTTTAGAAATAAAATAAAATTGGCAAAATTATTATCCTTTTAAAAATCTACAGACACTGTCTAGCGGAGAAAATTTGGTCAACTAGACAACAAATCCAAGTTATGCAATGACCGATAGTGGAGAAAAATTTAGACAATATACAGGATGCTGATTAAAAAAATCTATAAAAGAAGGACATTCCGTGCTTCCTTACTATATCATACAACCTACATCATTTGTACTCTCTGCAAAATAATGGCTTTTACTCTAATCATCTTTCTTCTCAGTGTTGTTTCACCAACCATGCTGTACATGACGCCAGGAACAGTTGGTCTTGCTTTGAGTTCAGAAAGTGATAAGCTGGCTTTACTTGCTTTGAAGCAAAAACTTACCAATGGCGTGCCTAATGCTCTTCCATCATGGAATGAATCTTTGCATTTCTGTGAATGGCAGGGTGTTACATGCGGTCAACGCCACATGAGAGTCTGTCTTGCACTTGGAAAATCAAAACTGGGGTGGTACTCTTGGACCATCTTTGGGAAATCTAACCTTCCTCAGAGTGCTAATTCTTTCCAACATCAACTTGCATGGCGAAATTCCCACACAACTTGGTCAACTAAAGAGGTTGCAGGTTATTGACTTGACCCACAACAATTTCTATGGTCAGATTCCTATTCACCTTACAAACTGCTCTAATCTTCAGGTAATTAACTTGTTGTACAATAAACTCACTGGAAAATTTCCCTCATGGTTTGGAATTGGATCTTTGACAAAGCTTACTAAGTTGCTTCTTGGTGCCAATGATCTAGTTGGTACTATCCCACCTTCCTTGGGGAAACCTTTCATCCCTCCAAAATATTACACTTGCTAGAAATCATTTGGTAGGAAGTATACCTCATGTTTTGGGTCGGTTATCAAATTTGAAAGAGATGAATCTTGGTTTAAATAATTTGTCAGGAATAGTCTCTGATTCTCTTTATAACCTTTCAAATATTCAAATTTTTGTTCTCGGGGAAAACCAGTTATGTGGACTGGTACTCTTCCATCAAATATGCAACTTGCTTTTCCAAATCTTCGAGATTTCTTGGTTGGAGGTAACAACTTCAATGGAAGTTTCCCGTCTTCAATATCCAACATCACCGGATTGCAAGCGTTTGATATCTCCTCAAATGATTTTAATGGGCCAATTCCTCCTACCTTCGGAAGCTTAAACAAACTTCTGATTTTTCACGTTGGTAAAAATAGTTTTGGGAGTGGAAGAACTAACGATTTGGATTTCCTTTCCTCATTAACCAACAGTAGTCGATTAAAAGTACTTAATTTGGAAGACAACAGATTTGGTGGTATGTTGCCAGAACTAATAGGCAACTTATCTACCCATTTCCGTTGTCTTCGTATGGATCTTAATCAAATATCAGGAATGATACCCGAAGGAATTGGACAACTAATTGGTTTAGCTGAGTTCACTATGACAAAAAAAATTATACAGGGAACGATTCCAAATTCAATTGGAAAGCTTAAAAATCTAGTAAGATTCACCCTGCAAGAAAACAAACTGTCTGGTAATATTCCTACAGCCATTGGCAATCTTACTATGTTGTCTGAACTTTATCTGCACACCAATAAATTAGAAGGAAGCATTCCATTAAGCATCAAATACTGCACTCAAATGCAGTCATTTGGTGTTGCTGACAACAACTTGAGTGGTAATATCCCTATTCAAACATTTGGCAATCTAGAAGGTTTGATAAATCTTGACTTAGCCAACAACTATTTCACTGGTTCCATTCCTTTAGATTTTGGAAACTTGACACACCTTTCCGTATTATATCTAGAAGAAAACAAGTTGTCAGGTGAAATTCACCCAGAACTTGGCGCTTGTTCCGCGTTAACAGAGCTCATTCTGGAGAAAAACTTCTTCCGTGGAAGCATATCGTTCTTGGGTTCTTTGAGATCGCTCGAAATCCTAGACCTTTCTAACAACAACTTCTCAGACACAATCCCCAGAGAACTACAAAACCTAAGTTATTTGAATACTTTGAACTTGTCTTTTAACCATCTTTATGGTGAGGTTCCTGTAGGAGGTGTCTTTAATAACGTCACAGAAATTTCACTCACTGGAAATAAGGATCTCTGTGGGGGGATACCTCAACTGAAGCTCCCTGCATGCCCTAGGTTGCCCTCAAAAGAACACAAGTGGTCTCTTAGAAAGAAACTCATCCTCATCATTGTAATTGTAGTTGGAGGGGGTTTGGTGAGTTTCATAATATTTATCAGCATCTGTTTGTTCAGGAAAAAGCCCAAGCCCAAAACATTATCTTCTTCATGGTCTCTGCAAAATAGGTACGTGAAGGTTTCTTATGGAGAGCTGCATGAAGCAACCAATGGATTTTCTTCATCCAATTTAGTAGGGTCCGGAAGCTATGGTTCTGTATACAGAGGATTCCTTCTCCATTTTGAAAGACCTGTTGCTGTAAAGGTGTTGAATCTTGAAACTTGTGGGGCATCAAATAGTTTCACAGCTGAATGCAAGGCTCTAGGAAAGATCAGGCACCAGAATGTTCTTGACATCCTGACTTGTTGTTCAAGTATTGATTATAATGGAGATGATTTCAAGGCTATAGTTTTTGAGTTCATGCCTAATGGGAGTCTAGAAAGTTTGCTGCACAGCAACCAAGAGCTCGAGTCTAGAAATTTCAATCTCAACCTTCAACTTATGCTAAATATTGCTCTTGATGTTGCTAATGCATTGTATTATCTTCATCATGGTTCCGATCAAGCTGTAATTCACTGTGATATTAAGCCAAGCAACATTCTTCTTGACGAAGACTTTGTTGCCCACTTGGGAGATTTTGGGTTAGCAAGGCTCCTTCATGCGGGAACAGGACATACCAGCAGAGATCAGGTTAGTTCGGCTGCAATTAAAGGAACCATTGGATACGTTCCACCAGGTTAAGTGCTTCTCTATCCTTTAAATTTTTTACTTACGCTTTTGAATTGCCTAGTGGCAACGACAGCATAAGTTATCTTGTTGACTTCGTGTTTTATTAGAGATAAATTATTGTCATTTAGATTAGATAGGATCATTGTTGTTATAGTTTATTATTGACTACTCTCAATTTGTACAAAGTAAAAGTCTTTAGCTTTAACACTTTGAACCTTGATGCTAACAACCGTCCCATTCAAATTCATTCTAACAAGATTATACGGTTAGTGTAAAGATAGCTTATAGTCTTAAATAATTAAAAATATGCTAAATATGACTTTTAAAACAATTTTTATTTTTATAAAAATCTTTCTAAACATGACAATTTATGAATGAACAAGAGTATACAAAACTTTTACATGTATTAGTATATTATAATTAAAATCTAAAATATGATTTGTTTATAACAAATATGTGATTGAATTTGATATATCCTTCATTTTTTTGTCTAAATTGCTGTTGTTAAAACAGAGTATGGAGCAGGTGTCGGAGTATCACCAAAAGGAGATATCTACAGCTACGGAATTCTTCTGTTGGAGATGCTGACGGGAATGAGACCAACAGATAACATGTTTGGTGAAGGTCTAAGCCTACACAAATTCTGTCAGATGGCAATTCCAGAAGGAATCACTGAGATAGTAGATTCACGTTTGCTTGTGTGCCAATTACTAATGAAGGAACAAGGGTCATGGAAACCAAAAACAGGGAGTGTCTGGTGTCCTTTGCTAGGATTGGAGTTGCATGTTCTGCAGAATTGCCCGTTCAGCGAATAGGAATAAAAGATGTGATAATGGAGTTGCACGCAATCAAACAGAAGCTGCCCCAGTAGGTACTATTGATAAGAAACTAACTGGCTTTGCCTGTAAGTTGGATCAGTTTCATAATATTTAAAAGATGTTACATTGGAGTTGCGTGCAATTATCCATAAGCTGCTCTGCTAGGAACGATTGTTGTGAAAATTAGTTGCGTTCACCTGAAGATTCTCATTTGGATAACTCTTGCATCCATTCACCATTACTTGTTTTCTGCATGTTATTGTTGTCTGCACCACTTCAATTCCCACATTGGGATGCAAATGCAAACAGTTTCTGTGGACTACTACTTTAACCATTCTATCGGGATTCGATTTAAGCATAGCGAGAGAAAAGAAAAGAATAATAATATAACAAAACCAATTGAAACTCAAATTACGCAGCTCACCTTTCATTGATATATATAATCAAACCTTATACGATCTCAATCTCAAGTAAACAACGATATTGAATTTGATTTATGGAGTGAAGTTAGTTTGCAACAGAGGCCAAACTATAATCTACAAACAAGCGTTTCCAATTAGACGAAAATTGTTCAGCTCATAACTTCTGAAACTTTTACACCGTCGAAAATCTCCCACTCTGTTCTTCAGGTAACCATCGTCGAAATCGAGAAGCAACATAATCGAAAAGTTTGATCCAAAACAAAATCCACAAAAACCCTAAAAACATTACAATTTGATAGCAGTTCAGGTACATAAACAGAGTTTCCTCACGGGAACGAGCACGATCGGCGATCGATATATAATATACACAATCACAGTAAAACAAAAAACAAAAAAGGAAGAAAAAGGAGAATTCACCGAAAGAGGAGGCGCGTGGATTGCAGAGCGCGTGGTCAGCGCTTGGAGGAGTTGTTATCGTAATCGACGATCTCGGAATCGGTGACGGATCTGGAGTGCTGGACGATGGAGCGGCCGATAGAGTTGATCCAATCCTCCTTCTCCTTCTCGGAATCGGCGATGAAGTACATGGTGTCGGAGCGCGTGGAGAGCTCGAAGGCGTTGGGCTTGTTGAGGATGTCTTCGGCGCCCTTGACGGTGAGGCAGGTGGCGACGGGGATGACGCCGCGTGGACGGGACGCGCGCGTGACGGCGGATTCCTTGAACCAGAAGAGCTTGCCTTGCTTGAGGACGAACCAGCGGCGGCGCCAGGTCTTGATGTACTCGCCCTGCTTGGTGAGCCAGCCGGTGCGCTCGGGGTTCGACCAGAACTCCACGCCGTCGTAGTCGGTGGCGTTGTCCGTCATGCCGGTCGCCGCGCGCCACAGGCTCGCCATCGGAGCTCCAAGATGAGAGCGCAAAGAGAGAAAAAGAGAATAAACAGCTCAGGAAAACCAAAGAAAACCCACTCACTCACAACATTGCGCGTTATTGCCTTGCTGGCTTTGCCCTTGCCGTGCACAAGATTCTCTCTCTCCCACCTTTTTTTCTTTTTTTACATCATCATTATTAATTTATTATTACCGGGACGATAACAAACTAAATTTTAATAAATAATTTTTTTTTAGTAAATTACCATTTTAGTACGTGAAAGACCAACGAATCATCACCACAGGACTATCTCAGTTGATTAAAGTATGTGTAAGTTATTGTTAATTCTTTTTGTACTTGTGTTCAATTTTTACCGTGAAAAAAAATATCAACATATCATTTATCCACTTTTTAAGAAAAGTCTTAAATTCAATTTTTGTGAAAAAAAAAAACTGTAGTTAAGAGAGATTAAAAGTTGTTAGTGAAGTTATCCAACAAAGATTAATAAAATCAATAGATACTATGCACTAAAAGTATGGTGATCCAAAAATTTTGGTCTCCGAAAATGTAGGTTATTACATTAGTTCCCAAAATTAAATTTCTTTTTTAAATAAGTTCATAAAATTTGATTGGGTATCGTAGAATAGATATTATAGGATAAAAAATGTAATCTAAGCTAAATATCATTAAATATTAATTGTCACGTTATTTACTTAATACCACATCATAGTCAATATTATAATTTTAATAGTTAATGGACAAACATCTAACGGTTGGACAAAGATTATAAATTTTACAAAATTGATGAACTAATTAAAACCACATAATTAAAAATTGAGATTAAAATCGCAAATTGAGAATTATAAAAGATCAATAATGTAATTTAACCTTAAAATAAATATTTATCAGTCGGTTAACGGTACAATAAATGTTGATGATTAATAGTTTAATACTTTTTTATTTATTTTTATTCCAAGGTTATTAAGTTTGAAATGTATGATTTGGCGTATTTGCTAATTGCTACATTGTGCACAGGGCGAAAAAATGTAGAAATAAACTTGGATGAACAAAAACACTCGTTGAAAGTTTAATTTAAACAAATAAACTATTTTTTTATTGAAAAGTTAACTAAAATTATGATTACGGGATTTCTTTAACAATTAATCCAACACTTAACAGATAGTTCGATCATGATAGTCATTGGAGAATAAAAAAAGGAAAATTAACTGCATTCTCTGCTATTGTATATCTTTTACACAGCCGTAAAAACAAAGTTTATGATTTATGTCAATAAGTCAATTGTTGTTTCTTGTCTTTTGTATCTGCCTTAAGGAATCTGCTTTATGCATTAAGAGCAACATCTTACTATATTAGTTTGTTCGTGATATTCATATATAAGGAAGAAAGGTAAGAAACTATCAATGAGTAGAAGCATTACTACACGGCTTTGCAATATCATGATCGTGTGTGTACAGTTGTTATATATATCACATCAAATTTCATAAGTTGCTGTATTGGATCTCTATAGACTGTACAGTTGTATTATTGGCACATTAACTTCAAATTCCAACCTCACTAAGCATAAACACCAAATTCCTAAATCACTAACTGCTTATCATAATCTTGATCATAAAATTATAGATATAAATTCTAACCTACCTATTAGATCAAGATGTTTTGTTTTGATAGAAAGTATTTGACAGTGTTAAATTTCAATTATTGCTACTCTTTGCAACCAACTTAAAAGATAGATATTATCCATCAAAATGTATCTGACAGCAACTAAATTGAACTTAAAACTAATTTGTCAATTAATCTAACCATCACTAACTATATATATATTCTTCAATTTGTTAAAAGGCACACTCTCTATTCCTAAACTTCTAGTGCACACTCTATCTTTTTCTCTACCTCTTGGGTTTTTAACACAGTAACTCCAGAAACAGTATTCTTTGAAGAAGTTCCAACGGCAATTTTTCTTATCCTCAGATTAATGCAAAGAATAATTTATGTGTACCAAAACATGGAAAGAACAATTAAAAACAACCATATAATAACAAAGAACTGACATTGCTTTGTTTAGGAAAAACTACAGAGTATTACAGATATCAACTTGATAAGTCCTAATGCTTCAGAAATATCAATGCGTAGGTACATCTTTTACTGTTTCAATTCTATTGAAGTGCAAGCAAGAAAGTAAGAAGCTACTCTGTATATATGCGAAAATCAATAGTAAGGATTAAGCTTCTGCTTGGCTTTAATCTTCATCATCCTCTTTTCATGTTCCCATGCAATCAGAAGATAATCGTATCCTCGAGAATTCTTCCTCTCTTTCAACAAGTCAAATATCTGGAAAAAAAAAAAAAAAAAACCTTAGTCTTGTTTGTTTAATTGTTTCCATTAACTAGGCACATATCAACATGAGTTTCCAACTTCCATTAACTAGGCACAGAAAAACAGAACGTGACCAATTAGAAAGAACTATAAAAGATAACAAATCGTTAAATATTCTTTTACTTCATGAAAACATAGAAATATTTATTTTTAGTCCTTAGAAAAACATGTTTCCCCTTAAAATATTAAAACAAGAGAATCTTTTTAAAGAACTAAAAGGGAAAACTATCCTATTTACATTGACTAAAAAAGACATTTGATCCAAAAAGAAAAGTTACCGATACAGCAAAATATGATCCAGGTTGAAATTGAAGGTACTGCTTTTCTTTTCTTGAAGTTGAAGCGTCATTCTCCGAAGCCTTGGGATCCCAACTCCAAGGACTAAGAAACGATGTATCTTTTTGAAGAAACGATGTTAGTCTTGAATAAGATATGGTTTCCCCCATTGTAGCAGCAGCAGCAGCTGTGATGGATTCACTTGTTACCGTTTCCTCCAAAGAATCTTGTTTTGCAGTTGCGGGGGTTTCGCTTCTTGTTTCTTAATTGGACGCCAATAATGCTTCAATGGTTAGTTATATGGGATTAGTTTTCAACGGATACTACTCATAAAATTTACTGCCATTAGTGAATGAATAGTGTATTTATCTTAATTATCCATTAAATAGGTTTAGATTTTAGTATAGGTTATTATCTATAAAATTTTGCAAGTACGAGTATTGGTATAGGACTTATATTATCGAACTTTACTTATATTCACATGTGTAATATATTTATTATATTTTATAGATAAATTTTAAAAGCATTTTAAAATGATTTTTAATTCAGTACTTCAAGAATTTTATTTGTAATATTTTATAATTAATAGTATAATTTGATTCTTCCCTCATATATGCGCGTGATCTCTCACTCATATGTGCGTGTAACTTTGTATATATAAAAAAAATTCAATAATCAAAACACAACACAAAGATCATATATATTTGTTGAATACTTGAGAAATAAGAGAATAACTCTTAATGAAGATTCTCTCTTAAATAATTCTTTATATATATTAAATTTTATTAATCTAATTATTAAATTAAAATTGCTTATTAAGTAAATTAACTCACAAGTTTTTATAAAATTTTAAAGCTACTTAATATTCATTAAATAAATTCAATTTCACGTATGATATAGTTTTTTCAAATTGCTTGTGAATAAAAAATAGGTTGATTAATGCAAGTCCCCGAGAGAAGTGGAGGTGGATTTTTTTATTTTTTGTGAATAGCGGGTCGAGGCTAAAATTATAACCAGAAGTATATATATATATATATATATATATATATATATATATATATATATATAGGAAAATGCTAATACACTCACATCCTTTTTTTAATATGAGTGCATTAGCAACCAACACCAAAACTTTTAGACTAAAAAGCCAACAAATCTCCTCTTTCAGTAAATTTATTGTAAGGGTATCATAGTAATTCAATGTTTAATTTTCTAAAAAAAATTTAAAAAAATCGTTTCTCTCTCTTTGCCCACTTTTCTCTCTCCTTCCCCACTTACTGTAGCAGTTTGTAAAGCACTGCATCTATAGCATGATACCTTGTAACAAAGAGGCTTTCTTCACATTTTAAATAACTACCTTTTACAATTGTTTTTTTATACAAGACAATCATCCTTTGAACTCACAACCCCCTAATGCACTCACATCTTTTTTTTAATATGAGTGCATTAGCCATCAACACCAAAACTTTTAGACTAAAAAATCAACAAATTTCCTCTTTCAGTAAATTTATTGTAAGGGTATCATAGTAATTCAATGTTTAATTTTCTAAAAAAAAATAAAAAAAAATCGTTTCTCTCTCTTTCCCCACTTTTCTCTCTCCTTCCCCACTTACTGTAACAGTTTGTAAAGCACTGCATCTATAGCAAGATACCTTGTAACGAAGAGGCTTTCTTCACATTTTAAATGATTACCTTTTACAATTGTTTTTTTATACAAGACAATCATCCTTTGAACTCACAACCAAATATATATATATATAAATGCAATATCCAGGAAGAAAATGCAAAACTTGAATGCACGAGGCTGGAGTTAGTTTCCTCCTGGATTTGGAGAAGGAGCACAAGTGGGAGAGGGGTGAGAAAAGTGGGGGAAGAGAGAGAAACAGTTTTTTTTCATTTTTTTAAAATTAAACATTAAATTACTATGATACCCTTGTAATAAATTCACTGAAAGAGAAGATTTGTTGGCTTTTTAGTCTAAAAGTTTTGGTGTTGGTTGCTAATGCACTCATATTAAAAAAAGGGTGTGAGTGCATTAGCATTCCCCATATATATATATGAGGAGAGACCAAATTACATTTGAACAACTATTACACCATTCAGTGATTGATGTAAAACGTGATTTTTATCGATCCAACTGTTAAATTATATCTACATATTACCAAGATTGTCTGTTTTAAATTTTGTCAAAATTGAACAACAATAAGAAGGTAATCAAATAATTAATATTTTAGCATATTTTGAAAAGTTTATATTACGTCGATTTTAATCTATATGAATAAGGTAGTAAATAATTTTAGATTAATATGAAATTTTGTATATATAATCTACGTGAAAGGAGCTTGTGGATTTTAAGAAAACATTATCCAATTGAAAGTTATTGAATGATGTAATAGTTTATCAAAATTACACCGGTGTAATTTAATCTCTCCTTATATATATATATATATATATATATATATATATATATATATATATATATATATAAAGTATGCCAAAAAAGTGCCAAATCACATGTTGCTAGCATTTCTCAAAAATACAATGCCACACCATTTCTACAGTTTTCGTGTGAAATAACACCACTTGAAGAAGAAGAAAAAATGAGTATTACAATTTCAGCATATAGCTGATCTATCTAAAATTACAAATACCATTCCTCGAGGTTATATATCACTTCCCGTAAACTTTACATACATTGAAGCATGGTTAGCTCCATATAAAAATCCAATATGGCTGAAACTCAGGATAAGAATGGTTGTGCCATTATAATGTAGGTAAGAGGATTCCTCAATGTGAGAATCGTTTACCTATCCCGCACACCGGCAGAAGATTGACCACTTCTCTCACTGACAATATCATCATCCATTTCACTATTATCTAAACAAAGACCATTTTGGTTTACACTCACTTCAGAACTAGCATTGCTGCTAGTAGCATGAGGAGAGCCCAAGATACTAACAGTTCGGCTGCGCTGAGGCCCAGACCTCACACTATACATTGAAGATGCTGGAATTTTTGTCATCAATGATGGCCGTAAATCGCCTGGAGCCCTTCGCCTTATATCCTGTTCAAAGAGAAAGGAAAGTTTATTAGGAGGAAAAAATACAATTTCATCAGTTCTAATTAATTCGATTATTGATAAAAAAAAAAAAAAAAAAAAAAAAACCATGAAAATGAGATGAAGGCTCTAAATGAGAAACTCTTGAATAGCTAAATAACCTCGAAACATGCATCCAGAAAGGGAACAAGCCAACGTAGCATTTAATAGTTTTTTTTATATCCAGAGTAGTGTTTGAGATGCAGGTGCATTACAAGTTTATTCTTGACTGTTAGAACAAATGCAGAAAATGTGCAGAAGATGCATACCATATGCCTAATAGCCATATCCAAGGATTTCTTCGAGAGTGATCTTCCAAAACCAGAGCTATCTGGAGATGAAGATGACTTGCCAGAAAGATTAAGAGAAGAGTTCTTGTCATCCAGCCTTGGTGGTGCTAGTTTTCGCATATTTATTACCCTCTCAACCATTTTGGTGCCCATTACAACAGGACTGACATTGTCATTCGCTTTGGAGTACGCACGATTAACTGCTGGCATAGAGCCTCCAGTTGGACGAGAAATGCCGCTGGTGGAACGTCCTCTTGAAGGAGAGCATGATTGCCGCCTTGGTCGACCACTAGAAGCAGGCTCGACAGATGAGGACCGTGGATTGGGTGCTCCAGGCCTCCCCCTAGTTGTTGACAGTGACCTTTCTGGAAGCGTTGTCCTCAAATTGGGTGGAGCATCGTGTGAAAAGCCAGGCATCTCAGATGGCTTCCATGGTCTTGATTTCACAGTTGGTGAAGTGCCACGAGATGGTACTGGCTGCCTTGGCATCACAGGAGCTGACTTGGAGATTGAAGAAGTCTTAACTGAAGGAGAAGATACAGTGGGTACATTAGGTGGTGTTGACGGTCGCCGAGTTGGGGTTGATGCCCTTGATGTAGGCCTGGATACAGGTAAGGTAGGCCTGGTTGTTGGTGTTGAAGATCTTGCAGTAGATCTTGACAAAGGTGTAGAGGATCTAGATGGAATTGTGGTTTTAGCTGCAGATACTGTAGTAGTTTTAGTGACAGAAACTGCAGTGTTAGAAGCAGAAACCATGGGCTTGGCTGAGGAAACTGAGGTCTTGGTGGAAGCTACGGTTGTCCTAGTTGAAGGTATGGTTGTCCGAGAAGTAGGTGTTGAAGGTCTAGATGATTTTGAAACTGTGGTCAATGTAGGTCGTCTAGTAGGAGTTGCAGATCTTGATCCCAGATTCCCTGATGATGATGAGGGCCTCCTAGTTCCACCACCTGAAGAGGTCAACCCAGGGGAGGAGGCTGGTTGTTTAGATACTAAGTTGCTCCTTCTAGTATGTTCCGACAGATTCCCTGATGATGAGTGCCTCCTAATTCCACCACCTGAAGAGGTAAACCCAGGGGAGGAGGCTGGTTGTTTAGATACTAAGTTGCTCCTGCCAGTATGTTCTGACAGATTCCCTGGTGATGAGGGCCTCCTAATTCCACCACCTGAAGTGGTCAACCCAGGGGAGGAGGCTGGTTGTTTATATACTGAGTTGCTCCTTCCAGAAAGTTCTGACAGATTCCCTGATGATGAGGGCCTCCTAATTCCACCACCTGAAGAGATCAACCCCGGGGAGGAGGCTGGTTGTTTAGATGCTAAGTTGCTCCTTCCAGTATGTTCTGATGGAGAATTTGCCAACTACAACCACAAGGAAACAAATACATGAAAAATTATTTTCTGACCATTAGCGTGAAAGAAAAACAAAATCATACTATTATGAACTATTATGAACCATATGTTAAAGCACCAATCATGCATTACTTTGGAGCTTGGAACTAACAAATAGATGCAGAGCATCACTTTTATGATTTTGTCATTATAAATTATAAAAAGCTCAAAACTAATATTATCAATTTACTCAGTGAAACCTACAAATCTCAGTACATAGTTTTTGTTTTAATAAAAGAAATTTATGGAGACAGAAAGGGGGATAAGTAATCCTCCTAAACAAAGGAACAAAACAGAAAACAAACAATGAAAAAGAAAATCTAAGTAACAGAGCTCCCCAACTCCTCAACATATCTAATAGTGAAACCCCTTTAAAAAGGCCATGTGTCTCGTACCAAATAGACTATGAAGCTCAGATACCTCTCTTGTTTGAAATGTTGCAATGTAGTATAGATTGCAAATTGCCATAAAATTTAGCCTCTTCACTTCTACCAAAACCATGAAAGTTAATCATCAAGAATTGGTCTAGGGACCTAGGACTAGGACACACCCAACATTCACCAAAAATGCCAAATAAGGAATGCCATAAAGAAACTGCAATAGAACAATGCAAAAGAACAAGAGAGGATCTTTTAATAACTTTTATACTTCAAGCAGTGATCCTTTTATTAACAAATAATTTAATCAAATCATGTCATGGAAAGTTGGGAAAACATGCAAAATAATGAGCAGCCAATTTGTAGTCCAAGGATGTCATTGCTACAGGGGGCTGTGTATGCAAATTAGCTACTTGTAATCACACATCAGTAACTGAAATTATGCAATAACTCACAAAATATACTTCTCACCAATTCCTCAAACCATTTATTTCTGCTTAAGTTCATCATGCATAATGAATAATAATGATATAGCGAACAAATGGACTTTCATCAAAATCAGGAGTTTACAAGGAAATGTACAATTTCATTAATGAATTAAAACCAGATGCAAAAGACAACATCTGCCAATTACCATAAAATGATAAATAATTTACATAATCCAAAACATTCAATGAAATTGCTTACTCTAGCTTTTAATGGTGTGGGACGGACAGTTGGAGACCCAAGCTGACTCATAACAGTTTTTGATGTTTCCATCTCCAAAGAAGGAAAAAGGGGAGTGCCAGGTGGGGTTAGAAGCCTGAAAAGAATAAACATGCTAAGCCTACATGCACCCATGAAACAATAAGGAATAATGGAAACATCCATTCACAATTGTTGAATTTAAATTCACAATAATATATTGAGGCAAATAACCAGATTTCTCTTAGTTTTCTTTTTCTCTTTATTACACGAGGTCAGGGAACAATGTCAAATACTCTGGCCACAGATGCCAAAATAACAAAGTAATTCACGTTTTGTGTTTCTGATGCTTCATCAAATTTTACCAAATGTTTGTTTAGATTTTGGTAAGGGAGAGATTGAATTAACGAATGTTTGAGAGAAAACACAATCAAGTAAGGGCATTCATATTTACCTAATAAAAAGTGATTATGAAATTTAAAACATGGCACTTAGTCCACCATAAAAATGCAATAATAATCTCATCTGTCTAACTCACAACTCGTTCTAGACAGTTCTCCCCGCATTTTCATATTTTTTTCAAAAATCTAACTCAATTGTCCATTTCATATTAGTAATTGCAAAGGAAAGTTACTGCTACAAAGTTGAAGTGATATTATTACAAATGCTTCATGTGGCTCAATTGCTCCACAAATTTGAGCTAATATCAAGTGCAAAATGTTAACTTATTCTTTCCACAAGAATATACTCTCCAGGAACCACATTCTACAATATTTTATCCAACAAAAAGAAGGAAGAAATAAACAACTCAAACAGAACTCCATCATTGGACTGAACTAATTACAATAAACAGAAAGGCTAAGCATTAAAAGAAAGGTAAAAAGAATATACCAGTCATAGTCATTCTTATCATTTTCCGAATTGAGAAAATCGTCAGCACCGGTCTTCCGCACCAGCGCCGCCGTGGCCGACGGAACGTTAAACAAGGGAGAATTCCCCGAATTTGAGCCTGCAACACATAACAATGCGTCGTACCGTGCAAACGACAAAACCATCTTGCAGTTCTTCGCGCTAAAAGTAACAAAACGACATAAAAAAATAACGAAGTGTTCATACCTAACGGTGCTGCTGCGTCGAAATCCTCTGCGGCGCGAAGCAGGAGATCGTTGCGCTCCTTCTCGCGGTTCCGCATTTCGAGGAACAAGGCGAGCTCGTCGTCCCTGTCCCTGACGCGCGGAGAGGACCTCAGAGGCCCCAATTGCTGCTGCCTCTGCTTGAACGCGTCTTGCATTTGCGATTCCGGCGCTCTGAAGCTCCGACTCATCGCAACGAACGACAATTAGGGATCGATCGATCGAGCGAAGAAGAAAAGCCCCAAACGGGGAGAAGAACCTAACTCAGTTCCCTCGTTTCACCTCAACAACCGCGCACCAAACGAATGCATCCTCGTGAACCAAAAATAGAAAATAATAATTAAATTTAAAAAAAAAAAGGCTAAATTAAATAAAATGGCCTCTGGTTCGAAATAGTTGCGGAAAAAACAAAGTGGCGCGGTGTCGGGTTAAGTGGAATGAGAAGGCATGGAGAGAGGGCATTGGGGTTCGAGAATCTTCGAGAGTGAGAGTGAGAGTGGGAAGAGAAGAAGGGAGTGGCATTGAGAGGTAATAAAAGGCAAGTTTGAAGATGGAGGGAGAGAAGAGAATAGATGCCGTGAAGGTGGTGCTGTTTTTAATTTCTATCACTTAAAGCCTACGTTACATGGTTGATGATGGATTGGATGGTTGGGTTCAGTTGAATTGAGTTGGGTGAGTAATCACCGTAATGCTCTCTTTTTTATATACAAAGAGAAAAAAAATATCTATATGTTTCTCTTTTTGAATCTTTTGCTAACGGTGACTTCACAACTATGCACTCATGATTCATGCAACCCCCCCTCACCCGAAAGCAGTTCTTCAATTCTTGCTTTTTTTGCCGTGAATACTCTTCTTCCATGTCCTCGTATTGCTTCTCATAAGGGATAATGAACAGGTACATCAATAATAATAAAAAGGAACACGGGACAAAGTTATAGTAGTTATTAATTAAATTTAATTATATTAATTAAAACTAATTACAGAAAACAAACTCAATACCCCAAATTATTTGGATATTCCAAAATAGTAGTATGTTGCATATATAAGATGCTCATTCTATTCTCACTTCCAAAAACCTTTAGCATTTACTTCCTTGTAGTTAACGCCTTCATCTGGTAACTTTTTTATTTTTTTAATTAAAAAAAAAAAGGTTAAAGCGATGGGGAAAAAAACGAACAAAGAAAAGTAAGTATTGTTATTTTAAAGGATGGAGTATGTATTCGGTCTACCAAGAGAGAGAGTACGGAATATATAAATGATGTGAGAAACTTAGGCAGAATTAAATAAATGACTTGAGAAATTTAGGCGCTAAGTTAGTTATTAGTCAAAGCCAGCCAAGCCAACCTTTGCATTTATAAAGAGCAGTTTTAGCGGGAATAACTTATCAATCACGGACCATTGCATATGAGATTGTGTCATTAGAGTAGTTAATTTGGATAAGAAAAATACAAGCAATAATTACGTGTTTAAGCAACTGGTGCTTATCTTCAATTGCACAATTAATGATGCCTCTATCGGTATATCAGAATTTGGTTGATTCGGAGCTCTTACTTATATCCCATTATGGCATTGTCCGGGGGAAAAATGAATACAGGAAAACGTTGCTTATAGTGATTACCATTCACGAGGGTTTCACCCTTATCCATCCATCCAGATTCCATTTGAAAAGATCTCGGAATAGAGAATAACCGCAATATGAGGCAAAGATTGGTTTGATTCTTTGCAATTACAAATACACGATGGACATCAATTAGCCTTTGTATATGGAAGCTTGTCTCGTAAACACTTAATTTAACAAGATTATTTTAATAAATCACAACATAAATTTTATGAATCGCATTCATAAGTTTAACCAAACACCTTCAATTGTTAACTTGAGCATTTATATGATTACACAAGTTCAAATAAGTTCTTAAGGAAAGCTTCCAAATGCCCCATTAGGTTTGACACCACAAGCCAACTCCTAGCAAATGGTAAAAGCGAATGAAGATCAATAATACAACAAGAAAAACAGGATTGATTAGAAGAAGTTTTAACATTAGTTTTTTTACATCAGAATTAACAATCAGATGTGTATTTAAATAAATTGTCTTTAGGGCAAAATGCAGATGCTGCTAAATTGCCCGAATAAAATCCACATTCATTGAACAACAGAGGAAGAAGGGGGATGAAGGAATGTACAATTCAATTGTTAATGGCAGATGACTAAGCATCATCTGCATCACTTCCACCAACATGTCCTTCATGGCTGACCCAATAATTATTGCCATCAGGACCTGATACTTTGTACCTGGCCGAACGTAAAAAACACGTTTAATACACCATATACTTGTCGCTCTAAAATAAATAACTTCACTAACAATGTTGTCTCACACAAAATTTCTACTGACCGTTCAAGTACAGATTTTCCTTCCTTGTACTTCTGGCTTTTTTCATGAGCAGTCTCCTGAAAGAAACCAATATGGTAACTACTTAATTCTACATACAAACAGAAAAAATCATACTCTTGAAGCATGCTTACAAATCTTACATATTTCCAACCCACAATTGACCCACAGCCCACACAGAAAATGTCAGCCACAGTATGCATCCCAGTAAGCATCTGTCTGTCCTCGTTTTCTCCAGCAGAAACATTCACGCTGTAAAAGAATAAAATATATTAACTGCGTCCATGAACAGAATCAAATGTAAAACATAAAGTGGCTAGGGCTTTAGACATCCAGAGGCAAGAAGCCATGAATAACAATCATAACTCTTCTGCATGATACTTTGGTTACAAGCTACAAGATCCACAATCACCTAAATGTCAGTTGATGAGAGTGAAAGCAATTATGCATTGTTCTTGTTATGTAGCTGTGACAGTGATGCACATATGATTTCTATTGCCAAGTCATAAATGCAACCATGAGTAGATTCATGATGGACAAGGACTACAATAGCAATGTGTAATGTATATCCTCAAACAAGTTCTTGGACAAATAAAATGTCATTTAATTTCTCTCATTCTTTTTGTCTCATTTTTAGACAATATAAGTGGCATACAACTATATTCCAAAGTTTTATCACTGATAGTCCAGTCCAGATACAATCATACAAATACCAAAAGAGAACATTTATCTTAGTTATTTTTAGCAATCACATAATGATAAGGTTCCAAGATCAAGGATAACTTACACCTTACTGAAGAGATAAGCTTTTCCATGTCTGCTGTGGAAAGACTGAATAAAACAGCACAAGAAAAAATGGTAGTTAGAATATATATTTAATGAAAGGCCAATAAAGAATTGTAAGGTGACTCAGTTCCAATTAAAAATCACTGCAAAAGCATTAAGAAAGGAAAAGGACAAAATTTTAGAAAAGCTTAACAGTTAACACTATCAATATATAAATCGTCTTTGAAAGATGGAATCCTCCTTTGGCCATCTGTCAGGGGTAGCCTAGATAAGAAGCACTTGGCAATCAATCCAAATGAACTTCCATCATTCACCATTCATAACAGAATTAAAAGAAACATCTGAGCAACCAAAATGTGTGAATATATAACAAAGGCAGCTAAAGACCAATGGCAACAAGTTCCTACACATGAAGATGAAAAATGAAAACAATGACATAACTGATACTTTGGTCAATTGACATACTACTTAACACAACCAATTTTCTCTAACCAACATAACAAAGTGGATTCAAATTCTATGTAAGAGGAGCAACAATACTATTCGTGAGAGCACTTCTGCGTGTAAAGAGTCAAGGAAGCCAAAAACTCTGTCGCTTATACTTTATTTGCACATCTTCTATTTACAGAAGTATGAAGAATCAAAATCTGAATAGCTTGGCTTTTCACAGCTCCTCTGTGAAATATACCAAACCAGCTATAAGACAGTGGTTATCCATTTATGTAGAGGACGCATCTTTCTCCTCTGTGCATACAGACAACCAGAAAATTATCTACTTCCTCCCTCTTTTCTTTAGCATAGTAAACATCTAAGAACATGCAGCATCGAGTTTATTATTCATAGTTAAACCAGCAAAGAAAATTAACCTTCCTAAGCACTTCTGTCCATTTACGATTACAAAATATAAACAAAAATACAGAACACAAGAAATGACCCAACAAATATCTTCATGATTTACAGGATCAAATGGTAAACAAGAATGCAATTCAGTCCAGGATTAAACTATATTGACTGCTTGGTCAGGGAGACTCTAATACCACATCAACGACCAATTCTCCTAAAAGCTTTAACTAATTGCTATTAAGTGAAGGCTCATAAGTGGTTTTATATCTATCATATAGGAAGCAATAAGCATTTCAAAACTTTTAAAGCAATTAGCAGATTATAACCAACTGTGAAAAGAAGAACAAAATTCCTAAAATTGAACCGAGGGTAGATAAATAGTAATAACTAAATGATGAATTTGCACTCTCAAAATTTTATGGACAGACTATTTATTTAAACCCACATTAGTGCAAAAACTCATAATCTAACAGATAAATTAGCAACGGTGGGAGAAAAACACAGAAGGAAGTTTAAAAAAGGCGTTGAGTGATAAAAGCAGGTGAAGGGGAACAAAGCAAAAAACGAAACCTTTGAAACGATGTCTTCGTAGAGAGCGAGGTGGGTGCGGCAGTGTTTGCAGCTATAGATCTTCCCCTCCAGATGGGTCACAAACAGCCTCCCCATAGCTCAATTCGGAGAATTCTACACTGAAGAAGATCAACGAGATGAAAGGGTCAAAGCGAAACTCGGGAAACGACCCAGTCAAACCGAAATCACGCAAAGGTCAAAATTAAAGCCGTGATGAATCTAGACTCGCGTGAATCGAGGACAGGGAGAAGAAGAAGAAGAAGAAGAGAATCGTTGAAAATTACCTTACCTGAGAAAAAGGTTTGGTGTGGTTTGGGTAGAAGAGAAGAGAAGAGAAGAGTACGCAAGAAATGTGGAGAGAGAAGCAATCAATCATCGCTTTTTCTGCGAAAAGAGAACCCGACAAGACGTGTCCTCTTGCCGTGTATCTAATTATTTATTTATTTATTATTTTGCTTTTTTCCACTTTTATTTATAGTTTTTTAAATATTATTTTAATGACAAATCAATTAGAAACCATCTTAAATATTTTTAAAGTAATTACAATAAAAATAATAGTCTTACATATAATACTACCTCTTGTCTTAATTATAAATAATATAGGATAAATAATCAATATTAAAAAAAATAATTATTATAATTTTTTTAATTAATTTTTTTATAATTTAATTTTTATTCCAAAAATACTCTTTATTTTAAGTGACTGTCATAATATATAAGAAATAGAATAAACAATAAAATAAGGGTAAAAAAAAATTTACTTTAAAAGTTAATAATTTTTATTTATAATTAAGACCAAAAAAAAAGTTATTTTATTGCTTATAATTAAGATCAGAGATAGTAATTTATTAAGTATAAAAACTTTTTACATTATTAGTATATTTTAATTGATTTCAATAATAAAACCTTTTGTATTTTATCTTCAATTGTTAATGCTAGGTTGCTTTGCTTGTTTAACTAAACTACTTGCAACAAACTATTGTTTCACGTTTTTTTCACTTTTTGATGAAATGTCACTGGATTATATTAAAATTTAAGATTATTAGACTTTTTTTATGTGAATATCACAAAATAAAAGGAAAAAAAAAATTGTCCCAAACTACCACACACTAGGAATTATTTTTATCGATTCTTTTGCGCGTATGTCGCTTTTACTTTATGAACATCGTGCATCCTTCGTTTTATGATTGTGAACATTACGATTCGCTACAGCCAGCGGGAAATGGAAACAGAAGTGCATCTATTTGTCAACCATTGTGATGCATTGGATTAGAAAATAATCAACACACAGAAGATTATTTCAATTTTTAACATTAATTGAGATTGAAAAACATGAATAAAGAGAGATGTCAATCTAAACAACTATAGCGAGTTTGGAAATTCAATAAGAATGAAAAAATCATATTTGAAATTTGAAAGTTATAATTATTAATTTCTGAATATCATATCCAAAATCTGAAAAAAAAATCACATTTAAAACATGAAGTCAAACACGTTGTTAAAGCATTTAAAAATGTTGCGTGACATTTCAAAGTTTTCTAAAAAAGAGCTTTCACAAAGGTATATTCTATCCAAAGAAAAACATATTCGATAAATGACAATCAATTAGAAATGGCAAATGACCTTTTTAGTTTCTAAACTTTTTTTTTTTTTTCATTTTGGTCCTTAAACTTTTAAAAGGTTCATTTTAGTTCTCACTATATTTAAAACAATTCAAATTGGTCCCTGCAGTGACACAATTAACAGAAAACGTTAATGAGAAATAGTAGGGGATTCTTTATCCCCAAATTGAAAAATTAGGGTTTATGGGTTTTATCTGTTCTTCCCAAAGATCTGAAACTAGAATACCAGTTTCCTTTTAACAACTATGGAGTCAAGTGCATCTGGGTGTAGGTGTAGGTGTAGGTCGAGTTCCTCCAGAGGCACGGGTTCGCAAGCTACATCCATGAATGGTGCAAACAATTGGGTGTCTCGTTGTGACTATGGAGATTCTGTAGTTTTGAGAACTGCTAGAACAACGGACAACCTAGGGAGGAGGTTTTGGGGTTGCAAACATTTCATGGTAAGTTGTTTGCGTTTTGAAAATTATTTGAAAATATGAGCTATCCAATATGATTATTGATTCATTTTTCATGTTAGAAAAGGGGTTGCATATAGTGGCTATGACTTTTTTCATTGGTATTCTGAGGAGAGTGTTGATGAAAAAGACATGCTTATTTTGAGACAAAGGAGAAGGATACTGAATCTGCATAATTCATTGAGCAGTAGCAGGAAATGGTTGTTAACGGACCAATATTGAATCTGCACAAAAATTTTAAAGGACCAGTTTGAACCATTCAAAATACTTAAAGGACCAATTTGAACATTTTTAAAAACTTAAAGGACCAATTTGAACCTTTTATGTTATTCCGTTTAGGTTGTTAACTGAAGTGGTAGTTCAGTAATGGCAGAGACCAATTTGAATCATTTTAAATACATCGAAGACCAAAATGAACCTTTTAAAAGTTTAAGGACCAAAGTGAACAAAAAAAAAAGTTTAGGGACTAAAAAGATCGATAAAACACACAATACATCACTGCTGGTTTGTAATTCGATTTGGATTAGATTTTATTTTTTTAAGCAAAAGATTATTTTTCTTTAAATATGAAATAAAATATTATTTCATCTGGATTAATTTAAATATACTATTAAATTTGATATAATTTAATTTTATTAAATATGATTTGAAATAATAAATTGAACGATTCAGTTTTCTTAACTTATTTTTATTTTCTAATATTCTGTAAAACACTGAATTAACACAACAATACTTTTTAAATCTCTTAAAAAAACAATACTTTTTAAATAGTAAAATTTTATCTTTTTATTTTTTTTTTCAAGTATTTTAACTTGTCCATTACATAAAATAAGTATTTATTTTTATATAACTAATATTTTAGCTTGTGCAATATATAGGATAAATATTTACTTTTATATAACTAAATTTATAATAAATAAATATTTTTGAACATATAAAATACATTATAATTAAATTTTGTAATGCAAAAATATTTTTTTAACATATAAATTTTATTTTAATTTTACTATAAATAACCTACAGTGTGATATAAAGTTATTTTTAATTATTGATATTTTTTAAAAAAATATTGAAATTTAATTTAAAAATAAAGATAAAAATGATAAATTTAGATAAACAGTTAAGAAAATCAAACATAAGGATGAATATAAATGGCGAGTGGTTTAAGATGGTAGAGAAGAAAAACTCTTCTAACGTCTAATTATTTTTTATTTACAAAACTGAAACTTAAAACTTTATTTTATGAAAACTAAGCTCATTGACACATGAACTAATATGCATTAAAACTTTTCGCTTAGACTTGTGGAGTGCATTGATCATAGAATGAGACCACTTTTTTCTCTTAAATTTTCCCTTATTAAAAATAAAAATATGTAAGTGTTGAAATAAGATTTATGAAAGTGTTGTGTCTTGGGGTATACACTTACACCTACGGGTTAAGTAGTTCGTTTTTGTTTAAAAGGAAATATTATAACTATTATGAAATATAATTATGATTCTACTGACCTTAAACTTAGTAGAGAACACTTAGAAATGGAAGGATCCGCTTAAGTCCATGAGAAAGTATAATGTTAAAGCAAAAATACATGTCTGTGTTTCTAGTTTCTACTATTCCAAAATGATTCAGTAATGATTTTCTCTGTGTGTGCGTGTGTGTGTGTGTGTTTTGGGTCACTCTGAACCCCGTTATTTCAATAATGCTTCTGTGCATAAAAATTGGCCCATTAAGCCCATTGGGCATAAGTTATATCCAATTATCCATCAACTAGCAATGTTCATGAAGCTGACAAATACATGTTACGCATGCCCATTGCCTATCAGGCTATCACCAAGGTACAAAACTGAGTCAATTCATACACGGACGTCTTTTATGATAAAGTTTAATTTCACCATAAAAGTTTAATTTATATTCACTGTTAATATAAAATATTTTTATAAATAAAATATTGACTAAATTATTCATATGGTCCCTTATCTTTATTTTAGGTTGTAATTTGATCTTTTATTTTTTAAAAGTTACAAAATGATTCCTTATTTTTATTTTAAGTTGCAACTTGATCCTTTATTTTTTAAAAGTTACGAAATGTTCCCTTAAGGAATTTTTTTATAGCATGTTTATCCCAAAAAAAATTAAAAAATACATTACTTCAGAGGTAAACATGCTATAAAAAATTACTTAAAGGATCATTTTACAACTTTTAAAAAATAAAGAACCAAATTACAACTTAAAATAAAGATAAGAGACCATTTTGCAACTTTTAAAAAATAAATGACCAAATTGCAACCTAAAATAAAGATAAGGGACCAACAAAGTAATTTAGCCTAAAATATTTACATATAAATATTTAATAAGATTTTATTTTATTCTCACATTATATTAACAAATAAAATGACATTGTAAAATGATTAAATCTGATCAAATATCTGTATAAAAATATTTCATATTTACAATGTATATAAATTAAATTATAATAGATAACACAAAGTATCATCGAGTATGTGGGTCAACTAGAGCGAGATTGTTCTAACTTAATCAATGATATTGAGTTTGAGTTTTAAGTATACAAATGCATTAAGAGCATGTTTATTTTGTCGTTTGTTTTGCTGCAGAGCACGTTCCAATGAAAATCCAACAAATGAACGGAATGGAGAAGTAAGGGAGGAGATGTGTGTCCGTTTGATGCTTCATCAATGGATTGTCAAACATACACTAAATACCATGGTTTTGAAAATCGGACCGGACCGGCCGGTTCGACCAGTTCGACCGGGAACCGGTCTGGTTACCGGTCCGGAATCTCTATAAAATCGGAGGAGTTCAGAACCGGTGGGAACCGGTCAAGAACCGGTCAAATCGGGCCAAAACCGGCCAAAACCGGTCAAGAACCGGTACCCAAAACCGGTTTGAACCGGTTTTTTTTTTTTTTTTTTTTAAATTTTAAATTTAATATAAAATATTTTAAAAATAAATAAAAACACATATTTAATAAATATCTCAAATAGTTATAAATTATTTTATCAATTATTATTATTATTTTCTTGTAAAACATATAATTTGCTCATTTATATTAATTTATAATTTTTTTATATCTTGATTTTTGATAATTTTATATTATATTAATTTGTCATTTTCTTTCTTTATTCTAAATGTAAATTTGTTATTGTTAATGGACATTATTTTATTTTATTAAAATTTGAACTTAAGTATTATGATATATTTAATTAAACTTTTATGTATTTTTTGAAAGTTAAAACCTTGTAAAGTGATGTTTTAAGTTTTATTATAGTTTTTAATGTTATAATGTTATGTGATATTATATTTATTTAATATTATTTTATAAATGATTTTATTATTATTATTTTATTAATACCGGTTCAACCGCGGTTCAACCACGGTTGAACCATCGAACCTTGAACCAGTGCCTTGACCGGTTCAATGACCGGTCCGGTTTTAAAAACATTGCTAAATACTTAAAAGAAGAACTTTATTGTTTATAGTACTCCTATTCAACTCGAACAAGATTAGATCCTATAAGATTATTATATTCTCTTTATGTATAAAAGCTAACACAAAGCTCAAAAGCAATGGTCTCAAATAAACCGAAACATGCAGTTATCATGGCATGTCAACCAGCCCTTCCTTTTGTCACATGTAGTAGAGGTAGTATCACAACTCTGCTGTGTCCTGTGCTCTGTTATGGCCCAGTAACATGTGTTTATTTGGATCATGGGATATTATAAAAAGTTGATGTGGATTGAATTATTAAAGTTAAACCACTTTCCAAACCCATCATTATAGTACAATTTTGTCAATAGAGCACGATAAGCTACTAGGCTGTAAAGAGAGTAAGAAGAATGTGATCGAAGATCTACTAGGCTCAAGTTAATTAGAAATTGCTCCTCATCAAGTGTTTGATGTGGGAAATGAGAGAGAGAGGAAGTTATTATTAACACATGTTGATGTCGAAGTATGTCCCTAAAAATTCAAGGTCCCAAGGTTGCACCCAAATGGAATATAAGGCCATCACCATCATCAAAAATGCAAAAGTCAATTGGAAAAGCTTCCCTTAATACCTACTCATTAACCATCCTTATTTTCCAGGTGTATATGTGTGCTGCTAATCATGTTTAACCTACAAATATTTAACCTTGTAGCAAATCCCATAGTCCCCGACATTAATCATTCCCAATGTCAGTTACAAATTGTTACTTACCGATTTTCCGTCATTAGTGTTAATCTTTTTGCTCAATTGGCAATGTCGGGGTTTGGTTGTCGTGATCGCACGTGTGATATTCTTTGCATCTGGTGCGTGGCTCACACCGAAATAATTACGTATCCCAAATACTATCATCAATCATAATCAAAATTGATTCAATTTCCTATTTCTATAGCTCACACTTCTCATTTTTCTTAGAGGAGCGGCTGAAATCTCCAAACCACTAAGCTTAATTTTAATTCCTGCGTGGATATTTTTTCAATTTGAGAAAAATTCTAAATATAAATTAAAAATATTTAAGGGAAAAAATATAATATGAAAGAGGTATACATAATATATTTTTTGTTATATTGAGAGAATTTTCTTATAATTTTTTTGGTCAGATAAAAAACGTAAATAACATAAAAATGGAAACTATACTAGCCTGTAATGACGGGCTGGGCCGGGCCCATAACATTATACGAAATAGCTGATTCTGAAATTTCCAGCTTAGTAGGACGTCTGGCCCATCCAATCTGTCTATGTCTGAAAACATAAACACCTGTATTTTTTTTTTTTATCAGATAAACACCTATATAAATATTAAAGTTTTGATATATATGATAAAGGTATGCCTCATTCTTTTATGAATTTTGAATTCCTCCTCATTCTTTATCTATTAGAACTGGAGATCATCCTGCATTTTGCCCGGATACAAACTCATATTATTAAAAAAAAACAGAAAATTAAAATTAGCAAGGAGGAAAAACTCTGAATGTATAATTTTTAAAAATCATCTTTATAATTCAGTGACATCAGAATTTAGTGACGGGAAAATAATTTTTCTGTCACCAATTTTTTCACTACTTCATTCATTTTTAATAATGTCAGAATCCCAAGTTGATTAGATATTTTTTTATCTTACTGTGCATGAACTAGGGTAGAACAGAATAGTAATAAACAAAAATAAGAAGTCATGGTAATATGTTAGCACTGATTGTAAATTAAATTTGTAATGGCCTACATGACATCACGTAGATACATGAGGATATAGTGAAAAAGGAAAAAGAGAAAGGGATGCCGACCGTGGATGATTCCTTATGAACCTAACTCTAGCTTTTGTCTCCCCCATTTATTTTGCTCCTCAACACAAGTCAGAGGATAACTAGTAAAAGTGTAATCACCTTAAACTTTTTGCCTTTTCAACTTTCAATCACTTTCTATCAAGAGTTGGGGATTGGGGGGTTAAAAGGGAAAATAGAGAATCCACTTGATTGATTCGAGCTCAGAAATAGTAAAGAGCCGATAAAAGAATGATTAGAAGTGGTAGAACATTTCAATGCTTTGTAATGCTGTAACACTGAATGAGAAATGTGTACATCATATTCTTTAATACACTTTTTTTTTCAGTTAAAAAAATACACTTTTTTTCAAATTTTAATTTATAAAAAGTTATTTAAAATATAAATATGACTTATTAAGTGAAAAGTAAAACTTACATCGGTTTACGAATCACAATAATTTTTAATTGATAAAAAAAATGTGTTTTTTTTAAGGAAGATAAAAAAAAATGTGTTAAAAATGTATTATAAACATTTGTCACCAATGGATTAGGCATATATCAGATGCTTAAAAAATTATTGGACAGTAAATTAATTGTACATATGTTGATTTTGAGCTAAGGAATTATGCCTAACTGAACATTGATAATTTTCTTTTGCTTTTTTTTTTCGATTTTGGTAACTATCTTATTAATTAAGAATAATGAACCAAGAATTAATAAACAAAAATACTTTATATTAAAAATTGTGACAAAAGTACATTAATAACATTTGCTAAAGTAAAAGATATTTATTTATTAAGGGCTCAAAAGAGAACATAAAAAGTTGAATTCGTGAGCACCTTGTGAGAAAACATCATCGAACAAAAACTTGTCAAAAAGAGAAAAAGCCAATGAAGGAAAGATATGAGAATGGCTTGTTAGCATGTTGTTATCTTCAAATGGGAATGGATCTTCTTAAGACTTTCTTACTATATGAGATTTTTGTCCTTTAATACATTGTATTAATATAATATACTATACAACCATGTTTATTTACTATTAGTCACTTATGGAGCAAAGTTAATTAATCATATTTATATATATAGTTGAACACATGTGACAATCAATAATCTTATCATATTATCAACCATTTGTGATATAAAATTAACCAAATTTACACATTTAATTGACCATCAATAACATCATGATAATATTAATCACTCATAAAACATTGTTAACTAAATATTTCAATAACTTCATAACTTTCCTATTCATATATCATGACTCTTCTAACCATATATCAGTAATAATATATAATTACATTCATTCACTTTTAACCATTTGTAAAATAAAATTAATCATATTTATATATACAATTAACCATATTTGGGTGAATAAAACCTATATGTACGTTTATCATATCCGTTCATGTACTGTTATGTGCTGCATGTAATTCGATCGAGTCGTTTTTGCCTAACTTTCAACGGTTTTTGCCACATTTTCAATCAAAATATTTCTGGAAAAATTATAGAGCACCACGCTAATTCTCACAAATCGCTTATATATTTTAAAGTGGATAAAATGTTTGAAAAAATTACATAAAATTAAAGCATTATTAAGTATACCTTATATATAAATATTCTCCTCAGTGAAAACAAAAAATAAATCGTTGTAATCTCACAGTCTATTTTTATAAATCTTCACTTTATAATAAAAATATATTATATTAATAAATAATATAAAAAAAATTAAGATCTCCTACAATTATAAAATCACATAAAGTCACTGCAAAAGGTCTATTTCGGATGAAATATGTCTCCATTAATTTATTCTATAGGAATGAGATTTACAAGGCAAATACTAAAACAAAGAAAATCAGTATGTCATTGATTGATGGATTGTGCATTCTAGTTCTATAGTGCGTTACATGAACAGATATAGAGAGAAATGCATGGAAGAAAAGTGAAAAAGAGTAGCATAATAATAGTGAATGAAAGAAAAGGGAAATTAAGTTGGAAAGTGTGACTCACTCAGAGCATGCAAAACGACAGGTGCAGAGGGATGATTGGAACTTGAAACGCTTCTGAAATACTAGCGAAAGAAACAGAACAGGAAGAAGGGGATGATAAATAGTGGAAGGAAAACGTCAAAAGGCAATTGAATTATGAAAGCAGAAAGAAACATCAGAACAGAAGCGGAAGGAACCAAATTGGGCACTAGCTAAATGTGATTGCACGTGAACTACTACTTTAGAAGCTGGCCCCACCCAACCCACCTATGGAGAGAATATTTTGTTTTGTTAAATAATTAAAAAATGAAAAAGAAGAAAAGTGAGGCACACGTGCAGGCAGTCACTGACATACCCATTCGTGCGGACAACTGGGTAAACATGGGAAAGTGTGAGATCAGAGGATACGTATGGAGCAGACCTCGTGTCTCGTAGCTGACCACTGACATTTTTAGTTGACTTTTGTCTTTCATCTCTTTTGCAACCCAACACCAAATTAATGCTAGTAAATTATCTTAAGATAAAAAAATATATATATTAAATTTTTTTATAAAAATACATTTAAAAATTATAAAAGAGTGTATTGTTATACATCTCAATAAAAAGTTGAGTAAATTACATGGACTCCTCCTGAGATTTGTCCTAATTACATCTGATACTCCTTCATTTTTTAACCCTACATAAAAACTCCCTAATTTTTGAATTTTCGTTACACCGACCCCCCTTTTAAGTTTAAATTGTTACACAGACCCCCCTTTTAAGTTTGAAAAATCTTACACTGACCCCCTCTCAGGGGTACTCAAAGTAATGTAAAAAAATAGAGGAATACTAAGTGTAATAAGAGTAAACTTTAGGGGGAGTCAGTGTAATTAACTCTAAAAAGTTTTGTCCTTTTATTTTTTTAACCATTTTTTAATACAAAGCTAAAAAAGTATTAGATAGTTTTTTTTATTAAAAAAGCTCTATAATTTTGGTAAAGAAGTTGTTAAAAGTAATTCTGGTTTTATATTCAAACAAACTTATAGAAAATTAAATACAATGATATATTATTTTATTTGATAAAAAAAGGTTAAAATAAATTTTTGATCTCTCATTTTTAATTTTTAGTTTTAGTTTAATTTTTTAAATTTAAAATATTTTACTTTAGTTTCTTTTAAGTATTTCTTTTAAACTAAATTAGTATTTTAATTTGTTTTACATTAACTATGTTAATTTTTACTGTAATGAAATCTCTCACAATTTAATAAAAATTGCGAAAGGGAGTTTAAAATAGTCCCGAATATCAGAGCTGGCAAAAGCAACTTAGTTGAATTGTAACTTTGTGTAGTTACTTAGTTTAATAGAATTGTAACTTAGTTTGGGGGCCCTCAAGGTGAAATACCTTTCGGTGAGTGAATGATTTCCTTCATATTTGTAGGAGGTGAGTTTTCCTTCCTAAACTATTGTTTATTTTAATAGAATTACGGTTTAAAGTTGCATATAAAAATTAAAAAATATTAAATAATAATAATGTTAAAGAAATGTGAGTGAATTTAATCAAAGCACATTGACTATGAATGGTTTTTATATTATCATTCAATTATGAATTACTATATATAATAAAATTGTTAATTTTTTTGTAATATTTACTTTAAAAGATGTATTTAGGATATTTTTAATTGGTTGATATTGTAAAATATATATATATATATATATATATATATATATATATATATATATATATATATATATATATACTGATAATATATTAAAATTAAATTCTTAATATTTTCTAATATTTTATTTAACGAATAATATATTAAAATATGACAATAAAATTGAAAAATAATTAATATTTTTAATTTTCAGAATAAAAATAAATTAATTAACATAAATTAAACTCTTAAATTGAAAAAATTTAAACAAAAGAGTGGTCATCTAGAAATATTTCATCATATCTACAACATTTTCAATGTTCATATATTATTTATAAAACATCTTCATTCTTTTTTCAAACTTTGCGATTCAAGTATTAAAATCTGAGCTACCTAACACTTTACAGGGTCTTTACTTCACCTGGTCAACTTTCGATTGATGAAAACTGGAGTCTCATTTTTTTAAAAGTATATATATATATATATATATATATATATATATATATATATATATATATATATGAGAAGGGATCAAATAACACCGTGTAACTTATACCAATTATTGCATCATTCAATAACTTTCGATTGGATGATGTTTTCTTAAAATCCAATATTGGATTAAAAGTTCCTTCCACATAGATCATATATACAAAATTTCATATTAATAAAAAATTATTTACTATTTCATCCATGTAGATTAAAATCAATGTAATATAAACTTTTCAAAATATATTAAAATATGGATCATTTGATCACCTTCTTATTGTTGTTCAATTTTAATAAAATTTGACACAGACAATCTTGGTAATATGTAGATATAATTCAACGGTTATATCGATAAAAATCACATTCTATATCAAGTTATTGAATGGTGTAATAATTGGTGTAAGTTACACCTTCCTCCTATATATATATATATATATTAAATGGAGCTTAAAATTAATACTTTTACATCCCAACTATAGTTTTCTTTTGACAGCACATCCCAACTGTAGTTAATACTTTACTCCGCGGAAAAAACAATTTGTTTGCGTTTATGATAAAAAAAATAGTTACAAAGCAATTAATACAATTGAAATTATGTTTTAAACTTTATATTCATGTACTGTAAATTATATATAACTTGTACCTCTTGTATTAGTGTATTACCCGTGGTCATACTCATACCATATTCTCTTTGCTGGATGAAATTTAGTGGTGGAATTTTCTTATTTGATTCGAAAGTTTTTTTTTTTGCTTGTTTTTTAATCTTCGTTCATCAAAATATTAAATGAGAGGGCCGGGATGCAAACTAAAAATGTACAACATATATATTATCCTACTACCAGTACAAGATTTTATAGCTGCATCTAGAATTTGATCAAAGAATATTGTTTCCCTATAATACAGTAAGTAAATTATAGGATTTGAGATTTTGATAAGATTGCGTGGTCCTTCTTAGCTTTAAAGGGGGAGACATAAGCATCGAAAAGACGCAAGTGTAATAACAATCGCCGCTGGCCTGTGGTGCCACCCATGCAAGTAAAGAAAAATAACACTGGGGACCTCACACATTGTTTTCTCAGTAACCAAACAAGTGAAACAAGTTCATCAATTTTAGAAATGTACATGTCCTAGTAGACACTTTCTTGTTTTCTCCTTTTCACAATCATTTCTGTTGATGGGGGAAAAAATGAATTAAACAACTGTCTGCAAGTTCTCATAGAGAATCCTAAATAGTAATAAATGCAATTTCTGATAATTGTAACTTGTAAGGTTTAATTTCATGTTCGATCTTTTTTTTTCTCCTTTTCACAGACATTTTTTCTCCTGTTTTCTAACTATTTTGAATTGTCTTTTTCTATTCAGGCAAAATTGATTTGTTTCTTTATTTAAAAAGATTTTTAACTATATTATATTAAATTTGCAAAGAAATAAAATTAAAAAAAATATGAACTACTACCATAATCTTACTTTCACAGTATATAACTATATATATCTAACGTTGATCCTCTGTTCGTAAAACATTTTGAGAATTTAGTTTTGAACTTTTGATTAGACGACTATTAGTACTTACTAAAATGCAGGGACACTCACTTTCCCTCTCATTTTTTTTTTCTTTTTTCTTTTTCCTTTATCTCTCTTTTTCTGCGCCAATATTTTCCAAATTTAGGGTGAATGCTCACCATTACCATGGGTAAGAGTTTTCTTCTTAATGCAATATTTATTGCTTCACCCTTAGAGCTCCATTAAGATGCAGCTTTTTGCCGATAGGATGGTCTTATTTTCTGTAGGCTTTGAATTTATTACATATGGTTACTAATTTCGTAGGCAATCGTGCTACTCCTGATTTAAGACCATATGTAATAAATTTGCTACACTACTTAAGATGCATACACTACTTGATTTAAGATTTGCAATCAGGAAATAAATGGTGTACAAATTTTTTGAATTTATTACATATGGTTTCTTTCCTGATTTAAGATTTCTCTCTTGTACACCCAAAAAATTTGCTAAAAAACTTCGTATATACTATAGAAAGTAGTGTATGCATACTTGACCGTGCTTCCACATTATAAAAAAATTAGAGTAAAATATATTCTTTTTCCTTGAGAAATTTCAATATTACACTATTTTTTTTTCTTATGTCAAAAATTATACACCCCTCTCTTGACATGTTCGAATATATGATACTTATTCTTTTTTTTTAGTTACATTAAAATTCCATTATAATTAAGGATATTTTTGTTAAAAAAACTAATACTACATCCGTCCATAAATATAAGACTTTTTTAACTAATTCACACCATTTAAGAAAGTTGGTTAATTTAGTTAATAGTATTAAATTTATTAACAATTTATATTATTTTTCCAAAATTATCCTTATAATTATTGAGACTCACCATTTCTCTCTTTCCACTTAATTACTTTCTACCTAATTAATTAATGAGTGTTGGTCATCTTCTCCAATCTTCCTAAGAAAGAAAATGTACTTATCTTATTAATTTATAACATTCATTGTAAAGTGATTAAGGATATTTTTCTCAAAAAATAATTAATGCAAGAGACAACTTGAAAAGAGTCTTATAAAAAAGGACAAAATTTTTGTAAAAAAGAGTTTTATATTTAGGGACGGAGGTAGTACATGACATGAGACATTATAAAAATCAAATTTTGATACATAAATCAATTTTATAAAAAAAATCAATTTCTTTTCTGCACCAAAAATTGCTTTTAATAAAAAAAAAACTAAACAAAATCTCTGATTTTGATTTTTATAAAAAAATATCACAGAGAGTAGTTAATATAAAACAAACAATTTATGATTAAATAATAATATAAACGATTTTACAGTAGTATCTATACAATATACATTCATTGTTATCTTTAAAAAAAATAAAAATCAATACGTACTTTCTATCAAAGTAAGTAGAAGGATTAGGAAAGTGATGATAAAATTAGTGATTAATTAATACACAGTGATTAAAGCATCATTCCTAACCTAAGTGACCCGGATTCCTATATTCCGGCAGCATCGATGTGAGAGAACATCGTAATCCATCGTCTTTCTTGATATATTAGTGCTTTATTCAACTTAAGTAAGATAATTATAGACTAAAATTACAGTATTTCTTTAAATATGTAACATGGCTATATATTAAAAATATTACACTTAAAATTACTAATTAAACTAAAATAATACTGTATTAATTAATCCACACACTCAATTATTAAAGCTTTATTAAAGCAAATGAAAAGTATTTGAATGAGTTAATTTTAATTAACAATGTCATTAATTTAAATTATATTTTAAAAATATTCATAAAATTAAATAATTAAAGTTGTGTCATATATAATTAATAACAGTAACTAATCACTGTATTTACTAAAGTTGGCCAAATAGTGAAAGTTGAGATAGATACATAAAGACTTAGGTTTAATTCTTAATGCTCTCATTATAAAAAAACCAAAAACAAAACAAAAAAACTAATCACTACTACTTACAAGCCACCATTTTTTCCAATAATAATTTAGTCTTATGCAAAAAAAAAAATGCTCCAAAAACTCATTTTTTTTATTCTCTAAAAACACCATTCACTTTGTTAAAAATTAATCTAACCGTCATGTTTCATATTCATTAAACATGTAGGACATGAATCACTTCATAACACGATCGTAGTGAAAAAATTAATTAGAACACTATTTTAGTTGCATTATTAGGATTAGGAAGGGAAGCATACCTTTTGAAGATACGATTGCTGACTTAACTTGAGTATAATGGTTTCTATTTTAAGCGTCCAATAATCTCTAATAAATTAATACACATTATAGTGACAATTTTTTTTTTAGTAAGAATTGATAAGATCGAATTAAACAATTCTCAAAAAGTTCACATTTATGTATCCCAAAACATGTATATATATATATATATATATATATATATATATATATATATATATATATATAGTATAGAGAGGACCTTTTTTTTTTTTTTATCAGCAAAAGGTATAAATCTATTGATGTTGGTACCAGCAGTATAGAGAGGACCTACCAGTTCCCCATGAGTTGCAATGGTTGGATTCATACAATTGTTAGTTATATTGTTAAAATATATTTTACATGTGATATTTAATATCCATCAATAACAAAAATTAATATTCTAAGATTAATTAATTAAGATATCGTTCAATAAATATTGGAAGACTGATCATAAAATGTAAAATTGTATTAAAGTTTTTGGTTAAACGTTAAAGTATTTTTGTATATATACAATAAAATATCAGATTCACTTTTAGTACAAATAACGAATTATTAATATACCAAAAAAACAACGAATTATTATAGTTCACTCCTGATAAACTAATTGAGGAAAGCCACAAGGCACAAACCCATCTCGCACATGATGGAGCTCTTATTATACCGAACCTTATCAATGAAAAAAGATTTTAATATTCCGATATAGTATATATGGAGAATATATGTGGGTTACGTCTTGGTGATCAAAATATGCGTGGTTTGTCTAGTGGGTAGAGAGCTTCATGTCCTTTCATGGGGACCATGTGGTTTAAGTAATATGTCAATTTGCACTTCATTATATATACTCTCTTGCACGTGGCTCACTTTAAGCTTGCTTGGGCACTCTTTTAAGAAGCTTCGTGAACTCTCTCAGTTCCTTTAAATTAACGTTAGATTAATAGTTTATGATTTATTTATTTATTTATTTATTTATTTTGTGATTTTCATGTCTCTCCTAAAAGTACCAAAACAATTAGCTGGTACAATTAGTACACAAACAAGTAGAAATCTAGCTGCAATAACTGATCCTTCATTTAACAATGATATACTCTCATTCATTCCAATTCGGCACCCATGTAGCAAGTAGCTAATTAGCAAAGAAATACTATTCAACATGGGATCAAGTTTTCCACTTTTCTCTACGTTAGAAATTAGGATATTGAGGGTTTTTTTTTTTTTTTTTACTCGCGCTCTTTTACTTTATCTTGCAATTTTTATATATTTAAAATTAATAGTTAAAATAATCTAAATTATATCCATGACATTGCAATAGATCTAATGTTTTTTTAATAAAATCATAGACACCAAACGATATTTATATATAAATTTAACTTTTTAATATTAGTTTTATAACTTATTATGCTTTTTTTATAAGAAAAATATATAAACTGATATGCTTAACACAGGAATTAATAATTTTTATATTAAACTATTTTTGTTCATAACTCAAATTTGAAATTAATGATTAAATTAGATCAACCTCATATTAGTTGATCTACAAGTTCAGTAATTTTATATTAAACTGTCAAAGTTATGAATGAAGACCATAATTTATATCTTAAAAGTCTTGGATCGTGGTCACGACTTCCTTAACAAACCAAAACAATCTAATGTAAATCATAGGTTCAGCATAACTATATATTTTTGGTGGCACTACAGTAACTCATATCCGTAAATAAAACGCTTGTAGGTATAATTCATTTTTCTAATTAAAGTTATTAGCTTAATACAAACTATATATATAATAATTTTTTATACAAATTCATTTATAAGACTGACAATTTTTTAACTTTTAAAAAAATTAAAGTTGCATAATTGGTTAAAAAATAGTAGTGAGATTAAGGCTTTAGAATTACGAACGGGCCTTCTTTTGGTGCTGTATTATAACCAAGCCAAATGGTCCATCATCCATGTAATTCGTATGGCGCCATGCATACCACCTGCCAAATAAAAAATAAAAAATAAAAAGCCAAACATACTCTTAATTATTTCTAATGGTAATGGTAATTTTCCAGTTTAAAGATTTTCAAATAATACCATAATTAGATGCATATTTGTATAGTATATATGATAAGGAATGCTGGATGTTACGGAGTGGGCCTACTTTGATATCTGCTTAAGCCTAACATATGTCACATCTTTATAAAGTCGAAATACTTTTAATGAAGTTCTAACTTGTAACCATTAAGAGCATTTCCAACATGGGTATTTAACAAGTTGTTTAAAATTAAGTAATATTGCTTAATAAATTTGTTTCCATTGAAGTAAATGGCATGATAGTGAGTTGTTTATATAAGCAACCGTTGTTTAATTGATTCTTATAAAAAAAAAATAGAATCATTTTTTCAATCGCAAATTTAATGTGTCTCAAGTTAAGCAATCACAAATTTTATGATTCTTAACATTAGAATAAATTTTTGTGTAAAGTTCTTAAATCTATGTTATCTTGTAGGACTTACAAATTTATGATAAACAACTCACCTAAGTAATTATGCATGGTAGATGTTTTAAGATAATTTAAATCATCTTTTTGTCTACAATATATATATATATATATATATATATATATATATATATATATATATATATATATCACCATTATTATAACATAAATGTATTTATTATATATATTATTATTCTAGTGAAATTATTAGTACTAATTTAAGTATCGAAATATCTTTGTAAATTTCCCACCCATTACTCGCCCATTTTAGTCACACTAAAGTCCTAGCCAGAATCAATCAATTCAGATAACGAGCCAATTAGTGTGATCAAATTAAGGATAACTTCGGATTGGTCAACAACCTTATCCGGACTTACAAACTTATATTTTGGACAAAGTATTCGATGAAAAAGTGTCCACAAAAGTTTAAATTAGACACTATAGAAGTTATTTGATTGGTATATTAATCCGATTAAATGTATTTGAACTCTTGGTGTCAAACTTATGAC